>CM031237.1:656967947-658167947 GCA_018340775.1 Taxus wallichiana var. yunnanensis
GAATTTGAAATCCCTAAGTGATCACGAGGTAGGAATTTCTCATATCCTGACATGTCAAAAATTCAATATATTTGTTTCAAGTTTTACAAGGTGTTTAACATCTCACTTATTCCACCTTGCTTTGGGTTTTGCCAGGTTCTCGTCATCCATCAAGATCCGTAGTGTGTCGGGATTTTTACTTACTCAACATCCTCTAGGTTCCACTGTGTGTGTCGGGTTTTCCCACTTGTCTAACACTTCCTCACTTCTGCAGTGTGTCGGGTTTTCATCAATGCTCAACATGTCCTAAATTCGACATACACTCCATTGTGTCGGGTTTCCTAAGGTGTTTTGCAAGTCTCAAAAGCCAAACAGTGTGGTGGGTCTGTGTAATTGTCCAACAAACTTTCAAGCCTGATTTCTCTTCCAAAAATCATCAAGGCATTTCTTCTTTGAGACTCCTCATGTCGGACCCGGTCAATCTAAGGATAAGTCAGATAGGACAAGAAAGATGAAGTATAAGTATCAGAAGATGGAGTCTTCTTCTTACATAAGCTGTAATTATGACATTCGGGACATAGAGCTCGGAAATATAGATATGGAGGACTTCTGGAACATAATTGAGGATTCTTCTCAGAATTCCTAGATGAAGTCGATAGCTGGTAGTGGTATCCCTCTTGTAGTAGGATTTCCAATATCATCTCAATGCCCTGAATTCATCCTAGCTTGCACTTACAACTATGACTCAACCTCCCACTTAGTAAGAAATCAAGCAAGAGAGTCTATAGTGAAATTAGACAAAGGTTACTTTGATCAACTCCTAAGGTTGCCCAAATTTGTGGAATATGTTGATTTAAACCTTAAATCAACACAAAAGGCCTGGGATAGAGATCAGGAAGACTACATCAAACATGTAAACAAGAAGTTCTTGATCAAGGCTAAGCTAGCCATTTCTAGGTTTCCCAAGTCGGTCCTTAGAAGTGATTTCATTCTCAAAATCAGTGATATCATCACCTTTCTGAGTCAATTATTTGGACTCCCAGTCGGGGAGATTTCAAGGGTGGATGTATCGGTTCATGGTCATCATAAAGAAGAATGACCAAGGGATTAATTGGGGCAGCCTAATAAGTGATGAGATAGAATCCCAAATGAAAACAATCTTGTCTATTGGAAACTTCTATATGATGTCATACGTTACCTATGCAGCAACAGGCATGAGAAACTACCCATGGCTAGATGTGAAGGGAAACTAGGTAACGGAACACATATATTGGTACTTCCCTTAGCTAAAAATAAAAGGGTTTGAAGATCAATATAGAAGAGTGAACGATGCCTTCTTCTATGAAAAAATTTGTAGGTTAAATCCTGATATGAGGAAAAGAAGGGTTTCTGATGAAGCATGGGCCAAAGTGTCAAAATGGGGTTGCATCTTCTTGCAATTCAAGAAGTTCACCTATCTTCAGGTGGTAAGGTTCCATGGTAATCCTTTCCATTTGTTCAGGTTCCCAGGTGAAAAAATTATCCTTATGGAGTTAGTCAGACAATTTTTGAATTTTCACAAATTCCAACAAAGCAGACACAAAGCCGTTGTCTCCTTCCCTATTTCTATTGGAGGGTATACACTCTCTATATTGGTTAAGGCCAAGAACATGGTGCATGAGCAGGAAAAATTGAAGAAACATATGAAGCTTAGGGAGGGATTCGACTTGAGGAGTCCTCAAGTCATATGGAACCTTGTATCTACATGTTCCCAATGTGGAAGACATCTAGGTTGATCTTCGGGATGAAGTTTCCATCCGAAGAAAGGACAAAAATGACTGACACTTGAAGAAATTTAGATGTTAGATCTAGTTGATATCCTTGAAGGCACCATGGACAATGAAAGTTTCCTAGACACTATATACGAACAGTTGAATGGAGACCAACATGGATTCCTAGCCATTGATTAGTCTATTGCTGAAAAAGCTTCTATCATTGAAAGAGCTGCTTAGACTCTTGTCCATACCAAGGCATGGCTCATTTCTTAGGGAATGAGTTATAAGGAAAAGAGATTTTTGAAAATAGCCACTTTAGAGGTGGTACCCTCCAAGGGAGAGAGGGAAGAGGATAAAATCCCTACCAAGAAGCAGATAAAATTTAAGTTTGTCAGAAAGGGAGAAAAGAAAGGAGCCGCATCATTTTCCACTCATTCACAAACAATTGAGATACTAGATTCACCTCCTCCACCAAAAAAAGGAAAACTTCCTTCAGAAGACAAGGTTAGTCAACCTCTCATTTCTCCTTTTGTTTATTTCTCATCAGAGGTAAGTCTCTCTCTTACTTCTCAAGATTTAACTTCACAATCTTTACCTCCTCCCTCCCAATCTTCCTCACCTCATATTTCTTTTCCAATTTTGTCAGCCATGGGAAATATCTTCTCCAACCTCTCACCTCTCTCTACTAGACCTAAGATGGCCATGGATATTCCTCCTCCTTCTACACCTTCATTCACTGAGTCTATTCCCATAGTCACCACACTTGTAGTCATCACTACTCCATAAGTAAACCTTCCTCCACCTACAAATCTAACCATAAAACCTCTGATTCAGGAAAATTCTTCCACTGTACCTCAATGGTTAGTTGATCAAAACCCTAGGAAGAGGAAGGTGGCAATTCCTCTACCAACCTTTGACTTCAGTTCACTTACTCTCTCTCCTGCCAAATTTTCCAAGAAACCCAAAACAGTTTCAAGGGTTTCAGTGGATGCCTCAGGACATAAGTTTACAGAGATTTCCACTCCTGTGGCTAACAAAACTAAGAAGGATATAGTGGTCACTGATTATCAGATCACAAGGGTTGATCTAGGAAAGGTAACAACAGAAGGAGAATAACATGATGTGCAAGATGCCATGAACATGCTATGCTAGAAGCTGAAGGAAACGAAGGTGAGCAAGAGATGAGCTAAAGGAGAAAATTGAACAATTGATGAAGGTATTACTCAAGCTCTCAAAGCCTTCTTAGTAACCACCGTCATCTCCTACCCCACTCCTATCAGGTTTGATTTCTCATCAATACCTATGATAAAAAGATCAATGAGAAGGGGAGAATAGTTGATGAATGGATTCAGAGGCTATTCCTACAAGGAAGAAAGGTCATTGATGACATAGTGGAAGTTTATAAATCCTTGGAGGAGATAAAGAAGGATGGCGAAAAAATGGATGATGAATTTTCATAGGAATTTGGGAACCTCGAGTTAAATTTTAAGGCTCTCAATGCGCTAAAATAGGTTCCATCCCGTATCTTGATGGAAGAAGGAATCATTCCACATGGGGATAAGCATTTCCAACTAACCAAAGCCATTAGATTCAGGATAAAGATTCTCAGTGAAGCTTGCAGCAAGTTGAGGGAATCTAGAGATCAATTGGTTGATGCCATGAATGACATAGAAGAGGATCTGTCCAAGATCTTCACCAAGGTGTTGGATGAAAGATCAAATATTCTACCTACTGATGATTTCTATAAACAAATCCAAGAATCAATCCAAAGACAAACTAGCTTCCATCTTTGATCTGACAATCATTGATAAGTTCATAAGGATTGAGAATGTTTTGGAATCACTAAGGAAACTCAATAAGAGATTGAAGAAACTTCTTGGCAACGCAAGTGACACTCAAGAAACTTGCGAGGTTCTGAGTGACCATTCTAGTGTGCCAGATGAAGCTGAGATGTAGGGCATAATCTAGAAGTTCTAGGAATTTTGAGACAAGCAGGCTTCATTGGAGGAAGACAAGGATGTTGAAATAAAATAAGCATAATGTTTCATGTCATTTCCATCCAGAGATTGACATGTCTTTTTCATTTTCGTTTTGTCACATAGGAAGAAAATTTTGACTTGTTCTCCTGCGTGAGAGTCAAGCAAAATAGGATTCTTGTTAAATGACTATTTTCTAGGATTTATCCTATTTTCTCTCTGCTCTTTCTATTATAAATAAGGGATGCTTGTGCATTCCAAAAGGGAGAGATATTTTTAGAATATTGAGAGCTATTGTGAAGAAGAAGAAAAACTTTGTATTTTCTTTTAATCATTGAGGAATAGAAATAAGTGTTATTTTGCAAACTATGTTATGGGATTCATCTATCTTGAGAGATTGTTCTTACGTATAAAATCTTAAGCTATTATTTGTTTAGTGTTCTTGATTATTTTAATCATTTCAAATATTACATCCATTATCTAAAACTCGTATAAGTATTTCTTGATCTGTGTTTGCTTGAAATAAAATGCATTCCTCTCATTCCCTTCACGTTCTATTTCATTTATAATAGTTTTGTTTCTAATCCATTCTATTTCTAAAACCATAACATCTCTATCTCATGTTGATGGATTATTATGGAATTGTATCCTAACCCCAATGGTTAGAATAGTGTGAATATTGTACATATTATTTCTGTTGTGTTTTAGATCAGTAATAAATAGGTTGCCTCACCTGTCTTTGAGGAGGGATTTGATCCCATATACTATGGTTGAACCTCATATTTTGGCTTGAAAAAATATCCAACCAACAATTTTTGGTGACTCCCTTGGGAATACAGATTTATAAGACTAAGCTTATCCTATTGGTGTCTGACAACTCCATATTTGCCTTATTTTTAGTAGATCCATTTTTTGGTTCAAGCTGGCAGAAATATCTTCACTCGGTCAAGCCGAGCCAGGGGTGAAACTGATCCGTTCTTTGATCTGCTTCAACAACACAATTTCAGACTTTCCCCCAATAGTGTTGTATCTAGCCGAGCAAGAAGTTCTTCACCTATCCAAAGAACTTGGGTTCCTCAAGAACAAGAAGCATCTGTAACTTGCCATGCATTATTCTTGTCTGATACTCGATTCCTATACACACTTCATTCAGAAGGATGATAGCACAACCTATGCCTTGGGGTGCGGCTATTGGTCCTCTTTCCCTAACTCCATCGTTGCATGAGCTACCACATGGATCTCATAAGAATATTCCCAAGTTCAACAGTGATGGGAAGTAGCACCCTGATGAACACATCACCTCATTCTTTGTAGCATGCGGTGTCCTTGGGGTAGCTCATGAAGATGTCTCTGTTTGAATTTTCATTGAAACATTGCATGGTGTGGTAGTAGAATGGTTCTACCATCTTCCAAATGCATGCATTACCAACTAGGCTACCATGAGATCTATATTTGAAGCAAGGTTCAAACCAGTTGAATATTCTCATGACTTGTTAGCACAACTTACACATATGAAGAAGGAGTCTCATGAGCCCATGCGAGACTTCATGGAAAAATTCAACAAGCTGATTTAGAAGATTCCAATGCTAGCCGTTCCCACTCTTGAAAATCAAAAGTGTTTCTTCATCAACGCTCAGCCCCCTGATGTGAGATTCTTATTAAGAAGGTCTATTATCCCTGATTTGGCTACTACTCAAGCTACAACCACTGAAATAGAAGATGATCTCATTCTTGGTAGGAAAGATCAGAAGAGAGTCATCTAAGCCTAAAAATTAGAGTTCTTCTCAAAGTACTACTGACCCTATGATCCAGAAGATGGCCAATGACTTGATCACTTTGAAGAAGAAAATGTCTCAATAGGTGACCAACGTTCCTTATCGGGATATTCCTAGATGGAATTTCAACAATACCAATGGTGCTCCTGCAAGAGATAGGATTCGATTAACTGCTACTCCAACAAGGCTAGCCATTGAAGCTCCTCATGTCAATGCAACAATGGAAATAGTTGAGGAAGATGAAGAACCAGAAGATCAATATTCTCATGAAGCTTTTGAAGCTTCAGGATATGTTGATGAGTCTTTTGACGATTCAGCTAATGACTCCAACATTGGGTACTTGGAATACAAGGAAGACAAATGCAAACATGATGGTCAGTCATTTGTAGTCTTCACTCAAGCTCAATCTTAGAATCCTAGAAATCCGGTTGAAGGCTCTAAGGAGAAGGGTAAAGAAGCTCCTGTGGTTATGGCTAAAAGAGGCTCTCCTATCTCAACACAAACTGAAAAGGAGACAACTAAAAAGGTAACTTCTTCTTCTAACTCTCTTTCTCCTACCCCCAAGACTAGTACCTTGGCTCAGACTAGTGTAACCAGAACTGATCCCACCATCATTCCTTCATATACCACTTTTGACATTATTGATCATGCAAAGAAAACTAAGATCCAAATGTCAAAAGCTGAGTACCTTCAGTCAAATCCTGAGCAATTTGAGAAACTTGCCAAATTCATTAGAAGTAAGGCTGTTATCCCTTCATCTTCAAAAGGAATTTTGCCTAGCCCCACTTAGCCTTTACCTCAGAATAATATGACCTCTGTTGCTTCTTCGAGAAAGATTGAACCATTTTATTTTTCCTTATAAACGGGTTTAAACTCAACAATTGCATAATTGACTCAAGAGTCTCTGATAACGTGATGTCCGAAAAATTATCCCATACCCTTGGACTTAACTTGACTAAATCTTATAGGTAGTGTTACTCCATGGAAACCAAGAAATTCCCCTTGATTGGAAAAATCAAGGGTGAACTATTGCATTTGTAGCATTCCCAGAAAAGAGAGTAAAAATGACTATCCTGGTCATGATATCCCAATTGCTTATGGTATTCTCTTAGGAAGAGGTTTCTATAAAGATGTTGGAGGAGAAATCAATATGGACTGGACCAAAGCTAAAATTCTAGTGAATGGAGTTCCTCGTGTCCTCCACCCTGAAGCACAAGTGAAGTACCTGGTCACTAAATCAGATGACCCCAAAGCTCAAATTCTCTTCAAAGATGCAGGCTTGGGAAATTATTTCATGACATCAGAGGTGCCTTCTATAGGTATCAAGGAAGAATATCCTAATGCTATTTGGACCCTCAAGTTCGATGGGAGCTATTCAACTACTGGGTCGGGTGTTGGTGTGGTTCTTATATCTCTAGATTTCAAGATCTTTCCCTTCACCTTCAAGCTACAGTTTGACAATACTAATAACATGGCCGAATACAAAGCTTTGTTATTAGGATTAGAAATGGTAAGGAAAAAGGGAATCCAAAATCTTAAAGTGCAGGGAGATGTTGAGTTGATTGTAAATCAAGTAAGGGGGATCTATCAGGTAAAAATGATTGCCTAAGGCATTACAGAACAAGGTGTGGGACATCATAGAATGCTTTGATGCTTTTTCCATTAAGGTAGTTTTGAGAGATTATAATGATAAAGCTAATTCTTTAGCCATGTCTACATCTCTTCTCCTTCCTCACCCAAAGTTCAAATAGGACAAGTATACCATTGAGATTGTGTATTGTCTAAGTGTTCCAGATAATTCAACACATTGGAAAGTGTTCAATGATGATCAACAAGTATTGTCTTTTCTTGAGAAAGATGATAATTTTAGCAAGCTTTATTTTGAAGGATCAGAATCAGATTTCCGTGAGTCCGTCTTGAATTCATATCAAGAGATTGATGGTGAATTCATCCAACTCAAAGGAAATAAGATTCCAAAGGGATTGGTTTCTTTGGAAGGTCTATTTGACAAGCATGACCGTTTTATTTAGGATAAAAGGCAAGCTGAAGGTGCTTCCTCGTCAGAAGTAGATCAAGTTAATATGGGCTCTTCTAACCAACCATAGATGGTAAACATTGGAAAATGTTGTTCTCTTGAGGAGAAAGGAAGATTCACTTCACTCCTGAAGAGATATATGGACATCTTGGCATGGTCCTATGCGGATCTGAAGTCTTTCAAGCCCAAGGATGTGCAACATAGCATCCCTTTGAAGTCTGATGTCAAACCCTATAGGTAGAAGCAAAGGAATTACAACCCAAAGATCTCAGGACTATCCTTGCATAAATTCAAAAGATGTTAGATGCAAGGATTATCTTCCCAATCCATCATTCTACTTGGGTTGCTAACATCATCCCCATCAAAAAAAAGAATGGTGAGATCTAGATTTGTGTTGATTTTTGGAACCTTAATCAGTCTTCATTGAAAGACAATTACCCATTTCCTATCATGGATCAAGTATTATAGACTATCATTGGATCAGAAATGTTATCCATGCTTGACAGATTTTTGGGGTATAATCAAATCGAGGTAGGCTGCTTAAGGATCAACATAAAACAACATTCACCACCCCATGGGGGACCTTTTCTTACAGGAGGATGCCTTTTGGTTTGATTAACATTGGAGCCACATTTCAAAGAGCTATGGACTTAGCTTTTAGAGATTTGATGGGAAAATTCATAGTTGTATATTTGGATGACTTGATGGTCTTCTCTAAGAAGTGAAGTGATCATTATGATCACCTGGAGCAGGTACTCTTAAGATGCAGGCATCATGGGATTTCATTAAATCCTAAAAATTCCATGTTCAGAGTAACAGAAGGTAAGTTTTGGGTCATATCATGACTAAAGAAGGAACCAAGATCGACCCAGAGTGGGTGAAGGCCATCCAAATCCTTACCCTACCTACAAGAAAAACTAGGGTACATTCCTTTTTGGAAAGGTCAATTTCCTAAGAAGATTTGTACCTAACTTTCTTTGATAAAACCAAGGATATCCTTGGGATGATGAAAGGTAAAACTCCATTTCAATGGAGCACTGAAGGGAAGCTTTCTTTTGAAGAATTCAAAAGAGCAATTTCTCATGCTCCTATTCTGGTATGCCCAAACTTCAAGAAGGATTTCATCATGTACAGCTATGCTTCCGCACATACAATATCAACCATCATGATGCAGGAGAATGAAGAAGGAATCAAATATCCCATTACTTTCATGAGATTCCCACTAAAGGAACATGAATTTAAGATGTCACAAATTAAAAAGCATGCTTATGCAGTGGTGAGAGCAGTGAAGCATTTCAGGTATTATGTGTTGAGTTCTCACACTCTTGTTCTTGTTCCTGATACTGCAGTTAAGTCCATTTTGACTCAACAAGAGTTGGGTAGTCAATGGGGTAACTGGATAGCCAAATTCCAAGAATATGACTTGGACATCAGACCTACCAAGTTGGTACGAGGAAGAGGCATGTGCCAATTGATCGTAAAAATAATTTTGAGACAGAATGTGAAGAAACTAAAGTACTTCTTTAGAATTGCCCATGGTGCTTTTTGTAAGCACAACCGATGAATGGTATGCAGATATCACTTTCTTTTTAACTTAAAATGAATTTCCCTACATTTAATCCAAAAAGAGAAGAGGATAGTTAAATTAAGGTCTGTGAGATTCATTCTATGGGATAATGGTATATACAAGAAGGGTATTGATGGTGTATTCCTGTGTTGTGTCGATAAGTCTCAAAGCAAATAAGGTTGCTAGAATCCTTCCACAATATAGCATGTGGAGGAAATTTATCTTCCTCCGTGATGGCTTACAAGATCTTATGAGCCAGGTACTATTGGCGTAATCTCTTTTGAGATTTAGTTGAATGGGTGGTTAAGTGTGAAGCTTTTCAACATTTCGTTGGCCGTCCTAAGCTGACAACTCTTCCCTTGAAGCCTATGATAATTAAAGAACCTTTTCACCAATGGGGAATTGATTTCATTGGAGTATTGAATCCTACCTCTAGTTCCAGTCATAATTATGTGCTCACTACCATAGACTATTTCACCAAGTGGGTGGAAGTTGCACCAATCAAGGTAACCTCCAAAGTTGTGTGTAACTTTCTCAAGGAGAATATAATTGTTAGATTTGGTGTACCTCACAAGATCGTTGCTGAAAATGCTTCCAATTTCTCATCACATGAGTTGATAGAATTTTTCTATGGATTTGGGATTACGTTGGCTCATTCATCTAATTATTACCCCTAAGGTAATGGTCAGGCTGAATCAAGTAACAAAAACTTGGTGACCATAATCAAAAAGATGGTTGATGAGAATCAGAGGACATGGCACAAAGCATTGTATGATGCATTATGGGAAGATCGGATTACTCCTAAGCAAGCTATTGGAATGTCCCCATTCTAGGTGTTGTATGGAATTGATGCGTTGAGATTCCTATCTCTATAGAATTTCCAGCCTTACTGATTGGCTAAAGCAATTGAGGATGAAACTTTTCAAAGTTCCATTGAGAAAAGGATAATGTACCTAGCTAGGCTAGAAGAAGAATAGAGAAAGGTGGTAGATCACATTGTAGATCATCAGAGCAAATTCAAAAAGATATTTGACAAAAATCAAAGCAACGTGATTTCCAGATTGGAGATCTAGTACTGGGATAAGAGAAGGGAACAGAAAGGGATGCATGACAAGTTTGATTCTTTATGGAAAGGTCCTTTCAAAATCCATCAGCTAAATGGTGAAAATAGCTTTTATCTATCATATCTTGATGGAGATTTTCTCCCTCTACCTTTCAGTGGCCAACATCTGAAGTTGTTCCATCAGTAATGTAAGATGCTCTCTTGCACTGTATTATAATTTATTTTCTGTTGTGTGTTTACTTTATTTATTTCTTTCTTTGTTTGTTTTTGGTTTTTCTTCTCCTAACTCCATAGCCCAATGGATAAATATTTTTGATACATGAGTTCTCTTCCTTTGATGTCTCAAAGAAAGTCCCCAACTGGAGCCAATTGTTATCTCATTTTAGTGATTTCAGCTAAAATTGAGATAACCATAGGAAATTTTGGAAAAATCTCTTAAAAATTCCCTTTGAAAGATATTTTTGGGTTGTTGGGTTTTCATTACATGAAAACATGTTCCTTGCATGCAACATGTCTCATGTTTCCTAAAACCCAAAACCTAATTTCCTAATTCCATTATGTTGGGTTTTCAGAACTTCCAAGCATCGGAACATGCTTTTCCAAATACATGTTTTATGTCGTTTGTTTCTTGAAACCCAAAACCCAGAACCAAAATTGAATCAAATCCTTTGTATCAGGTTTTTAGATGCTCCAAGCATGATGACATGTCATTAATTTCAAGTTTCTGGCAGTTGGCACACATGTCAAGTGAGGTGTAATTAATGTTAGGTTTTTATAAATAGTTGGTTTTCCATATCATTTGTTACCTTATCATTTTTGTTACGTTGGATTTTTGTTTATGCTTCTTCTACCTCCAAACTCAATCAAGCTTCCCGATTGATTTTTCCATCCGTCTTTGATCATTTTTCGAGCTTGTTGAAGGTACTCTTCTCTTCTTTCTATTTTGAAGATTTTGGGTTATTTATGAGGTGTTTGTTTGGGGTTTCCATTTCATTTTCTCCCCATTTTGGTTTAGGGTTTTGGGTCATTTTCCTTGATTCTTGTCTTATTCCCATATGGGTTTTTGTTTGAAATTCACCCCTAGGTTATTTACTTATTTTTCATAGGTTGTGCCCTGTAGTTTTCAAAATAATTTGAAATCCCTAAGTGACGAAGAGGTTGGAATTTCTCATATCCTGACATGTCAGAAACCTAATATATTTGTTTCAGGTTTTACAGGGTGTTTAACATCTCATTTCTTTTTCCTTTCTTTGGGTTTTTCCAGGCGCTCAAAATCCATCAAGATCTATAGAGTGTCAATATTTTCTACTTACTTGACATCCTCTAGGTTCCGCCGTGTGTGTCGGGTTTTCCCACTTGTCCAACAATTCCTCACATCCACAGTGCTTCAGGTCTTCATCGATGCTCAACATGTCCTAACTTCCGACATCCACTTCATTGTGTCGGGTTTCATAACATGTTTTGCAAGTCTCAAAAGCTGAACAGTGTGGCGGGTCCGTAAAATTGTCCAATAGACTTTTAAGCCTGATTTCTCTTCTAGAAATCATCAAGGCATTTCTTCTTCAAGACTCCTCATGTTGGACCCCGACCAATCTAAGGATAAGTCAGATAGGATAGGAAAGATGAAGTATAAGTATCAAAAGATGGAGTCTTCTTCTTACATAAGTTGTAATTATGACATTCGGGACATAGAGCTCGGCAATATAGATATGGAGGACTTCTGGAACAAAATTGAGGATTCTTCTCAGAATTCTTGGATGAAGTCGATAGCTAGCAGTGGTCTCCCTCTTGTAGTAGGATTTTGAATATCAGCTCAATGACTGAATTCATCCTGGATTGCGTTTCCAACTACGACTCAGCCTCTCGCTCAGTAAGAAATCAAGCAGGAGAATCTATAGTGAAATTAGATGGAGGTTACTTTGATCAACTCCTAAGGTTTCCCAACTTTGTGGAATATGTTGATTTAAACCTTAAATCATAAAAAGGCCTGGGACAAAGATCAGGAAGACTACATTAAACATGTAAACAAGAAGTTCTTGATCAAGGCTAAGTTAGCTGTTTCTAGGTTTCCCAAGTCATTCCCTATAAGTGATTTCATTCTCGAAATCAGTGATATCATCACCCTACTGAGCCTATTATTTGGACTCCCAAAATCAAGAGATTTCCAAGGGTGGATGTATCAGTTCATGGTCATCATAAAGAATAATGACCAAGGGATTGATTGGGGCAACCTAATAAGTGATGAGATAGACTCCCAAATGATAACAGTCTTGTGTATTAGCAAGTTTTATATGATTTCATACATCACCTATGTAACAGTAGGCATGAGAAACTACCCAGGGATAGATGCAAAGGAAAACTAGGAAACAGAACACATATATCAGTACTTCCCTCAGCTAACAATAAAAGGGTTTGAAAATCAATATAAAAGAGTGAACGATGCCTTCTTCTATGAAAAATTTGCGAGTTAAATCTAGATCTGAGGAAAAGAAGGGTTTCTGATGAAGCATGGGCCAAAGTGTCAAAATGGGGTTACATCTTCTTGAAATTCAAGAAGTTTACCTATCTTCGGGTTGTAAGGTTCCATGGTAATCCTTTCCATTTTTCCAAGTTCCCAAGTGACAAATTGATCCTTATGGAGTTAGTCAGACAATTGTTGGATTTTCACAAATTCCAACAAAGTAGGCACAAAGCCACCGTCTCCTTCCCTATTTCCATTAGAAGGTATACATGCTCTATAGTGGTTAAGGCCAAGAATGTGGTGCATGAGCTTCAGGACAAATTGAAGAAACATATGAATCTCAGGGAGGGATTCGACTTCCGAGGAGTCCTCAAGTCATATGGAACCTTGTATCTGCATGTGCCCAATGTGGAAGACATTTGGGTTGATCTTCGAGGATGAAGTTTCCATATGAAGAAAGGATAAAGAAGATTGATGCTTGAAGAAATTTAGATGTTAGATCTAGCTGATATCCCCGAAGGCACCGTGGATAATGAAAGTTTCCTAGACACTATGTATGAATAGTCGAATGGAGACCAACACAGATTCCCAACCATTGATTGGTCTCATTCTTTGAAAAATCTTCTATCGATGAAAGAGTTTCTTAGAATGTTGTCTGTACCAAGGCATGGCTCATTTCTTAGCAAATGAGTTATAAGGAAAAGAGATTTTTGAAAATAGCCACTTTAGAGGTGAGACCCTCCAAGGGAGAGAGGGAAGAGGATAAAATCCCTACCAAGAGGTAGATAAAATTTAAGTTTGTCAGAAAGGGAGAAAAGAAAGGATCCACATCATTTTCCACTCCTTAAAAAATAATTGAGATCTTTGGATTCACCTTCTCCACCAGAACAAGTAAAAATTCCTTCAGAAGACGAGGTTAGTCAACCTCTCATTTCTCCTTTTGTTGATTGCTCATCAGAGGTAAGTCTCTCTCTTGCTTCTCAAGCTTTGACTTCAGAATCTTTACCTCCTCCCTCCTAATCTTCCTCACCTCATATTTCTTTTCCACTTTCATCAGCCATGGCCAAGCATCTTCTCCAACCTCTCACCTCTCTCTGTTGGACCTAATATGGCCATAGATATGCCTCCTCCTTCTACACCTTCATTCATTGAGTCTATCCCCATAGTCACCACACTTACAGTCATCACTACTCCATAAGTAAACCTTCCTCCACCTACAGATGTAACCATAACACCTCCGATAGGGGAAAATTCTTCCACTATACCTCAATGGTTAGTTGATCAGACCCTAAGGAAGAGGAAGGTGGTAGTTCCTCTACCAGCCTTCGACTTCAATTCACTCAAGGTCTCTCTGCAAACTGCCAAGAAACCCAAAATGGTTTCAAGGGTTTCAATGGATGCCTCAGGGCATAAGTTTGTAGATATTTCCACTCCCACGGCCAACAAAACTAAGGAGGATATAGTGGTCACTGATTATCAGATTACAAGGGTTGATCTAGGAAAGGTAACAATAGAAGGAGCACAACAAGATGCGTAGGATGCCATGAACGTCTTTGTGCTAGAAGATGAAGGAAACAAAGGTGAGTAAAGATGAGCTAAAGGAGAAAGTTGAACAGTTGATGAAGGTATTACTCAAGCTCTCAAAGCCTTCTTAGTCAACACCATCATCTCCTACCCCTACTCCTATTAGGTTCAATTTCTCATCAGTACCTATGATTGAAAAGATCAACGAGAAGGGGAGAATGGTTGATGAATGGATTCAGAGGCTACTCCTACAAGGAAGAAAGGTCATTGATGACATAGTGGAGGTTTATAAATCCTTGGAGGAGATAAAGAAGGATGGTGAAAAAATGGATGATGAATTTTCATAGGAAGTTAGGAACCTTGAGTTAACTTTTGAGGCTCTCAATGTGTTGAAACAGGTTCCATCCCGTATCTTGATGGAAGAAGGAATTATTCCACATGGGGATAAGCATTTCCAACTAACCAAAGCCATCAGATTCAGGATAAATATTCTCAGTGAAGCTTGCAGCAAGTTGAGGGAATCTAGAGATCAATTTGTTGATGCCATGAATGACATAGAAGAGGAGCTGTCTAGGATCTTTGCCAAGGTGTTGGATGAAAGCTCAAATATTCTACTTGTTGATGATTTCTATAAAAAAATCCAAGAATCAATCCAGCATGAACCAGCTTTCATCTTTGATCTGACAACCATTGATAAGTTCATAAGGATTGAGAATGTTTTGGAATCACTAAGGAAACTCAATAAGAGATTGAAGAAACTTCTGGCAATGCAAGCGACACTTAGGAAACTTGTGAGGTTCTGAGTGACCATTCTAGTGCACTAGATGAAGCTGAGATGTAGGACATAATATGAAAGTTACAGGAATTTGGAGACAAGCAAGCTTTCATTGGAGGAAGATAAGGACATTGAAACAAAATAAGCATAATGTTTCATGTCATTTCCATCCAGAGATTGACATGTCTTTTTCATTTTCATTTTGTCACATAGGAAGAAAATTTTGACTTGTTCTCCTACGTGAGAGTCAAGTAAAATAGGATTCTTATTAAATGACTATTTTCTAGGATTTATCCTATTTTCTCTCTGCTCTTTCTATTATAAATAAGGGATGCTTGTGCATTCCAAAAGGGAGAGATATTTTTAGAATATTGAGAGCTATTGTGAAGAAGAAGAAAAAAAATTTGTATTTTATTTTAATCATTGAGGAATAGAAACAGGTGTTATTTTGCAAACTTTGTGTTATAGGATTCATCTATCTTAAGAGATTGTTCTTACATACAAAATCTTAAGCTATTCTTTTTTAGTGTTCTTGATTATTTTAATCATTCCAAATATTACATCCATTATCTAAAACTCGTATAAGTATTTCTTGATTTGTGTTTTCTTGAAATAAAATATGTTCCTCTCATTCCCTTCACGTTCTGTTTCATCTATAATAGTTTCCTTTCTAATCCATTCTATTTCTAAAACCGTAACATCTCCATCTCATGTTGATGTGGATTACGAGATTGTATCCCAACCCCAATGGTTAGAATAGCGTGAATATTGTACATATTATTTTTGTTGTGTTTTAGATCAGTAATAAACAGGCTACCTCACCTATCTTTGAGGAGGGATTTGATGTCGTATCTGTGGTTGAACCTCATATTTTGGCCTAAAAAAATATCCAACCAAAAATACGTGCGCACCATACATGTTGATTAGTGGAGACTGTATATGTTAGATCATGATGAGGCTCTATGCGATGCATATTAGAGCATGAGTGCATGACAATTATGGAAGAAGTGCATGGTGGGATTGTAGGAGGACACTATGTAGGAAATGCTACTATGCAGAAGATTTTACTAGTAGGTCTTTGGTGGGAAACCATCTAAAAGGATTGTATTGAGTTTTGTAAGGCATGTGACCATTTCCAGTGCCTTGGAAAACTTGGAAACAAAGATGAAATGCCTTTGTGATGAATAACCAACACCTTGAATTGTTGAAAAATGGGAAATTGGCTTTGTAGGCCCAATTGTGCCAACGAAGGACTAGTTCACGGTATATAATCACTTGCACTAATTGCTTGACACATTGGGTAGAGGCGGTGCCTATGAAGGATTGTACCACAATGATAGCCACTATATTTTATGGGAGAGCTTAATCGGTAGGTATGGTTGTCCTTTAAGTTTAAGAAGAGATAGGGGTACACACTTTCTTAATGAAACAGTCAGGATTATGTTAGCATAATTTATGGTGGCCCATCATAAGAATACCCCATATCACCCTCAAGCAAATGGAACTACTGAGGTAGTTAAGAAGATACTAAGTCACATGTTGACTAAGATCTATGACATTGGAAGAAAAAATTGGGATTACAAAGTATCAGTTGTTCTATGGGCATACATGACAACATATAAGAGGTTGAATAAGGCCACACTATTTTAATTGGTGTTTGGCACTGAGGCTATTTTACCAGTGGAATTCATGTTACCATCACTTTGCATATAACATGTGTAGGAGGGTTAGTTGATGAGCAAGCGTTGGAAGAAAGAATTGATAAGTTGATGTAGTTAGACGAAAGGAGATCACTTGCTAGATGGAGTTAGAAGATAGAAAAATAAAGCAAAAGGCATGACATGATCATCATATCAAGAACAAGAAGTTTGAGGTTGGGTAGATGGTATTGTTATATGATTCCAAGTATCTGCGCCATCTTGGGAAGTTGAAAGTCCATTGGTTGGGACCTTACATCATCTTGTACATTCTTGATTCAGGAGCTTGCCAATTACAAGCACTGGATGGGACAAGGTTACTAGGTCACTTCAATGGGAGTAGGTTGAAGCCCTACTATAAATAAGTCTTCTTGGTGTTTGTAATAAGGCAATATTGCCAATTAGTATAGAATTTCCCTCTATGCTTTTTCTTTCTTGTTCCTTTCTTTTTGTTTCATTTTTGTGCCTTGTGTGTCGGTAACCACATTATTTTTCCAAGGTTGTGTATGCACAGATGACCACACATCTGTTTAAGTGTGGGGTGGAGTGATACGAAGTATAGTCATGTAATACAAGTTTGATGTAGTAGTAGAAGTTGCGGTGAATGGCCCGGTTGAAGGATAAAAAGAGCATAGGGTTAAGAATCATGTAGAAGAGAGGTGGACAAGTATGGTTGGTGTTAAGAAGGATTTGCAGAAACCACATATATAAAGTATGAAGAGCGTAGGAACAACATGAGGTAGGTGAGGGAAAAAATCAGGTAAAGGATAGAAGAAGTGCCTTTGGCGTTGTAGATGCATGCGTAAGAGTCTTTGGTTGGGTTGGAATTTTGTGTGCGAGGAAGGTTGTAAAGTGTTCTTCATGCATGATGTAGTGCATGTGTAAGGGCACTTAAATTCAGCTTAGTGGAAAAATCTGCATTTAATGTTAAAGTATGTTGGTAGGTGGTATAGCATTTAATGCTAGAAAGAAGAAAAAACTATAAATACAAGGTCGGGAAAGTCATTTGTTACCTTGTGATTATGAAGTGAAAGAATCTCTTGTGAACTAGAGCATCCAGAGATAAATTTGTGCAAAGAAAGGAGAATTTGAGAAATTTGAGTGTGTAACTAGAGTAGATCTACGAACCAAAAGGAAGGAGTACATGGGCATGAGGAAAGTTGTGTGAAGAGCGCCATATTGTGGAAGGATTCCTGATTAGGGTTTGGCAGCTAGGGCATGGAGAAAGAAGAATTTATTTAAGGAGTTGAAGCTTTGGAGTAATCTTTGGGATTGAGAAGAATAGCAGAGTAGAGCAAGAGGAAGGAGTATTTAAGTTCAGTCTGACTAGAAAATATGGCACCCAAGAAACCAATCGTTTCACTAAAGAAAAAGGGTAAGGGAAAAGGAAAGAAGAAAGCTTCCTTGCAAGCACCAATGAAGAATGGTATGTGGAAATTCGGTACCGGATGTGGTATTACTAGGAAAAGAGTGGTAGTCACACTTGTGAAAGATGGCAATAAGTGATTATAACCATCACATGAGCACAACTAAGAAATAAATTGCATTTGTGTTGGTCTGACCAAATAACAAGAGGATGCCATACAGGATGCCTATTTACAACGACGAGTTAAAAGTCAAATTAAAGAAGGATGGATTATTGTAATTATACGAGTTGCCCTACTTTGGAAAGCCTGAGTTCCTTTATCGGTGGTTGATGTCGTGTGTATGAGGATCAATTTTACTTTGTGGGGTGCAAGATGGGCATCACACCACAATTGATATCCAAGTTCACATGACTCAATTTTTAAGGAAACAACATAGATGATGATCCGAGCGACAAGAAGGATATCAAGGAGCGTATCTCGCATATGACTAAAAAAAGGGGTCACGATACTTTGACATTACCAAGATTCTAGACCCGGTTATTTGGATGGTTGTGCGCTTGGTCACTAAGCAATGGTCGGGAATGATTGACACAAGTGAACAAGTCATGGCTAAATGTATGCTAGAAGATATCGAAGGAACCATCTACACCTTGTCTAATTTCATCATGGATAAGATTATAAATAGTGCATGAGGAGGGAGAGAAGGTACTCTTCGGTAATGTCCTCCTCACCATTGTATTTTAAGAGATTATATTTCTGATGGGAAAAAAGTTTGTTTGGGAATATCCAAAAGAGGATCACTTGCCCGAAAAAGGTTTATGAAATACACTTTTGAAACCATGACGAGACGAGTCACAAAGTGTGCCTGGAGAAGTGGTATAAGTGAGCATTCGGGGCTGAGTGGAGGATCCCGAGTAATTTCCCATGCTTGTGAATGGAGAGGTAGGATTTTTAGTGTACCAACACTTCGCATTGGTAGATTTACATTGTGAGATGGTAATATGAGTCCATGGTGAAAGCTACCCTTCTCCTTCACCACACAATACTTCTAAAGACGAGTTAATCGGTTCAAGGAGGAAAAGAGGCTAAGGTTCAACCTTAGTGAGGTATATATAGACCACCATGAGTTGTGCTAGGAGCTCATCTACTCAAAGAAGCACTCGTATGTGGAGAGATATGTTATCTGCGAGATATAGATGATGAAGCCTTTAATGCTTTCGTCGATTACGGGAAGGACCACAACAAGGGTATATATCGTGCATAAGGCCAAAATTTGAAAAAGGTGATTACTTGGAGAATAATGTCTCCATCCCTAAAGACCCTATAGGAAGGAAGAAGGTAGCCCTAGAAAGAGAGAAAGAGAAGAGGTGTAGAAGGTACCAAGTGTTCAAACCACACAAATGGTGAGCACACCAGGAAGAAAGTGCTAAGCCTAGTACTTACGTGCAAAGAAAGAAATCTCTGTCAAGGTGAAGACCCCAGAAGAAGAGGCACCGGAGCATGAAGAGCCCCTCACCCATGAGGAATTGCTAATGAAGACATCACTTGTCAAAGAAAAATAAAAAGAAGAATCTCCTATACTGGAATCCCCAATAAGGAAGAAGCAGAAAGTGATTGATGAGGTAGATTCAGAAGAGATGGAGAGTCTAGATGCCTACATCAGCGATAAGGATGATGATGATGAGCTAGAAGGAGGTGAATACCATCCAGTCTATGAGATACATGATTATGAGGAAGAAGGAGATGAGGAGTATAACGAAGGGGATGAGGAGAAGGAGGACGAAGAAGAAACTGAGGCCCAAGGCAAGGGGGTAAGTGGAGAAGAAAATACAAAGGATAAAATATAAAGGATAAAAGGACCCCAAGCCTCACGAAGGAATATGTAAATGAGGACAGAGAGAGAGAGAAGTGGATAAAATCATCAAGGACCTTGTACAACAAGAGGTAGAATGCAATGTAGATGAGTCGATGAAGGAAGTTGAGGAGGAAAATGCAGGAAAAGAATATGGTAGCATGAGAGGAGATCCCAGTTTGGCTATAAGCTTTCTAGGGGCCACACGCATAGGGAGGAAGAGAAAAAAGAAACACAAGGTCAAGTAATGAGCTACATTAATGACCCTAACAAGGTGTAATGCACACATTTCCGAGCACTGTACCAACATAATAGCTCTTGGCTATGACTTCATTTGATGAGGAAGGTGCATACCCTTGGACAAGGAAAATGTTATCATGGGCATTTGAGTCCCACATTGATGAGCCCGAATTTGAAAATAAACCAAGGAGCGTTATTGAAGTTACCAAAAATAAAAAGAATAAACCCTTTGGTAAACACCCAACAATTATTAGATTATCAAATCAGCAACGCACTCAACAAAGTTTCGAGTTGAGGTTGAATCTAGGCTCTTCAGAAGGAATGATAGGGTGAAGTTCCTAGAGATAGAGCTAGAGAAAATGGAGGAAGAGCTCCTTGAGAAAAGAAAGGACCTGAAGTAGGAGGAAATAATCAGTGCTTAGTTAAGGTGTGATTTGAAATATGATAAGGCAAGAGTGCACAAGGCATACAAGAAGATAGAGATGATCACAGATGCCATTGTCTTGAAGCATTTAGACTTAACACCACCCATAAAAAAATATGGATCATCCTTACAGTTCCTAGAGGACTTGACCCACATAATCACTATGGATAGGTATCCACTTGCTTTAGAATCCACAGAAGAGGCATTGGCGCACCAAGAAAAATAGAATAAGATGAAGGTTGTGGAAATTATTTCTCAGTACAACAAAATCCTCGCTGATGTAAAATCGCCACACAAGTTGCTAAGGCTTCCTATGATAGCGCATGGATAGGGATAGAGTGGTAAGTATCTTGGTTACCACCCATGAAGCGGAACTCAAGGAGTTCCAAGAAAATAATAAGGGGAATAGGGATGAGTGAGACAAAATCCTAGCCAAAGTGAAAAAGAAATCGAGAGGACATTGAGACCTTATGGGAATCAATAAAGAAATGGCTGAAGGAATTGTGCCCCTAATTCACTCAGAGGATGGATGCGCTCAAGGATTTTGGAAAAAAACTGGAGGAGATCGTAGATACAATGAGTGCTAAGAGAGAGGGGATTTGTTTTGAAGAAGTGAGTGCCCTGGTGGGAGACCTCTGTCAGCAAGCTCAGAGTAAGGTTGACACTTGGGGAAAGTTAGAAGAAGAACTAGGAAAGTATTTCCCTCCTCCTCCAGAAGTAAACAAGTTCCCCATTCTTTCATTATTTTCCCCATTTATTCATTCCTTTATTCTTCGATTCCAACCATTTGTAAGGATCCACCATTCTTTATTTCTTTATTGAAGAGTGTTTCTGAGGACAGAGAACATGCATAGTGTGGGGTGATGTTGAGCCACATAATATAAGATAAGTATAATAAGGCATGTGGGCATCTTGAACCTAGTTGAAGAAGGGCGTGTGGGTTAAAGGAACGTAAGGAAGGGTTCTAGAAAGGTTTTACAAAACACAAGGAGTTCATGTGCAAGAGGATAAATAGGTTTTGTACTTAGTCGTACTCGGCATCCCAAGTGGCACACGAGAAAAGCATGACCCTTATGGATAAGGTGTAACATTCCCATTTTAAGACTTTAGAAACGAGATTTTTTTACATAATGTTCTCTGTTCTAAATAAAGCATTATTTAGAACACACATTCCATGTCAATCAATCTCAAACAGATAACCATATGCAGCTATAAATGACTCGGTGATCCATCGATCTATTCATTTCATAACTCGGTGATCTACCGATCTATTTATTTCATAACTCGATGATCTACCAATCTATTTATTTCATAACTCGGTGATCTACCAATCTATTTATGTCATAACTCGGTGATCTACTGATCTATTTATGTTAACTTTAAGTATTGGATACTTATTGTATACTTTGTATACTTGGTTTTCCTACCCTAAATGAGGTCTTGAGTGATCCGTTTAAAGATTATATATAGATATTTGTTACCAATATTTATCCGATATCACGTTTCTTTAAACTAGATGACATAGGAAAACGTAACCGAGAAGCTTGTGATACATTGGCCAAATATTTTCAACATACTGTTTATGTCACTATTCCTAGATGACATACTCATCATTTTAGAATACGTCCTTCACCTCACTTTCGATATTAAGAATGGTATTTTCTAACTACCGTTAGTCCACTTGTTCAAGGTTTAAACCTAGCCCTGGTTAGAAACATAATTTATTATAGGATGACGCTCACAATGACTTAGGGTAAATGGGCATACTTGGTTTACCTAAGTCAATCGGATGTGCCAAGGTACCATGAACCATCAAAGCTACTACCTATCCTAAACATGCCACTAACTTGACCTAGAGATAAATGAAGTTCAAGTCCTTAATTGTGATTAGATCTAGATGATTATTGCAGAAGGGTGTTGCCACATGTCAACTACAACATTATATCCTCGAGAAAACCCTTGTCTTCTCGAAGGTACAGTCCTATAGTTGGTGTGTGCCAACATCCTACAGAAATTTCCTCATCAAGATGTACATACCCAAGGAGGTTATTAATATTTAATTAATTTGGATTATAAAATAGATTACAACATCCATGCTAAACCCTAATCCAACACTCCTTAAGTTCTTGTTCTATACTTGAATCAATTAAGCATTAAAGAACTTCCTTTAACTCATGATTGCTTTTAATGTTCGTTTACTTAGTTTAACAAGTAGTTAACCAAAACAAGACAACAACATCATAAGTTCCATTAAATGTAATTTAATCATTCAAAGAAGGTGTAGCAACCAAATAGGTTCAACTAGTAGTAGAATTTATAAGAAATGAAGTCTAACGATTAATGATCATATCACCATTCTTTGGATTACATTTCTTTTAGTGAGGAAGAATCTTCCTCTACATGATTAAGTGTTAGGGTTTGTCATACCCATCTTATCTTTCACAATTTCTATAGTTTTACTGCATATTCTTTACACATTCCATCACTATGTTAGAATTGTTTAGATAAAATTTGTTATCATATGCAACTTAACAAGCTGCATCTAAATAAGGGAAATTAACTAATTCCCTTTATCCAAATGATCAATTTTATCCGAATTAAGCATATAACAGATAGGAAAAATATCATCCAGATAGGATTTCCATCTTCTTCATAAATACAAGATAATTTACACAACCAATACTAGTAAATCTCCAACTTTCAATTCATCATTAAAAAACTATACATTACAAGACTATGTATTTCAGGCATGTGGTATAACAAACAACCCTTATTCCAAAAAGAGTACAACTTTTCTTTTTTCACACAATTGAAGAATAAATCAAAACTCTTAATAGAAGACCCAGAATTAAATAAGCCCAATACAACATGAAATTTCTTGTCTTCCTTCATCACTTACGATGTCCATCTACAAAATTGCTAGACCCGTCGCCGTTCAATGAACCGAGTATGATAAGCACTAAGCATTAAAGTAAAGTGCATTCCACTAATTGTTTGATTAAACAAACCTACTTTAATAAAACAATTAAATAACATCATGCAAATAATCATAAGTAATAACATCTAGAAAGAAGTACAATTAAGAAGATCTGAATTTTCTTTTAAGAAAATAATATATTATAATCTGTAACATAAGAATTATATCACAAGAATTATTTCATCCTATCAATCACTTTAAACAGTCAACAAGTCTTTTCATTAAATTATTTCATAAATTCATAAGGATAGAAAGACACATTTAACTTTTTCCAATCTGCAAAGGAGTTAGTTACAACATATCTCATATTATTATGTTTCATCTTTCCATATAGACAAAGAAGAGAATCAAATAATGAGAAGTTCAATCAATGAACTTATTAGTCAACATAAAAGGATCTCAAACTAAAATGGACCCAATCCATGTTTCATTTCATTTATACTATGAAATGAAATACTTTAATAAATACAACATAGAAATTCCCTAGCTAATTCCCAAAAGAGAACTCAAACAGAATACACAATCAAAGGATGCACATTACCAACACTCATCACAAAACTTACAACTACTTACCTATTCTCATTCACCAAGCTCAAATCTAGTTTCAATCTCAAACAATATCGTTTCTAAATAGCATTATGTCCCCCAAGTGATCCTATTCACTTCTCTATTAAAAACTTGAAGGTCCATTCCGAGATCCCAACAAGGAATAGAAATATGAAGCTTGATGAAAGATAGACAAGGGTCAATGAAAATCATGGTCCTAGGGACTTATTTTCCCCAAGCATTCGGAGACAGGGATACCGTATTCCCTTCAAATGACACACATTGACAATAAGTTTAAATTCCATGTTTAATAAAACCTCACGCATCAGATGCAATATCATGAGAGAGTAAGGAACTAAGCAAAATGATTCAAGTCAATTCTCACCCCCCATCTTCCTCCATTCAACTCAATAGAATAAACACAAGCCTCACGAGTTTCACTTAAAAGTTTAAGACTGCTAAGGATTTTGTCAACCTCAAGATAGAAAGGAAGTAAATAATACATTCCATAAACCTCTACAATGATATGACTGTCCCACAACAGATCACAATTCTAATCCATAAATTTCAAGAATAAAATAGTAAAGATTTCCACAAGACACGGGATTACAGGCGTAGAGGGAAAGTTTTACTTCAAACTCACATGCGTTGTCATATTCAAGAACACTGTGTTGCCTTCAAGACAAAAGTAATACAACAATTCTCGCATAAGTAGAAAGACAGAGGATATTTTGAAAGAAGATACTCGAACTACATCTAACAAGTACAAAACTCCAAAGGCCCCTTCAGCTAGACTATATTCATGAGAATAAAGCTTTACAAAACCAAAACTAGAAAAAACCCAGTTCGGAATACTTGTATAAAATTAACACATCAATTCTAATACAAGATCAAAACAATCAATAATGGAATCACTTGTACTGAATCAAGTATGAGCTTCGAACATAAGTTCTAACAACACAAGCTCAAATACAAGTCTATAATAAAACCCATGGCCCTAATATAAATTCAGAATAAACACCAACACTCTATTATGGGTTCAATAATTTCGGCTCCCTAAGGAAGAGTAAAATTCCAATTCAGAGCTCAAGTATAGGTCACAATGCAACAACTCAACAAGTAAGTTCCATTTTCAAAAGAACAGTGCACGAGTATAGTTGTTGAATATGAAGATTCAACCATAGGTTCAAAACTACACTTAGTTCCAACATAGTCCAAAACAAACACAAGGTCCCAATAAAACTCATAACAGATCTTAAAGCTTCAATACAAGTTTAGAATAACTATAGAGCTCCACTTCTAGCTCATGAAACACAAGACTAAACAGAGATTCAGAACCCAACAAACAACTAACCAGTTCATTCAACATTAGTCTCAAATGCTAGAACAAAGCTTTAAATACAAGCTATAGAGTTCAATAGAGCTTCAAGTACAGGTTACAAAGTTCCAATACAAATCACATGCAAACCTCTAACAAACTAGTACATAGAAAGTTCCAAAGAACTACCATTAACAGCCAAGGATTTGTATTCCAAAACCCACATAATTTTCAAGAAAAAAGTCAAGTAATTAACCGGATACTTAATGCAAATATATATATTTCTAGTGACCCGAGTTGTTTTAATGAATAATTTAGAAGAAAGCAAGAAAGATTAATGGGTAGAGGTTATCATGCCTGATAGTGCCTTTTCCGATTCGAAGAAGACTTCTAGCTGAGTTTCCAACACCCTTTCTTCTCCAAGCAAGATCAAACAACCATAATATTTTTCCACAATGCCTCTTATACATTCCTTGAACCGAAAATAGATCAAAGAATTCAAAAATAACGACTAAGTGTAGATCAATCTGCTGATTGGAAAAACCAGATAGCTCCATGCAAAGTAAAAATCGCGATGCATGCAAAACAAAACAACCCCAAACAAATCCACCAGCATGTCTTCCAAGACAACTTGCTTGCCAAAACTAAGGTGAATTAATTCTATTAATTTGCATATTCCTGCTATCTCTCCTTGCCACTTGCCATCTAAAGTTATTGAGACCTAATTTAACTTCCACATGCATTTCCAAACTTAGATATGCCTCCACGTAGGTTCCCCAAATTTCACTATCCCATGCCAAACTGGTAGTACAACCATGCCTTAATTCCAAATCAATCAAAATCCCATCACATTAAAATTTTAGGAACCACAACTTAGCTCCCAATTGCAAATCGACCCATAGGTTCCCTTTCATACCCATTAGTTTAGGATAGACATAATTTCTTAGGTTATATCTTAGGTTAGTTTAAAATATATAACATTAGGATATAACCCACAATTAAATAGATTGGTAGCTTAGGTTAGGTCTTAGCTTAACCCAATAGTATAGGAAATTGATTAGAAATAACTTTACATCCCTTAGGTTATTTCCTTCATACTAACTTAGTGTTAAAAAATTAAGTTAGGATTTCATCCCACGTAGAGTGGTGTAGAAAGAGTTAGGTAAATTACCTGAGTCCCGAATCTATTTAGGATAGACCTTATAGATATAGGGCACATTTTTCTCTCTTTCTCCAGAATCCTGAAGCAGGTTTCCCCTAACGCCATTAGGCGTCCTATAAGGGTCAATCAAGAAGAGCCGAGCACAACACAAAATAAAATGCAAGCACGGTCTTTTGAGATAGTAAAGAATTTACAACAAACACAAGTTCAGTCCGTTAAGTCTCTTAATCAATGAATGCCATTTTTTCATTCAGTTTAGATAAGAAGATTTAAAACATACCTTGAATCGGTGAAATTGATCCAAGGATGAGTCAATTGCAAAGGATAAGTTTGCAACCATTCAAACTAGATTACGGATGACTCATAAGAAGTGAAATAGATTGTTGCAAGCAACAACATACTAGCCCTACAATCAAAGAGCATAAATGATTTATTCATACCAAGCATGATCTTCAACAGTCAAAAGAACACATCTTTATCAAGAAAATCACATGTCAACACTTGAAATGCAAAGGAGGAATATAACAATTGTCAAGGGTGTTACATGCTTCCCTCCTAAAAAGAATCATCATCTTGATGATTACCTCACTTTCACAAGTTTGCATCTAGGAAAATCAACTTATTCACTTTTCTTATCATATGTCAAAAACATATAAGAATTTTTAAGTTCCAGAAATCAACATTACATAGTTGTTTATTCAAAACAAATAAATATTTTGCCCAAAACTGGCATACTTATTGTATTATAAAGATAAAATCACAATTTTTTTATCAGTCAACAGAATCAATTTTGTTCAAATAGATATGGAAAAGTAGTTTGCATATCCTCAAGGTTTTCTTAAGTTGCACTTTCTTCATTAAACTGGTCCCACTGGACCTTACATTGTCTTATCTCATGATTTCTCAAATGCAATTGGCAAGTTTCAAGAACTCGTATGGGTTTAACCACGATTATTCTTGGGTCTTGGACTGCAAGGAATTCTAATTTAACACATGTGATAAATCTGAAACATATTTCTTAAGCAAAGAAATATGGAAAACATCATGCATTCGTGACAAAGCGGGAGGTAATGCTAAGCGGTAAGCTACAGGGTTGATTACTTCAACTATCTCAAAAGGTCCCACATAATGAGGTGATAACTTGGAAGCCTTGCTAAAAGTTATAGAGCTCTTTTTCGGTTTGACCCGAAGAAAGACTTTCTCACCAAGTTCAAATTTCCTATTAACCCGCTTTAAATCAACATAACTCTTTTTCCTATCTACTACTTCTTTCAAGCATTCATGAATAAATTTAACTTATTATTCCATTTCAGTAAGAATTTCAGGTCCAATTACATCTCTATCCTCCATGCTTTCCCAACTAATAGGGTTCTACGCATTTTCTTCCGTATAATGCTTCAAAAGGTGTCATCTTAAGAGAGGCATGATATGTATTATTATATGCAAAATCAACTAGTGGAAGATACTATTCCCACTTATACTACTGATCCATACAATACATTAGTAACATATCCTCTAAAACTTGATTTACTCTTTCAGTCTATCCATCCATTTCTAAATGATATGTAGAACTGAAATTCAGCTTAGTTCCTAGAGATGCATTAAGTGTTTGCCAAAATCTTGACATCATTCTCGGATCTCTATCTGAAATGATTAATTCAGTACTCCATGTAATCTAAAAATTTCATGTATGAATATTTTAGCTAACACGGGAGAATCATCCTTAAAATTACTAGCAATAAAATGTGCTACTTTTGTTAGTTTATCCACAACTACTAAAATAACATCATGTTTATTTTTTGACATAAGCAACCCTTGTACAAAGTCCTACTTATCACTTGCCATTTGTATTGCGGTATCTTTATGAGGATATAATAAACATTGGGTGCATATGTTATGCTTTAACACATTGACATTTAAGGTAATGTGTCACAAAGTCTATAACATCCTTTTTCATTCCCTTCTAGAAATATTGTTGTTTTATATCAGCAAGCATTTTTGTAATACCGGGGTGTCTAAAAAAAGGTGAATTGTGAAATTCTGCTAACAATTTCTTTCTCAAATCATTTAGCGAAGGTACATATACTTTGTTTTCAAATCGTAATATTCCTTCATTATCGAAGTGAAAACCTTTATACCTCGGATCACTAGGATCTACAGCAAGTGTTATATTTACTTGCTGAAAATAAGAATTGGATTCCATAACACTTTTTACTTCATGCTTAAATCTAGTTCTCAATGTTATAAGAGCAAAAATGTGTTTCCTATGACTTAGAGTGTTAACCACTCTATTTTCTTTACCCTTGATATAATTGATGTCAAAATCATATTGAGACAAAAACTCTAATCACCTTCGTTGTCTTGCATTAAGATTTGGCTAAGTGAAGATATACTTCAGCCCAAGATGATCAGTTTTTAATTCAAAAGGTTTACCAAGCAGGTAATGCCTCTAAAATTGCAGTGTATGAACAATGGAAGCAAGCTCTAAATCATGTGGAGCATAATTCAACTCATGTAACTTTAGTTTTCTACTTTCGTAAGCTATGACATGACCATTTTGTAACAAAATTCCTCCTAGACCTTCACTAGATGCATTAGTTACCACTATAAAATCTCCATTAGGATTTGGTACTGCAAGAATAGGTGCTTGAAGTTAACTGTTCCTTCAAGGTTTAATGCAATTTAACATTTCTTACTCCAAACAAATTTTTTATCTTTCTTTTGTAAAGAAGTTATTGGTGCAGCCACCTTAGAGAAATATTTTACAAATTTCCTATAGTAAGCAACAAGTCCCATGAAGCTTGTAAATTCATGTACATTCTTGGGTGCAGGCCACTCAGTTATAGCTACAATTTTTTAGGGATCTACAAAAATTCCATTCTTACTTATTACATGTCCTAAATAGTGTACTTCTGTGTCATAGAAAGAACATTTAGACAACTTACTAAATAACTGTCTCTTTCTTAATATTTCTAAAACTATCTTCTAATGCTCATGGTGTTCCTCAATACTTTTAGAATATATGAGAATGTCTTCCAAGAATACGCGCACAAATTTGTTCAAGTATTCTTGAAAGATATTATTATTAAATTTATAAATGTTGCAGGTGCATTAGTTAATCCAAAAGGTAAAGCGTGAACACATAATGTCCATACCTTGTTCTAAAATCTGTTTATATGAATATCCTCATCCTTAATCTGTAATTGATGATATCTAAATCGAAGATCTATCTTATAATATTTGATTCTCCATGCATCTCGATCAAATAAATCATCAATCCTAGGGAGTGGGTATCTATTCTTGATTGTTGCTTTGTTTAACATTATATAATCAATGCACAATCTAAGTGTTCCATCCTTCTTTTTCACAAAAATCAAGGTGCTCCCCAAGGCAAAACACTTGGTCTAATCAAACCTTTAGAAAAATTTCTTGCTAATGAGCCTTAAGCTCTACTAATTCAGTAGTAGTCATTTGATATGGTGCTTTAGAAATAGGTTTAGTTCTAGGCTTGATCTCAATCATGAAATCAAACTCCCTTTTGGGTGGAAGACCTGGCAATTCTTCCAAAAATATGTCACTAAAGTATCGTAACCGTGGATATCATTCCATAACATTTATGTTCTCTTGATTGTTTCAGCAATTTTCACTACATATAAGGTACAAACTTTATTTTAGGCCTTTTAAAGTTACATAGCTGAAAGTTTTCTAATAGAAATCTCACGTTTCACACCTGAATCTCTGCTTATTTTTCGTAGGTCATCTAAACAACTTTTTTTTCTCAAAACAATGCACTTTAGCCTTATGTTTCGCTAATTTTCAATTAACACCTATGATTTCATCATAAGACCCCAAAGGTGTAACATAAAGATCAACTTCAGTGGAAAAGTTAGGTAAATCAAGGATTGTTCCAAAAAGACACATACTAATTGTATGAACAACATGTTTTTTTATTAGATAAGGCAAAAAATAGGGATTGGCTCCCAGGGGCCAGAATAAGAGAGGAACACAAATAGAAACAAACAAGAAAGATAAATCTAGATAAGGGTCCTAGAAAAGTGAGTTAAATAGGCTTAACTCTTACAACTGGGACATGGACCCCTAAAAGGACAAAAAGACGGAAAAATAGGGCATCACAATTCACCCAAAGTCCACAAAAAGTTCAAAGACCTACAAACCCTCCATGATAGACATAAAACCACCAGAGGTCCCATATTAGCAACAAACCGACAAGGAAACAAGAAATAACCACAATATATTCCTCCTTTGAGCTACGATGCGATGAGAGGTTGAATCTCCTTCTTTTCTTTTCTCCTTCAATCTCCTCCACTCTGTCCAGAAGCACTTTGACCTGAGTCTCCAGCTCCTTCATTCGGTGTTTAATCTGGACCTGGTCTGACACCATCTTCTTTGAAATGTTTATGATGTTCAAGATGGATTCCCTTTTCCCCTCGTTCGTGTCCTCCATAGCTTTGAGGACCCCCTCTAAGTACACCATCTTCTTGTTCCATTCTTCAAAACAATGGGATCACCCACACAATCATTCTTCCTGGAAGCACTAGCTTCCCCAACACCTCCCTCCTTATTGTCTGTCATTTCCATCCCCCTTGGGGATACTTTTACCCTCTTTCATCTTAGTAAGACATTCTGCCAGAGTAATGTCATCATCCTCGTCTTGCTCCTCTAGGGTCGTGACCAAAGGGTGATCCAGAACCGGCTTTCCATTCTCAAACAGAAGAAGAATCAGGCCCTCATGAAGGGGCAACTTAGCTTTCTTGTTCTGGAACACCATCAGTGAATTCAAAAGAGAGGTAGCCAAGAAAAAAGGAATACTGACCATGAAATTATGATGGAACATGTTGAGGAAGGTCATATGATGAGTATAGATTTTTCTATACTTACCCTTCAAATGTGATATACTTCATAACTTGAAGGCAGACATCCTTCTAGATTCCAGGAATACACGAGCGTGTAATGCCATCAGTGAAGAAAAAACAAGTCTCCTTGCCAACAAAAAAACACTCAATCTCAAGGTCTCTGTGGGTTCTTTCCTTGTAGATTTTTAAACCATCCATCTTCATTTCTATCACCCTAGCAATATTGGCCTCTAAGACCTCGACCTCCACACCATGGATAGTAAAAACCCCTTCTTTCCATGCTTGGCCAAAATCCTTGGAAAGAGTAGGGTCGTGACCATGTAATTTAGCAATAAAATTACTAAATCCACCCACTTTAAGCTTGTTCCACAGATCCTTGTTGCTCTCTTCCATGTTCTGACTGGTGGGTTCCACACGAATCCTGTCACCTCCCATCTGCACTTTATCAAGGTTTCCATTCCAGCTAAAACTTTTCACAATCCAAAAACTGATCTCCCTATCGAGTTTGAACTGAAACAGTGATTTTTGTATAGACTATCTTTGTGCCTAAAATACTTGCCCCCACTCGTGCCAACATTGTATGAACAACATTGTTTCCATACTATACAGTCCATGTTTTATCCATGTTTCCAGCTTTTCTTTTTAGTTTTCATGCTAGTTTACTAGAAATAAAACATTCAATAGCTCCAATATCAAAAATAATAGTTATAGGTAAACCAAATAACTTACCCGAAACTTCTATAGGCGTGGCTTGTTTCTCATCCTGCTTGTCAGCTACTGCAACATGTATCTTGTGCTGCTAATTACGACCATCCTTTTTCAAAGAGAATTGATTTGTGTAATGATCTTTTCCATAGTTATAATAGCCTCTATAGGTCCCTTCCTAGGCTCGGGTTTATTTCTATCCTTAGAGTTATCATTCGGCCCGCATAGGACTTCTATCTATTATTATTGTTCTTAAAAAGTTGTTCTGTGCATTACCAACAAAATTGTTTGTTGCTACTTTCTTATTAGTATCAGATGAAAACTTACTTTTCATTCTGAATTTCTTCCATGGTCCTTTCTTAGGTGCAAGAGATGATGAAGAGGAGTTGGGAACTTTCTTCCTTACTTCCTCCTTATGAGCAGAAATTGCCTTTAATTTCTATTCCTGCCTTATGGCCTTTTCAACAACCCCTTCCATTGTGGTTAGGCTATGAACATCCACCTCTCCTCCTATAATGGGATTCAATCCCATAATAAATTTTGTATCCTGAACTTCTCATCAGTTTGGTATTGAGGTACGTACTTAAGAAGTTTTGTAAAACACTCCTAGTAATTAGTTACAGTTAGCTTTCCTTGAGCTAAGTTCTGAAATTCATTATTTTTTTATCATAATAAAGTTACGGTAGCCATTATTGTCTAAAATATCCTTTAAATTGATCCCATGTGATATTAGTTTCATCAATATTTAACTCAGCCTTACGGCTGTCCCACCATGAAGATGCTTCGTGAGAAAGTTGATATGCTCCCCATATTGCCTTTGTTTCTTCTAGAAAATTCCTTATTACAAAGAATTTCTCTATTTCACCGAGCCAATTCTCAGCTTCATCTCCTTATGTGGTGCCATCAAAATTTGGTGGATTTATCCTTTTATATCATTAGCAAGTTCAACTACTGACCTATCCTTTTGTTCTCGGGTTGAACATGTATGTTCACATTGTTATTATCAACACCTACATTTGCATTGTCCCTAGGAGGTGGTTGATTGTTGTTATCATCATCATCTTCCTCCTAATTTCCCATTACTTTCTATTCAAGTACATCCAAATGATCTCTTGTGTCCAACAGAGCAGCAATGATCTCATCTAGTTTCTGGGCAGTTCCTACTCCTTCCTCAGGCAGAGGGTTAATTGCAACATTTCCTCTTGTTCTAACCATTTTTCGTTAACAAGAAAATTTAATTTTCATCAAATTATGGACACAATAGGTCCAAGAGCTGCAACCTTCAGCTCTGATACCAAGATGTAACATTCCCATTTTAAGACTTTAGAAATAAGGGATTTTTTTTTTTTTACATAATGTTCTCTGTTCTAAATAAAGCATTATTTAGAACAAACATTCCATGCCAATAAATCTCAAATAGATAACCATATGCAGTTGTAAATGACTCGATGATCCACCGATCTATTCATTTCATAACTCGGTGATCTACCGATCTATTTATTTCATAACTTGGTGATCTACCGATCTATTTATTTCATAACTCGGTGATCTACCGATCTATTTATGTCATAACTCGGTGATCTACCGATCTATTTATGTTAACTTTAAGTATTGATACTTATCATATAATTTGTATACTTTGGTTTTCCTACCCTAAACCGGGTACTGAGTGATCTATTTAAAGAACATATCTGAATATTTGTTACCAATATTCATCGATATCATGTTGCTTTAAATTATAAGACATAGGACAATGCAACCAAGTAACTTGTGATACTTTGGCAAATATTTTCAACATATTGTTTATGTCACTATTCCTAGACAATTATACTAGTCATTTCGTAATACATCCTTCACCTCACTCATCGATATCAAGAATGGTCTTTACTAACTACGTCAGTCCACTTGTCCAAGGTTTAACCCTATCCCTAGTTAGAAACATAATTTATTATAAGAAGATGCTCACAATGACTTAGGGTAAATGGGCATACTCGGTTGAAAGCCAACCGGATGTGCCAGGTACCTTGAGCCATTGAAAGATACTACCTATCCTAAACATGCCACTAACTTGACCTAGAGAGAAATGAAGTTCAAGTCCTTAATTGTGTGTAGATCTAGATGACCAATGTAGAAGGGTGTTGCCACATGTCAACTGCAACATTGTATCCTTGAGAAAACCCTTGTCTTCACGAAGGTACAGTCCTATAGTTGGTGTGTGCCAACATCCTACAGAAAATGACTCATCAAGATGTACATACCCAAGGAGGTTATTAATATTTAATTAATTTAGATTATAAAATAGATTACAACATCCATGCTAAACCCTAATCCAACACTCTTTAAGTTACAGTAACAATCCCATTTTAAGACTTTAGAAACAAGGTTTTTTTTTATGTTCTCTATTCTAAATGCATAATTTAGAACACACATTTCATAACAACCATTCTTATAACAGATAACCATATGCAGCTGTAATGACTCGGTGAGAAACTGATCTATTCATTTCATGACTCGGTGAACTACCAGATCTATTCATGCGTAACATTGAGTTTTTGAGTATTCTCCTGAATACTTTGTATACTTGGTTTTCTTACCCTACTTTGGGTATTGAGTGATCTATCTAAGGAACCTAACTGAATATTTGTTACCAATATTCATCGGCATCATGATCCTTAGCCTAGGTGACATAGGACAACGCAATCAACAACTTGTGATACTTTGGCCAAATATTTCTAACATACTATTCGTATATCTTATTCCTTGATGGCATACTCGTCAATCTGGAATATGTCCTTCACCCCACTCCATTGTTATCTAGAATGCCTTATACTGACTTCTGTCAGTTCCCTTGCCCAAGGTTTACTCTAGTTTAGGGTAACAACATAGGTCATGATATGAAGAGGCTCACAAAGACTTAGGATAAATTGGCATACTGGGTCAACCTGGGTTAACCCGTGTGCCAAGGTACCCTGAGTCCTAGAGGGCTACTTCATATCCTAACTATGTTACTATCCAAACCTAGAAGGAAAACTTGTTCAAGTTCAAAGGTGTGTAGGTCCTGATGATCAATGCAGAAGGGTGTTGCCACATGTTAACTGTACTGTTGTATCCTCGAGAAGATCCTAATCTTCTTGAAGGTACAACCCTGCAGTTGACGTGTGCCAACATCCTACAGAACAACCTCATTAGGATGTACATACCTCCAAGAGTTTACTTATGTTAAGTTAAATTGGGTTAATAGACGACATGTTTCGTAGCAGCCCATCTAACCCCGAGTCCAACCCTCTTTAAGTCCTTATTAAGAGTCAGATTTTAATTAATCCTAAGAACTTAATTAACTAAAGGTTTCTTCCAGATTGGTTAGTTTTGGCATAACATCCCATTATCCAAAAATAGGACAGCAACAACACAAGTTCCTTTCTTATAAAATGATTTAACCACTTAAGGAGTTGTAACAACCTAATAGGCTGAAACTTATCAGACTTATTACAATTAAGTCTTAATGTTTTGCAATCATATCTTCCTCTTTTAAGTATATCTTTGTTAGAGAGGAAGAGTCTTCCTCCTATAGTAAAATGCTAGGGTATAACACACCCCATTTATGTCCTTTATAATCTCAACAATTTTCATTATAGTTTTACTTCACATCACATGATATAATGAAATACTTAGATAAGAATGTTGCATTCTACCCCTTATTTAACTACAACTTACTTAGGGAATTCCTCTAAGTTCCTTTTACAATTTATTTATCAAAATTCACATCCAATCATATAGATAATAAGTAGAATATCCTCAAGACAAGATACCATCCTACCAATAAAGGTACAAGAGAATTTATACAACCAATGCCAGAAAATTCTCAACTTTCAATTCATAGTCAAACTTATACATTTACAAAATCTATGCATCTTAGACACATGACATAACAATAGCCTTTCCTCAAAAGAATATAACTTTTCTTTTCTAGTACAATCTATGCCAATCATATTTCTTTAAAAGAATCAGATTTAAAACAGCCAATGCATCATATAAGTTTGTGCCTTCTTTTATCACTTACGTTGTCCATCTGCAAAAATTACTAGCACGAGTCAGTTCAATGAACTGAGCATGACAAGCACTAAACCTTAAAACGAGATGCACTCAACTAATTGTTTCCATAAAACAACCCTACTTTAAGGATCAGTTAGTATATCATACAAAGTAGGCGTAAGTAATTACAATCAGTTAAGAAGAGCAATAACATCTTGAATCACTTCAAAAGGGGAAGAGTGGAATATGTTAAATATTATCAATCCTAACATTTTAACATGATATTTATTCCATTGATTCCCTTTAAAAACAACAGATCATACTATCACCTTATATTCCAACTTCACCACAATAGAATAGGATACTAAGTTATTTATCTTACATCATGATCTAAATTAAGATGATTCATCTAACATTAATTAAGATGTTCATCGCAACAGGATAAAATAAGAATACCCAATAAGGAGAAAGAGAATATCACCCAGTCCCAGTTTGTATTCCCCTTTCAACAACTAGTCATCATTCACCTTCTTTTCTATTACAATGCAGAATAAGTAAAAGAAGGCTAACCAACAATGTTCAACTTTATCCTAAGAACATTCCATCGTAAGTCCTTACAACTGAATTCATTCCAACTATTTGTAAAAGAAGCAAAGCAGCAGTGTACCTACCACAACAATCATCTATTTTACTATCATTAATAATAGTTCCTTTTTCAATCCAATAACAATTTTACAGATGAATAAAAAGGGTTCCAAGGAAGAGATCCAAACACTTTTAAAGCAAAAAGGAGAAACTTATAACCCTATTCAAAAACAAGATCTCCCAATCAAACAAGTGATCCCTTTCATTCATTCATTAAAACAGTGAAGGCTATACACAACCATAAGAGTTCTAATAATTCCATATAAACTCTATATTAATTCAATGAACCCAATCAAGAATTGAAACCCGAGTAAGAAATCATACTCAGAATTTACCCAGTGTTTAGTCAAGACAGAATTAAATGCTTACTTCTCAACTTGTCACTCCTGAAGTAAAAGATTGAATTCCTAACAGGATTAGAAACTACGAAATGATTTCAAGTCAAACCTTTCACGGTTACCTAGAAATTTAGGCAAAACTATCATTTCCAGTTTCATCCCAAATACATTCAACTAATCCTTTAGCATGTGACGGAGAATGATAACTACTAAACAATCTAAAGTCAACATTAAATGTTTACCAAACAATTTGTAGACTATCATTTCAGTTTCCTTCATACACATGCAATTATCCAAACATGCAACTATCTCATTTCGGGTTCAGAGTTTACCGAAGTTCATTCAAAACAGGCTATATTCAACTAAGATCTTGTAATATTTTCAACCAATTCCTTTATGTTCCAGTCTCAAATTATAACCCAAGCATCTTGTTCAGCACATGTTCTCATCAATTCAAACATTCAACCGAATGCATCCAATTCAGGTAGTTAAATCCCTTAACAATTAACAATTATACAAAGAAAACCAGATGGTTTCTTAGCTGGGCCGACACCATGCCTAGTCGTCATTACAATCAATATGAAACAAGTTCTTTGAATAGCCTTTCAATATATTACCCACATTGAACTAATAGAAACTTCCACATCGAAGAACAAGAATGGAGTAGTGAGTAAACATTAAAAACTTCCTTAGTTAAAGAAAAGTTTACATAATCATCTTTCAACCCTTAGTTAACAACAAGGATGAATTGAAAGATTATAAACAGAGAGTCCAGTCTATACTCCATAGCTATCAAACCGTTTTCATTAAGAACTCCCTTTAAAACTTATAGGGTCACATAAAACATTTACTCCAACCAAATACGGGTTCACTACAGGCCCAAGTTTTCTTGTGTATAACACACAAAAATAGAGTTTTAACAAGTTGGAAAACAAGAACAACCCATCTACAACACATCCCGATTATTACAACTAAGAAACAAGTCACAAAATCATAGAATCTTGAAACCCAATCAATAGAGCTCATAAGACAACAAGTATCAACTAAACTCCAGTTGCAGGTAAGGTTCCTTAAACAAAAACATGGGTCTATCCAGTTTTAACATTCATTTAAATAGAAACAGAGGAACCCATGATTCTTCTAAGAAAACTCAAGCAAGAAACAACAAAGTATGTTTTAAACAAGAAAACCAATACCAATGATTACCAGATCACATTATGCCAAGCAACTTACAGAGTTCCCTTTTTGCATAGATTTTCATGTGCTAACACTAACATAAAAATTCTAATCAAGATTATTCTTTGTAAAGGATTTCAAACCAAGAAGAGAAAGATTTAAAAACCCAATAACAAATAACCAGGCAACATGCAATGTTCTAAACTAATCAGAGAAGAGTTGTTTCAATGAAATCATTTAGAAGAGAGAAAAAGATTTTAACAGTCAGAGCCTATCATGCCTGATAGTGTCACTGTAAAATCGAAGAAGACCATGAGCCAAACTCATTTCTTCTCCTCTTCTCCACGAAAGATCCAACAACCATATGCTTCTTCCACAATGCCTTTTATAAATTCCAAGAAACAAAAATAGATTGGAAACCTCAAAAATAGTCATGAAGCGCAGTTTAAGCTGCTGGTTTGAAAAACCAGAGTTCATGCAGAGTAAAAATTGGAGACCATGCACAATGAAACAACCCTTGCGAAATCCACTGGCATGCCTACCAAAGTGGTTTGGGCTCAAAAACCAAATGTAATTAATTTCATTAATCCCAAATCTCCAGCTTAATCCTATTTTCCCACTGCTGCCAAGTCTAGCTATTGCCAAGTCGCATTTAACAAGCATTTCAAATTTTAGTGACACTGCCACCTAGGCTTCCGCCAACCTAATTTTCCCCTGCCAAAGTTGGTAGTACCACCAGTCCTTCCATCCTTATCAACATCTTAAATGCCCTAGGAACCGTCGCCCAACACTTGCGACCCTTAGTTTCCCTTTCATGCCAATAACTTAGGATAGATAAATGGCTTAGGTTAGATCTTAGGTAACTTAAAGTTTATACCTTAGGATATAACACTAACCACTAACCCCTAACATAGGTCCTTAGCAATTAGGTTAGATAATTCCACATAGGTAAGTAACAAAAATGCCATAGTTTAAAGCACTAAGTTAGATCATCATATAGCCTTGTAGTATTAGGTTCTAGTTTTAATACTTAGCAACCCCTTCCAACTCCTTAGTACCGAGTTTAGGTCGAATCATAATTACATCAAGTAATCATAGCTTAGGGTTCTAGTTTTCTCCAATGCCATGAATAGGTTGAAATCCCAATTACGCCAGTAATGACCTGCCAGGGCCGATTTCCAAAGATCCAACGAAACTTTCCCTGAATGGAAATATTTTCACACAAAAAGAGAATTAAAGAGCTTACGTCTACTAAGTTCAGTCCATATGCTCTTAGTTCATGGAATGCCAATTCATCAGTTGTTCATTCTGAATAGATTTAAAACATTCCTTGGATCACTGAAATTGATCCAAGGGTGAGTCATATAAACAGATAAGTTTACAATTTTCCTTAAATCAGAATGCACACATCTATAAGAAGTGAAAAATGAATCTAGGAAACATTCCAGTTCAATCAAAAGATCTTAAGAGCAGAAAATACTTAACCATATCAAGCATGATTTCCCATAATCAAGAGAACATATCCTCATAGGAAAAATCACATATCAACACTTGAATGCAAAGGAGGAAAATAACAATAGTCAAGGGTGTTACATGTTCTTGTTCTATACTTGAATCAATTAAGCATTAAAGAACTTCCTTTAACTCATGATTATGTTTAATGTCCGTCTACTTAGTTTAACAAGCGATTAACCAAAACAGAGATAAGAATAACATCATAAGTTCCAATAAATGTAATTTAATCATTCAAAGAAGGTGTAGCAACCAAATAGGTTCAACTAGTAGTAGAATTTATAATAAATGAAGTCTAACAATTAACGATCATATCACCATTCTTTGGATTACATTTATTGTAGCGAGGAACAATATTCCTCTACATGATTAAATGTTAGGTTTTTCATACCCATATTATCTTTCACAATTTCTATAGTTTTTGCATATTCTTTACACATTCCATCACTATGTTAAAATTGTTTAGATAAATTTTGTTATCATAAGCAACTTAACAAGCTACATCTAAATAAGGGAAATTAACTAATTTCCTTTATCCAACTAATCAAGTTTAGCTGAATTAAGAATATAACAAATAGGAAAAATATCATCTAGATAGGATTTCCATCTTCTTCATAAATACAAGGTAATTTACACAACCAATACCAGTAAATCTCAAAATTTCAATTCATCATTTAAAAAAACTATACATTACAGAATATGTATTTGGTCATGTGGTATAACAAACAACCCTTATTCCAAAAAGAGTACAACTTTTCTTTTTTCATACAATGAAGAATAAATCAAAACTCTTAACTAAAGATCCATAATTAAATAAGCCCAATACAACATGAAATTTCTTGTCTTCCTTCATCACTTATGATGTCCATATGCAAAATTTCTAGCATGGGTCATTCAATGAACCGAGCATGATAAGCACTAAGAATTAAAGTAAAGTGCATTCAACTAATTGTTTGATTAAACAAATCTGCTTTAATGAAACAATTAAATAACATCATGTAAATAATCATAAGTAATAACATCTAGAAAGAAGTATAATTAAGAAGATCTGAATTTAATTTTAAGAAAAGAATATATTATAATCTGTAACATTAAAATTATATCACAAGACTTATTTGATCCTATCAATCACTTTAAACAGTCAACAAGTCTTGTCATTAAATTATTTCATAAATTCATAAGGATAGAAAGACACATTTAACTTTTTCCAATCTGTAAGGAGTTAGTTACAACATATCTCATATTAGTATGTTTCATCTTTCCATATAGAAAAAGAAGAGAATCAAATAATGAGAAGTTCAATTAATGAACTTATTAGTCAACATAAAAGGATCTCAAACCAAAATGGACCCAATCCATGTTTCATTTCATTTATACTATGAAATGAAATCCTTTAATAAATACAACATAGAAATTCCCTAGCTAATTCCCAAAAGAGAACTCAAACAGAATGCACAATCAAAGGATGAAAATTACCAATACTCATCAAAAAACTTACAACTACTTACCTATTCTCATTCACCAAGCTCAAATCTAGTTTCAATCTCAAATAGTATCATTTCTAAACAGTATTTTGTCCCCCAAGTGATCCTATTCACTTCTCTGTTAAAAACCCGGAGGTCCATTCCGAGATCCCAACAAGGAATAGAAATATGCAACAATGCAAGATAGACAAGGGTCGATGAAAATCACACCCTAAGGACTGATTTTCCCCAAGAATTTAGGACAAGGATACCGTATTCCCTTTAAACGACACACATTGAAAATAAGTTTAAATTCCACGTTCAATAAAACCTCACACATCAGATGCAATATCTGGAGAGAGTAAGGAACTAAGAAAACTATTCAAGACAAGTACTGTCCCCATCTTCCTCCATTCGACTGAATAGAATAACCACAAGCCTCATGAGTTTCACTTAAAATCTTAAGACTGGTAAGGATTTGTTCAACCTCAAGACAGAAAGGAAGTAAATAATACATTCCATAAACCTCTACACTGATACGACTGTCCCACAACAAATCACAATTCCAGTCCATAAATTTCAAGAATAAAATAGTCAAGCTTCCCACAAGACATAAGATTACATAGGGCAGAGAGGGAAAGGTTTTACTTTGAACTCACACACCTTGTCATTTTCAAGAACAAGTGTGACTGCAGAAGAAGTAATACAACAATTCTTCGCGCATAGCGAGTAAGACAGAGGAATTTTCGAAAGAAGATACTCTAACTACATTTGACAAGTACAAAACTCCAAAGGCTCCTTCGGCTAGACTCTATTCATGAGAATAAAGCTATAAAAAACCAAAACAAACCAAAACCCAGTTTAGAATACCTATATAAAATCAACACGTCAACTCCAATACAAGATCAAAACAACCAATAATGGAATCACCTTTACTGAATCAAGTACAATCTTCGAACATAACTTCTAACAACACATGCTCAAATACGAGTCTATAATGAAACCCATGGCCCTAATACAAGTTCAGAAACACCAACACTCTATTATGGGTTCAAGCATTTCCAGCTCCCAAGGAAGAGTAAAATTCCAATTGAGCTCAAGTACAGTCACAGTCACAATGCAACAACTCAATACTAAGTTCTATTTTCAATAGAACAGTGCAAAAAGTATAGTTGTTGAATACAAAGATTCGACCATAGGTTTAGAACTACACTTAGTTCTTACATAGTTAAAAAAAAACACAAGGTCTCAATAAAACTCATAACAGATCTCGAAGCTTCATTACAAGTTTAGAACAACTATAGAACTCCACTTCTAACTCATGAAGCAAAATACTAAATAGAGATTTAGAACTCGACAAGAAACTAACCAGTTCATTCATCATTAGTCTCGAATGCTAGAACAAAGCTTTGAATACAAGCTACAAAGTTCAATAGAGCTTCAAGTACAGGTTACAGAGTTCCAATAAAAATCCATGCAAACCTCTAACAACTAGTATGGGGAAAGTTCCAAAGAACTACCATTAATGATCAAGGATTCATATTCTAAAACCCACATAACTTTTAAGAAAACAATCAAGTAATTAACTAGATACTTCATGCAAATATATATATTTCCAGTGACCAAAGTTGTTTTAATGAATCATTTAGAAGAAATAAATAAATCTTAATGGGTAGAGCCTATCATGCCACGATAGTGCCTCTGCCGATTTGAAGAAGACTTCAATGAGTTTCCAACACCCTTTCTTCTCCAAGAAATATCAAACAACCATAATATTTTTCCACAATGCCTCTTATACATTCCTCGAACTAAAAATAGATCAAAGAATTCAAAAATGGCCACTAAGTGTAGATCAATCTCTGGTTTGAAAAACTAGATAGCTCCATGCAGAGAAAAATCACGATGCATGCAAAAAAAACAACCCCAAACAAATATGCCAACATGCCTTCTAGGAAGCTTTCTCACCAAAACCAAGGTGAATTAATTCCATTAATTTGTATATTCCTGCCTATCTCTCCTTGCCATAACCATCCAAAGTTGGCGAGACCTAATTTAACTTCTACATGCATTTCCAAACTTTGAGATGTCTCCACATAGGTTCCCCAAAATTTCAGTATCCCATGCCAAACTAGTAGTACAACCACGCCTTAATGCCAAATCAATCAAAATCCCATCGCATTAAAAGATTAGGAACTGCAACTTAGCTCCCACTTACCAATCGACCCATAGGTTCCATTTCATACCCATTAGTTTAGGATAGATAAAATTGCTTAGGTTAGATCTTAGGTTAGTTTAAAATATTTAACCTTAGGATATAACCCACAATTAAATATATTGCCAGCTTAGGTTAGGCCTTAGCTTAGCTTAACCCAATAGTATAGGAAATTTATTAGAAATAACTTTACATCCCTTAGGTTATTTCCTTTATACTAACTTAGTGTTAACAACTTAGGTTAGGTGTCATCCCATGTAGAGTGGTGTAGAAAGAGTTAGGTAAATTACCCGAGTCCCGAATCTATTTAGGATAGACCTTACAAATATAGGGAAATTTTTCTCTCTTTCTCAAGAATCCCGCAGAGGTTTCCCATAACACCATTAGGTTCCCTGTAAGGGTCAATAAAGAAGAGCTAAGCACAACACAAAATAAAATGCAAGCACGGTCTTTCGAGATAGTAAAGAATTTGCAACATACACAAGTTTAGTCCGTTAAGTCTCTTAATAAATGAATGTCATTTTTTCATTATGTTTAGATAAGAAGATTTAAAACATACCTTGGATCAATGGAATTGATCCAAGGATGAGTCCAATTACAAAGGATAAGTTTGTAACCATTCTAACCAGATTACAAATTACTCATAAGAAGTGAAATAGATTATTACAAGCAATAGCATACCATCCCTACAATCAAAGAGAAGAAATGATTTATCCATATCAAGCATGATCTTCAGCAGTCAAAATAACACATCTTTATCAATAAAATCACATGTCAACACTTGAAATACAAAGGAGGAATATAATAATTGTCAATGGTGTTACATAAGGTACCAGATCGACAACAATGTGGGATCAAAAAGGAATATTCTAGGCATGCGATGGAAGGTTACGAAGACATCATTAAGGAATGGAGATCTTAGATTTGTGAAGGCATGCTCCCATGGAGGACCACTTCGACACTTGGTGACCAATCTGTAACTTCTGAAAGGCATGGAGTTGGGTGCTAAGGTTATAAATTCAAGCGCTTGATAGAGGAAAGATATAGTGTTTGGAAGCAAGTAGAGTATGGAAGAGAGAAAAGAGAGACAAAGCCCTACAAAAATAGATGGAGGATTTTAAGGGTTAGGGACTAGGAGAGATATGTAAGTGATTGCAAATTTAGAGGGATGAGTCTATATTCATTTTTGTAAAGTTTGATGATCATAATGTAGTTCTAATGCATGACTTGGCTCTGCATTATTATATAAGGGTCTGTCATGATCTCAAGGGATTATATTGTGGTTATTTAATATGTTAATATGAATATAATACTCTATTATAAATCACCGATGTGTTCGGGAGTATACTACTTATGCATTTCCTTTATGTATGAACCATTTACATATGCTTCTTGTTATTTATATTTTTGGATGCAATGAGATAATAAATTGTTTTAGCCTCTTAGAATGTTGCATGGTTCTTTTTTCTCATTTCCATTTGAATACCTATTATAAGATGATGCATTCTCACAAGACTCACATAAAGGAGAGACTCGGTGCCCACATGTGCCTTGGGTAAGTGCCTAGTGCATCTTTGGGTGATAGGCCAGTGCGCATGGGATTAAACTATTGGTCTAAGGGTATAAAATATGACTACAAAGTGGATTAAGTACACTAAAGGACGTAAAGAGGAGCTATAGGGGTTATTCTATTTTTTAACATTCAAACATTAACTATGTAATATTGTAATAACACATTAATACTTACAACTAATGTATAAAAGAAGATATAAACTTGAAAACACAAGAGTAAGAATACACTTAGCTATTTATAGATGGATCTAGGAGGTTATGGGAGTACACACTTTGTTGAAACATGGATATATGAACTCGATGATGATTAATTTGGGAACTATTATGGGGTAGTACCATACACTTATTTTAGGTCCATCACTATGGTCTTAAACCTACTAAATGATCTTAAAATTACTTGATTTTTAGCTCCATAAATTATTGAGATCATCATGTTGGAATTGTGTTATTGATGTCAAGGTGTGATGATGAAGGCATTGCTTGAGTTATCACTAGTTATGGAGTGTTGTAATTGATGTGGCCAAGAGTCATAGGTCATTAATGACAAAGATGGATGTCTGATATTCCAAGATGATTTCAGAAAGAGTGTGATGCCATATCATATGAAGGTTGATTGATAATAAAGAGAAAGTGAGGTCTTTGTGTGTTGTGTTGCATGCATGGTCTCAGGTATGTTAAATAGTATGTGAATAACAGGAATGTATGACATGGTTAAGAATTATTAGAGCATGGAGAACATGAGGATGAGGTGTTGAGACACTCAAAAGTGTCTAAGAGTGTGTTTATAGGGTTTTGACATTTTTTTAGGATTGTACCTAGACCTATTCATGATCCTAGGTGGCCTAATAAGGTAAGAAGTTCTGATTTCAACATGGAGATACAAATGCAAGCATTGGGAAATGTGTAACATTATTTTCTAGAGGTGTGAGCAACTTTTTAGGTGATGGTTTGCAGGTATGTGCAAGAAATTATGTTTTTCCTCTACCAAGTTCTTCAAAGTTGAGAAATCTAGCTCAAGAAGGACTTTCTTATACTCATTGGCACATGGGAAATCTACATGGTGGTCCAAGCTCTTCATGGTAGTTGAGGAATAGACCTAAGATAACATTCTAGGAATTATTTTAAATATTAAGGGGTAAATATTTATGAACAATCGTTAAGAAGGTAATTTGGTTCTAAACCCTTCTAAAACCCTATTTAAGTAGTTATGGAGAATAAATTATTCAAACATTCTTATAATGGATAGGTTGAACTAGTATGATGATTAAAGTTTTTAGAGGACTCCTCTAGCTTTCCCTAGGTGGCATTTAGGTGTCTTGAAAGTGAGTGGACCCCACATAAAAGTGCATGTTTTTGAATAAGTTGATGTTTATCTCATGTTTGCATTGGGACCGTTGATAAAATGGATGTTTAAGGAATTTTTAAATCCATAATACATGTATTAGGTTTTTTTATATCAATTTATATCCCTTTAGAGGTATTTGGAAGTCAATTTAGGAAGACTGGTTTATGGGGGCGATATGACAGTTTTTGTGATCATGGTGAAAAGGTGTTCTTGGGACTCTAAGCCCTGAATGATGGTGCTACAAGAATTTGGTGATGACCATGAGGTCATGTAGAAAATCTACACCTAGTTTGGTTACATGACTAGGTATTTTGATGAGTGTTTGAGATTCATTTTTGAATATTAGTTTTGTAGGTCACATGCCCAATGAAGGTAGTTAGGCCTAATAGAGTTTTCATGATATAATCTGGTGTTACAATGCTTGTAAAACATGGAGAATTTTTGTAGAATTCCTCTTCTACTTGGTTGATTTTTTTAGCTGTTGGAGATGGTCATGTAGGCCCAAGAAGTTTGGGCTTTGGCGAGAGGGAAATTTGAGTACATTAGGCCTCTATGAGTCATAATGAAGGATTTGTGTTCTCATATGATTTTTGACCTATATTAATCTTGAGAAATTTGTGCAAGATTTTTTTCATTTTTTTCAAAGTATATTTTCTCTATGATGGCCGAATAAGGCGTGTGTATGATCTTAAGTCATACACACACACACACACACACACACACACACACATCATTCCTTGCTCTATCAACAACAAAATAATCCTTCTTCACTTGCATATGTGTGTGTGTGTGTGTGTGTGTGTGTGTGTGTGTGTGTGTGTGTGTGTGTGTGTGTGTGTGTGTGTGTGTGTGTGTGTGTGTGTGTGTGTGCACGTGAAGAAGGATTATTTTGTTGTTGATAGAGAAAGGAATGTAAACGAGTAAGAGGGAAGTTTGAAGAGGTGAAGAAGGTATTTGTGACCATTAAGAGAGGTAAAAGAATGTGTCATTATTTTCTAGAGGGAATTCTACTGTTAGAGAGATAGGTTAGTTGACCTAATCAACTTGGTGAAGAAGTACTTAAGTGAGTAAGCCTAGAAGGTAGTTTTGAGGAAGATAGAGGAAGGAGAGATAAATTGGTGTCATCATTTGTTGTTGGTGCAACATTTAATAGGTGAAAACAATAGGTGGCTGAGTTGGTGATGAATCATCTAGGGGTTGGTGCCTCTTTGTAGGGTACTCTACTAAATCTATGGGTTGGTGATCCTTGTAGGGTTGGTGCCTCACTAAACTTAGGGGTTGGTGCTCCTTGTTAGGTTGATACTTACATAAATTTGATTCATTTCTGTAATAAATATATTTTTAGTGGATTTTCTTCCCTTCTAGGGTTTCCTAATTATATCAAGTGTTCTTGTGTTCTCATTTCTCATGTTTGGTTATAATTCTTGGTTAATGCATGGTTAATGGTTAATTTGAATTGATAATTCATGAATGCTAAAGTGTTTTTGAAGGAAAGTATTTAGGAAACATTGATTCACCCCCCCTCTGAGTGGTTTTTATTCTAATAATTGGCATCTGAGAAGGACTTCTGAAGTAATCTTAAAAACTTGAGGTGATCCTAAGAAGAAAAACATGGCTTAGCTATGGAGGTTTGTGATCAAATTCATAAAGGAGTAGGTATGGTTCTTGAAAGGCCTCATGTTCAAAGGAGCTAAAAAGGGTGTAAAAATAATCATGAATCAACTAGAGGATGTACAAGACAAAGAGGAAGAATGCACTCTGAATGATACAAATATGAAAATGAAGAAGAATCCCTAATTGTCCAAACTGAATTTCACACTTAGAATGAGGACATGATTTGGTACATTGACAATGGGTGTTCAAGAAACATGACAAGAAAAAAAGTAAATTCATCTCACTTAAGGAAAATTTAGTAGGTTTAGTAAGGTTTGGTGACAATACATCTGCCAAGATAGTTGGCAAAGGTTCCTTGAGCTTGGATAATGGAAAGACCTTGATAGAAAATGTTTTGTATGTAGAAGGGTTGAAACACAATTTTCTTAGTGTGAGTCGATGTCTAGTCAACAACACACATTAAAATTTCAAAAAAAAAGGATAAGACATAAGAAAATTCAAGACAAGAGATTTTATTGCAAAGGCCAAAAGAAATATAAATAACATGTACATTTTGAATGAAATCAAGAAATAGAGATTCTTCATGAGAAAGGGTGATGAAGGTGGATATGGCATATAATGATGGGGAATATAAATTTTGAAAATTTGGTCAAGATCAGTTCCAAGAAGTGTGTAAGGAACATGCCTATAATCATCAAACCTACAAGTACACTATGTAAAACATGCCTTCATGGAAAATAAACCAAGAGGAAGTTCAAATCCAAGGAATATTCTACCTCAAGACCTCTAGAGTTGATACATACTGATCTATGTGGACCTACTAGGGTTCAAAGTATTCAAGGAGAGAGTTATTTCATGCTTCTTATAGATGATTACACAAGGATGACTTGGGTGGAATTATTGAAGGAGAAATTAGAGGTATTTAACAAGTTCAAGGGATTCAATCCATTGGTTGAGAATGAGAAGAATGTGAAAATCAAATGTATGAGGTTTGATAGAGGAGGTGAGTTTTGGTATCATGCATTTAATGAGCATTGTGATGAAAATTGTATTAGAAGACAATTATGAGATGTTAGGATACCCCAGTAGAATGGGGTAGTTAAAAGGAAAAATATGATTGTCTAAGAAGTGACAAGGACTATGTTGAATGATTCAAAATTACCTGATAGTTTTTAGAGAGTGGTAGTAGTTATAACTATATATATCTTGAATAGAGGTCTAATCAGGGTTAATAATAATCATACTCCCTATGAGTTATGGAAGGGAAGATATACCAATGTAGAACACTTCAGGGTATTTGGGAGTAAGTGTTTCATCAAGAGAGATGAAGAATATCTAGGAAAATTTGACTCAAGAGTTGATGAAGGGATATTTTTGGGATATTCAAGAGTAATTTTAGCTTATAGGTGTTATAACAAGAGAATAGAAAAGATAGTAGAAAGCACAAACTGTAAAAGTTGATGAGACATGCTCAAGAAGGTACAAGGATGATCCACAGAATGTGAACTCCAAAAATAAGGAAGAATTCATATAATCATACGAGAGAAGAACATGAGGCTAAGGAGAGACAAGAAATAAGAGGCCCTTCAAGAAAATTCAAAAAGACCATCATGAGACACATATTCTTGGCAACAAGGAATATAGTTCAAACAAGAAGAAGAATGGTAAGTAATTTAAATCAATAAAAGACTACTCTATTATCTAAATTTGAATCTAAAAGAATTCAAGAAGCAAGTAAATATGAGTTTTGGGTGAGTGCCATGAATGAAGAATTAGATCAAATAGAGAAAAATGAGACTTGGGAACTAGTTCCTAGGCCTAAAAACAAAATGTCATTGACACTAAATGGGTGTTTAGAAACAAGTTGAATGAAAATGGAGAAGTTACTAGAAATAAAGCTATATTGGTATGTAAAGGTTATGCACATGTAGAAGGAATAGAATTTGAAGAGACATTTTCTCTTGTAGCAAGAATGGAGGCTATAAGACTATTTTTGGCCTATGCATGTTTTAAGGGATTCAAAGTATACTAGATGGATGTAAATTCAACTTTCTTAAATGGTAATTTGGAAGAGGAAGTATATATAGAGAAACCTAAAGGTTTTTATTGACAAATGATCAAGACTATGTTTACAAATTGAAAAAGGCTCTCTATGGTCTAAAACAAGCCCCTAGGGCTTGGTATGCTAGATTGGATAGATATCTATTAGACCAAGGTTTCAAAAGAGGAGAAGAAGATAAAAATATATACATATTTAGATAGAATGAGAAAATAATTTGATAGTAGTGGTGTATGTAGATGATATTAACTTTGTAGGATATAATGAAAACATGACCAAGGATTTGGCTGATGTAATGAAGAAGTATTTTGAGATGTCTATCTTAGGAGATATGTCATTTTTCCTTCGTTTGCAAATCATTTAGTCAAGAAAAATGTATTTTCATTTCATAATAAAATTATATAAGATAAATGTTGATTTTTTTGGAATGGAGGATAACAGGCATGTTAGTACACCTATGATTATAGGGTGTAAGCTAAGAAAAGAAGATGAATCACCAAAATTGGATCAAACAATATATAGGTCTATGATTGGAAGTTTTTGTACTCCATTGCTTCTAGGCCTGATATTATGCAAGAAGTAGGACTTATAGGGATATTTCAATATAATCCAAAGGACAATCACTTACAAGTAGTCAAGAGGATTTTTAGATATCTCAAAGGGACTATGGAGTATGGTTTGTGGTATCTAAGAAGAAAAGATTTTAACATGATAGCCTATATTGATGCTGACTGGGAAAGAAGTCAAGATGATAGGAAAAGCACTAGTGGTGGGGATTTCTTCCTAGGAGACTTCCTAGTTTCATGGTCAAGCAAGAAGAAAGGGTCAATAGCTTTTTCTACTTGTGAAGCTGAGTATGTTGTAGTTGTTTCATGTTGTACTCAAGTGCTTTGGATGAAACAAACCCTAAAAGACTACAAGGTAGAGTACCAACACACCATTCCTATTTTTGGTGATAACATAGGTGCAATAAGTGTGTCAAAAACCCATCATGTATTTAAGGACCAAACACATTCCTATCAGGTATTATTTTCTAAGAGATAAAATGAATGAATTAAGTATTAAGCTTGAATATGTATCAACCAAGAATCAAATACTTGATATTTTTACCAAGCTACTACCAAAAGAATATTTTGAACACCTTAGGTTGGAATTGGGTGTGATTACTATATCTAGCACTCATTAATGGATTCAAGGACTCATGGGAGCTAAGAAAAGTAATATTTTAGCTCTAAGTGCAAGAAATCAATATAGAAGATGGGTGCATAGAGATAAGGGAGCAAGTCAAGAAGGTACAAGTTCATTCAAGAAAAAATAAAGCGCTGATTGACTATGACAAGATGATATGTAGTGAAAATGTTGTTGGTAAGATGAGAAAGTAAATGAAAATGTTTCAAAAGAAAGTTTTTATATAGGTTTGAGTTCATCTAGTCAAGGAATAGGTCTATATCAGTTGAGGGTAAGTTAGTGTGATATCCAACAGTTAGTAAAGGTGTCAAGAAGCTAGGGGAGATTGTGAGCTTGGTTCAAGGTATGAAATTTTCTTATGTTGTTTGATTTATTCATAAATATTTTAGTTTGTACATTAGATGAGCACATTTGATGTAGTCAAATATGAAGGTGTCATGTTTTTCCTAAAGAAGGTCTATCAAAGTTGTATGGATTAAAAAATCATATTTTTTATCAAGTATAGATGTCCTTGAAGGTGACAATGATCTAAGGGGGAACTAAACATGTGTGTATATATCTCCATAAGAAGGTATAATGTGTCAAGAAGGTATGCATGCTATAAAGATAGATTAAAGATATGTTGAAGTGCTGTTGAAGAGGGTGAGAGTCAAGAAAGTTGCAGGTTTAGTAGATTTCAACTCAGGGAGAGCATGAAAATGTTATGATTTATATGGTGTGTGTTGAGATATTGTTTCTAGTAAGTAATATTTAATGAGAGAATCAATTCAGATTGGAGAATGTGTGTTACTAGTAGGTCAAAGACTTAGGGGTAGTCTATCATGTGTTCTCATCCCATTAACAGGTAAGTAGCTTAGTGAAAGTATGCATTTTCTCAGGGGGATATTTTTAGCCCCATGATGGAGAAGAGTCAAGATAGTAATAAAGTCATTCATAAGATGCATAATGAGTTGAAGTTGTATACATAAGCAAGGTATGAGCCCAAGTATGTTATTTGTCAAGCTATTGATATCTTTGGTGTCGAATTTCATTATGGATCGAGATAATAGCTTTTGAAGATCCTTTGTCATTAATTTCAAAATGGGTATAAGGATCAAATTGAAGAGTGTTTTAAATAAATTAAAAAGGTGGAGATTGTTGGCATTGTGTTGTCATTGATGTCAAAGTGTGATGATGAAGGTGTTGATTTTTAGTAGTCATAGAGTGTCGTCATCGATGTGGCCAAGAGTCCTATGTAATTAATGAAAATATGGATGTTTGAGGTGTCAAGATGATGTCAAAAAGAGTGTGATGCCATATCATGTGAAGGTTGATTGGTAGTAAAGATAAATTGTGGTCTTTGTGTGTTGTGTTGCATGCATGGTCTTAGGTATGTTAGCTAGTAGGTGGATCACAAGTATCTATGAGCTGGTTAAGCATTTTTAAATCACAGAGAGTATGAGTATGAGGTGTTGAGACACTCACAAGTGTCTAAGAGTGTGTTTACAAGGTTTGGACATGTTTTCTAGGACTGTACCTACACCTATTCTTGATCCTAGGTGGCCTAATGAGGTGAGAAGGTATGATTTCAAAATGGAGATGCAAATGTGAGCATTGGGAAATGTGAAGCAGGTTGTTCTAAAGGTGTGAGAAATTTTTTTGGTGATAGTTTATAGGTATATACAAGAAATTATGTTTTTTCCTCTATCGAGTTATTTAAAGTTGAGAGACCCAACTCAAGAAGGAATTTATTGTGCTCATTGGCACATGGGAACTCTGCATGATGGTTCAATATCTTCATGGTAGTTGGAGAATGGATCTAAGATGAAATTATTTGTATTAATTTAGAGATTAAGGGGCAAAGATTTATGAATAATAGTTAAGAAGGTAAGGTGATTCTAAACCCTCCTAAAACCCTAGTTAGGTATCGATGGAGAAAAAATTATTCAAAAATTCCTAGAATTCATTGATTGACATAGTATGATGATTGGAGGTTGTAAAGGACTCCTCTTGCTTTCCCCAAGTGACATTTAGGTGTCTTGACAGTGAGTAGAATCCACATAAAAGTGCATGTTTCTGAATAAGTTGATGTTCCTCTAATGTTTTTCATTGGAATAATTAATATAATAGATGTTTGATGAATTTAGGAAGCCATAATACATGTATGAGGTGGTTTTAGATCAATTTTTAGCCCTTTATAGGTCTGTGGAAGTCAACTTAGGAAGACTAGTTTTTGGGGGTAGTATGACAATTTTTGTGATCATGGTGAAAAGGTGTTCTTGTGAATATAATCCATGAATGATGGTGATAAAATAATTTTTGATGACCCTAAGGTCATGTACCAGGTGTACACCTAGTTTGGTTGCATGACTAGGTGTTTTGATGAGTGTTTGAGCTTCAGTTTTGAAGACTAGTTTTGTAGGTCACAAACATAATGAAGGTAGTTAGGAATAATGGAGGTTTCATGATATAATCTAGTGTTAAAGTGATTTTCAAACATGGATATGGTTTATAGATGTCCTATTCTAAGTGGTTGAATTATTTTTAGCTATTGGAGATGGTCATGTAGACCTAAGAATTGGGCTTTAGCGAGAGGTCAGTTTAAGTACATTAGGCCTCTATGAGTCCTAATGAAGGATTTTTGTTCTCATATGATTTTTTCCAACCTATATTAGTCTTGGGAAATTTTTGTAAGATTTGTTTCAAGTTTTTTAAGTACATTTTCTCTATGATGGCTGAATAAGGTGTGCATATGATCTTAAGTCATATATATATATATATATATATATATATATATATATATATATATGCAAGTGAAGAAGGATTATTTTGTTGTTGATGTAGTAAGGAATGTATGCGAGTAAGAGGGTAGTTTGAAGAGGTGAAGAAGGTATTTGTGACAATAAAGAGAGGTAATATATTGTTTCATGATTTTCTAAAGGGTGTTATGCTATTGGAGAGATAGGTTACTTGACCTAATTATCTTGGTGAAGAATTACTTGAGCGAGTAAGCCTAGAAGGTAGTTTTGAGGAAGATAGAGGAAGGAGAGCTAAATTGGTGTCATAATCAGTTGTTGGTGCAAAATTTCATAGGTGACAAAAAGTTTAGGTGGTTGAGTTAGTGTTGAGTCATTTAGGGGGTTGGTGCCTCCATGTAAGGTTGGTGATTTACTAAATCTAGGGGTTGGTGCTCCTTATGGGGTTGGTGCCTCACTAAACTTAGGGGTTGGTGATCCTTGTTGGGTTGGTGCTCAACTAAATTTTATTCATTTCTATGATAATTTTTTTTTCATTGGGTTTTCTTCCATTCTAAGGTTTCCCACTCATATATGGTGTTCTAGTGTTCTTATGTTCTCATTGCTCATGTTTGGTTATGATTCTTGGTTAATGCATGGTTAATGGTTAAGTTGAATTAATAATTGATGAATGCTAAAGTGTTTGTGAAAGAAAGTCATTAGGACACACTGATTCATGCCACTCTTAGTGGTTGTGCTTCCAATATGTCACTTACCTGGAAAATTTTGTCACTTTCAAACCCTAGTTGTTGATCATATTGCAAATTTCTTTGAATATTTTAAACATGAGCTCAATCCTATGCCATGGATAATAAACCCTAAAAATTAAACATTGTATGGGTTATGGACACTCCTATACACAAAAAATGTTGACACTACTCCTAAGAGGTCTCAAAATACACATCATTCTCCACCTAGCATGTGATATCTGAATGAATGTAAATAGATTTAACAACCTCTTTGATAATGCTTGAGTTTAATTTGGCTCTTGCTAAAATACTTGGAGAAGGGATTTTTGAGTGCTTGTAAATAAAAGAGACTGTTGTATTCACTTGGTAAGAATCTTTACTACTATAGATATTGTGATAATAATAATTATATATGTTCCTTTGTGAGATTTAGGGATCCTTAGGTTCATTTTACAAGTTTAGGAAGTGAGTGTATTAATATAGTACCATATGATTTCAAGGTTTTTTTCAAATGAGATAGTGTTAAATTGCTTATAAAGGGTTTTGAAGATGAATTATCAAAGAAAGGCCAACCAGAGGGGTAGATTACCCAAAGATACTTTAGAATTGAAACAATAAATGGATGATATATCAGTACAAAACTATACAAATAGGTTAGGACTGGATATAAATTCCTGACCAAACTGTACGACCTTGACCAAGGATAAAAACATGTTAAATGAAGTTTCTATCCTGTTAGGTTGACTTAGTACATGTATTTTGTGTATTGTACTCTCAAAATGTGTTAAGATATAAATGTGTAAGGATAAACAAGCTAGAAAAAATGCGTGTTATCATGCTAAATGTCTAGCATGCAAAATTTAAAAATTTGGTCATGACAACCAAACCCACACTTGAAATTCCCTTTCCCGGTCAATGTAAACCTTTCCTCTGACCAACATTTCAAATGTTTCACCCTCATTATAGTTAAGAGGAATGTGATAACATTATTTTCAAGTGTGTTTCATGTGCAAATAAGTTTACCTAGCTTGGTTCTTGAAGCTACTGAGATCTATGAAAGAAAAATGCTCCCGAAGGCTTTAAAAGGGTTATTTTTGGTCCTTTTGTCACTAGAAAACATCCTCTAGAAGCTTACAGGGAAAATTAAAAGAATTTTAAATTTATATTAGAGATAAATTAATTCATATGAGGTAATTTAGGAAGATTATTTGGAGATAATTGAGGTCAACAACCAGTTTAGAAAAACTAGGTCTTTTGGGCAAGGCATTGGGGAATGCATGTTCTAAAGAAGCTAGTCACCTTGTTTGAAGGGTTTTAGGAGCATTGTGAATTTTTTGGAGATAATATCCTAGGAAATGGAAAGATAATAGAATCTTAATTCATAGTAAAATAATCAAGGAAGAAATATGGGAGCATAAATGTGGAAAATTGTCCACCAGTGTAGCACAAGGGTATTTTTAAGAGGTATAACTTGCTCGAAGGGTTCAAGACACATCAGGAAGATTTAGGAGCCTAAAAAAATGTAAAATTAGATTAAATTGGACCCTCATCATGGTACATATGTTATATTGGTTCATGTTCATTATGGACTTTGGTGATACCTCAACTTATCAACACACACATAAGGGATACCATGGAAAATTGTCTGAAAAGGAAAATTTCAAGCCAAATTAGGTATTTGAAATTGTGATAATGGATTAAGTGGGTAATTTGGAGTTAAAATAATATACTTTTGGCCCTCTAAACTCCATGTCTTTCAACCGGGCTAGTGAATGCACTCCTTAGTCTATTTTCATGTTGAGAATGATGCCATCAACATTCTAAGAAGCTTGGGTAAGGATTTGGAGGCACAATGTACCTTTTTCCCTTTGTCCCAATGTGAAATGGGAAATGGGGGACACCAAAGTGTCATCCCCCTATGGAGGAGTGGTTTGCATCATAAGTCATCACTTAAGGTGTTAGAAACATGTTTTCAACTCATTATTACTCATTTTTACCACTTTTTCATGGGAAATGGACCCTTGTAATAATTTTAAACCCATAATGTCCATTTTTAACCTTTTAACCAAGATAAATGGGAAATGGGGGACAAAAAAATTTTATTTCCTATGGAGGAGAAGTTTTGACACTTGAAAACACAACCTAGGGTGTTAGGAGATGTTTTCAACTCACAATTTTTGGCCCCATCCTCATGAGACCTTCACCCATGGAATATTTTAGAGGGGGAGATGTCCATTTGTCCCTTTCCCCCTTTTTAGGGGTGAAACCAAACCTCCAACCTCCACCAGACCTAGGTTAGCTTAGTTGGGTTTAACATGGGTTAAAGTGTGCAAATGGGAGGGAAAACAAGTTTGAAAGGGGGTAAGTGATTCAAATACAATACTTAGTAATTTTTCATTACATTTCATTATTATTTACCCTCCTCAATTACTTATGGTATGATGTTATGCTGCTAATTTTTTAATACATCCTCCATGCACAAAACCATTTTTGCTCATAACTTACAAACACCATGCTCGATTGCTACGGAACTTTGACAACATATTCCTCTCCGAATGAATTTAAGATGAATGTAAGATGGATTCCATTGATGGTATGAAACTTTTTTACATCCACATGAATTTTTCAGCCATAAATAATGTTTTCTTAGATCTATGGAAACTCAAGTAAGCCAAATTGCCCGAAAGTTGAAGAAAATGATCCCCATAAAACTAGCATCCATTTGAGCCTTTGTTTACATAAAGAAGTTGAGTATTCCTAAAGATACAGAGGAATAGGTTTCTTAAGTATTCTACCCCATTTGAGAAAATTTTAAGACTAGCAAGTTTCCTTTTCATATATATATAGATATCTAGATGATAAAAACCCTGAAAAATCATAGTAGAACACACCGATGTAAAATATAAATATTTGAGACCACTTTCATTCTAATATGACACTTGGAAGACAAATTTATATTTTTAGTAATTATATACCAGTGTAGCCTAGTAAAAATAGTAAGTCTAAGAAATAGTTGTTTTTATTACCTCAGTTCATTCCTCCAAGATCAAAACACTCAAAAATGAAATATTGCTAAAAATAGACACCCACATATGACTTACTAATAATTGTAAGTTTTAGAATGAGAAAAAAATAGGTCACACACGTTCCTCCCCACACGTTCCTTCCCTTCATGTATTAATGATTCCATCCTTCACAAAGGATAATTTCTCAGTTTGCAAGAAAATTCTCACATTTTTGGATGTGGTAAGCATAAGGCGTCTCAGATTTGAATATGCTAAATTTAGAAACATGATCGGAATGAACCTCATGAAAATGTGACAAAAAGGATTCTATCAAGTGTGTCATTAAGAGTAAATGGTCACATATTTCAAATCACAAGGATATTTTTAGCTTGTTTACCATAATGTGACCAATTTTAGGAACACCTCGGTAAAAATATGATCTATTTTTGATAGTCCCCATTCGAGAGGCACTTATCAACATTTGTAAATATTTACCTGTCATTATATAATGACCATCTCTCTAGATATTTCATCATAGAAATGGTAAGGAAAAATTCATGCTTACAGAGGATTGGAAGTTGAATTGTGACTTAGGAAGAAGGGAAGCCCTCTTGGTTCCCAATTTTGGTCTCAATGTATTTCTCATCTCATCAAATGGGTTATTAAAAATATGGAAGCATTCTTCATTCAATATCCTACCTTCATACATATCGAGGTGGAAAGGTTTTGGGTCTCACATTCATTAGTCATGTAGTTTATCAGGTGGAAGGATCATCATGGTTGCATTGTATGAGAAATTGTTTCCATTTCTCATCAAATATAAGAGGGTTAGAAAGAAGTGGTAGTGTTTCATGGATTGGAAGAATTGGTTCAAGTGAAATAGGGAATTCTTCATTTATCTTAGTTATCCATTCATCAAGTGCTTCTCAATTATCCTCTCAATGTACTTGATAGGGCTACGAAAGTTCATCATTTTATGAGGCTTCTCATAGTGAAAAATAGGTCAGGACAAGGAGTTCATCACTGAAAACAAGGAGTGGATATTCTTCATGATCAAAAATTATTCATTCGAGATTATATATTATCTTCTCTCTCGTCATTCTTTCTCTTTCATTCTCTCTCAACTTTCAAGTTCTCCATTGTAAGTGTAATTTGTGACCAATTCTTTCTATTCACCTAAGTGACGATGTAATATTTTCATTGTAAAAGTTTACTTTTCATTAATAAAAAAGGGGATTATTTATCACTCTTAGTGGAATGTGAATAGTCAAGTGATAGAATGATGCATCTTAGAATTTATATTACATGACCTAGGCGCACTAGCACATCACTCAACCAGAGCTAAGCGCTCACCCGAAGCATGCAAAGGCACCAAGTCCCTCTTTAGAGTTGCTTGTATAGAATGTTAGCATGATGGTGCATATAGATATCCAGATTCATTATCAATAGTAAACAACACACAATGCATAAACTAGATCTAGTTCTTAGAATAGATATAAAATGAACTAAACAATGACTATAATAAGATTTACCATGCAAGAACTAGATTTAGTCATGTTCAACACCATTATCTAGCCAATATGAACCATTTTATTAAGTACTATAAAACACAAAAGATTCTTACATTACATAAGTATCTCCATGAGTCATGCACGTGACAAAACCAATAACATAACTCTACTATAGTTTTTCACACATTAACTGTGTAAATCAAAATATATATAGGGGTGGATACTTTCTCTTCACTTCCCATGAACTTCTCAAAATAGGTCACATGCTAAATAATAGACATGTGCCTTTATAATAGGATGAAAAACATGCAAGTGCTTTAACAATAGACTTCTTATAGTTAACTCTGAGTAGAAATCCTATTATTGGCCTAAACTATGCATGGCACTCACCTATCACTTATTCCCAAAATATCATTGCATGGAACGAAATTCTTCATGTATTTATGTGCTCAGCATGCTAAATCCAAAAATAACCCTCATCCAAAAATGACTAAGTCCTGATCCTGGGATCTCCAATCCTATCATAGCGTTGCACGCTCTTCCAGTTCCCTAAATTTGTGTGCCCAATACTTAGGCTATTTTTGTCCACTCAACATTACTCTACACTAGAGTAAATTTCCATACCAAAAATGAGTAATCACATTATCGCTCCAAAGAATATAGGATAAATGAAAGAAAGAATCAAGGAATAAAGAATATGGTGAGCCATTTTATTGTGTACCCTTCTCATCTTCTGGAAGAATGAATTTTGGATATTCACTTTGTATTTCTCCCTCAAAATCATACCATTCCTTAAGCATTGCATTGGTCTTGTCAAGGATGTCCACAACGATGTCATCTAACTCATCCATAGTCATGCTTCTACCTTCACTTTTCAAAATTCTAAGGATTTTTCCCATACCTGAGACCATCCCTTCCATGACATCCACCTTTATAGAAATGAGCTTCCGATGCCCTTGATCCGATCCATATGTTGTTTCCTCATAGAATCTAGTGCATTGTAATTTGTTTCTACCAAGGTAACTCATTTTGTGCACCCAAGTTTTTTATCCTTTATCGCTTGCAGAAATTCATTATCTTATGCCCTTTTCCTTTCCTGAATTAAGTTATCAAGCACTGTACACAGGGCCAATACTGTATCCACTTTCTTCATTTCATATTTTAAAGCTTGTAAACATTCCTTGTAGCTAGATATCTTTCTTACAATTGAAGCTTGAACCCTTGATGCTTCTTCCACAACACCCTTTTTCTTAGGGATATGCACTATTCCTTCCTCTAGAATTAGGTGAACTATTATGTGCAGATAGTGTAACTCATACTTGAAGTCCTGAGGCACCTTCTCCTGAAAATCAGGTCTCTTATGCAAAATCTCATCTACAATCTACTCCACCATATTTTTAATATTCTAGGCCTCTGCTACTACATTGTCTCACTCCTGAGTGAGGTGCTTGATCTCTTTTTCCTTATCCTCCTTATCTTCTAATAGCACCCATGTATTAGCCACCTTATAAATATTTTTGGCACGCTACTTATATTGACACTTTGACCAACACATTACCCACATGTTTGTCTTAAAACTATTTTGGCTTAATAGTCATATGACATGTGTAAGGAACCTTCCTCATCTTCTTTTTAACTACACACCTCATCGTAGACATCAAAATCATGATCATTCATGTGATTTTTTATACTCCAGGATAGTTGTTTGTGAGTGCACGTGTTTTCCATTTTTGGGTCCATCCAATCTCAACCATATAACTACTTGTTTGGCAGATTACTCTAGAAGTGGGAACGAATAATTTTGGAAGGGTCATCCATATAACCTAAGTTCTGAGTACCTACTACCTCTTCCCCATCATACCCACTTGTATGTTCACTATAATTCTCATGAGCAAACACACTCTCATCTTGTGGTATTGCCATGTCTACATCCTTACGTATAGTGCCTATGAAATACCGATCCACTCCCCCTTCATCCTCTTCTTCCTTCTCTGCAGGGCATACTATGACCTCTATGTCTCCACCGACACTTCTATCTCCTTTACCAGAGTGTCATTCATGAATACTTATGCTTGGGTCTATAGTCTCGTAGACTATGCACTCACCAATATCTTCATCTTCTTGCATTTCCATGCTGGGGGTGGCCTCTTCTCTACACCCACCCATACTTGGAGTTTCCTCTTTCCGCTTGCTTGCTTTGGTAGGGATTCCTCATTATATTTATTAGGTACATAGTTCTTGCATTTTTACCATTCTTCCCCCTCATCCTTGACAAGAGTCACGCATGGTGATATCCTTCACGGCTATAAAGTCCTTGTGCAGTGTCTTTGGATGTGTGCCATTTCCAAAAATCTCTTGGTATGCACAAGTTTGACACTATCTTCTAGTTATTTATACTCGAGGACATTTTCTAGTGCTATAGGCACTAGATCCTCTTAGGCAGGGGTGTGGATGCAACATACCTTGAATTCCTTTCTGTCTGCCCCTTCTTTAGAGGTAATGGAACTACCATATCTACACCCTTCACAATTTCATCCTTGAACCTTGGCCTTAGATACACACACACACACACACACACACACACACATGCGCTACTTCAATCGGCCCCCGTGACCAAACTCTCGGTGTGATGTCCACATTTCTTGATTCTATGGTTTCCACATAGGCCTCTTTCCCGGCCATACATATGTTTTGTGTAGAATGTGAACATCTGTGTCCACCTTGTCTACGTCAAACTAGAGTTGGCACGAATCATGGAATCTGTTTATAGAATCTTTAAAGTATCTTGTGGTAAATGTAAATGGAAACTTACACCATGGGATCTTCTATCTAGACTTTATATGGAAGCGCCCCAAGCTGAAATGATAGTAAAATGAAGAATCAACCTCTCATTCCAACACCTTTGGCCATTCGCGTATAATGCACCATTCTCCCTTGAATTCCCTACATAGTCTCTTGAACCACTTGTCTAGGCACTCCTTATATGTATTGGAATTAGTCCCCAACAGAGTGCACTTATACTTTTTTGTTGGGATTTATTCTCTAATAAAAATCCTAGATGTTCTCCCTAGGTCCATCGAGTACTCCAATTTCACCAAATACAATCAATAATAAAATTGCACCCTGTAATCTTCTCACCTTTATCTTTTTAAACGCATGCCTCATTCACTAAGATTTTTGCGGCGTGCACTGAAAATGTTGTAGTATGTCTTGTTGACCATTTTTATGTTATATCAAACCAACACATATTCACTTTGTTCCATCACTCGGTGACACCCAACTTGTTCCTTGCTAAACACGATGCAACTCTAGTGGACATGTCTCGTAATATTGGTGAATTTAAAGGCTCAAAACCCCTTCTTATATTGGTGTAGGGATGTTGTGGTATCAATGCCCTCATCATCTGATAGGTCTCTAGTGATCTTTGAGCCGAGTCACGCAGCCCTATCACCTTCCCAATCAACTTGGTAGTGATCCTCATTCTCTTTCCCATGAAGTAGAAAAATTCTTCATGGATGCACAACATGAGCCACTAGTATAAGCGCTCGGGCTTCCGAAATAGGGAAAATCTAGAATTTGTATGACCCCACATTTTCAAGTAATTTCTTCATAGATTCATCCAAGACCCTAGTGTTGTTCACTAATCAATTATTTTTCCTCTGTAAAATTTTGCTACGATGTCCTTCAAGCATTTCTTAGTGTGGTGGTTAATCTCTAAAACCCTACACTGTGTAATATTTTTTTCCAAGGCCTCCCTCAATAACTTCTTCTAGATATAACATCTCAACCAACCACTCCTCTATTGGGTTTTCAACCTCCTTCACTACAATAGGAGCCCTCCATGGTGCCATTGCTCCTCTCAATTATACAAGTGTGAAATGAAAACCCTAGCTGCCATACAAACAAAACCTAAGTCACCCTCTTGTTGCATGCACACACCACCACTTGAATCCTTCTTCCGTATCTAGATGCTCAACACCGTGCTTAAAACACAACATGTTTACTCACTCTACAGAGTGCTTGTTGTCTCCAGCTCTTCTTTGCCCTTCTAGATTTTCTTTGAACTTGCAAGGCAACAAATGCCAAATTTAAACCAAATTTCAAAAATTCCCTTTATTAATTTCTCCACCTACCATTATACACGGTATTAACTCCTATTGAGCATGTGTCACGCCTCTTTATCCCATGCTTCAATCTCTCGCACCTCAAACTTTGGCACCTCAGTCATAACTTTTTGGCATGCCACTACTTATCTGTCACAGATATCCTCTACCCATGCTTCCTTATGCCAAATTATTTATCCAATGTGACCCAAAAATATGTAGTCTCAAATGCTACAACCTCCTTGAGTTATACTGAGTGCTCACTGCCTTATGCATGGTCTTTAAATTTGAGCAATCCTCTTGAATTTTTCATCACTTTTCAAAACTTGTTCCCTTTATGGACACCTATGAGTTTATTTATTTTCTGTACCAGACTAACCTTATTTTATCCACCCCACACTAAGGGTATGTGCAGTCCTCTATGCATAAAAACACTTGAGATAGTAATCAACTTCCGACGCGTAAACACACTTATTACACATAACACTGAACTAAATTGACAAAGCATAATGACAAGGAAGGAAAAACATTAAAGGAAATATAGTAAACTTGAAATCTAATATAAATGGAAATACTTCCTTATGAAAAAAACCAAGAGGGCTTATTTATCGTAGTACTTCAACCTACTCCCGTTGAACTAACTAGGTAACCATGTTCCATCAAGCACTTCTAATTTACAAGTGTCTCGCTTCAAGTATGTGAGTGATAACATATGGTCCCAAATAATGCACCTTAACCTTGTTTGGGTGGCATAAAAACTTTGAATCATAAAAAGTACCATCTACCCAACCTCAAGATTTTTGTCCATGATTGTGCCTATCATGTCATGTCTTTTTTACGGATTTTTCTTGCTTTTGAATCCAACATGCTATGACACACCTCTCATCCAACTATATCAACTTGTTAATTTTTCTTCTAATGCTTACTCATCAACTAGACCTCCTACATGCACAATACACAAAGAAGGTAAAATTTATTGCATGGGAAGAAGCGCTTCTACGCCATACACCAATGTAATGGGTGTAGACTTATTCAACCATTTATAGAAAGTACAAAAGAAAATTTATCATCCTAGTATGTCCTTCCAACATCACAAATATTTGTCAAAGTATGGCTTAATATCTTATTGAAATCCTCAACAGTCCTATTTTCCTGAGGGTGATAAGGTGTTTTCTTATGGTGTGTGACCATAAATTCATCCAACAATATCCTTATTTTCAGATTCAGGAAATGAGTGCCCCTATCACTTTTCAAACTCAAAGGACATCCATACCTGGTAATAATATTTTCCCACAAGAACCTTGTTGCTTTAGCCACTGTAAAATCCTTTGTAGGTGTTGCTTTTGGTCACCTTGTAAGATAATCTATACAAATGATGTAGTGTGATCTAGTTTTATGTGCAATGGGGTAATAAGACCCATAAAGTCTATTTCCCATTTTAAAAAGGATCTGTACTAGTAATGGGCCTCAAAGGAATTTCATCTCTCTACCAAGGTTTGCCAAGGCACTGAAAATGATCACACACCTTACAATACTCCTTGAAATCCTTGTACAAGGTTTCCCACCATAAACTAGTGAGTAGAATCTTGTGTGCAATGGCGGCACTTGCATAGTGTCCACCGCCATACCACCATGAGCCTCCCCATTATTTCTATGCACTCATATTCCATTACACACCAGCATAATACTTCATCTAGGCCTAGTTTGTATAAGTCACCATTAATCAACATGAAATGTGTGGCAAAAATTGCAAGTTGTTTCGTTTCAAAGGATTTCATTCCTTCTGGTGCCATACTTCTGCGTAAAAATATAACAATATGTTGTAATTCCAAGGGCACGTGGTTTAACCTATATAATAGTACATCCAACATTGTATCTTCAATACTCTGCACATCCTCTCCTGATTGAATCCTTGATAAGTGGTTTGGGCTAGAATTGCTTTTACCTAGCTTTACCATAATTGTAAAGTCAAACTCTTGGAATAATAGAACCCATCGGCATATTTTCCCCGTAAATTGGGATAATTTACCAAGTGTTTCAATGCCATGTGATCTTCATAGAACAAAAAAGGTGTTGATAGCAAGTATTGTCTAAACTTATGCAATACGTAGATCATTGAAAAATCTTTTCACTCCGTAGTTGTATAATTTTGTTATGCAAGAGTCAAATTTCTACTAGCAAAAATATAAGATGATCTACAATACCTTCTCTAGGATGAGATATAACTATGCCAATGTCCATGCTAGTATCCACATGTACGTGAAAGGGTAGATTCCATGAAGGAAAATGCAAAATAGGTTTTGTAGTAAGCCATTCCTTCAACGCTTCGAATGCGCGCTGCTGCGGTTATCCCCAATAGAACTTCCCTGTACCTTTTAATAACTCCTCTAAGGGTGTGGGAATCTTAGCATATCCTTTGATAAATTTTCTATAATACCTGTGTGGTCCAAGAATTTGTGAACATCACTCGACCGGTGGGTTCTTCCAAGCCTAAAATGATGCAACCTTAGCTAGATCAAACCATCCTTGTAGATGATATGTCCTACCATATTTCCAAAAGGTGTAGTAAATACACACTTCTTGATATTTAAAGATATGGTTAACTATATGAACCTCTCAAACATTAACCAAAAATTGTCATAATGATCCTTGATAAGACCATACACACCCAATCATCCAAGTAAGCCCGCAAGATTTTGTGAATAAAATCCTAGGATGCTTGAACCACAATGCATGAAAATACTGCAGGCATGTTCTTCAATACAAAGGGAATCACTGTGTATGTAAAAATTCCCCATTTAGTGGTGAAATTTTTCTTCTCTTGATCCTCTTTAGAAATTCTTACTTGATGATACTCAAAGAATTGATCTATAAAAGAGTAAATTTTGTGCCCTGCAACACCTTCCAATATTTCCTCAGTGAATGGTGTAGGGAAAGGATCAATCACTCATGCAACATTCAACTCCTTGTAGCCCACATAAATCGTGATTCTTCCATATTTCTTTATACCGATCACCATAGGGCTAACCCACTCTAATTCCTTTATGGGCTCAATAATGCCGAGATACCAACATCTTGTTAATTTATTCTTTAACTTTTACACACAAAGTTAAGGTTCGTCCTATAAGGTCCCTTCCTAACCGGGCACACACCTTCCTTTAGCTTAATTTTCATCTTGCCCAAAGATTCATGCACCCCTTTCAACTCATGGTAGCTCCTAGGAAACAAGTTCTAGAAATCACATAGTAACTCAATTATCTTAGATACTTGAGTTAGACCAATAATCTCCAATTATGGCTTCCTTAGGTTATACATACATGCTAGTGTTCACTTTCTTATTCTTCATAGGTTCATGGTAGGCGCATGCTTTCTCATATGCACTATCTAGTACCTCACACATACCCTCCGAATAATCTATGTCCAACTGTTCCACTTATTCATCATCCACCATATAGACCATCTTTCCTTCCCCTTCTTTAGGCAAGTGTTCTCAAGTAGTTCTACATTTGTCTCATTCACTTTGTCAAAACGTGCTTCTAGATCCGACTCACCAAAGCACTCTTGAATGAGTTATGAAGCCTTTGCACTATCTCCCATGGTCAATCACTTCATAACCCGTAATGCTTCTTTTATAAGAGGTTTAGTGGAGAAGTAGTCAAAATGGTGGATCATTCCTATAGTCAAGTCTTGTCAATTTCGGTCTCCATGTGCAGATCCACATAAACATCCCAAGCATGCATAGCCTCGTAAGGTGACATAAAGTTTGTGCACCCACAATGAAAGTGGTAAAGCTTCCTACACCTCTATTTAGATTCTCTCAAACTACTCAACATGGTGTTGAACAAGATTATTACCATGATATTCATAAATTTGAGTAGGTGCATTACTCCTAAAAAATCAAGTTGATAGAGCAATTGTCACTTCTCTCAATTCTATGAAATTATCCCTATATACTATCCACCAGTGCACTACTGTCCACTTGATCCTTCCACTATACTTCCATGGCTCGCAAGAATACCTTAGGGTTTCCATCACTAGTGTACCAGGGAATAGGGTTATTTCTTAATCTCCTAACATAGTGCGGTTTTCTTACACGTGCAACTATTATTATTACTTTGCACCTAACCATCTCGTAAGTTCCACATGCCTAATTATCACAAGAAATACTTGTAGTATCACTAATGGACTATGCATCATCCCACTAGAGGATTCCTTCCTTAGATGGCTCAAGCACTTCCGGATCTCAAATGGTGTGCACATAAATTTTGTTCAGGTATTCTTCACTTAAGGGCTCAACATAAGGTGTAGATTTCCCATCTGTCAAAGGGATATTAACCAATTCTTCCTTGTTCTCGAAACTGGTATATCTCTTATTGAACCGTAGATCAAAATTATTTACATATCACCAATGGCACCCAAGTAGAGCTGGAAAACTATCTTTCTTCTACAAGCGCTAATACCTCAAAGTCCCCAGTGAACTTAGCCCCCTGTATAGTATTAGATGCATCCTTCAATACTTCAATTGGTGTGGCCTTAGTCTAATTTTCCTTATATAGTACATTAGAAGATAAATGCAATGGAGGTCTTCCCATCTAAACCCAAGCATCTAAATTAAGAAAATTCACTTCCGTGCCTATGTCAATATAAATATTGCTCAAAATTCATCCATCTACAACAAAATTATGAGTGATCTCCTTGTCATAATCCAAGCTATGGGGAGGGAGATTAGTATGCAAAATATGTCATTTGGTCTCAATACTAGCGCATAGAGTGTTTCCTTTCAAATAACTCCCTAGTAATGGAATAATGTTCTCCTAATGCAGCATCTTGCATGCTTCCTTCAAATCATCAATATTCGACCTGGAAAGTCTCAACTACCTTCTTCCGCTCCAACTTCCGCAACTATTCATTTAAACAATGTATTTTACCCTAAAATTTTTGAGTACCTCCATGGTTTCTTGATAAACCTCCTTCTAATGTGTAGGGTCTAGGTATTTTACATGTAAAACCTTCTCCTTAGTGATTGTAGGCTTCTATTGTACCATTTATCTAGTGCACACAACCACAACATGTGTAGTGATCTTCATAGGTATTACCTCAAGATCTAGTGCTAACTTCGACATCCATTATTTTTTCATGGTGTGTTGTATCCTAACCATCCCGAGCCCTTGTTCTCCTATTTGTGCTTATTTTTCAGGAGTTCATATAAGTCCAGGAACTCTTCATAGTTATGATTCTTTCCGTAAAAACAAGTAATTTTCTAAGAACATTCATGCCTACAATGGTCGGGGGATCCACAAGTATAACATGTTCTATGAGGTAACTCACTTTGTCCACCATCGCAGCCTCAACCTCGAATCCACCATGGTATCCTTAACCTCTACCACAACCTCCCTCAAAGCACCCTTCATTTTGATCATAGCACCCTTGAGTGTGATCATGATCATGTCACTCACTTTTATCCTTAGAGTTATTCAAAATCCCCGTCTGTCATACACCAATATCAATGGCATTATGGATATGATTAATCAAGTTGCAATATTCAAGATTGTGAGTCATGGAACAAAAAATTCTAAAGTAGCAGGACACGTTATTTATTTCCGCACGTTGCAATAATGTACAACGGTTTACATCATGGTCCAAATGACATATCTCACATTCCAATAACAAGGAGCACATCGATCTGTGAGGACAACTATCCTTAGTATGCCCCTCTACTTCACAATTTGTGCACCAAATTACACTATGTGTCTCATGTCTTTGTATTGGTGATATTTTCTCCAACTAATTTTCCATTGCTACAATCTAATCTTCTAATAATGAGCTCACTCTAGTATCTATGATCCGAAATGACCTCGGTGCGTAGAGCCACTTCAAGTTCCTCACACGGGTTTGTATAAGTCTTATATGATAGAACCCTCATAAAAGGCGTAATCAAGCCTCCGATAAACCACCTTTGTGCATGCTTTGGATTGCATTGATATCATATGTTAGTTTATACAAGAGTGTTTTGAAATGGGAATCATATTCTCGAAACTCTCACCAATGCTCTACTTGATGTCCTTGAGCATGCTTATACTTTTCTACTCAAACTTAGGTATATAAAACTCCTTAATAAAGGAATCATGTAACGCTCTATAATCCACAAAATTCTGATTAGAGTTAAACTTTATGTACTAACTGTGCACACGTCCCCGCAACTTAGTTGAAAAAACTGACCTTGCACTCTAAAGTTGTTATTCCTTTTTCATGCGAAAGTATCTCACACATATGCACATACTCAACAACATCTTTTATTCCCCTATACTCTGGGATATGAAGTGATATATCCATGTAAATATTATAGGGCTGGTGAGGACCATGCCCACCAAATAAAATACCTCCTGTGTTACCTCCACCTCCAGATCCACCAAATCTTGAGTTACTGTTCCTCCCGATCCTCCACCGTAGCAGGAATTGGACTAGAGGATGCACTACCCTATGTCCAAATAGTGGTGCTAAACTAAACTCCTACAATCTGTGAAGTTGTGCTACTCCCGATGTGAGTCCAAATTTTTGCACACCTATGTTCTGTAACGATGATGTGCTTGAAAAGGTTCCTCTAATTGGTTCTCCAAATAATAGGGAAGATGTATGTCTAGCCATAAATGCACTTGCTATATGATTCACTCCTGAACTTGCTAATAAGTCAACTCTACCTCTTACTACTCTACTGCCCAAACTAGCTTGTTGACTACTGAATGTACTAGAATCTAAAAAAACCAAGCGCAAGGGCTAGGTTTCCAGGTAGATTCAGATGCATGCCTATGGCCCAAGTTGTCTCTACTGGTGTGCTCTCATAAGATTCCAATGAGGGTTTCTTGTCATGCTTTCCTAAATGCGGGAGTTCTAGATGCTCTAGCTCCACGTCCTCTGTGTGAGCTCTAAATCCTTCACAAGCCATCTCTCTCCTTAATGCCATCCATTATGTAATCTCATGCTGCTTCCCTATATCTCTCTCATTCACCTCATTATACTTAATCCTCCTTTCTTCTCTTTTCCTCTTTTGTGCTAGATTTTCCATCCTTCACCACACCTTCTCCTGCCCTTGCGCGTGGCAGGGTTTAGCTAGCCATCAACTTTTCTTCAAAATTCAGGGTTACCAACAAGATTTTGATTTCTAGTGGAATGAATTACAAATAGGTTCCCTTGGGATAACATAAAAATGAAACTCAGCTACCTCCAGGAAATAATAAGTGGAAATTGATTTCTCCAAAATATAGCTATTCAAAACACCATGAAACCAAGTGTCCACAACACACATCCAAATTAGATCAACATCATACGGGGCCTACGATTATTCTTGCATCCAAAAACATGTGTGAAACCTTAAATTCCTTTTATACACATAAGAAACTAGTCACTCATATAGCTCTATTGGAAAAATATAAAAGAAGATCTCATACAAGCAATCATACAGATTCTGCTCCACCCATGTGCGTGCATCAAACTCAGATCCAATGCTTAATCTCTTAGTGTACTCTTCTTCCGATATATTAGCCACTCCTCAACACTTACCAAGGTCAACTGGTATGTCTTCATCATGCAACATACTAAAAATAGCTAAGAAAGAGGTCTCAAGCAATGGAACCAATGATACAACCTAGAATTTGCAGTAAATGACCTAGGTGCGTTGGCACATCACTTACAGAGATGATCGCTCACCCAAAGCACACAAAGGTACTAGGTCCCTCTTTAGAGTTACTTGTACAAAATTTTAGCATGATGGTGCACACAAATATCCAGATTCATTATCAATAGTGAACAACACACAAAGTGCATAAATCAGATCTATTTCTTAGAATAGATATAGAATGAACTAAACAATGACTATAATAAGATTTACCATGTAATAACTAGGTTTAGTCATGTTAAACACCATTATATAGCCAATATGAACCATTGTATTTAGTACTGTAAAACACAAAAGATTCTTACGTTACATAAATATCTCCATGAGTCATGCGTGTGACAAAACCAACAATATAACTCTACGATAGTTTTTCACACATTAACCCGTGAAAATAAATACATATATAAAGGGGTAGGGACTTTCCCTTCACTTCCCATGCACTTCTAAAAATAGGTCACATGTTAAATAATAGTCATGCACCTTTACAATAGGATGCACAACATGCAAGTGCTATAACAATAGAATTCCTATAGTTAACTCTAAGTAGAAATCCTATTATTGGCCTAAAATATGCATGATGCTCAGTTTTCACTTGTTCCCAAAATATCACCGCATGGACCGCAAGTATTAATTTCTTTGAGTTCTCAGTATGCTAACTCCAAAAATAGCCCTTATCCAATAAATGACTAAGTCATGATCCTGGGTGCTCCAATCCTATCATAGTGCCACGTGCTCTTCCAACACCCTACATTTGCACACCCAATATTTAGGCCATTTTTGTCTACTCAACATAGGACTTTTGAAAGGTCATTGTGGGAGTAGATGAAGAATATCATTGTGAGAGCTATAAATTTGAATGGCTTCTCCATTCCAAAGGGTTAGATTTTCTTGGTTGATAGATCCCATTGTCTTACTAAATTAAGAAACTACAATTCATTTATCTCCTTGTCTTATGTTTTCCTCTCCATATCAACTTTACTTCATGAACATGGTTACTTGTACAATATTATGTAAATAAAATTTGATTTACTTTTGTTTTGTTCCTCTTTCCTTGACATGGCGTCTTCTCATTATTAACCTGGAAATATTCTGGTTTATGTCACTAAACTCAACTTGTTATTTATTAAGTAAAACTCTCTTCTCACTTTATCCCCTCTCTCTATACTGAGACACCTTTCCTCCACCTCCTTTTTGTACACGAGTTTAGTGGAGTATTTTTGTGTAATCCTCAATCAAAAGGCAACCCCGATGGTTAGAGTAGTGTATATATTTCCTATTTTCGATAAACGGAGCTTCCCATTCCTAAGCAGAGAGACCTAATACCAGAGCATTGGTAAAACCCTTTACTTTCCCTCATGACAAATTTTTTTGCCAAAATGTTTTGGTGCTGACCATGGGGAAGATTTTTCTATCCTACACCCTATAATGATATAAAAAATCCTAAAAATTAGACATGCCAAAAATCCATAGTTTTTTTTTTTTAAAAATAAAAAAATAAAAAAACATGAAACATGTTGCTTTGAAAGTCACTATTGTTTCACATTATTACTCCAGTCTTATCACACTATTACCCGTAGGTTTTCTCACAAGCTAAATGAAAAGAGATATACTAGATTGGACATATTGAGAAGTATTGTTGATCCAAAGTTTGAATATATTCAAAGACAACAATATCATATCCTAAAACTCTATATTACTTATCTCAAACATCATATCCATCTAGTACATTGAGTGATACAACATGGAATCCAATTGAGACTCCTCCCGAATCTATAATTGTAACATGCTTAGCTATTCTTTCTTTAGAAGAAGAAACAAAATTAATAAGTCAAGAAGAAATGGAATAACCTCAACCACCTATTCCATGGGGAAGGAATATTGATCCGCTTTCTCTTACACCACCTCTCCATGAATTTCCAAAGGGATCCTACAAGAAATTTCCCAAATTCAAAGATGATGACACTCAAATTCCTAAAGAACATATTGTAAATTTCATCACTGCATGTGGAGTTATTAGAGTTGAACATGAATATGTTTTATTAAGGTTATGTGTGGAGTCACTTCAAGAGAAAATAGATGAATGGTTCTACCTCTTTCCCTATTGATCAATCACAAATTGGGATGATATCATAACTAGGTTTGAAATAAGATTTAAATCAGCTGAATACTCTCAAGATCTTATTATTCAATTAGTCCAAATAAATAAGTAATCAAATGAAATCATGAGAGATTTTGTGGCTTGATATAATATGCTGTTAAAAAGAATACATGTGGAAGCTTCACCATCTGATGATAAAAAAATATTCTTCATAAATGTACAATTGCCCAAGGTCATATTTATCTTGTGGAGAGATCAACTGAAACTCTTGAAAATGCCCAAGAATATGCCAATGAAGTAGAAGATGATCTAATTTTGTGTGGGAAAGTGAAGAATCTAAATGTAAGTAAAAGGGTCAAACCCTACAGTAAGGTGCCACTGATTCTCTTGTTCAAAAATTGGCTAATGATGTGATTTCATTGAATAAGAAACTTGTAAAAGCCACCTTTCTAAGTGGAGGTTATCCAAATCAAAATTAGAATCAAAATAAAAAAATAGGTGGAGGATAAATAAGATTATCTCTTGAATCACCTCTTGTTAATGTCACATGTGAAATAAGGCCCAAAGAATAGTATGACAAAGCTCAATTTGAATATGAAAATGATGAGGGAATTTTAGCCATTGATGAGATTGACTCTACTAGAAACATTGGATTTTGTGAATATACCCCTTCTTCGAATGATGAAGATGATGAAACTATTTTTATATGAATAGTCATTCTTATGTGGTGTTCACCCATTTGAAGGATCAAGAGAAGATAATTATTACAAATTCAAATATCCTCAAGTGGAAACTCTACAAAAAAATAACAAAAGGAGGATCAATTTTACCCTCTCCCATGTAATCAATAAAGAAGAAGCTTGAAGTATCCGTAATTACCTCTACATCTTCCAATATAGGTAAGTTTACCTCTCCTTTTCTAAGTTCTACCCCTATTTCTACATTCAAATGTAATGATATGAATAAAAATAACACCAGTTCCATTCTAAGTAGTCATCCTCTTACTACTACATCCACTCCTTCATCCTCCTCATCTGAGTCTCATTTTGACATAGTTGAACATGTAAAGAATTCCAAGGTCCAAATTTCCAAATTTGAGTATTTAAGGACTCATCCCAAGTAATTTGATAAACTTGTCCAATTTATCAAAGGAAGTAATTCAAAGTCATGTTACACAAATTTCATTATAAAATATTCAATTCTTTCTCTTAGCAATGTTGCATCTCAGATCCTTCTTGCCATAAAATCTTCCACTTCTGGAAAATTGAACCCTTCTACCTCTCGTTGTTGGTCAATGGATAAAAATTGAATAACTGTGTTATTGAATCTAGTTCCTTAGATACCATCATGCCTATAAAATTTACACATGCTCTTGGTCTCACCCTCATCCCTACAATTGTTCACTACTATTTTATGGAGATCAAATAATTACCTATCATTGGTCAAGCTACCAATACACAAGTAGAACTTGTGGACTTTCCTAACAAGGCTATCAATGTAAAAATACTAGTGGCATACCTTCCAGTTGTATATGGTGTAGTCATTTTTCTACCCACCTACTAACTTCTAACCCCATGTGCATCATCATATCACCCAATGGGAACTAGGTACTCACTCAAGGCATGCACGGAACCGAGCCCCTCCTTTATGTGAGCATTGTTGGGAAATTTTCCCTGGAATCCCGCAGCCAATAGGAAGCTGCCACGTGTCCCAGGAGGTGGCGGAGAAAAGAGAAAAAAACTTAGAAATTTTTTCAAGTTTTGGACAAAATTTGAAAAAGGAAATTTTTTTGGTGGAGAGATCCAATCAAGGTGACACGTGTCACAGGGGAGCGCAAGTGAAAAAAATTTTCCAAATGCAAAAAGAGGTAAAATTCAAAAAAATTTTTTTTTCCCGCCGATCCGTTTTGGGCCTGCTTTTGAAATTTTTTCCCGCCGATCCGCTTTGGGCCCTAAATCTTCAAACGGCCATAACTTTCGATCCATAAGAGCTCGATTTTCACGTTCTTTATATCAATGGAAAGTCTGGTAAAATTATCTACATGATTCCATGGTCAATTTTGAATTTTGGTTCATTTTGAGGGAGAAAATCAAAAACACTTCTGGTACACGCCCATGGACAGAACTGACGTTTCAACAACCAATTTTAATGCAAAATGGGTCGCATTCTTCTCCAGCATGGTCAAAAATGTCGGGGATGGGTCTGTCAGGTCACCCATGCTATTTTTAATGCATTTTGGTCAATGAGGAATGGCTCCACATTTTTTTCATGTTTTCTCTCTCCTGGGTTCGACCCATGCACTGTAAAAGCCAGATTTGGCTCATTTTTCAAAGGGGAACACTTTTTTTACACAACAAGCTTCTGTTTTCACTTTCAACAAGTGATTTTGGCAAGTATCAGACCTTCCAGGATCAGTAACAGTTTTTTTCCTCTTTGGTGTTGGAATACAAGGATTTTGATGTTGAAAATCACAATGCAGTGCTCTCGTGAATGCTTTCAAATACCCTTTCAGATGTGTTGTTTGCTTCATTTCAAACCCTTGTTTACAGCTTATCAACCTGTGCATGATGTTTTATGTTGCAATTTCTGATTTGTGTCAATTTGCATGAGCAAGAAGTGCTCACCACTCCTTTGGTGTATCACCCTTATCAGTTTAGTTTTAATTTTTACATTTCTTATCCCTGTCTCCTTGCAAATTAAGATAAAATTAGGATCTGAACCTCTGCAGTTGTGCAAATAATAGATCTAATCAGAGGAGTTTGAGGAACCAACCTCTAATCTAGAGATTCCTCTCTCATCTTGCAAGTCCCACACTTGGAGAGAGGTTTCAATGTTGTGCAATCACACTGGATGCCCTAAACATCAACTTAGAACCTTGATTTGCATCCAGGGGTGCTGCTGATTTGCAACAATAGTTTTGGCACACCCGGTGGGACCTTAGAGGTCTCATTTTTATTGCAGCAAAGTTGATGTGCATCTGCTGCAATTTTCTTGCTTCAAAAGAGCTATAAATTACACATCTGGTGACTCCAAGGGGAAGAATCAGCTGGTTTTAGCAGTGTAGACCTGAAAACTCATGAGAAGAATCACTACAAGGTCAAGAGCTGGAGAAGAAGAGGTGTTGTTTGAATATCTGCAGTTATCTCCAAGAGTAAGGCAAAGTGGGAGGAGAATCCAAAGGTCTCCATCTCCACCAAACAGAACTCTCTCAACTCCTCCACCTGGTAGGCCTTTCATTCAATCAACAAGGGTTCTAAGGCCAATTAGAATGGCACAAAACAACCCCTATGTCAATTTCACTGGCAGAGCCCACTTGCTCTCAATGCACAACATCCAATTCCAATTGCAGCCTTGAAGAACATTCCATACTTCACTGGAGAGAATCAGACTACTCCTGGTGATCATGTTAAAGACATTGCCAACCTTTGTGTAATTCATGAAATCAATGAGATGCAAGTGGCTGTCAAATTGCTGGCATCTTCATTCAAGGGGAAAGCATTGCAATGGTTTAGAAGTCTTGCCTCAGGTTCTATTCAGAATTGGAACCAGCTATGTATAGCACTTCATGAGCAATTTGGAGAGAAGGGAGACAACTTGTCTCTTTTGGAGCAGCTGACAACCATCAAGAGAGCTCCCAATGAGCAGCTGACTGATTTCAACTTCAGATTTCAAAGGACTTGGGAGAGAATTCCAGTGGCAATCAGGCCAACAGCGGAAGGTGCTTTTCTCTACTACCTCAAAGCTCTAAATTCTGATATTTCTATGTTGATTCAGTCCATGGGAGGCATAACTATCCCTATGGCTTATAGCATTGCCATTAGGGCTGAAAATTGTTTGATCCAAGCTGGCAAACTAGCCCCTAGACCTCCCATGCCATTGTTTCCAAGTTTAGAGAGCCCAAACACTAATCAAGCACCTAATTTGGCTCCTTCTCCCACTCCTAGAAATCAGAGTTCAAATGAAGCTTCTACTTCATCTCCAAGTGCCCCAAATGAGCTTCAAGAAGTCATGAAGCAATTGCAAAATTTAGGCAATGAGCTGGTTACTCTCAAGAGGCAACAAGCCCAAGGTTTTAGACCTTCTTATCAGCCCCAAGCTCAGCCTAACAGGCAGCCATACCAACCACAAAGACCTCCTAATCCAGCTGCAAATATAAATCAAACAAGGCCTCCTGCCAATAGACCATTTCAGCCCTATAATCCTAATGCCATATCTGCCTCTAAGGCATTGGTGCCAACACAAAACAACGTTGCTCAGGAGTATGATTGGTGTTTTCCATGCAATGAACCTCATAACCAATCTATGTGCTTCAATGGTGCTTTGAATCAAGCATTAATGGTGACAACTACTGGTGTGGAGGGTGAAGGCAAGTCAAGGAAACAACCAACAACAAGAAACATTCCAACAGCAATCAGCCCCAAATGACACCACATTGGTAAACTGGCAAGCAGAAGATTTTTGTGGCATGAATCAAGTAGTTTCTCAAGGTGTTGCAGCCAACACAAGGTCAAAAAGAAGGAATTTGGGTGAAGAGCAGCCATTAGCTCCAACCAATCTCCAACCTTCTATGGCTCCACAAATGGTTGGCAAGCAAAATCCAATTTCAAATGCACAAGGGCAGCCAAGAACAGCTCCTAGACCAACTCAAATACCAGTTGTTGCTGCCCACATGCAAGGAGTGAATGTGCCAACCAAGGGACAACAAAGAGATCCTCCATCACCATTCAGTATCATTGATCAGATGAAGAAGACAAATGTAAATATATCAATGTGGGAATCCCTATCTATCCCAGGCCAAAGAGATTTGCTACAAGCTGCCATGAAGGACTGGCCAACTTCGAATCAGCAAGTTCAGATGCAAGAGAAAGTGCTCACAAATGCTGCCCAGCCTGAAGGGAATCATGGAGGACAGCAAGGTAAAATGTTGAAGCCCCCTCCTTTCTATGTTTCATTAATCATTGGAAATCAGTTAGTGCACAATTGCATGATAGATTCCGGGGCAAGTAGCTCAGTGATGCCTAAACAAATAGCTGATCAGCTAGGGCTCCAATATGAAACCATATCCAAAGGGGTAGTGCAGCTGGATGGGACAGCAATAACAATAGTTGGAGTGATTAGAAACTTGAGTCTTACCTTGCATGCATGTCCAAATGTTGTTGTTTTACAAGATGTATCAAGCTTATAGACCTTCCACCACTCTTTTGCCCTATGCTTGTCAAGGGACTTCACACCAAGATTGGAGGATATTTGTCTGCTGATTGGTCACACATGCTGTTCAGAATGAGGTATGGAACCAAAGCTACAATCAGGTCTGAACCTATTGCAAACTTCCACATTGAGCCCTACACTCCAAGTCAGATCAATGCCAATTGTTCAGCATTTGATCAAGAAGATCACCCAAGCACTGATGAAGCTGACACCAAGGTTGGAAGCATCCCGGATCTAACTCTTGATGAATGGGAAAACAAGGTACATGCTTTTGATCCTTATCAAGAAGTAGAAGAATCTGAGCTAGGGTCTATTGCATACATGAAGAAGATCAGCCCATCCCTAGCATCACCAAGCCAAACTATAAGGATGACAATGAGGTATGGCAGCTATTTTTTGATGGATCAAGGAGTAGACAAGGTGCAGGAGGTGGAGCCATGCTTGTTTCACCTCAAGGAGTAAAGTACTATTCAGCTTTTAGATTTCAGTTTGCATGCTCCAATAACACTGCTGAATATGAAGCCTTGGTGCAAGGGATGCATTGGGCAATAAAGAGAGGAATAAAGAACTTGCAAGTCTTTGGTGACAAGTGAATTGATTGTAAATCAGGTCAAGGGACAACATGCTGCCAAGAATGATCTACTCAAGTGCTACAAGAACAGGGTATGGGACCTCATGGAAGATTTTGAGGGTTTTGGCATCAAATCCATTCCTAGGAAAGAGAACCAAGCTGCTGACAGGCTTGCAGCAGTAGGGGCAGCCTTTGACATTGTGGAAAGCATTCAACAAGACAAGGTACAAGCCAAACATCCATGTGATTGTGAGGCCTTCAGTGCCGGATAACAATGTAAGTTGGCAAGTGTTTGAGAATGACCAGCAAATCATCCATTTCTTGCAAGAAGAAGCTGAGTTCTCAGCTAAGAATCAAGAAAAATTGGAACAGCAGTATGGTGACCAAGTGGTACAACTGAGAACTAACAAGCTGCCCAAGGGACTTATCACTTTGGAGTCCATTTTTAATCCCAATGATCAGTTTAGGAAGGAGAAAGCAAACATTCAAGTCAAGAGAGAGGATTCAATATCCATCTTGGTGGAAGAGAACAAACCATTGCAAATTGGAAAGATGACAACTGAACAAGAAAGGTATGAGTTCATGCAACTGTGTCAAGAGTTCCCTGATGTGTTTGCTTGGAGCTATGAAGACTTGAAAGGTTTCAATCCCAACTTAGCTCAGCATACCATTGAATTGGATCCAAATACTAAGCCTGTCAAGTAGAAACAAAGACCAGCCAATCCACACATGGAGCCTCTCATGAGGAAAGAATTGAACAAGCTGATTGAGTCAAGGATCATATTCCCAATCAAGCATTCTAGTTGGGTTGCCAACTTGGTTCCAGTCAGAAAGAAGAGTGGAGAGATCAGATTGTGTGTTGACTTCAGAGACTTGAATAGAGCATCTCTCAAGGACCATTACCCACTCCCTTCCATGGAGAAAATCTTGCAAGTTATGGCTGGCTCCGAGAGGTTTTCACTACTTGATGGCTACTCAGGCTACAATCAGATTATGGTGAAGGAAGAAGACCAGTTCAAGACAGCCTTCACAACCAAATGGGGAACTTATGCATACAGGAAAATGCCATTTGGGCTGTCCAACGCTGGTGCTACCTTCCAAAGAGCAATGGACATGGCGTTCAAAGGTTTGATTAACAACATGGTGCTGATATACCTTGATGATATCACTATTTTTTCCAAAAATGCAGCAGACCACCTCTCTCATTTGAGACAAGTCTTCACGAGGTGCAAGAGATTTGGAGTGTCTTTGAATCCTAAGAAGTGTATCTTTCTTGCACATGAAGGAAAGCTCCTTGGCCATATTGTCTCCAAAGAAGGATTAGCAATTGATCCAGAGAGGGTTGAAGCCATAAGAGCACTACCATTGCCAAGCCACAAGAAAGCCCTTCAGAGTTTCTTGGGGAGGATAAACTTTGTTCAGAGGTTTGTCCCAGATTTTGCAGCCCTTGTCAAACCTATCACCAAAATGTTAAAGAAAAGCATGGCTTTCAAGTGGACAGCAGAAGGCAAGGAGAGTTTTGAAGCAATCAAAGAAGCCATCTCTCAAGCACCAACCCTCATCAACCCGGACTTCTCCAAGGATTTCATCCTCTATGCATTTGGAGGTAATGATACTATTTCTGCCATTTTGGTACAGCAGAACAAGGACAACGATGAGCAGCCAATTGCTTTCTTCAGCCAGAGCCTAGATGACTATGAGGTGAGGTATTCTTTTATTGAGAAGCATGTACTTGCAGTAATCAGAAGCTTGAAGAAATTCAAGCATTTAGTCTCAAACAACAAGGTCCAGTTGCTGGTCTCTCATGCTGGGGTTAAAGACTTCCTCCTCAACAAAGATTTGAATGAGAAAAGGGCAGGTTGGATCACTCGTGTCATGGAGTATGACATTGAGATCAAGGTCACCAAGCTGGTAAGAGGAAAAGGATTGTGTGAGCAGCTGATTTTGGGGAAGCAAAAAGAAGTATGCAATGAAGAAGAGGCTGTTTTGATAGTTCAAGACAGCCATGAGCCAAGTGGCACTCAAGAAGAAAATAATGTTGTCCCCACTCCTTGCTGGACCCAAGGTATAATGCACTTCCTAAGCACAGGCCTATGCCCTCCGGAGATGAACAAGACCCAAAGAAGATACTTCAGATTGCAGGCTGTCCCATATGCCATTGTTGATGGAGTTTTGTTCAAGAAAGATGTGAATGGAGTGCTGCTGAGATGCATTAGCACAAATCAGATTCATAGGGTGTTGGAAGAGTTCCATGGTGGACCAGCTGGTGGTCATTTTGCACCGAGAGTGACAGCTCTAAAAATTATGAAGGCTGGTTATTATTGGCCCAAGATTTTCAGTGATTGCTTTGCATGGATCAAGAGGTGTAAGAATTGTGCATTCTTCACAGGAAAAGAGAGACTTGCTGCCCTTCCATTGCATCCAATCTCAGTTGACCAGCCATTCATGCAATGGGGTTTGGACTTCATTGGAGTCATTAATCCCAATTCAAGCCAAGGGCACAAATGGATTTTGACAGCCACAGACTACTTCACCAAGTGGACTGAAGCAGTAGCGCTCAAAGAGGCAAATGAGTCTAGCATCTTAGACTTCTATGAGGGCATAGTAACCAGATTTGGCATACCTGCTACAATAATCTCAGATAATGCATTGGCATTCATTGGATCCAAGGTGACTGAGTGGGCTGTCAAGAACGGGATCTACCTAAGTACTTCATCAAACTATTACCCTCAAGGTAATGGCCAGGCTGAGTCTACAAACAAGAACTTGTTGAGGATCATTAGGAGGACTCTTGATGAGAATCAGAGGTCTTGGCATACCAAACTGAAATCAGCCTTATGGGCTGATAGGATAACTCCCAAGAGATCCACAGGTAACTCTCCATTCAGGCTTGTCTATGGAAGAGAAGCAATCTTGCCCATGTCTCTTGAGTTGCCAACATTGGAACTCATGAAATAGTTGGAGCTGTTGGAATTTGAGCCCATGGAGGTGAGATATGCAGAGTTGATGGAGCTTCAAGAGATCAGAGATCAGGCATCCCAAGCAATGGAGAAGGATCAAGCTTTGATCAAGAAGACCTTTGACAGGAAGGCCAAGAGTAGATCTTTCCAGGTTGGAGATCTAGTGTTAAAATGGGATGCAGATAGAGAAAAACGGGAAGGCATTCAAAATTTGATGCCATTTGGAGTGGCCCATACATGGTCACAAAGTGCAAGAACAACAATGCTTTCCAATTGTCTTCATTGGATGGTGAAGAACTGCAGATTCCAGTCAATGGAATCTATCTCAAGCATTGCTTCTAAAGGGAAATTCTCCACCTTGTAAATATTAGCTTAGGTTTCCATTCCTTCAAGTGCTTGTGCACATTGTTTTTCAGAGGTTAGTTTTGCTTTCCTAAGTGCTTTGGGCACAACTTGCTGTCCCTGGAGATGTTTTGTAGTCCTTGCTTCCATCAGGTGATATTCCATCTTCCTCCTTGCAACATTCTAAGTCAGTTGGGGTTCCAAATAGAAAATTTGATGACTCCATGCCCAATGGACTGCTTCAGCAATCGGTATTTTCATCTAGCAGCAGATGACCCTCCGAGTCCAAAATTGTTATCCAAAATGTGCCCCTGCTCATTTTTGTGGCTAACTCCTTGTGTTCTTGCCTCTCTTGTGCCTCAGTCTCATTTTTTAGTTTTTAAGCACTCAAATCTTTCTGGAAATGGCACCATTGGATAGAGCTCTCTCTCAGCTTTCCAGAAAGGTAAAGTTTTCCTCCTAACTCCTCATATTTTTCAAGTTATGGCTCGATGGAGTTCTTGTGGGAAATTTTCCCCTTGGAATCCCGCAGCCAATAGGAAGCTGCCACGTGTCCCAGGAGGTGGCAGAGAAAAGAGAAAAAAACTTTTTTTTTCAAGTTTTGGACAAAATTTGAAAAAGGAAATTTTTTTGGCCCACTGAGCCAATCAAGATGTGACACATGTTAGGGGAGCCCTAAGTGTTTTGTGTAGAAAATTTTTGAATTTTGGCCCGAGCCAATAAAGTAGTGCCACGTGTCCAAGTGGCAAAAAATTTCTAAGGAAGGGCCCGTAAGAAAAATTTCAAGGATGAGCCCGCAGCCAATCACATCATGCCATGTGGCATCCAAGTGGCGGAGCGTGGGGATTTTTGAAAAATTCCAAATGCAAAAAAGAGGTAAAATTTGAAATTTTTTTCCCGCCGATCCGTTTTGGGCCTGTTTTTGCCCTAAATCTTCAAACGGCCATAACTTTCGATCCAGAGCTTGGATTTTCACGTTCTTTATATCAATGGAAAGCTGGTAAAATTATCTACATGATTCCATGGTCAATTTTGAATTTTGGTTTAGTTTGGAGGGAGAAAATAAAAAAATGCTTCTGGTACGTGCCCATGGACAGAACTGACGTTTCAACAACCAATTTTAATGCAAAATGGGTCGCATTCTTCTCCAGCATGGTCAAAAATGTTGGGGATGGGTCTTTCAGGTCACCCATGCTGTTTTTAATGCATTTTGGTCAATGAGGAATGGCTCCCATGTTTTTTTCATTTTCTCTCTCCTGGGTTCGACCCATGCACTGTAAAAGCCAGATTTGGCTCATTTTTCAAAGGGGAACACTTTTTTTTGCACAACAAGCTTCTGTTTTCACTTTCAACAAGTGATTTTGGCAAGTATCAGACCTTCCAGGATTGTAACAGGTTTTTCTACCTCTTTGGTGTTGGAATACAAGGATTTTGATGTTGAAAATCACAATGCAGCTCGTGAATGCTTTCACCCTTTTCAGATGTGTTGTTTGCTTCATTTCAAACCCTTGTTTACAGCTTATCAACCTGTGCATGATGTTTTATGTTGCAATTTCTGATTTGTGTCAATTTGCATGAGCAAGAAGTGCTCACCACTCCTTTGGTGTATCACCCTTATCAGTTTAGTTTTAATTTTTACATTTCTTATCCCTGTCTCCTTGCAAATTAAGATAAAATTAGGATCTGAACCTCTGCAGTTGTGCAAATAATAGATCTAATCAGAGGAGTTTGAGGAACCAGCCTCTAATCTAGAGATTCCTCTCTCATCTTGCAAGTCCCACACTTAGAGAGAGGTTTCAATGTTGTGCAATCACACTGGATGCCCTAAACATCAACTCTCCACATTACATTAATAACAAGAGAAACATCATGACATACAAAGAACATACTTGCCATAAAATATAAGGAAATACATAGGTTTATACCCTTGAATGAGAACCCATATATTGATATTGATCATAATCCTCCACATTACATTCAAAAGGGTCATCTCGGACCAAATGTATCAAGACAAGGAGATAACCCATACATCGAGGTCCTAACTATGCTTTCATTATTAAAAAAATTTCACTGCACCCATCCCTTAGACATGATACATTCCTACGATCCTGTAATGAGAACCCCCAACTCGTAAGGCCTCCCGATATTTTCTACAAAGCTTCACTTTCTTCATACTATATGTCTTCCTTTTGTGTATCTCTCATGTATATCTCTCAAAGTGTCTTCTTTTCTTCCAAGAATATCTCTTTATATAATCCACACCCACCGCCATGCCTTTTCTCAGGAGTAGATTAGATGCCAAGTGTCCATGTGGTCCTCCAATGGTGCATGCTTATTCTTCTCCGATCTCTCCAATTTCTGTAATGATTTCTTCCTAGGAATATTCTACATATGGAATATTCTTTCCTTGACCACCAAGTCTCCAAGATGGCACCTTATCCACTTGGCATGCCTAGTTAGGTCACATTTTTCCTTAAGTGTCTCCAAAACAATGAATAAGGCTAAGTCCTTAGACCATGTGTATTGCCATGCAAAAGTACCTTGGTTTCTCCTAAAACCTTCTTAAACCCTTGTCCTGTGTGATTCTCCTTATGCATCCTTCTTCCCGTTGGTCCCACATGCACACTCACCCTCTTGTATTTAGCCAATATTTTGAGGCCCAACATCACCCCACACTAAGGTTGTTCTCTATCCTTGGAAACATACTGCTCCTTTAAATAATAACGAATGGTGGAACCTAGATAAATTGAATGAAGAAGTAAAGAATGGAAGAATGAAGAATAGAAGAATTGAAAGAATTGAAGATCTTACTACTTGCAAGAGGAGTGGAAAATCCTTCTTTACTATCACCTCAATATTTTCCCAAGCACCTACTTTACCCTGCTCCTACTAAAGTAGGTCACCCACTAGAGCACTTACCTCCTCAAAACTTAGTTCACCACCCTTAGAGTTAAACATATCTACAATCCCTTCGAGCTGATTACTAAGGTCATCTCAGTACAGCCATTCTATGGGTGATCTGAGGATACAACTCCTTAAGCCGATTTTTAATCGATCCTCATAAGGCTTTGATTGCTTCCATCTTCTTTTCTACCTCATCTAGGATCTTATCCCTCTCCACCCTATTTCTTTTATTCTTCTCTTGGTATTCCTTCAAACCCGCCTCATGTGTAGCAACTAGTATGCTTTTTACCCTATCTCTATCAAGCACAGTTATCATACATGGCCTCAGCCATCCACATGGTGGTCTGTATAGTGATAAGGAGCTTGGAATATCATGTCACTATCTCCTTGATCTTCTACTTCTCTTCCTCCTTATAGTATGCCAATGCCTCTTCTATTAATTCTAGAGTGAGTGACCACCTCTCCATGGTAAGGATGTGGGTTAAGTCTTCCAAGAATTGCAAGGTCAACTCGTATTTATACTCAGGTGATGCTAGGTATGGGGGTTTCAAAGTGATGGCATCCATGATCATTTCAATCTTCTTGTACACCTTGCACACCTTTTCCTTTTCCTCCCTTAGTTCACACCTTAACTATGCACTGATTAGCTCTTCCTACTTTAGATCCTTGCTCTTCTCAATGAGCTCCTCCTTCTTCTCTAGTTCTTCCTCTAGGAACCTTACCCTGTCATTCCTTCCAAAGAGTCTCACCTCAATCTCAACCGATACCTTGTTGAGGGCATTGCAGACTTTCTCATCAGATAATTATTGAGCATTTACCAGGGGGTTCAATCCCTTGTTCTTTGGTACCTTCATCAATTCTCCTTTCGACCTCAAACTCAGTTCATCAACACAAGACTCAAACACCCAAGATAGAATCTTCCTCATTCTTGGGTATGCACCTTCTTATTTGAATGAAGACCCCGCAAGGATTTGGTCTCGTGGGCACTATAATCTAGAAGCGTGCACACAATACCTTACTTAGATCATTGATGTAACTCATCCCCTGCTCCTTGGCTGCTACCACACTCTTCCCTCATGTATGCATTGCCTTTGGAAATATTACTACTAAGTTGGGATCTCCACCCATGCTCCCATACTCTTTTCCTATGCTTTCCTCCTCTATCTCTTTGAGTATCTCATCAGCATTGTGCTCCACTTCTGCTCCACCAAATCCTTTATTATGCCTGCTACTTCTCTTTCCACGACCTCTTCTATCTACTCCTTGGTGAGGATTGGGGTCATTTGATCCTTTGTATTCACTTCCTCACTCTCCCCTTTTCCTTAAGTACCTTCCTCTTCTCCATCATTTTCTTTATTTCCTCATCCTCGGAGTCGTGCACATCATACATAGGATGGTCCTGAGCCTCTTCATGCTTGTCATCATCTCTCTCACCTCTATAGGCCTCTAGGCTCTCTGTTTCTTCTAAGTCCACCTTCTCTACTACCTTCTTCCTCTTCCTAACTAGTGATTCCAGTATAGGATACTCTTCCTTCTCTTCTTCTTCAGCAAGTAACTCCTTCCTTGGTGATTATTCTTGTGTAGGAGGCTCTTCTTTTTCTGTTTTCCCTTCCTCAGGTGATTTATCCTTTTCCTTAATGGGGAACTTCTTCCTTTATGCATATGTGCTCAGCTTTGCACCTGACTCCTGTGTGCCCACAAATTGTGTTGTTTCTACACTTGGTGCCTTCTTCTATAACGAATCTTCTCTTTACCTCTTCCTTGGTGAAACCTTCTTTCACCCGATGGGGTCTTCTGGGATGGATACATCACTCTCCAAGTAGGAACCGTTCTCATACTTAGGCCTGATTCGCTGGTATACCCTTACTGCGTTCCTTCCAACAATTGGTAGCATCACAAGTTTCATCATGCGCACCTCATGGGAGATATACTTATCCACATAAGTACTCTTCTTGGGGTATACTAGTTTTTTGTGTAGATCGGGATGGTCTTGGTCCACCTCGCCGAGGTCAAACCTAGTATTTTTTCTTCCTTGAAGCAATTGACCCCTGCTTGGAAATATTGCGCGGTGAATGAGAAAGGTAGTTTACACCATGGGCTCTTAGTCCCATATGTCAATGTGAATCTGCCAATGCAAAAGTTTTGGTAAATAGTGAATTCAGCCTCTCCTTGCACTAGTGCTAGAAATTGTTTGGGTATCCTACATTCTACCTCGAACGCATTGCACATCCTCTTGTACCATTTCTCTAGGAACTCCTTGTGGGTGACCATTATGGTGTTATAAGTGTATATTTCAAATATCTTTGTGGGGGAAGGATCTTCATTTGGATATTCCCATACAAAATTATCTGGCCCATTGAGAACTCTAATTTACGAGAATACGATGGTGAGGAGGACATTTCTAAACATGATATTTTCTCCTTCATGCATGACATAGATGATTTATTCTGTAATGAAGGTAGACGGGTTATAGATGGTTCCTTCCGAAATAATTCAGTACACATTCAACCAAACCTTGTTTATCTGTGTCCACATTTCTTTTCCATTCAACTTGGATAAAAGTACACAACCATACTCATCACTAGGTCAGAGATATCTGCGATATAAAAATAGTGTGAGACCTTTTTATAATCATAAGCCTAGACTGTCTCCTTAATGGCTTCCTTGTCCTCCAAGTCATCATCTAGTAACTCCCCTTCACAGAAAAGGCTGGTAAACTTAGAGATTAGTTGAGGGGTTATGCACATCCTTCAGCCTGTGAAGTAGAAGTGGTCCTTGTGCACATGTGACATCAACCATTGGTATAGTCGCTTGGGTTTGCCAAAGTAGGGAAACTCATAAAGTTGTAGTAACCCAGCCTTTTCCAATTTTACCTTCATTTCATCATCGTAGATTGACATCCCTTCTGGTGTCCTATTTCCTATCGAGTCAACCAATTTTAATACCATCTCCTTCTATGTGGTACTTGTGTGATGGTTGTAATCAATCAACACCATCTTCCTTACATGGGATACCCATTATTTCTCAAGAAACACTCCATCTAGGTATTGCATATATGCATACCATTCCTCATTAAAGTTGGTGGCGGAAGTTTATTTCTCCTTGCCCTAAATCGGTGAGATAATTTCCTTATCTTGTGTCATATTCTTGTTGGGTTACTAAAATAAACTCTTCCTTTCTCCTCTTCCTCGCTCTGCTCAAATTCATGGTTTTCCTTCACGAAAAATCCCTTTACTCCCATGCCCTAGCTGCAAACCTTAACTCGGATGATCCTTCCACAAGATGACGTACCCTTCGAAACCTTCCTTCATACATCTATGTACCTTATTCACCCTAGTTTGCAAATCACATTAGTCACACACTTATATTCTCACAACATTTCCTTCACAAAAATATTCTTCATGAATTCCCTAGTTTGTAAGAGCTCTTCTTTATCACAAATGCAAGGTAATAAAAATGTATCCTGAACTTCTACTTATAGATTTTTCTTTCTCCCGCAATAAATGCTATGCCACCTACTAATGTACTTTTGCAATAAAGGTAAATTTTTCCACTAAGCCAAACTTTAGTGCTCTTACCCCGCATCCAATCTTGTGCAAAAAATCCTTACAACCTTATGGTGCATAAAAATCCTTACCGATTGAAGATCCTTACATGCCCGCTTAGAATGTCAAGGCACTTCTTATTGTTGTTTAACCTGAATTTAACCCTCACCCACCTCATGTTGTTCCTACACTTCTCATCCTTTTTATGCGGTTCTTGTAAAGTTATCATAACACCAAAATTCCTTATTTTCACCTTTTCTATGCATGCTCTTCCACACTACGCACATTCAATTTGGGCCATTGAAACAAAACTACTACCAACTTCCATTTTACTTCTCATTACTCCACCCCACATAAAATAGATGTATGGTCCTCTACGCATACACAACCTTTTGAAAATAATAAGTGGCTACAAGAACAAAAGGCACAAAAACAACAACACAAAGAAAGGAACAAGCAACGAGAAAGGGAAACACAAGGAAAATAAATGCATAAAAGGAAATCCTAGGCTAAATGACAATATTACCTTATTTACAAACATAAGGAAGACTTATTTATAGTAGGGCTTTAGCCTACTCCCATTAAAATGGCTTGGTAACCATGTTCCATCAAGTTCTTGTAACTGGAAAGTGCCTAAATCAAGGATGTAGGAGATGATACACGACCCTAACCAATGGAATTTTAGTTTCTTAGGATAACACAAAAACTTGAATCATATAACAAAACCATCTTCCCAACCTTGAATTGTTTATTTTTAATATGGAAATCATGCCATGCTTTTTATCGTGCCTTTTCAGTCTTCTAAATCCATCTAGCAAGTGATCACCTTTCGTCTAGTTGCATTAACTTCTCCATGCACTCTTGAATTGCTTGTTCATTAGCTAACCCTCATGTGCACACAATATACAATGATGGTAGCATAAATTCAATTAGTAGGATAACCTCCATGCCAAACACCAATTGAAATAGTGTGGATTTATTCAATCTCTTGTAGGTTGTCCTGTATGCCCATAAAATGAATGATACCTTGTCATCCCAATCTTGTCTTCCCACATCACAAATTTTGGTCAGTGTGTGGCTTAGAATTTTGTTAAATGCCTCAAGTAGTTCCATTAGCTTGTGGGTGGTATGGGGTAGTCTTATGATGGGCCACCATGAAATTTTCCAACATAATCCTAAGTGTTTCATCAAAAAAATGTGTACCCCTATCACTAGTCAAGCTTAAAGGACATCCATTCTTGCTAATCATGTTCTCCCATAAGAATCTAGTATCTCTCTCTACCATGTAGTCCCTGTAGGTGCTACCTCCACCGACCTTATTAAGTAATCAATACAAGTGATGATATAGTGTGAACCAATCCTTCGCGCGGTAGGTGAAATTGGCCTTAAAATCAATTTCCCATTTTTCAAATGGTTCTACACTGGCCATAGGTCTCAAGGGAATCTCATCTCTTTTTCCTGGATTTCCAAGGTGTTGGAAATGGTGTTAGGCCTTGCAAAATTAAATGTAATCCTGGTAGGTAATTTCCCACCAAATCCCTGTGAGTAGAATCTTCCATGCTTGTGGCATTCCTTGCATAGTGCCCTACTGCAATCCCACCATGTGCTTCTTCCATGATTACAACACGCTCATGTTCTAACATGCATCAATGCAGAACCTCATCATGGCCTAACTTGTATAAGTCTCCACTAATTAGCATGTATGATGTGATGCATATGGCTAACTTATTTCTTTCCAAAGTATTCATTCCTTCCGAAACCACACCCATTTTGAGAAACACAATAATATCCTCTAACTCAAAGGGCACGTGTCATAACCTAAACAATTACATGTCTAGCATAGCATCCTCAATGCTCTGTGCATCCTCACCTAAGTCAATTCTTGAAAAATGGTTAGGCCCTGAGTTACTCTTTCCTAGTTTCACAACTATAAAATCAAACTCTTGAAACAATAAGACCCACTGGCATATGTGCCCTTACAAAATGGTCTTGTTCACTAAGTAATTTAATGCCATGTGTTGTGTATAATATGAAAGGTTTTTCTAGCAGATACTACATGAATTTATGCAATGTGTAGATCATGATAGTGCTTTGTGATTAGAAGTGGTATATTTTTTCTCTGCTAGTGTCAACTTCCTACTTGTAAAACAAAGGGGGTGATAAACAATCCCCTCACCAGGTTATGCTAGTACTGATTTGATGGTTGTCCCTGAGGCATCAACATGCACATGGAAAGGTTTATCCCAAGAAGGAAATCATAGTATGGGTGCAATGACAATTCTATCCTTCAAAGTTTCAAACATCGTCTATTGCACTCTCCCCAGTGAAATGCACTCTTTTGTTTTAGTAACTTCTCCAATGACGTGGTGATTTTGGTGTATCCCTTGATAAAATTCTGGTAGTATCTCGTATGCCCAAGGAATCCACACATTGCACTTTGACTGGTAGGATCCCCCAACCCCACAATAACAATAACCTTGGTGGGATCCACTAGAAAACATTCCTTACATATGATATGCCCTAACAGGGTCCCAAATGGAGTAGCAAAAACACACTTCTTAATGTTGAGGGATATCCTCAACTACCGACATCTTTCAAACATCAGCCTCAAATTGTCATAATGGTCTTTCACTAGTCCATACATCATCCAGTCATCAAGGTAGACATAAAGGAACATATGGATAAAATCCTGAAATGCTTGGACCACTATGTGTGAAAACACAACAGGCGCATTCTTCAGTCTAAAAGGCATGACCATATAGGAAAAAATTCCCCATTAAATGGTGAAAGTTATATTCTCTTGGTCATATTTATAAATTATAACCTGATGGTATCCTAGGAATCCATCTCGTGAAGGAATAGATTTCACTCCCAACTACTCCTTCCAAGATTTCTTCAGTGAAGGGGGTTAGAAAAGGGTCAATGACACACACTGCATTTAGGTCCATGTATTCAACACAGATCCTTATCCTTCCATCATTTTTAATACTAATGACCATGGGGCTTACCCATTCTTGATTCCTCAACAACTTCAATGATTTTGAAGTGATCATATTTTTTATCTCCTTCTTGAATTTGATGTGAAGATTCAGATTCATTTGATAAGGCCTCTTTTGAATTGGGTGCATACCTTCTTTCAACTTGATTTCATCTCTCCAAAGGAGTGGTGAACATATTTAAGCTCATGGTACCCACATGGGAAAAATCCTAAAACTTGTGTAATAGATTAATGATCTTAGAGATTTCCTTCTCTGACCAATAGTCTCCAATAGTGGCCTCCTTAGGTTCCACCTCTGAACCAATGTTAACCTTCTTTGTTTTCAGGGGTTCATGGTAGGCACGTTCTTTCTCATCAACACTATCAACCACTTCGTGGGAACCTTTAGTATGGTTAACATCCAAACTCTCCATCTCTTTTCCATCTATCACATAGACCATCTTTCCCTTTTCTTTCTTCATGCACGCGCACTCAAGCCGCATCTTTTCTCAATCCTCCTCATCAAAGCACTATTCTAAGCCGTTTCACCCAATAAATCTAGTATTATATCTTCTTCCATGGCTCTATCTCCCATCACTAGGCACTTAAAAACTTGTAATGCCTTATCCACCAATGGTTTAGTACTCTTATACTCAAAATCTTGAAAGTGGTCATCTCGTCAACTTGTGCCAATTTCCTATTTGATGACGCATTTTAGAGTGAATATACCATGTGCACACACAAAATTGTAAGGTGGAATATAAATTATACACCCATAAATAAGGTGGCAAGGCCTTCATGCCTTCCATCCATGCTTTCTCACATGCTTGGATGTGAGAAGAGGCGTGTTCCTTCCCATGGTAGTCTTGTATTGTAGTGGGTGCATTTATTTGGGAAAACCTAATAGAGAACACGATTCTTACTTTGTGCCACTCTAGAAGGATATCACGATGTGTCACCCACCAATGCACGATGGTCCCAAACAAGTTATAACTAAGCATTCCTCTTATTTCAATCTCATTTTTCCACTGAGCCTCCATTTATCATAAGAAATCATTAGGATTTTCCCCTCTAGAGTAGCTTGAAAATTTTTTTCCTCCCAAGTGCTTGATCGAGCACACCTTCTTTACCTTTTTACAAATCCTCTCATTTGTCACCTAATTAACTCATAATCCTCATGTGCCCAATTATCACATGCCACACTAGTTGTATCACTCATGGATAGAGCATCTTCAAACTGAATAATTCCCTCTGCAGGGTGAATCACCTCAGTGGTCCCTAATAGAGCACACATAAATCATGTCAAGAACTTCTTCTCCCAAGGGTTTAGTATAGGGTGCTGATTTTCCATCGGTTAAGGGGATGATAACCCATTCTTCCTTGTTCTCAAAGATTATGTATCCCTTATTGAACCTTAGGTTAGCATTGTTCTTATAACAATAGGGGCACCCAAGTCATGCTTTGGAAAGTTGTTTGCCTCAGCTAATGCCAAGAATTCAAAATCCCCAGTGAACCTTTCCCCTTGGATAGTGATAGCAACATCCTTCAAGACAATAATGGGTATTTCCTTTATCTTGTTAGCCATATACAACACATTCAAATATGGATGTAATGGGGGACTTCCCATTTAATGCCATGCATCTAGAGTGAGAACATTAAATTCCATGTCTCGTGTCAATCAAAATATTACTCGAAGCCACCCATCTATAATAAGATTCAAGGAAATCTCCTTGTCATAATAAAGGTTGTGGCAAGGAAGGTTAGCACACAGAAGCTACCTATCATGCCCTCCTTCAGCATGTGGTACCTTCTCCTATAACCATTCTCCTAGAAAAGGGATGAAATTATCTTGCCTCAACATCTTACATACTTAGCTAACCTCATCCATGTTCTTATGTGGAGCCTCAACATTCTTCTTTTTCTCTAATTGTCTTAACTTCTCTTTTAAGCACTAGATCCCTCCCCGAAGGCTTCGAATCACATCCATGGTTTCTTGGTAAACCTTATTTTGATGAGTAGGGTCTAGATACTTCCCATGTACCAATTATTCTCTAACAACCAACATTATTTTCCTTGGTACTTCCCTCATGTGCACAACCTCAGCTCGTGCGGTAATTAGTACCGGTTTTAGTTCTAACTCACGTGCCACTCTTGACATCTATTGTGAATCGTCCTTCCTCACACATACCATCCCGATGCATTTTTATTTTTGGTGTTATCGACTCATGTGCTAAAATAACTTTGGGAACTCCTCATACTTGAGCTTCTTTCCACACCACAATTATTGTAGCAGCATTAGGAAACTCACGCTTGTAGTGCTCCGTGGATCCACATTTGTAACACATCGCACATAGGAACTCACTTATTCCTCCTCTACAGTTACCATGACCATGAAATCATCCTTAGAAACTTCAGAAATGAAGATAAATATGTTAAGACACATCTTTTGATCTTAGAGAAATGTGTTTCTGATCTGGACCCTTGTTTGCTGTAGCTTGATACTTGGGACTGAAGTTACTATTGCTTGTGTGATTGCTAATGAGACTTGATATGGAAACTAGTTAATTAAATATTAGGGGATTAAACCCTAACCAACCCCTAAGTTTTATCTTATACCCTAACTACTATCCTATATGGATTTTAGATTTCATAAGGGAGAAAATAGGTATAAATTCCATTAACCTATGAACTAGGCGAATGACCTAGATATGGACTATTAAAATACTAGACTAATCCTAACCTAAGGAAGGGGACGCATAGACCCATGTGGATGGAAAGGATAAGGGGAGGGGAGGTAAGAAATTTATTAGGACAATAAATAATGTCCTTACAAGTTTCAGCGCCAAGTTTGGCGGGAACAAGAAAAAGTTGGAGGCATCCAACTAGCTAAGTGGCTAAAAAGGAATTACATGCAAAATTTGAAAAAGGAAACTCACCAACTGAGAGTCGAGTTGGTGCGAGGAATGAGGAAAAAGCACTACATTCAATGCATTCAATGACCTTGGTCTTAGCGACCAGCTCGCCTTGGAAAGAGGATAGAGGAAAAATTTGTTTGTCATTGTGTGCAATCGGGTTTTTAGTTGCTCTGCATTTTTTCCATGGTTCTGTCGAACCTGCTGTTAGTTTTGGTTATTGTTGCTATTGTTGGAATAGCCACGGCTATTTTTGAGCTTGAGGAAGTTAGTGGACTATGTTGGGAAAGCCCTGCTGCAGACGCCGTGGAGAGAAATAGCTCCTGTGGACGCGGTTTTCTTCGAACCACAAAAATAATTTCAGGCATGTTAAGCCCTTCTCCTTAAACCGTTTGCTTTTGTTTAAACGTCTCATTAAAACAACCCTACTTTTACGATGGGTGTTTTAGTTAAATGATGTTGTTGATTTGAATGAAGTAATTTCTAGGTTGAGTCATTTTTCCCTTGCTGAACATGACTTGGGTAAATTTTTTTTTAAAAATGGGTAAATGAAATAATTCTGTTCTTGATGTGTGAGTTGTTTGACAATGTTGGGTAATCGTTTCTTTACTCAATATGAGTTGAGTTGTTGAATGTATTAGCTATGCATGTATTATTTTATGAGTTCTATGCTCTCTTGTAAAAGTGGAAGAATAAAAGGATTCGGTAGGACCTTCTGGTTTGAGCTGTCATTACAAAACGAACACGACTTGGGCATACTTGTTGCGTTTTAAAAAGAATGATGAGTGTTGTCTTACAGAAATAGTTAATGAAACGAGTTATCTCTTTTGCTGTTATGAATCCTAAAAATAATGATAATAGGATTTCATTGTGTATTATGGGTCGAACTTGCTGTAGTAACAACAATGTGTGAATTGTTGTTTTGATTTGTGTGTGATAATGGTTAAGGAAAGCCGTAAAAATGCTTGACAAGACTCATGTTTAACTGTTCCTCTTGTCATATTACAGTGTGTGGGGTATGAAACCTCCTTGGGATAGTAAGGTCATAGTAGCATCTTACCTCGTTGTTCTAAATGGATATGGTGTTCTGCCTGCTTGTTCTTGGTATTCATATATGACTGTTTGGAAAGAAGTTCTGATCTGAATGGGAACAGAAAAGTCAGTCTATAGAATAGACTGGGTAGAGCATATAATTCATACTCTGTGTCTTGTTGAACTCAAGGATATATATATGTATATATAATTTATGGATTGAAAACCTTTCATTGTTTTCATTGAAACGAAATATGAAAAGATTTCTCCTTTGCTGTTGGAAAGTGAATTCTCTCACTATTACAATGAAAGCATGATATGTTGTTGTTGTACACTCTTACATGTTATATATTGACGTGAATGTCTGTAGAGTGAAATATTTAAAAGGAAATGATTGTGTTTAGAGGTTCTTTTGGTACTAATGTTTATTGACCAGTTGCAATGAACTCTGGTCAAATTTTTGGAAAGGTAATAGTAGTTTTCAATTACTGAATATACTACTCTGAATGAATTATACTATTGGAGTATGTCTGCTCTAAATAAGAGGTATTTGGATAGACAGTAAGAAGAGGTGATATGATCTTTCTCCCTTTTATTTGATTATTGATTTTCGTTCATTTCTCTTTGGACTGTTATCATTGATTGATATCACGTTTGAATTAAAATTTCTAGTACAGTTATGAGGAAAGGAAAGAGAGTGTGAATGGATAATTGAATTAATGATCATTTTCTCTCATACAGTTGGAAATCTATAATTGTTATGGAATGAATTTCATACTGCTTGGGTTAAGCATTTGTATTTAAATTCATTGTTTACTTTTCTCTTCAGCGTTTGATTGTTTGAGATTAGACAAGTTGTATGAAAGGAAAGGAAAATGGTTCTGCTGGAAGTTTTATTTAAAATCTAATTGTGAATCTTCCTCTAACTAATGTAGGGGAAAGGAATTGATAGCATTATGTTAGAACAATAGTTGCATAATTGTATTTTCAGTTCTTACGGATGTTTGTAATCTGGAAATGTTTGAAGGAAATTACTTCTTGTTATAAGTATTCGGAAAGAGGACAGTAATCCTTTGACCGATTGGGATGGTAATTAGATGATTAAGTTGATATGTTGTTCATCCTTTTTGGTATTTAATTCTGGAATGATGTTCATATTAACGTTTCATAAAAGCAGGGTTCTTTTATTGAGACAGTTAATTAAAAGCACCTCATTTTAATGATAAGTGCTTAATATGCTCGGATTGAACCCGACCGTGTAAGTAATTTTGCAGATGAAACTTGAGTATAAATGAAGACATGGTTGTTTTCCGATACTTCTTTGATTAACTGAAGATGGATAGTATTGATAGCTATTACTCCTCCACGAGGAAATGAGAAAGGAAGAAGTTACATTCTTCTATCTTTATGAGTTGTAATGTTGTTTGATATAAACAAAGTCCAGTCATTTGGACTGGAAAATGTATAGATTGTAAATCGATGGATGAATACAAGTAAAAGTGTGATATTTTCAATAATTGTATCAGTTTGATATTGTTGAATAAGTTTGAGAATATAACATTATTCCTTGACTTGGAATTATTCAAATGTTAATGGATGAATTTAAAAGGAAATAACATCTATTCTTTACCTGAATGCAACTTTTATGTTGAAATGTGTAATTAGTTCATACTTGGGTTAAGATGAATTTTGAATTGACATTAAAAGATTTAGATAAACATGAAATCATAATTGGAAGGTATTCGAGATTAGTTTGAAAACTAAGGGATATCAAATAACTTAGAGGCAAAGCGAACCTTGTATTCGGACTCCATTAATAGCTTCGAATGTTTAAATTCGAGAAAATAAATATATGGGAAATCATATCTATTGATTAATGAGACCTTAACTAAGTAAGTTTAAGAAGGATAAATGAATAAATTCATTTAGAATTAGACCTCATTTAAATGACGTCTAATAAGATGGAATTCTGAATTTGTTTTCAGTTGTGGAAAACTTGGTTAAGTTTAATAGGTTAAACTTATTAAGTTTATCGATAATGGACTGATTAGTCCAAAGATTAAGAAAGGAACCAAGAAGTGAATATGCAACCCTTTGGTATGAAGGAGGAGATGCGTATTAAGCTAAAAGATGGATTAAGTCTCTCTTAGCTACATACAACTGTAACAAGAACAAGGATAAAGGATCAACATGGCTGCTGAAAGTTGATCTTAAATACTAAGATTATAACCAAATCACACTTGAGCTGGATGTGTACCCTCGATGAGAGGATTCCGTAGAACATTGACATATGCCAGCTATAATATGGTGTCTTCATGAAGGCGGGACCTTCATGACGACACAATGTTATAGCTGACATATTATAATGCCCTCCTAAATTAAATCATCAAGTTTACATAAGCTGAATACTAAGTTCTTGGTTGGAGATAGGAATGTGATCACGTATACAGAGTGACTCCGGAGGACTAAAGGTAACTAGACACATGGAGTCATCTAGGGACGACATCGTATGTCTGCGTATCTTTAGTTACCATGAGTAACTTCCTATACTCGTTCATATTGCTAATTGGGGTTAGAGCTTGACCTTAAACGGAAGGACTAGAAGAGACCAGGAAAGACCATTCTAGATAACAGACGAAGTGAGGTGAAGGATGTATTCCAATGATGTGTACCACATCCAGGAATATGATCATGCAAAGCATGTGAAAATCTTTGGCCAAAGTATCGCAAGTGCTGGTTGTGTTGTCCTAATCACCTAGTTTAAGATGCAGGATGTCAGATGAATATCAGTAACAAATATTCATATAGGCTTCTTAAATGGATCACTTCGATAACCAAAAATGGTAAGAGAACCCTGTATATTCATTATACAATGCATGAATTAACATGAAGGATCGGTAAGTCACCGAGTCATGAAATGAGAGATCGCTGAAACTCCGAACCATAAAATGGGAGATTGGTAGTTCTTCGAGTCATTTAAAGCAGCATATGGTATCTGTTATATGATTGAATGACACTGAATGTGTGTTCCATATTGTAAAATATGCGAACAGAGAACATTGGTTTTAAAAAGAAATTGTGTGATCCAAACTACATTAGTTAGATAGAGAACAATTATTAAAACTTGAACATGTGTTTGAATTATATAATTCATAACAGGGAACATTGTATAAAAATAAAAATTTACCTTGTTCTAGTGTCTTAAAATGGGGATGTTACATCTTGGTATCAGAGCTGAAGGTTGTAGCTCTTGGACCTAATGAGTCCACAATTTAATAAGGTTTACATTTTCTTATTGAACAGAAAATGGTCAGAACAAGAAGAAATGCTGCGAACAACCTGTTACCGGGTGGAGAAGCAGCTACTGCTCAAAAGCTGGATGAAATCCTTGCTGCCCTACTAGACATGAGAGATCATTTGACTATTTTGGAACAGCAGTCAATGGGCAATGAAGAGGAGGAAGAAGAAGCTGATATAAATGATCAGCCACCTCCTGTGGACAACACCAATGGAGGGAATCCGGGTGTTGATAATAGTAATGTGAATGCTCCTAATCATCCTGGAACTAAAAGGGCAAGATTAGTAGCTGAACTTACAAATGACATAAAGAGAATAAGTCCTCCAAATTTTTATGGAACAACCCTTGGGGACGGAGATGAGAATTGGCTCAGTGAAATGGAGAAGTACTTTGCAATAAGAAACTTCTCCGAGGAGACCAAAGTGATATGGGGAGCATATCAGCTTTCTCATGAAGCATCATCATGGTGGGACAACCGTAAGGTTGAGTTGAATATTGTCGAATCAGACATAACTTGGGATCAATTTAAGGGTTACTTTAGGCAATGGTGGCTGCCTCAACTCTATTTTGATAGGAAAATGACTGAATTTTAGAACTAGTCGTAAGGAAGGCTGACGGTGACAGAATACTGGGAAGGGTTTACTAAACTCCTTAAGTATGTGCCACAGTACCAAGCTGACGAGAAGTTCAGAATACGAAAGTTCATAATGGGACTAAATCCCATCATTGGTGGTGAAGTGGATGTCCACGGTCCAACCACCATGGAAGGAGTTGTCGAAAAGGCAATAAGACAGGAACAGAAATTGAGAGCAATTTTTGCTCATAGGGAAGAGATAAGGAAGAAGATTCCCAACTCTTCTTCATCTCTCGCACCCAAAAGGGGGCCTTGGAAAAGGTTTGGTGTGAAATTTTTTTGTTGTAGATAACAACAAGAAATCTATAATGAACAAACCTATAAATAGTGTGTGGAACAGCTTCGCAAAAGTTAGTGGCAATGGACAAAAGTCCTATGGGAGCCAAAATGATAACTTCAAAGCTGGTAAAAAATTTGAGCCTAGGAAAGGGCCAGTTGGAGGATGCTTCAACTATGTTGAAAGGACCATTACGCAAGTCACTATCCTCTGAAAAAGGATGATCGCGATCAGCAGCATAGGATACATGCTGCGGTGGCTAACAGACAAGCTAAAAAGCAAGTTACGCCTATAGAAGTTCGGGTAAGTTATTCGGTACACCTGTAGTCATACTTTTTGATACTGGAGCCACTGAATGCTTTATTTCTACTAAACTTGCAATGAAATTAAAAAGAAAGGTTGAACGAATGGATAAGACATGGACAGTGCATTATGGGAATAATGTTGTCCATACAGTCGAAATGTGCCTTTTTGGGGCAATTCTTGACTTGCCCAGTTTCTCCACCGAAGTTGACCTATATGTCACTCCTTTAGGATCATATGATATCATTATTGGAGTTAACTAGTTGGCAGAACATAAGGCAAAGGTTGACTGTTATGAAAAACAAATTTGTTGTTTTGACGACCTGCAGAAAGCAACAGTCATTCAAGGTGTAAAGCATGAAGTTGCAGTTAGGAAACTAATAGCTATGCAACTAAAAAGGGCTAAAAATAGAGGTTGCACCAGAAAATGCTGAGGAGGATAATGATTTCATGGAAAGATATCCATTATTAAGGGATTTCAGTGATGTATTTCCGGAGGAATTACCAGGTCTTCCACCCAAACGAGAGTTTGACTTTGCAATAGAAATCAAGCCAGGAACTGAACCCATATCTAAGGCACCTTATAGAATGACCACCCTCAAGTTGGTAGAGCTAAAGGCTCAATTACAGGAACTTTTGACTAAGGGGCTGATAAGACCGAGCGTCTCACCATGGGGAGCACCGGTAATTTTTGTAAAGAAAAAGGATGGCACATTGAGACTGTGCATTGATTATAGAATGTTGAACAAGGCAACTATTAAGAATCGATACCCACTTCCTAGGATTGATGATCTGTTCGACCAGATGCATGGAGCATCAGTCTATTCAAAAATAGATCTTCGATCTGGGTATCATCAGCTGAGAATAAAGGAAGAAGATATTCATAAAACAACTTTTAGAACAAGGTACGGGCATTATGAATTCACGGTGTTACCTTTTGGGTTGACAAATGCACCTGCCACCTTCATGAATTTGATGAACAATATTTTTCAAGAATACCTAGACAAGTTTGTGCTTGTATTCTTAGATGACATTCTTATATACTCTAAAAATGTCGAAGAGCACCAAGAACATTTAAGGGTAGTGCTGGAAGTTTTAAGAAAGAGGAAGTTGTATGGTAAACTGTCTAAATGTTCCTTTTATGATGCAGAGGTGCATTATTTGGGACACATTATAAGAAAGAATGAAATAGTTGTAGACCCTTCAAAGATCGCAGCTATAACCGAGTGGCCTGCGCCTAAGAATGTGCATGAAGTAAGAAGCTTCATGGGCTTGGCAGGATATTATAGAAAGTTCGTTAAGGATTTTTCAAAAATTGCTGCCCCAATCACTTCACTGCAAAAGAAGGATAAGAAATTTGTCTGGACTGACAAATGTGAATCTGCCTTTAAAAATTTAAAGGAACAGTTAACTACAACACCTATTTTAACTGTACCAGATCCAAATGGAAATTTTATGGTTGTAACGGATGCATCGGGAGAAGGCCTTGGAGGTATTCTGTTACAGAATGACCATGTTATAGCTTATGAAAGTAGAAAGCTTAAGTTACATGAATAGAATTATGCTCCACATGACCTAGAGCTCGCTGCCATTGTACATGCACTTCAAATGTGGAGGCATTACCTTTTAGGCAAACCTTTTGAGTTAAAAACTGACCATCTGGGGTTGAAGTATATTTTTACTCAGCCAAATTTGAATGCAAGACAAGCGAAGATGGTTAGAATTTCTGTCTCAGTATGATTTTGATATAAGCTACATCAAAGGCAAGGAAAATAGAGTGGCAGATGCTCTGAGTCGAAGGAAGCACATCTCTGCTCTTATAACGTTAAGAACTCAGTTTAAGGATGAGGTGAAAGATGCCTTGGAATCAGATCCTTATTTCCAGCAAGTTAAAACAACACTTGCTGCAGATCCAAAGGATGTGAAGTATAAAGGATTTCACTTTGATAGCGAAGGAATTTTGAGAGGTTCGAAAATAGGGTCTATATACCCTTGGCAAATGATTTAAGAAGGAAATTGTTAACTGAATTCCATAATTCACCTTTTTCTGGACACCCTGGCATTACGAAAATGCTTGCTGATCTTAAGAAGCAATACTTCTAGAAGGGAATGAAAAAGGATGTGGTGGAATTTGTAACACACTGCTTGGAATGTCAGCGTGTTAAGGTGGAACATATGCATCCCGCTGGATTATTGTATCCCCACAATGTTCCACAGTACAAATGGCAAGTGATAATGATGGATTTCATTCAAGGATTTCCTATGTCAAGGAACAAGCATGATATCATCCTGGTTGTCATCGACAAATTAACCAAAGTGGCACACTTCATTACTGGTAATTTGAAAGACGATGCACCAAGTATTAGCAAGAAGATTTGTACATGAAATTTTTAGATTGCATGGAATACCCGAATTGATCATATCGGACAAAGATCGAGGATGACATCAAGGTTTTGGCAAACGCTTAATGTGGCCTTGGGAACTAAATTAAACTTCAGCTCTGCATATCATCTGGAGACGGATGGACAGACCGAGAGAGTCAATCAAGTTTTAGAGGACATGTTAAGAATGTATTGCATGGACCAGTAGTATAAATGGGAGGAATACCTTCCGTTGGTTGAATTTGCCTACAATAATACATATCACGCCTCTTTAAAAATGGCGCCCTTTGAAGCATTGTATGGAAGAAAATGCAGAACCCCTGTTAGCTGGGACAACGTAGAGGACAGAGAGGTAATTGGGCCAGAAATCCTCAAGGAAATGGAACAACAAATCAAAATGATTCGGGAACATCTAAAGGAGGCTGCCAATAGGTAGAAGAGTTATGTAGACTTAAAGCGGGTTGATAGGAATTATAAACTTGGTGAGAAGGTCTTTCTTCGGGTTAAGCCAAAAAAGAGCTCAATAACTTTTGGCAAGGCTGCCAAGTTATTGCCACATTACGTGGGACCTTTTGAAATTGTTGAAATAATCAACCCTGTAGCTTATCGTCTAGCATTACCTCCTACTTTATCACAAATGCATGATGTTTTTCATATTTCTTTGCTTAAGAAATACGTAACAGATTTATCACATGTGCTGAATTGGAATTCCTTGCAGGTCCAAGACCCAGGAATAATCGTGATTAAGCCCATTCAAGTGCTGGGAACTCACCAGTTGTGCTTAAGAAATCGCTGAAGTGAATCAATGTAAGGTCCAGTGGGACCAGTTTAGCGAAGAAAGTGCAACTTGGGAAAATCTCAAAGAAATGAGATCTACTTTTCCATACTTGTTTGATCGAAATTGAAATTCGAAAAACTGATAATTCTACCAAATTTAGACAATTATTGGTCTATTTTACAGTTATCTTAAAACACTATTTTAAAGAGTGAATCTGTTTTTGGTATGAACTTATGAATGGAAGGACAATAACTGAATTTTGTCCTAGAAACTCCTTGAATTGGTTAATTTGATCATCGGGACGATGATTCTTTAAGAAGGGAGGAATGTAACACCTTGATTTTTGTAAGTTATCATGGTAATTACCTTTCATGATGTTGTAACTGCAGAAATGAAGATAAATATGTTAAGACACATCTTTTGATCTTAGAGGAATGTGTTGCTGATCTGGACCCTTGTTTGCTGTAACTTGATACTTGGGACAGAAGTTACTATTGCTTGTGTGATTGCTAATGAGACTTGATATGGAAACTAGTTAATTAAATATTAGGGGATTAAACCCTAACCAACCCCTAAGTTTTATCTTATACCCTAACTACTATCCTATATGGATTTTAGATTTCATAAGGGAGAAAATAGGTATAAATTCCATTAACCTATGAACTAGGTGAATGACCTAGATATGGACTATTAAAATACTAGACTAATCCTAACCTAAGGAAGGGGACGCATAGACCCATGTGGATGGAAAGGATAAGGGGAGGGGAGGTAAGAAATTTATTAGGACAATAAATAAACAAGAAAAAGTTGGAGGCATCCAACTAGCTAAGTGGCTAAAAAGGAATTACATGCAAAATTTGAAAAAGGAAACTCGCCAACCTGAGTCGGCGGTGGCGTGAGGAATGAGGAAAAAGCACTGCATTCAATGCATTCAATGACCTTGGTCTTAGTGACTAGCTCGCCTTGGAAAGAGGATAGAGGAAAAATTTGTTTGTCATTGTGTGCAATCGGGTTTTTAGTTGCTCTGCATTTTTTCCATGGTTTTGTCGAAACCTGCTGTTAGTTTTGGTTATTGTTGTTGTTGTTGGAATAGCCACGGCTATTTTTGAGCTTGAGGAAGTTAGTGGACTGTTGGGAAAGCCCTGCTGCGGACACCGTGGAGAGAAATAGCTCCTGTGGATGTGGTTTTCTTCGAACCACAAAAAGAATTTCAGGCATGTTAAGCCCTTCTCCTTAAACCGTTTGCTTTTGTTTAAACGTCTCATTAAAACAACCCTGCTTTTATGATGGGTGTTTTAGTTAAATGATGTTGTTGATTTGAATGAAGTAATTTCTGGGTTGAGTCGTTTTTCCCTTGCTGAACACGACTTGGGTAAATTTTTTTAAAAAAATGGGTAAATGAAATAATTTTGTTCTTGATGTGTGAGTTGTTTGACAATGTTGGGTAATCATTTCTTTACTCAATATGAGTTGAGTTGTTGAATGTATTAGCTATGCGTGTATTATTTTATGAGTTTTGTGCTCTCTTGTAAAAGTGGAAGAATAAAAGGATTCGGTAGGACCTTCTGGTTTGAGTTGTCATTACAAAACGAACACGACTTGGGCATACTTGTTGCGTTTTAAAAAGAATGATGAGTGTTTTCTTACAGAAATAGTTAATGAAATGAGTTATCTCTTTTGTTGTTATGAATCCTGAAAATAATGATAATAGGATTTCATTGTGTATTATGGGTCGAACTTGCTGTAGTAACAACAATGTGCGAATTGTTGTTTTGATTTGTGTGCGATAATGGTTAAGGAAAGCCGTAAAAATGCTTGACAAGACTCATGTTTAACTATTCCTCTTGTCATATTACATAGTGTGTGGGGTATGAAACCTCCTTGGGACAGTAAGGTCATAGTAGCATCTTACCTCATTGTTCTAAATGGATATGGTGTTCTGCCTACTTGTTCTTGGTATTCATATATGACTATTTGGAAATAAGTTACGATCCGAATGGAGCAGAGAAAAGTCAGTCTATAAAATAGACTTGGTAGATCATATAATTCATACTCTATGTCTTGTTGAACTCAAGGATATATATATTTATATATAATTTACGGATTGAAAAATTTTCATTGTTTTCATTGAAACGAAATATGAAAATATTTCTCCTTTGTTGTTGGAAAGTGAATTCTCTCACTATTACAATGAAAGCGTGATATGTTGTTGTTGTACACTCTTACATGTTATATATTGACGTGAATGTCTGTAGAGTGAAATATTTAAAAGGAAATGATTGTGTTTAGAGGTTCTTTTGGTACTAATGTTTATTGACCAGTTGTAATGAACTCTGGTCAACTTTTTGGAAAGGTAATAGTAGTTTTCAATTACTGAATATACTACTCTGAATGAATTATACTATTGGAGTATGTCTACTCTAAATAAGAGGTATTTGGATAGACAGTAAGAAGAGGTGATATGATCTTTCTCCCTTTTATTCGATTATTGATTTTCGTTCATTTCTCTTTGGACTGTTATCATTGATTGATATCACGTTTGAATTAAAATTTCTAGTACAGTTATGAGGAAAGGAAAGAGAGTGTGAATGGATAATTGAATTAATGATCATTTTCTCTCATACAGTTGGAAATCTATAATTGTTATGGAACAAATTTCGTACTGCTTGGGTTAAGCATTTGTATTTAAATTGCTGTTTACTTTTCTCTTCAGCGTTTGATTGTTTGAGATTAGACAAGTTGTATGAAAGGAAAGGAAAATGGTTCTGCTGGAAGTTTTATTTAAAATCTAATTGTGAATCTTCCTCTAACTAATGTAGGGGAAAGGAATTGATAGCATTATGTTAGAACAATAGTTGCATAATTGTATTTTCAGTTCTTACGGATGTTTGTAATCTGGAAATGTTTGAAGGAAATTACTTCTTGTTATAAGTATTCGGAAAGAGGACAGTAATCCTTTGACCGATTGGGATGGTAATTAGATGATTAAGTTGATATGTTGTTCATCCTTTTTGGTATTTAATTCTAGAATGATGTTCATATTAATGTTTCATAAAAGTAGGGTTCTTTTATTGAGACAGTTAATTAAAAGCACCTCATTTTAATGACAAGTGCTTAATATGCTCAGTTCAATGAACTGACCCGTGCAAGTAATTTTATAGATGAAACTTGAGTATAAATGAAGACATGGTTGTTTTCCAATACTTCTTTGATTAACTGAAGATGGATAGTATTGATAGCTATTACTCCTCCACGAGGAAATGAGAAAGGAAGAAGTTACATTCTTCTATCTTTATGAGTTGTAATGTTGTTTGATATAAACAAAGTCCAGTCGTTTGGACTGGAAAATGTACAGATTGTAAATCTGATGGATGAATACAAGTAAAAGTGTGATATTTTCAATAACTGTATCAGTTTGATATTGTTGAATAAGTTTGAGAATATAACATTATTCCTTGACTTGGAATTATTCAAATGTTAATGGATGAATTTAAAAGGAAATAACATCTATTCTTTACCTGAATGCAACTTTTACGTTGAAATGTGCAATTAGTTCATACTTGGGTTAAGATGAATTTTGAATTGACATTAAAAAGATTTAGATAAACACGAAATCCTAATTGGAAGGTATTCGAGATTAGTTTGAAAGCTAAGGGATATCAAATAACTTAGAGGCAGCCAAACCTTGTATTCGGACTCCATTAATAGCCTCGAATGTTTAAATTCAGAAAATAAAGATATGGGAAATCATATCTATTGATTAACAGACCTTAACTAAGTAAGGTTAAGAAGGATAAATGAATAAATTCATTTAGAATTAGACCTCGTTTAAATGACGTCTAATAAGATGGAATTCTGAATTTGTTTTCAGTTGTGGAAAACTTGGTTAAGTTTAATAGGTTAAACTTATTAAGTTTATTGATAATGGACTGATTAGTCCAAAGATTAAGAAAGGAACCAAGAAGTGAATATGCAACCCTTTGGTATGAAGGAGGAGATGCGTATTAAGCTAGAAGACGGATTAAGTCTCTCTTAGCTACATACAACTGTAACAAGAACAAGGATAAAGGATCAGCATGGCTGCTGAAAGTTGATCTTAAATACTAAGATTATAACCAAATCACACTTGAGATGGATGTGTACTCGATGAGAGGATTCCGTAGAACATTGAAATACACCAGTTACAATATGGTGTCTTCATGAAGTGGGAACTTCATGACGACACAATGTTATAGCTAACATATTACAATGCCCTCCGAATTAAATAATAAAGTTTACATAAGTTTGAATACTAAGTTCTTGGCTGGGGATAGGAATGTGATCATGTATACGGAGTGACTCCGGAGGACTAAAGGTAACTAGACACACGAAGTTGTTTAGGGACGACGTCGTATGTCTGCGTATCTTTAGTTACCATGAGTAATTTCCTATACTTGTTCATATTGCTAGTTGGGGATTAGAGCTTGACCTTAAATGGAAGGACTAGAAGAGACCAGGAAAGACCATTCTAGATAATAGAAGAAGTGAGGTGAAGGATGTATTCCAATGATGTGTACCACATCCAAGAATATGATCATGCAAAGCATGTGAAAATCTTTGGCCAAAGTATCGCAAGTGCTGGTTGCGTTGTCCTAATCACCTAGTTTAAGATGTAGGATGTCAGATGAATATCGATAATGAGATATTCGAGATAGGATTCTAAATGGATCACTTCGATAACCGGAAACGGTAAGAGAAACCTGTATATTCATTATACAATGCATGAATTAACATGAAGGATCGGTAAGTTGCCGAGTCATGAAATGAGAGATCGCTGAAACTCCAAGCCATAAAATGGGAGATCGGTAGTTCTTCGAGTCATTTACAGCAGCATATGGTATCTGTTATATGATTGAATGACACTAAATGTGTGTTCCATATTGTAAAATATGCGAACAGAGAACATTGGTTTTAAAAAGAAATTGTGTGATCCAAACTGCATTAGTTGGACAGAGAACAATTATTAAAACTTGAACGTGTGTTTGAATTATATAATTCATAATAGGGAACGTTGTAAAAAAAAATAAAAAAATTCCCTTGTTCTATTGTCTTAAAATGGGGATGTTACATGCTGAGAGGGGTGAATATCATAGGATATCTTTGATAATAGAGTCTTGAAATGTGTATCATACTCATGCACACTCTCTACCATTCCTTGTTGAATCTCCTTCAAAGGCACCGATGCTCTTCTCGCTCAAACTTAGGGATATGAAATTCAGCCAAGAAGGCATTCTCGCAACATGATGTAATATACTAATGTCAGATGGGGATCACACTTTCGGTACCAACTATGTGTGCAACCTTACAACGTTGTTGTAAATAGAATTTCCTTCTACTATGGGGTATTGATCCACTTAGCATGCCATAACAGTTCACACTTTTTTAAATGCTCTGCAAAGCATCCTCAACAGCTTTGTAGTTTGGTATGTACAAAGACATTTCAAGGAACATTTGATAAGGTGGTTGAGGCCCTTGTCCACTTGACCCAGAACCTTGATTCCCTCTAATGTTTCTGCCACCACCAAATCCACTAGGTATCATTCCTCTTGATCCACCAAATCCACCAAATCTGCTAGGTCCACTAGTTCATCCAACTCTTATACCACCAGATCCACCTCCTATAGCTGGTAATGGGCTTGAAGTGGTAGTGCCTAACATTCCCAACATTCCACTAAACTGCACACCAACAGTTTGTGATATTGCACCACTATTAGATGTGTGTCCCATACCGCTTCCAGATGCGATACCCAAACATTGTGTAATCACACTTTTCCAAAACGTCATTACGTAAAAATATTCTTCTAAACAAAGGGATTGATTGTGTAACCATAGATGTACCAAATGATAAATTATATCTCCTAGGTGTAGATCGGTCACTCTAAAAATACCGATGGGTTAGCAATACTTATCTCTTGATTTAGAAGAATAAGCACCAGGGGTTGGTCACTAGGTGGATTCAGATGTACACCAATGGATCTCCTTTCTCCAAGTGATGAACTCTCATCAGAAGCTAAAGGGGTCTCTCTCCCATGCTTGCTAAGATGGGGTAGCATAGACTGCTTAGGCTCCACATCCTCCACGTGAACCTTAATTCCTTCCTATAATGTCTACCTCCATAAATCCATCACTCCCACAACCTTGCATTTTCTAGCCAACTCCCTTTCACATGCTTCACTATACTTGAGTTGTCTCTCCTCTCTTTCTTTTTCAGCCACAATGTCTGTCATCTTCCTCCACCCTATCTTCCTCACCCAACACCCAGAAGAAGCTTAGCTGGCCATAGGAAATGCTTCCAAACTTAGGGTAATGATCAAGATCTTCATAGCTAAAGGGATAATGTGTAGAAATGATCCTCTAGGATCCCTTAAGAACTCAAACTCAATAACCTTAGGACAAGAATACATAGAATAATGTATTCCAGGGTATAACTAGTCAACAATCTTTTCCACCAATGATCAACAACACGTGTCCAAGTCAGATCAGCATCCTACAACCTTTGATATTCATCTTGGGTCCACATGTGAGATCTATAGTACCATCTTGATCTAGATGCATATGCTGAAAGCCATTCATATAACTCTACTAGAAAACAACAAAATAAGGTCTCATATAGCTCATGATATAGATGTTTTTCTACCCATTTGCATGCATCAAACTTAGGTCCAACACTAAATATCTAAGAAAATTCATCATCCATGCTTTTAAACCATGTCTCGACACTATCTAGGGTCAAGTATTCTGTCATCACACATCATTCTCACAAAAACTTCAAAAAGAGTTTTTGGTGACAGTAACCAAGATATAGTCATTTTTCTACACAACTACTAACTTCTAACCCCATGTGCATTGGCCTATCACCCATTGGGTGTTGGGTCTCACCCAAGGCACATGTGGGAATCGAGTCCCTCCTTTATGTGAGAATTGTGAGAATATCTTCCCATTATTAGAGGATTAGTTGTAGAGAAGTAAAAAAACAATATGAGATATCATATCCTCATACCCAAGCATTTAATAACAAGAAAAACATCATGACATGAAATACAAAGAACAGATCTCCGCCATATAATAAATTAAAATAACACTAGGGTTTGTACCCCTAAATCAAATATTCGAGAATAGAGCCATTTATTGATATTGATCATTATCCCAAAGAACCACATTATATTCAAAAGGGTCGTGTCGGACCAAATGTATCAATACATGGAGCTAACCCATACATCAATTTTCCTAACTATGCTTTCCTTATTACAAAAATTTCACAGACCAATCCCTTAGACATGACACATTTCTACAGTCCTCTAATAAGAACCCCCAACTCCTAGGGCCTCCTAATATTTTCTGCAAAGCTTCACTTTCCTCATACTACATGTATTCCTCAGTGTGTATCTCTCTATGTATATCTTTTGGTGTCTTCTTTTCTTCCAAGAATTTCTCTTTATAGCATCCGAACCACTACCATGCCATGTCTTAGAGTAGATCATATGCCAAGTGTCCATGTGGTCCTACAATGGTACATGCTTATTTTTCTCTGAGCTCTCCATTTTCTATAATGATGTCTTCCTAGGAATATTCTACGCATGTAATATTATTTCCTTGACCACCAAGTCTCCAGGTGGTACCTTATCCACTTGGTATGCCTAGTTAGGTCATGTTTTTCCTCAAGTGTCTTTAGAAATATGATTATGGCTAAGTCCTTAGAACCTATGTATTGCCTTGCACATGTGCCTTGGTTTCTCCTAAACCCTTCTTAAACCGTTGTCTTGCATGTTGCTGCCCCTCGCGTCTCCTTCTTCCTATTGGTCCCGTACGCTCATGCACAATTTGGTATTTAGAAAATATTTCAAGGCCCAACATATGGGATGTCATTGAGACAAATATTTTGTAGAGACATTGGTGGATATATGAAGATAAATTAGTCATATGCCACCATACCAATCAAATTACCATGAATAAGTTTCTTCCGATAAGAAAGATGAAAATACTGTTCGAGGTAAAATGAACTCGAGGGCATACATTATGTATCACGATTCAAGAAGTTGTAACTATTTCAAATCTTTAGAAGAAATTTTTTAATTTCCTATCTTGATGGAAGAGTTCTTGAAGGTGATGTAACTAGTCAATGAACACAAGGATGATTTTATAGATCCTTCAAAAAGAGTAATTTGAGAGATTTGGGTGGTAGTCCAAAGTGTGCCTTGATTTACGTATGAAGAATAGGAACCTTTCCAAATAGTATTCCAATGTTTCATCCTATTTTTATGCCATTCTATAGATTTCATCACCTCCTCTATTGCTTGGTTTGCAATAATCCTGGTACTTATCAAGGAATTTCTCCTTCATTTGTGCCCATGTGGTTACAAAATTTCTTCCCAATCCCATGAACCATCTCAAGGATGAATCCTTGAGTGTAGTAGAAATAGCTTCAATCTATGTGCATCAGTAGTATAATCATAACTCCTGCACAAAATGTCAAACTCAAACAAAAAGGTGTCTGGGTCTTCTGCCATTGATCCATGAAAATTGGGCAAGGTTGAGGGAGAAATATTATTCATACTAGTAGTTGCATTATTTTCAGTAATGGGGAACTCAAAGGTGGTTGCCCCATTTTGAACATTATGATCTACTTCTTCTGTCATCTCTAGTTTCTCAGGAGCAGCTTCAGAGCTTTCACTTGGAGGATTATCTTCTAACAACAAACCTTATACATATGAAAGGATGTCTTCTTTAAAATCCTTAGAGGTATATGAAGAGATATGTGCTACTTGTGGATTTGGTAAAAATATACCATGGGCATCCCTTAGATGGTGCATGCATTAACTAACTCAACTCATCAATGGAAATTAGTGGGGAGTTGGTTTGGAAGTAAATTTCCTAAAACCTAAACTGCTTTAAGAAATGAAAAACCTCTTAAAAAATCTTATAACTTGGTAGTATCCCTGGACTAAAATGGAGGTGTAAATTAACTTAGAAAAATTAATATGTTTTTAATTAATCTATAATCATTTAATATCAGACCGAAGGACATAAAATTCCAATATTGTTAGTGTTATATGCAAAGTTACAAATGTTTGGGAGGTATAAAGGTAAATTTATGTCACTATAATTAAGAAATATCAATGCTGAAAATAAACTAGACTATGATTAAAATGAATACTATGGCTATGGAAAAGCATGTAAAAATAGAATACATATAAAGGAATAAACTGCTGCAATTCTAACCATGCAAGGAATTAAAACAAAAACAAAAGGAGAGGGTTAGCAAACCGCAAGTGGGCCCTGCCTTGGGTACTAATCCCTCCTAAGGCCTATGTCTACAAAAATTTAATAGAACTCAGATTCTTGTTTAATATTCATGAAGATTACAAGTGTAAAATACAACAAAATCCCTATCCATGGATCTTTCCCTACCTTCTATATCTTCTAAAACATTAATCTTACCTTTTTATATCTTTCATTACAACAAAAGAGTGAAGAGATAAATTCCTACTAGTAGTTCCAGTTGGATTCGGTGAAATTTCCTAACAAAACAACCTAAGAACTTACATGCATGTAATAGAACTATTTTATAGATGTTCTCATACAATCACATAACATAAATAATCGATCATTCAATAAACAAGTTATTAAGTTATGAGGAAATTAATTAGTTCTTTGTTTGAGTTACAATGCATAATTAAGTGATGAAATTGATTCTTATTATTGTTCACATAATTACTTCTTATATCAACACGTGCAAGCTTAGGTGTAGTGTCCATGTTGTGTAAGCTCCTTAGAATCATGACTATATATGTGTGTGTGACTTCCTTTGGATGTGGACACTTTTTTGTAGACAGATCCCTTTGGCTACATGTCGGTTATCGGACGATCTATTTTCTATGAATGAGTACCTTTGGATGCATACCGATTGTTGTGTGTGGATCCTTTCTTTGCATGTTAGGTGCTGCATATATTTTCTTTGCAAACAAGGTTAGAACTTATACAAAGATTTATTTAATCATCATATTTCAACCAAAAGAATGAATGCATACTCATATTCCAAAAATAAAGTAAACCTTAGCAATAATTATATTAACTAATATCTATGCCATGAGGTTAAGTTATAATGGAAATGTTCAACAGTATCACCAGGAAATACAATTTCAAGCATATAATTGGCCAAATAGAATACAATAGATGAGGTTCTTAAAAAGGAAATAAAACAACTCATCACACCCCAGACTTAACATCTTGAATGTCCTCATTCATTTTTTTGTGGATCCTCCTCAAGTTTCTTTGGCTCTATTTGTATGATGCTACATAAATTCCTGAAGTCATTCAATGTAGATGTTCTTTCGGCTTAGTGAAGAAGTACCCTACATTCCTTCTATATCTTTCCATGATCCTGTCCTATATGTCCTCATCTAGTTCCTTATTTCTAAACCAATGTGGTATAAGATAGTGGAAATTGGTGGATAATAACCAATAGGAAACCAAGTTTTTCCACATCATTTAGAAATTTCAATGTATGCATTTATCCTCCTAAAAGTTGGAATGATATTATGATAAGAATGCATTTATTTTATTTGCATTTCATGGGAAATTTATTTCCATCGTATCCTATAGCCCCGTAATATTTCTTGGCCATTGAATTTAATGTAGTTTCTGGATTCATCATGAGCTTCTTGTCTCATCCAGTGTACTCGTTGTCTAATGTCTTTGTGTTGCATGTATTTTCCATACTCCTCAATAATTTCTCTTGTATTTGAAGCTTCACCTGTGATCATCAATGGCTACATTTTTACAATTGCCAATATTCCTCCATCTATTTCTCTCTGTATAATTCATTGTTTTTTATTATTGGTAAATAGTTTTTTGAAAAGGGACTATACCCTTGAACATAAAAAGGCTCAATAACTAGATGTTATAGTAAAAACATAGCAAAAAATATCAAGATATATATGTTACAATATTCCCCATTAGTAGTTAAACAAACTGCTCAAAAAGTGCCAAAGTAACAACATACTACCTCAAAAACAACAAAAAATCAACATATAAACGACAACTATATAGCCAATTTGCAACAACATTGTAGGTGTTACATTACTTGGTGGCCCTGTCCATAACCTTATTCATCCCCTGAAGGGAACTATAGAGTGTGATTCTTGTGACCTGTGTGGGGTCATTCTTATCCACATGAGTAAAATCTTGATCCCGAGCTATACCTTCACTCCATATACTTTCGGAACATCACTTAGCATGCACACATTCTTAACATGCTATTCCAGGAAGTTGTAAACACCTTTGAGAGATGTAATAATAATTTCCTACCTATTTTCCCCAACCATTCTATTTTCAAGGGAGTTGAGCTTCTTGTATATTTCTTGAATCGATCCTCAAGCAATCTCAAAGTACCCTCATCAAATTTCCTCTCCCCTTCCTATATGGTGGGTTGCTTCATCTCTTTCTTTAAGGCTTCCAATTCCTTCTCAAGCACAACAATCCTCTTCTCCATGTCTCCATCCTTCTCCAAAGGAATATTTCTCTGTAGAGGTTCTCCCATATGAAGTAGACTATGAGCAGTCTCAATTTCCTTTTTCATGTCTGCTATGAAGGATTCTCTTCGGAGGGGGGAGAGTTAATGGGGTAATAAGGATTTTTGGATCTGAAATTTCTCTAACCCATGGGATTAGAAGGGGTGGGCATGGAAGGGTCAGAGAGAGGGGTGTAATTAGGAGGGGTAGGGGCCTGATAAAGAGTAGGGATTTTAATAATAAAATGCTTATGAAGAAGCAAAATAATCCCCGATGGAGGGGAATGGCCCTAGTATGCTTTGAACCTCCAAAATAGAGTGCTCAAGAGAATTCATAATGAAATGTGGAAAACATATTTTTAATTCCTCCTAAAATGATTCAGAAAGACAAGATGCTTGAGGGGTATTGTAATGTATCTCCCTTCCAATGAAATGTATCTTACCATCATTTTTGTAATCTCATCAAACAGATTTAGGATATAGGAAACCTTGATTCTAGCCATGAAAAATCGATTTGTTCATCCCCCTTGAGGAACTTCTTTGTTTCTTATTCCTTGTCTACCCTTTTGTTTAAAAACCTATTCCATTCCATGCCAAGGCTCGTGATTTTGGCTATGAGTTCTTCATTAATTTTGATATCTCTCTTCTTATAGATCACAATTCTATTTTTCCAGACCTCGAAAAACTGGATGGAATGTTGCTTATGTCATTGAATCCTTTCAATAAGAGTGGACACCCCACCAATCTAAAGATAGTTCCAAAGTATAACATTCTCTTTCCAAGTTGAGTCACATGTCGGTTCTACCGGCATTGTGCTCCCCCATATCGATTCTATAACTACTATATTTTTTCCTCTTTTTTTGGACAACAATGTTATTTCCTAAAAACATCCTCTTATCATCCCGTTTTCCTACCCAGAAAGTGTGGGAAGGATGAGAGAATTTAGGAATTATGATGAGATTTTGGAGGAGAGTTATAATTATTGGTACCCTTATAGGTACAATAGAGAACTTAGAAAAATCTTTAGGCTTAAAATATATGATCATTCTTATCATTAATAATATCCTGCTATACTTGACTAGGTAAGTCTTCATTGTTATGCCAAATGTGAATTTTTTTGATTACTCACCCCATGATTAGCAAGGGTGTCTATGAAACTATTCCCCTCTTTATAGGAATGAATTATTTTACAATTTGTAAAGGACTTGCAAATATTTAGGGACTCAGATATAAAATCCTTAATTGTCTAGCTAGGGGGATGTACCTAATTTATAATATTCATGGAGTCCCCTTCTATTATGATGTTTGAAATGTTGCAGTCCTTAGCCATTCTAATACCCCATAATGCTGATAAAGCCTCAGCATAATGATTTGACTGATGTCCCATGCTACCAGCATAAGCAACAACTATGCAACCTCTATAATCCTTGATTATACCTCCTCCCCCAGCAGCCCCTAGATTTCCCTTGGAAAACCATCAAAATTGAGCTTGAACTAGAAAATAGGAGGTGGTATCCAAAGGATTAAAGAGCTATCTATGCTGGTGTGATATTTTCTTTACAAATCTCTAATGTCAATGTTCTAGGATGATATAATAGATTCTTCACACTAAGGGTATTTCTTATTCTTTGGAGGTCTAAATATTTCTAGATTATCTTTGACAACAATAACAATTTGCTTGAGTATCCTTTTTCATTGTTACCTACTATCTCTAAAGATGATACCATTCCTGGCTTTCCAAAGTCTCCAAATTATGTGTAGAAAAATCAAATTCCATAGTCTTCTTACCATGCAATTCTTATAGGGGGGTTCCATTGTGCCTAGACCTACAAAACATCATTAGGAAAAGTCCACCACAAATTTAATTTTGAAAATATTAGACCCCATAACTTAGTAGCGTAATCACAAAGTGTATCAGTAAGTGCTTCATATCTTCATCCTCATTTTTACACATACAACACACAATTTTGGCATGATGAAACCCTTATTGATAAGCTTTTCATTGGTCAAAATCTTCCCCTTGATCACTAGCCAAAGAAAATGATTTACCTTGGGAGTGAGCTTAGGCATCCATATTTTATTCCAATTAAAGTCACACTGAATATTCTCAAAAAGGTGTTATAACTAGCTAAAGGAATATGATCTAACTATTCTTGAAGAGAAGAGGCAATTGGTTCTAATTGGATTTGTCCTTGTAATTTTCTTCCAAGTACTCTTATTTTCCTTCAACTAAATATAATATTTCACTTTATTATCATACTTCTTAATCAAAATTTCCTTAATAGGTCTAAACATGTCCTTCAAGGTGTAATTGGTCCAGTTATCCTGCCAAAACTGAATGTCATTTCCATTTCCTATTTTCCATCTACATCCTTTTGATAGATTTTGTCTGATTTGCAATAGATTGTTCAGAAAACTGAACCATTGGGAAGTTTCTCTTCAAATAGGAAGGTGTGAACATGATTTTGTGCCAAATATTTTATTTTGATTAGCTAGGTCCAAGGTTGTTCCTCCTTTAAAAGTCTCCAATCCATTTTAGCTATCAAAACAACATTCATTTTTTTTTTTTTTTTGATACCAAGGCCACCTATTTTCTTGGGCATACATACTTGATCCCATGCAACCAAATGATATCTGAATCCCTCTTCAATTCCATGCCAAAGAAAATTCTTTTGAATCTTCTCAATGATGTACATGATGGATGAAGGAATGATAAACATAGACATTATGTATATGGGAAAATTCTGAAGTGTACTTTTGATAAGTAAGCATTTTCTAGCACTAGATAGAATAGGTCCTTTCTAGACATCCAACTTCTTATGAAATTTGTCCAACAAGGAATTCCATACATTCATAGACACTTTATTGGTCCCTAGGGAAAGACCAAGGTAAGTGGTTGGAAAAGAGTTTATTTTGCATCCCAGGATATGAGTAATTCTCTGCTATAACTCCAAAGGGGTTTTAAAAAATTAGACTGATATTTTGTCAAAATCAACTTGTTTCCCAGAAGCTACCTTGTAAAACTTTAAGATTGTTTTTATTTCTTTATCCTCAAGAATAAAGTCTATCATAAGTAAAATGGTGTCATTAGTAAATTGTTGATGAGAAGTCTGTTTGATTCAAAGAAGTAGGTCTCGAAACCTTTTAGAAAGCCTTCTAGGGATGGATCTACTGAGACTATCAACCATAATAATGAAAAGAAGAGGGGATATTTGATCCCCTTGTCTAATGCCCCTACTGCTAGAAAATGAACCCACTTTGGTGCTCCATTGACCACAACAGAGAACGGAGGTAGATATACAAACATGAATGATTTTCCAGACTTTAGTGTGAAATAAAAACTTGAACATTACCTTATCTAGACAATTTTAGGATACTCTATCAAAGGCCTTATTCATATCCAACTTGATGGCCATCCCATATTTCTTACTTTTATCCATGGAGTGTATGGTTTCATGAACCATAATCACTCCATCTTGAATGATTCTACCTTTAATGAAACCACTTTTCTGCTTAGAGATCAAATCAGAAAGTAAAGGTTAGATTCTAGTGGCAAGAATCTTAGTAAATATTTTGTAAATAACATTTAGGAAACTAATGGGATGAAAGTCCTGAAGTCTTTGGAATCTATTTTTTAGGAACCAACACAATATGGGTATTATTTAGCTATTTGAGAATATATCCTGTTATATAGAATTCATTTACTGCATTTATCAGGTCTTCAGAGAAAATATCCCAAAATTTATGATAAAAATTTGTAGAGAATCCACCAAGCCCAGGTTCTTTATCCCCTTCCAAAGCAAAAAAAACACTTTTGAGCTCTTCAATTGTCACCATTTTGGTGATTTCTTTGAATCTCTCATTAAGAATGATGTCACCAGGAATGAAATCTAGCAGATATGAGGCTACTTCTTTATTGCATGCACTAGTTTTAGTAAGTATATGTTCATATAATCTCATGGCTTCTGCCTTAATGCCATTTTGATCCTTAGTTACAATGCAATTACTTACAGAGACTTGATTATTCTATTGATATCCCTATGCTTAAGTGTGGTCATATGGATGAATTTAGTGTTTCTATCTTCTTCTTTCAACCAAAGGACATGAGATTTTATCTCCAAAATTTTTATTCTCTATTAAAAATATTATGAAAATCGAAAGAAAATATTTTTCCAGAAGATAGTCGTTAGAGTTCATACCTTAAGTAGATAATATTTGTTATAATTCCTCCAATCTGTTGTTTCAGATCCTTTTTTTGTTGAAGATATTTCAAAAATCCTTCCTTGTTCCAAACTATCACTTTTTTTAACATTTTTTAAACATTTGAATTGATATGAATTGAGTAGTTCCTTCTCCATCCCAGTGCTACTAGTCCTTTACCCTATCATTGATATCCTCATGATCCAACCACATTTTTTCAAATCTAAAATAACTATGCATGATTTTAGATCACTTGAATAAGCTCAGAACAATTGGATTATGATCAGATCCTATCCTACGTAAGGATTAGAGGTGGAAATATTGATTTAAAATCCAACTAGTAGAGACAAGAGCTCTATGAAATCTTACCTGAATTAGTTCTTCCCCAAATCTCCTATTAGACTAGGTGTATGGATTTCCATGTAGTTCAATATCCATAAGATTCATAGAGGAGACAAAATCAGCAAAATCCTCCATTCCAGTAGTGAAATCAGACTTACCTCCTTTCTTTTCACTAGAATTGAAGGGAGTATTGAAGTCTCCTATGACGATCCGATTAGTATCAGCATATCTACTTCTAAAAAATCTTAATTCTTCCCAAATTTTCCTTCTTTCAATAATAGATTTAGGTACATAAACATTTGAGAGAATCCACACTAAATCATTATCCAAGGCTTTGAATTTAATAACTAAATGATTATGAGAAGCAAAAATCATGTTACCAGTTAGACCTTAGGGTCCCAAAATACAACCACACCTCCCGAAGCTCATTAAGAATAGAATCCAACAGAATCTGATTTGCCCCAAAAATTATTTTTCAACCAATTAGAGTATCTTCTTTCATTTTAGTCTCTTGGATAACCAAGATACTAGTTCTGCTAGATCTACTGAAGCTCCTTGAGCACTCTTTGTTTAGGACCCCATTTAGTCCTCTGACATTCCAAGAAATAATATTCATCTTATAAATATGGGGGAGGTAGTTTCTAGATGGCTCAATTGGATTTGATTCCCATTTGCAATATATTTTTCAGTCTCTTGTTTCACCTTTTTCTTAGATTGTTAATGAAATAGATAGGGTAAAGGGCATAGGAGGAATACCTGTTCAAATGTCAGTTGATGGGTTGTTGCACCCGTATGACTTCCGAATCCACAGCTGACCGTGAGAGCTTCCTTTTTCCTAGGAGGAACTACCTATAATGAAAGCAAGGCCACCAGAAAGAATTAAACAATATGGGTAGTGAACTGCCTAGCGTGAGCTATATTTGAGAAGCATGGTACTTCCTAGATGGTTGTCAGTCCACTGTTTAAAAAAATTAATGTTGTAAACAAACTAATTCCTATTGTTATTTTGAAATGATTTAGGTATCTCACTTAAAAACACAATAAGAAATAGATCTAATTTAACAAGCTAAGCTAAAATAGAATCCAAGGTCAAGGGATAGGTTTTGGGTCTCTGCAGGTTTGATAAATGTCTCGAGTAGGTCACAGGAAAGTGAGGGTGAGGTAAAATGAGGTGGGTAGGTCTCTGTTTAAGATTGTGTAGACAAACACAGAGATTCACGTTGGTTAGAGGTGACCGACCGCGGTTAGGTATAACTAGTGCTAATTCTTGTGAGATTTGGAAATGTCATAGAATGGGGTTTTGGTTTCCTTTGTGATTGCACAAAGGATTTGGTGGGTTGGGATGAGGTATTGGGTGACTGGAATAGGATTTTGTGAGGTTTTAATGAGTCTACGGAGGTGAAAATGTTGGAGAAGGTCAATAGGGAGAAAAATAAACAATGGATGATAAAATAATGATGAAATGAAATAAGCCAACAAAGTATGACATTATACTTACTTGGATTTCATTCCTAGTGGTCTGTGTGTGAAGGAAGGAGGTGCTTGATGATGGGTTTGAAGGCTGCAAGTGATCACTAATCAAGAAAATCTTCGCATGGGTTGTATGCACACTTCTCTTTTCTTGGATAGATCAGAATATGGCTAGGCTAGCTATGTAGGAGAATATGCTCAATCTCCTTCCTTGGATGTGAGTTCTTGCTAGAATTGGCTCTTTGAGGATGCATTATCTCTTTGATATTTTTTCTTTACTCATCAACTTTCTTTCTTCCAAATTCCAAGTTCCAAGTTCCAACCTTGAGAATAAGGTTTTTTTGGGTTAAAAGGAGTAACCGATGGCGGTCGGCTTAACCGGCGATGGTTAGGGGTAACTGATGTCGGTCAAGGTGGGATTTCCTAGGTTTACTAAACTTAGGAGATCCTCCTGATTTTATTAGATCTCTGTCGTTATCCATGATTAAACTCAAAACTTCTTGTGAGCATGTGGGAATATGGTTAGAGGGAATGTAGGCATTGATTTTTAGGGTTTGGGTAAGTCTTAGTTAGTTATAGTAACTTGCTAAGAATAGGTCTTAGGTTGAGTTAACTTGGTGAGGCATCTATGTGAACTATATGTGTAGATATTATTTAAATAATAAATATAGTGAGGATAAAGCATTAATTTAATTAAATTAATATTAACGGGGTGAAGGGGGTCGTGGCTAGGTAAATGTAATAAAGGGGGGCTTATATGTCGAGGGACGAAGGGGGAGTGTGACCTAATTTTAGTGTCTACATTTTGCCCCTTTTTATTTCATAGCTTGTATTGGTAAGTGATGCTAACAAAAATAAGATGTGGTTGCCCCATGTGAGGGTGAAGGTGATCCCCCTCAAACCAGGAACTGACGAGGTAGTAGGCTGAAGCGGTGAGTGGTTTGATAAAAGGTAAATGTGAGGAAAAGACAAGTGGGTGCAGGGGAAAAGGGTGGAAGGTCTACTTAGGTGATCTAGGTAATGGGTCGTGGTCAAAGGTAGTGATCAAATGCACATGCACGTATAAAGCGTAGCACACTACCGGAGGTTAAAGAGTAGGAAAACTCTACATCATCTAAGGTCAATAGGTTTATCTAAACAATGTTGAAGTGAATCCAGTATCCAAGGTATAGGATAGGGTCAAGAAACACAACGTAGGTTAGGTACAGGAACGTGTAGGTATGTTCCGGTACACCAAAGGTAGGGTCAAGATAAACAGTCACGAAAATAGGCTAGGTAAGGTCATTAGGTCAAACAACATGGGTAACGGTGTTGCAAGGTATAACGAGCACATTGGTTCAAAGGTCACAAACAGTTTTCTAGGTCTAGGTAGATAGGTCACAACATGGGTAAGGCTAAGGTAGGGGTAAAATAATGAGGCTTCAGCGGATGAGGTGAGGTTGAAGAAGGTGGAGGGCTAGAGGTGAAGGTAAAGTGGTCTAGGTAGGTGTAGGGGAGGTAAAAGAAAGAGGAGGTAAGGAAAATGAGGTCAATGTGAGGAAAATGAGTATGCAGGGTAACCAATAGTGGTCTGGGTGAACTGATGACGGTCTATGGGAACCGACATCGGTGAATGAGGGCATACGACTGATGTCGGTCAAGGGGAAACCGATGTCGGTCAAGTCGGGTAGGGTATAAAAAGTGGAAAACCCATGTTTTGAAAATTCATTTGTGCATTGTGAAAAGTAGAAAAGGACAAGAAGAGAGAAAAGAGAACATAAGAGAGCATGGTTAGCGAGCCACATAGGTAAGGTTGAGTGGGCAAGAGGTGGGTCCATGAGATTGGATTGATCGAGGCAATTGGTTAGGAGAGTGAGAGGTCATTTGAGGATAGTGAAGGTTGGAGAGGGATCGGGAGGAGTGGAACGGAGGTGGAGGTTCCACCACGATGGTAAAGCAGCGAGGATGCGGTAATTTTCTAACCTTGTTTGGTGAATTTGATGTAAAATATAGAAAGTATGAAAAATGGGGGGTTTGGGGGAGAATTTCAAAATGGGAAAAAGAGAGGGAAAAGGGAATGGGGAAGGGTAGGGTGTAGAGAAAGAGGGTAATAGAGGGATATTTAGGGGTGTAAGGAGTGAGTTGGGTGGGTAGAATGAGTAGGGAGAGAAAAAGTAGGGTTGGGAAGTCATGGTGAGTGGTAGAATAGTGACCGACATCGGTTGACTTGTGGCCGACATCGGTGGGTAGTGATCGATATCGGTCACAAGAACAATGACTGATGTCGGTCAAGGGGAGACCATGGTTGGTCAGGGGAAAATTGAGGTCAGTCATGAGAGGGAAAAGGGTTAAGGGAGACTGGGAAGGGTTGAGGGTGGCTTGGTTGAGGGGTAGGGTAGATAGTTTTGGGTGGATGGGTTTGGGTGGGGGTTAGGGTAGATAGGTAGGGTAGATGGGTTTGGGTAGGTTTGGGTGAGGGTTAGGGTAGATAGTTTTGGGTGGATGGGTTTGGGTGGGGGTTAGGGTAGATAGGTTTGGGTAGGTTTGGGTGAGGGTTAGGGTAGATAGGTAGGGTAGATGGGTTTGGGTAGGTTGGATTAGAGATTAGGTTAGGATGTGGGGTGAAATAGGGTAAGTTGGGAAGGTGTACTAATACATTGTTCTTGTGGGATGCAGGCCTAAGATGAGATGCAGATGAGGGCCTCGGGTGCTGCCCTTATTATTGACAGTATAGGCAAGCATGATGCAAGAGGAGTGGCAACATGTTGTAGAGGTGGGGTTGATAAGGGTGAACAACTACTATCATGTAGTCTAGAAGGTGAGTCTGATGGTTTCCCTCATCAATAGATGGGACTCGATGACCAATACCATCCACATGCCAATGGGTGAGATGACGATCACCCCAGAGGATGTCTACAAGATCCTACGGTTGCCCATATTAGGGCCCCATGTTTATTCTATCTCCTAGAGGCGTCGAGGAGCTGCGCTAGCACTGTTTTTGTGAGGGTGTAGTAGACCTGACGTTCCATAGTGCTAGCATGAGATATGGAGCAATGTCTAGAGCTCATATAGAGGAGATGATGTTAGTGGTACTGTTGATGGAGGTAGTGTGCTGCTACGCACTTCCGGATGCAGAGGGTGGGAGATTTCTGAGGTCACTGATCATAGTCCTTCATGACATGGTGATACATCAGACACGGTTCGCATGGGCACCTACATTGCTGATGCAGGTATATAAAGAGCTATGGGCCTATGGATGACTACGGAGGTTCAGCATCTGTTGCGCCGTACTATTGCATTGTTGGGCTTACGAGCACATTGTTTGTGTTCGACCAGTGGGGATGCCACGGGAAGATGCATTCCCATAGAGAGTTTTGAGAGTTGGGTATAGGCGGTGGGTACCGGTTGTTGGAGAGGCCTAAGGTGCTAGAGCTACTCATGATGTAGCTTACTATAGGAGGTTGTTGGAGGGGTTGTCCAGGGTGGACATCATTTGGAGGTTGTATGTGGGCTTCCCCTCATATAGACAGATGGCCAGAGCTAGATGGGCTACAACTTTATCTGTGGATAGAGGGGAGGAGAGTGGGAGAGCATGAGTGGATACCCATAGAGTAGGTTAGGCTCCAGTTTGGGTTAGTCCAGGATGTACCACCACCCTTCCCACAGTACAGGAGAGATGACGTGGAGATACATATGTCTCCACCATAACCCACAGTGCCGACTGGATAGGAGGAACAACTAGTAGATACACAGATTGATGATGCTAGGGTTAGAGATGGATACAGGTAGTGGTGGGCATCACAACTAAGAGTCATACCATCGAGGCTAGGGTAGCTAGACTTAGCCACCATCATTGTTCGAGAGAGATGCCCTATAAGTTCAAGTGGCTACTTTGGTGACACAACTTAGGATTATGTAGGGGGTAGCTTACGAGGTTCGAGAGGCATAGGTTACCATCTTATAGGCCCGGATAGTGATGTTGCAGGCTCGGGTAGGGTAGACATGTGTACTGTCATCACCAATCCGGCACTATGATAATTCTTCACCGGGAACTCCTCGTCTTTATGATTATTTACTAATGCATGCCTTTAGTTTGGTGGATGTAATCTAGAAACAAAACAACAACATAACACAAGAATACCATCGACTATGATAAGACAGAATGATGAAAAATCTGAAATATCAAAATAAATTATAATATTTACATGAAAGCTATACAATCTCACCCATGAGGTACTTCAAGTATTATTGACTTCACTTTCCTTTCACCAAGACTATGGGAGAAACTTTACAATTACACCTCTTAATGGCTTCTTCAACACACCTTTAAACTGATGGCTTCCTTCGCACACTTCCTACAATATTTCTCACTACTTCTTTCTATGCTAAATGAGGGGGTGGCCTCTCTATTTATAGAACTTCCAGGCTTATCCATCTTATCTCTAAGATAGGATAAGAAATCCACTCTGACGAATCATATTCCATACCTTAACTCTTATCTGTACATGTAAGCTTATCTGTTAAGATAAGATAAACCTTATCATTTTACATGGGTTCCACATTTTAGACTTTTTACAAATAAAATACACAAAATATTTATGACCTCACTCCTTGTCTTTATTACCAATATAATATTTCTAATTCCTAATCATGTAGACCCTACTTCTCTAATTACCCAAACTTTGACATTTTAACATTACCGGACCACTTACGACAAATATTTACTTTTTACAACATTCCTATTGTACTTTGACTATTACCGTACTCCACATTATTGGCAGCACCGTACTGACGGCACCGTTATCTTCTATCAGACGCTACTACTAATTATACTTAACAACATCCTATTCCTAATACATACATTAATGAAATAGAAATTACGGAGGAAAATTTTAGTGTCGACATCTTCCCCCTTCCTAGCTTCTACTCCGTCCGGAGTAGACTATTCTCAGTGCTTGGAAAATCTTCAACTTATCATGGTTGACCCATTTCGTAATGGGAGTGCCATCCAATTCCTCCAGTCGGTACGTACCATTTTCATGCACATCTGCTATTTTGTAGGGCCCCATCCATTTTGGAAGAAATTTTCTGTCTTCTTTTTTTGTATCTGGAATCATATACTAGAACCAAGTCATTCACATGAAATGGAGACCATCGGATCTTTTGATCAAAGTATTCCTTCTGCTTCATTTTCTTCTTATGGCTTGTATCCTTTGCTATTTCTCTCATTTCCTCCAGCAAATGAAGATGTACCAACCTTTCTTTTACTGAATCACTTTCATCCATCCTTTCATTTTCATAACTCTCACAAAGGTGGGAATATCAAACTCAATAGGAAGAAGCTGGATCAATGTCATAGGCCAACTAAAATGGGAGTATCTGTTGCTGACTTTGATGTTTCCCTATATGCCCACAATCTTTGCATGAATCATTTTATCCCATTTATGTACTGCAAGGTTGCATCTTTTGCTAAATTTGACACAACACAAAATTTGTTCGTTCCACCTGTCCATTTGTGCTTGGCTTGTATGTTGTTGCCTTCCTGTGCTTAATAGAAAACTTATTGACTAGGGCTTCTACCACCTCATTAATGAAGTGGCTTCCTTGATCTGTTACAATTTCTAATGGGCAACCAAATCTGGTGACAATGCGTTCATACATGAACCTTGCCACTTCATCCATGGAAGCTATTTTCAATGGCCTAGCTTCAACCCACTTGGTTAAATAATCTATGGCAACTACAATATACTTATTTTGGCGTGATGTAGTTGGAAGTGGACCTACAATGTCTATTCCCCACTTTTCAAATGGACCAAGGGGAAGAATAGGACATAATGGAGCTGATGAAGTCTTACGGTTACCATGTGTTTGAAAAATATCACATGTCTTACAATAATTATAACAATCTTTAAAAAGAGTGGGCGGTGATAACTGCATCCAAGATCCTTCTTGCTTTGTAAGTTGTCTAGAGAAGTTCCCTCCACATGTACCATTGTGGAATTCTTCTAGCAGTTCCTTCCCTTGATCACGTCCAATTGCCCTCTTGTACTATCCATCAAGTCCTATTTGAAATAATACTCCATGCAGAATAGAATATGGATGACTGGCTTGAGTAATATTTCTCTTAGTCTTTGCATTGGCACCATCAGGAAACTTGAATTCATTCAGATAATTCCAAATATCTATGTATTCACTAGGGATTGTGTCAAGGGATAACAATGTTGCATCGGGGAAATCATCATCATCACAAGATGATCCTAAACCATCATAGGCTCGAGAGAGTGCATCTGCATTGACATGCTTCTTTCCTGGTCTATCTATAATATCAAATTCAAATTCTTGTAGCAAAATTATCCATCTTGCTATCCTCCCTGATGGGTTAGGCTTATTTACAATATATTTTAGAGCCTGATGATCTGTTACAACTAGAAATTTTTACCCTAGCAAGTAATTTCTAAACTTCTTTACAGCAAAAATGATAGCTAGAGCCTCTTTTTCGATTCATGTATATTTTACCTCAAACTTTGCTCATTTGTCTGCTCCTAAAGTAAATTGGATGTTCATTCCCATTTTCATCCTTTTGGCTCAAAGTACTTCCTAGTGTTGTATCTGAGGCATCAGTGTACACAATGAATGGATTGCTCCAATCTGGATTCTTCAAAAGCAGTGAAGACACCAAGGATTCCTTGATTGTCCAAAAGCTTCATGTGTCTTATTTCTGGTTCATAAGTAACATCCTTCTTCAAGAACTGGGTTAGTGGTTGTGCAATCTTTGAGAAATTCTTGATGAACCTTCTATAGTAACCCACATGGCCTAAAAATGATCTCAACTTACTTCTATTAAGAGGAAATGGTAAATCTTTGATTTTTGAAACTTTATCAGGATCAGTACCAATACCATCTCTGGATACAACATGCCCTAACAAAACGCCTTTAGAACATCCAAAGACACACTTTGTAGGGTTTAGTGAGGCTTGTGCTTCATCTAACCTTTGAAATGTTGTCTCCATTTGGTGCAGGTGGTCCAACTTGCTCCCATAGATGTAAAAATCATCCAGAAATACTCTGATGAAGGTCCCAATGTAGGGTTCGAACACCCTATTCATCAAATGTTGGAATGTTTTTGGAGCATTACACAACCCAAAAGGCATAACTCTATAAGCAAACATTCCCAAGGAGTGGTGAACGTGGTCTTGACTAATCTTTCTCTTTATACGAACTTGGTTGTAGCCATTATATCCATCAAGTAAAACTATAGCACTCTGGCCGCTACTTCGCCCAAGATCTAATCGAAAATGGAAGAGGGTAATGATCCTTCTTTGTTGCCTTATTGAGCTTCCTGTAATCAACACAAATGCGTAGCTTCCCATTCTTTTTTATTGAGATCACAATGGGAGAAACCCATTTTGAATTCTCCATAGCAAATATGAATCTGCATCAAGAAACTTATCTATTTCTTCTTTTACAGTCTTGGAAAAATTAGGATTCATTCTATATGGCATTTGCTTTATGGGCTTAGCACCATCTACCAGCTCAATAGAATGTTCTACCCAACTTACTTGACGGAGTTCCTTGTAATCAAAAGTGAATAGGTGTATGTACCTTCGAAAGATCTGGAGGTAGGATTCCTTCTCACTCTCCATCACAACATCACCAATCTTTATTTGTTGGAGACGATCATCAACTTCTTCTTCAGATAATTTTATGGGGTCATGAGTTGGTGTGACTGGAAGGATATCCATGACTGAAACATCCACCTCGCTTTCTTCATCTTCAGTGTCCACTTCACTGGTACTAGAGTAATCAGAGGATGTCCAATCATCAGTTTCATCACTTGAATCCACAGGTTCTGCCTTATGATGTCGAGGGATCACATTTATCTTCACCCTCTCTCTACCACGTCCAAGTGTCATGAAACCTTCATTCTAGTAGTTTCTTGCATGAACTCTCCTTAGCCATGGTCTTCCCAGCAGAATTGGATTGGGTACGCAAGCAAGTACCATTTTTCATCACTGAAAGTCTACCACACATACAACACCCATAATAGATATTGCCACATTTGAAACTACACCTTCTGGTTTAGTTTTTCCCTTATTTAATGACCTTAACATAAGTGTTGAAGGGCGATCAATTTTTAAACCCAACATATTCATTACAGACTCGGTCATTACATTAACTACAACACCTCCATCAACTAAGACATCATGAATTGAAATACCATTACATAATACCTCAGCTTGTGGAGCATAGGGATCTGCCTCTGCCTCCAAAACAGGGACCTCAACCTCCTTCCTTCTTTGAGCATTGAGTCCACCTCGCAACTCCCGCCTCTTCTCAGAAGACATAGCCAAGAGTTGACCATATGTAATATTTGCAGGCCTTTTGGATAGATCTTCCAAGATGGAGTATGGTCCTTGCCCTTGTGAAATCAGAAAATCCTGCACACCCAACTTTCTTCTCCTATGTTTCTTACTAGTTTCTTCTTTCATCTTCTTAGGATCATTTCCATCTTGATTATCTTTTTCTTTCTTTCTTTTTGTTACAAACACATCTACTTCATTATTTCTACTCTTATCTACTACATCAAAAGAATTCATAGGTGCTTTTCCTTTATCATTATCTCCTTTACCAAATGTAGAAGCTCTATCTGGACAATTATACTTATAATGACCCTTTTTATAACAACCATAACATACAACTTCAGAAATATTTCTTTTTAGACCTCTATTTCCTCCCTGAGAACTAAATTCCTTTCCTTGAAGAAGATTAATAGTTAACTAACCCATCTTTTTAAGTAAATCTTCATACTCAGTAGATGTACTAGGAGAAATATTTGTGCTCACCGGGAGTGGTTGTGGATTCTGGACCAAAGGTGCTGGTGTAGGCTCTACTTTAGCAACAATTTCTTTAGGTTCCTCTTCCATGCTTTCTTCTTGCCTTCTTGCAATCTCCTTTGCTTGTTCAATGGTAGCTGGGCGGTCATACTTCACTCGTTGTCTGATCTCTAGCTTCATCCCAAGAATGAAGTGCTTACAGAGGAGATTATCCACGCCATTCATCAACCCATCCGCTAGTCCTTCCTTCCGGATCTGGGCATCGAGCTTCCTCCTTAGCTCTAGAACACGAGCATGATAATCCCTTATCTTCTCCTTCTCTCCTTGGGATAGCTTTTTGATCTCGATCATGAGATCTGCATATTTCTATTGTTCACCAAATTCTTCAAGAAAACTTTCAGTTAATAAATCCCATGAATTTTTCACATTATCACTTAGTGTTTCAAACCACCTAAGTGCTGAACCATCCAAAAAGGTAGGAAAAAATTTAGTCCATTGTTCCCTTCTTAGAAGGCCATTACAAATACAAGATCACTTAAAATCTTGAATGAAATAAGAAGCATCTTCATTAGATTGAGATGAAAAAATAGGAATCTTTCCCATTTTCAACAGTAACCACCGTGAAATACCAACTCACAAGTACAATCAACAAGACTTATGTGTACAAATAATTGGAATCACTATACTAGAAAGTGACTTTACACCTTTCTACGGTAAAATAGAAATGACCACGGTAAACTATGGTAAAACTTGACTTCTTTGTGGTAAAACCGACTTTCTTGTGGTAAACACTATTCACGGTAAAAGTGAAATTTTTGCGGTAAATACTATTCACGGTAAAAAGTGAAGTTATTGCGGTAAATACTATTCACGGTAAAAAGTGAAGTTACTGCGGTAAATACTATTCCAAAGCAAAAATGACTTTATCATGGTAACTACTATTCATGGTAAAAATGACTTTACCATGGTAACTACTATGCATAGTAAAAACAAGGTTACCCTCTAATTGATTTTTGACTAAGTGGGAATATCTCTCTAGAAAATCCACCAACGAGGAATGGTCCGGCAATGGAACCAAAATGTCATCACCAATCCGGCACTATGATAATTCTTCAAGGGAACTCCTCGTCTTTATGATTATTTACTAATGCACAACATTTAGTTTGGTGGATGTAATTTGGAAACAAAACAACAACATAACACAAGAATACCATCGACTATGATAAGACAAAATGATGACAAATATGAAATATCAAAATAAATTATAATATTAACATGAAATCATTCAATCTCACCCATGAGGTACTTCAAGTGTTATTGACTTCACTTGCCTTTCACCAAGACTATGGGAGAAACTTTACAATTACACCTCTTAATGGCTTCTTCAACACACCTTTAAACTGATGGCTTCCTTCGCACACTTCCTACAATATTTCTCACTACTTCTTTCTATGCTAAATGAGGGGGGTGGCCTCTCTATTTATAGAACTTCCAGGCTTATCCATCTTATCTCTAAGATAGGATAAGAAATACACTCTGACGAATCATATTCCATACCTTAACTCTTATCTGTACATGTAAGCTTATCTGTTAAGATAAGATAAAACTTATCATTTTACATGGGTTCCACATTTTTAGACTTTTTACAAATAAAATACACAAAATATTTATGACCTCACTCCTTGTCTTTATTACCAATATAATATTTCTAATTCCTAATCATGTAGACCCTACTTCTCTAATACCCAAACTTTGACATTTTAACATTACTAGACCACTTACGACAAATATTTACTTTTACAACATTCCTATTGTACTTGATCATTACCGTACTCCACATTATTGGCGACACCATACCTGACGGCACCGTTATCTTCTATCGACACTACTACTAATTATACTTAACAACATCCTATTCCTAATACATACATTAATGAAATAGAAATTACGGAGGAAAATTTTAGTGTCGGCAGTACTGCATAGAAGTGGAGGCAGGGGGAGATGGAGATGGAGAGGAGGTAGGCAGAGAGTTAGGGTAGGTAGCCACCCTATAGGCATATGTACAGGATCTACAGGTCGGGCTGGCCATAGCGCAGGGGTAGGTTATAGGTCTGCAGGCCAGTAACAAATGTTACAACACGCTGCAGATTACTACCCTGCAGGCCCAGATACAAGCACAGGCATAGATTCTAGGGCCAACTCAAACTCTAGTACTAGCACAGGGCTTAGTGTAGGTTCAGGGACAAGGTCCCCTCAGACAGTACCCACATAGGTAGCAAGACCCATGGTACCTCTACAGAAAATGACCATGGCCAAATTCAGGGATGCCCTAGTAGAGGCATGATATTATCAGGATCATTTGTTAGCTACTAGGATAGATGTGCCCTCCTATGCCGAGTACAGAGCACAGCAGGCCTCCAGTGAGAGGACTAGATCCCGCACTCACAGTGTGGAGAGTACAGGGGCCGGCGAGCCTAGGGACAAGGTCATGGTGAGGCCACTAGTGTGCAGAGGCCAGCCCTAGGTGAGGGGCCATCAGCAGGAGGTGAGGCAGGTACCGGGCACCGAGATAGGTGTGCTAGATGGGTCGGGAGAGATAAAGTCACAGGGAGCATTCCCCGACATCAGATGGGGAGGTAATTGACTTACTATGGACTGACCTGTGTGCTGAGTCATTTTTGTATGGATTATATATGAGACTGGCTGCATGCCAAAGAGATTTGTATTTAGTATGAGTTTGTTTGCACATGATATCGCCTACGAGCTGAAGATATTTTGTATTGATTATGATTTTTTTGTACATGATACTAGCTCATGAGCGAGCGGTGATGTATGAGAGACACGTTTATTTTGAGATGAGTGTATATGCTTGTGATGCACATGTATTTATATGATGAGATGTATGAGGTTCATATGATTATGTGTATTTTATTTTACTTTCGTTAATGTATGAATGGATTAGGTGAGTTAGGCATGATGGAGTCGATCGGTTTAGGTATGGATCGAATCAGTCGGTTACGCATAGATTGAGTCAAGTTGGCTTAGGCATGGATCGAGTTAGGTTGGTTTAGGTATGGATCGAGTCTAGCTTAGGCATGGATCGAGTTAGGTTGGTTTAGGAATGGATCGAGTCGTCGGTTTAGGCATGGATCGAGTCGGGTTGGTTTAGGCATGGATCGAAGTCAAAGTTAGTTTAGGCATGGATCGAGTCAAGTTATAGGCATAGATCGAGTCAGGTTGGTTTAGGCATGGATTGAGTCAGGTTATAGGTATGGATCGAGTTAGGTTGGTTTAGGCATGGATCGAGTCGGGTTGGTTTAGGCCTAGATTGAGTCAAAGTTAGTTTAGGCATGGATTGAGTTAGGTTATAGGCGTGGATCGAGTCAAGTTGGTTTTAGGCCGGATTGAGTCAGGTTGGTTTAGGCATAGATTGAGTTAGGTTGGTTTTAGGCATGATTCATTATGGTTTGCAATGAATGATACTATGGTTCATATGTGAAATGTTGTATAATCTATGCATAGTGATGATAGAGAGACATCGGGTGTAATAATTGTATGCTCGCAAACAACTTGTTACGTATGTGGCTTAGTTTCTAATTTTGTTAGAAAAGGGGAACTAAGTGAAATGTGGGGTAAATGGTGAGCTAGGCATGGTTAATGAATTGTTTAGGTTAAAGAGTAGCCAAGCTATCCTTCAAGGGCCCCATGCCCTCGAGTGCCGCCTACATAGTCTGGTGAAAAGGGACCTCAAGCTGATGTAGTTCTCCCATGATTTAGTGAAGAAGATGAAAATGAATTGGTAGGTTTGTGGGCATGTAGTGGGTTTAGGTTTAATAGGTGTGGGTAGATGAAAGGGTAGGATGACCCCCCAAAGGTAAGCATCAAGGACCAAGTCCTGTATAAGGTAATCAAAATGTAAACAAAGATGGTTAAAAGATAAGAGGGGGAAATAAAGCCACCAGATTGGGTAGAATCATACCGAGTAGATCATACCTTAAAAAAGGGGTGATGAATATAAGACCGAAAGGCATTGCATGATTAACTATTCGATGGTGAAAGTAGTCACCAGATCATTCAATGTTGCAAGTCCAAGATTTCCCTTGAGGAAATTTAGGAAATGAGAGTGGAAATGATAAGTGGGTGAAAGGTAGTTAATTGTATATGTTTTGAGTGACAGGTCTTTTGGGCAAGAGGTTCGAGGTCATAATGGGCAAGTCCATGAATAAAAAAGTGTGTTTGTTTTGATAGACTGATTGATGTGGGAAGTATATATGGGATAAATAATATAGTACTCCTTGAGGTATTTGTGAAGTGATTGATACAGAAGCTTCATTTTCTCTCGGTTTTTTTAGCTTCACATAGTTGTCCTTTGAGGAGCAATCTATTTATAGTAGCAATTTGTTGGAGAAGAAGATGTCCTTTTAAGGGAGTCATATTTTTTATTAGAAGTTTGACTCAAGGAGTATGGTCCCATTAGAGCTCTTTGAAGTCATGGACAAGACCAAGGTGAAGGATAGGACTCTTGTCCAAAAGGTGAGGTGGAACGACCATGGGATCTCATCTAATGGTAGATGAAAAGTATCCATGAGAATCATGCTATGTATAGCTCCGTGGTACACATATTCAAGAGAAGATAACAAGTGACGGGTACTCACATGATTCTTGTTTAATCGTTAGGGATATGGATGGAGTGGATAGCACTAGAGGGATGAGCGTGGAGAGACACAAAGGGTGAGGTAGGAAAATCAGTCAACAATAGAATGGTTGAAGATGCAATGTGTTAAGGGGATTAGGTTCGGGTTTACCCTCAAGCGAGGATAAACGATAGGCACCCAATCCATAGATATGAGTTACGATGTATGGTCTAAGCCAATTAGGAGTGAGTTTTTCCATTTACTTTTTTCTTCTTTGGTTACGTGTTGATTTTCTTTCAAGACAAGGTCACCGACTTGGAAGGTTCATTCATGAACATGTTTGTCATAAGCACATTTGATACATTGTTGGTAAACTTGAAGGTGATCCAGAGTGTTAAGACGACGTTCATCTAATAACTCTAGTTGTGCTAAGCGGTCCTGACAAAATTCATCATCAGTAAGCATGTCATGGAGAGAAATGTGGAGTGAGGGGATCTAGACTTCGAGAGGTAGAACAACCTCTATACTATAGACCAATGAAAAGGGTGTAGCCACAATGGAAGTGCGAATACTAGTGTGGTATGCCCATAGGGAAAAAGGAATGTGCATATGCCAATCCTTCCCATTATCGTTAACCACTTTCATGAGAATTTTATTGAGGGTTTTGTTAGTGGATTCAACTTGGCCATTGGTTTGTGGGTAATAAGGTGAGGAGAAACTAAGCTGAATGCCAAAGGCGTCGCAAAGTTTTTGCAGTGTTTTGTTTTTGAATTGTTTTCCATTATCAGTGATGAGGCAATGAGGGAAACCAAAGTAGAAAATGATGTGATGGTTAATGAACTCACATATTTTCTCACTTTTATGGAGATGAGTGGTATGGCTTCACCAATTTCAATGAGTTCAATGTGGGCTTATTTGGTAGGAGGTTTCAGAAGCCAATACCACTCTGGTCATTATGTTTGTGGGTGGTACATGAAATAACAAAGTATGGTGGCCTTGCTCGTAAAATCCAAAACCAAAACCCTTCCATGCACACGTGCAAGAAGGTGTGGACGAAACAGTGATTGGTAAGTGATTGGAAGTCAACGGAAAATGGCGGGGTTATGATGGTGGTTGGTGTGTCGGTGGTAGTATCAATTCCCCATAGGTGAGACTAGTATGAAGATGAGGAGGACCATTAAGGAGGCATTCTCTTATACGGTGGTCATAGCAAGGGTGTTGGTGAAGGATTCCATACTCGTCTGGAGTAAGGAATGTGTTGATACTATATAGGCGGTACTCCCCCAGCGTGAGGTGTTGAAAAAAACCTTCCAAGGGATCAGTGGTTGGTATGTGGGTAGTTGGTATGGATGATGTGTTGGAGGTCAATGTGGAGGTGGAATTAATAGATTGGGAAGCTAATGGGTCAGCCGTGGAGGTTATAGTAGCGGTAGGAATAGAGGAGGTATGTGCGGTGTGAAAGCTGGCTGCACTAGTAGGTGGGGGTATAGGTGAAGCGGTATTGGTTGCGGAGGTAGATGGCTTGACAAGTATGAGCACATCATTGGGTTGGTAAAGTAGGTTGCATGTTTTGAAAGGTAATGGGTCAGCTAGAATGGTATAAGTGTGTCCTTCATGTTCAAGATTTACACAATGATGCAAAGTGGAGGGAACACAACCCATGACATGGATCCAGGGTCTACTAAGAACCAAGTTATATTGGAATTCCCCCTCGAAAACATAAAACAATTCTAGAATAGTGTGGGGGCCCACACAAACAAGAAGGATGACAATGCCTAGTGTGGAGGTGATAGCGTCATTAAATGAACGCAACATGACCAGATGTTTATGCATGTAATTATTAGGTATGCGCATTTGATCAAATGCATGGGATGAAACGATGTTAATGATAGCACCTCCATCAATCATCACATGGCATACCCGTATGTCATCAATGCAGATAGAGATGAAGAGGGCTGGGTCTGGGTCATCGTTTTTGTATGGCGCGATCTCTACCTCTAAGAAGCTGAGGGAGGCCACTTGGTGAACAAGGTGAGGTGAGGATGAAGGTGGTAATTTGGTGAGAGAGGCTACATGATGGGGTTTGATAATGAAGGCTATGGGTGTAGGGTCATTGGGTAAAACCTCGATAGATTGAAGAACCTCCATGAGGGCTTGACGATGGGATTCGAGGTTTGGATGAGGTCATATAAGGACATTTTGAGGGGAGATTGGTGTAATTTTTTGAGCATGGTGCGATGTGTGATGCCATTAGAAATGGGGTATGTGGGGCCATGGATAGTTATCTTAGGTATGGGTGTAGATGGTATGTTGGGTATAGGATTGGTTGGTGGGTCAACTACCTTTTCTTTACCCTTCTGCACATGTGTAGTGATGTGTACCATGTTGATTTGAGGGAAGTTGTCAAATGGAGAAGGTGTAGGGTAAGTGGTATAATGACATGAAGGGAAAAAACCTACTAGAGGAGAAAATCCTTGTGAGGTCAATTGGGCGCAACAACATTTGGGTGGTGGCGTGGCAAGTTCTCTGATGCAAACCATGTTAATTTCAAATTTTGTGTGTGGTTTTGGGAGCTGTGAGGGTGGATGTTATAGTTGTTGAGTGGGTAGTGTGGGAATAGGTGTTGGTGAAGCAGGATCCTCATCAAGAAGGTCATCATCATCAAATTTGGTTTCGGGTGGACACAATTGGATAAGGACAATTTTCAAGGCCTTGCATTTCTCCACATCATGCCCTGACACACGATGGTATGCGTAAATTTTGGTATCATCAAACCCCTTTGGCTTGGGTTTGAGGGGGTCATAAGGTCGGAGTGGCGGTAATGTGATAATGAAGTCTTGAGGAGGTTGGTTAAAATTTTGGCATAGGACCTTGCTAGTGGATCACAATGGGAAGTGAATGTGGGTATGGGTGTAGGTGTGGTTGGTTGTCTGGGAATTGTTTTTGGAAGAGTAGGAATAGGTCGAGTGATTTGTTTAGGTGTCAGTGTGGTTTGAGGCATCGGTCGGGTTCATTTGGGTAGGGGTATAGTAGATGGACGGGTAGGAGAGTGTGGGGTTATTTGGACTACCTTTTTGTGGGGTCTGGGGTTTTGTTTTTGGGTTGCACCTTCTTGGGTAAAGGTGATGTGGGTGTACAAGGCCTAGAAGGAAAAGTAGATAAAGGAAGAGGGTGAGTTAACCATAGGGATAACGGGGTGCTATGATGGTAGATGATGTGGGTCATGCTTAGGGTGTGAGGGATAATGGTGAAGTGTAGTGGGTAGTGAAGCAATGGTTGAAGGTATCGAGAGGTATTTGTGGTAAGGAGCTGGAGGTGCGGGTATGAGTCATGTTGTGTGCCTGGGTATATTAGAGGTTTGTGAGGAAGGAATAGGTTGTTGTGTTATTAGTTTATGGATGGGTGAAGGGTGTTTGACCATGTTGGGAAGTTGAGGTCACGAAGGTGGATGAGACAAGTGCGGGTGTGATTGGTGCGGTCGAGGTATGAGGTTGATGAGTTTGTTTCTTTGGTTTGGGTGTTGGAGTAGGTGTGGTATTGACATTGGAGGATGTAGCTAAATCCATTTTAATAGGTGGATGAGTAAGGCTGGTGGTTGGGGTGACCCCTAAAGTGGTAATAGGTTTAGTGGAGGTAAATGTTGTGGGTATGGGTTTGGGTTTAGGTATAGGTTGGGTTATGGGTAAGGGTGTGGTGTGAGTGCTAATAGGTATCATGGAAGGGGTTGTGACAACAAAGTGGTTGTATGTGGTTTGATGGGTGGAAATGTGTTTGGGTAGATAGTGGAGGTGTCATCGAGGGATCTATACATCTGTGTTGAGACAGGAGTAAGAGGTGCCCCCATAATAAAGCCCTATCCACATAATCCAAGTGATCGGCCAAATGTGAGAATGGCACGTTTGTGGGTGGAGTTGGTGAGGACCTAATGGGAATTCCTATAAAATGCATCTTAGAGATGGGGAATCAGCTTGACTTAAGATTCCATGGGTAAGAGAGATAAAATTAGGTCTATTGGATGTTGGGTAGCTGATGGAGAATGCTTGCCAAGAGGAAAAGGTATCTCCACTGGGTCTATGATGGGTGGAAGAGATGATGGGAGTTCCTTTATGAGTGGAGGAATAGATAGGTGCTCATCTGTGGGTGGAGCAGGTAATGGGTGCTCCTCTATGGGTAGTGGAGGTAATGGGAGCTCCTTTATGGGTTTAGGAAGTATGGTAGGTAAAGGTTCTCTAAGTGGAGAAGCTAGGGGTGAGATGGTCTCAATGTTAGCAGAAGACTCCTCTGTAGGTGATGTAGGAGATGAAAGGTGTTCTTCTATTGGTGAAGGAATAGTGATGGTTGGTTTAGATGTGGAAGGAGGATTTCGGGCTAGGATTTCCTCTATGGAAGGGATGTGAGGTAATTGAGAAGCGACAGGTACCTCGTTAAAGATTGCATGAACTTCACGGGTATGGGTATCATGAGTGGATGTCTCACCGGTTTGATTGGATGAAGGGGCATGATTGGGAAATGGTTTTTTGAAGATTTATAGATTTTGGTTGGGGGTGGTGTTGGGATTATCCATAGTCAACTCACCTTTCTCGAGCATTTCTTAGATAATATTCTTAAAAGTGATGCGTTTCATCACTATGACCCTTAACTCGGTGATAGTTATAGAAATCTTGTTCCTTATACCACACGAGCATGGGGTGAGCAGGGTCAAAACCAGTGTGTGGTTTTATGGGTGGAAGGGTGATGGAACCAACTTTGATAAGCTTTTCTAAGATAGAAGAGTAAAGTTCCCCAATTGGGATATATTTTCGTTGCTCTTGTCTGAACCAAAAATCCTAGATAGGTGATAGATTAGATAAGGGTGTAGCCTGATTGGATGGATGATCTGGGCCGGCCTTGAGTACCACTACGTTAGCGGTACCTTTATCCTTTGAATAATTGGTTGGTGGTTTGGAAGAATAAGAGGTTTCATTCGACTTGAATGCCAAATTGTTATTTCATAATTGGATTTTCTTCTCTTCAATGGCCCAAATCTCTAACTTTCGTGCCATAGTGAATGCCTCATTGAATGTTCGGAAAGTTTGGACCTGTAAGGTCGGGGAGATATGTCTAGCGCAATCTCATGTGAAGATATTGATGAGTTTAGTTTGTGGTAGTTAGAAGGTATGTTGATTGATTAGGTTGTGCCAGCGAGTGACAAAATCTGTAATAGATTCATCCTTGTAATGACATGTGGAATATAGATCGGTCATGGTAACTTTATTAGCGATATTGATAGAGAAATGATCCAAGAAATCTTGGGCTACCTGATTGAATGAAAATATAGAGTGTTTGGGTAACCCACTATACCAGTCTAATGCAGGTCCAGTGAGGGACATGGGAAAAGTTCTCAAAAGTAAGGCATCATCATGAGCAATCAGATAACACCCATGTTTGAACAAGCACAAATGTTGTTGTGGGTCTTCCTTACTATTGAAGCGGTTGAATTTTGGCATTTCCCAATGCACAGGGTATGAACAGATAGGAATGGATGGGTGAATAGGCTCGTTACAAATATCATCGAGGTGAGAGTGTTGCGGGAGCTGGAAACCGACACATCTAGTATCGCATCTTATCCATCATCAATTTAATTAGGTAATTAGTGGGTTGTGATGATTGGATGCCTCCTATAGCATGAGGAGGTTGGTTTTGGGTATATAATGGGGGTGGCATTCTAGTGTATGGGGCTGCCATGTAAGGTGGTGGAGAAGAAGGTAATGAAATAGGGGTACATACCTAGAATGGATAATAGACTAAAACAGCGGTTGTTGGTAGTATGTATATGGGGGTGGAAGGGTCGTGGTAACCCTAGTGGCAATAGGGGATAATGATTGTGGAATGGAAAGAACTACGTTCTGAAATGGGGTAGGGGTCACCAACACTAGAGGTGGGAACGTAGCTATAGGTATGTGTGAGACATGAGGGTGGATGAGGTTGTGTTTGGGGTAATCATCGAGGGTATGGTGGATGTAATGGGTGCCACAGAGATAACAGACACGATAGTCATGGCGGGTATAGAACCTAACTGTAAAACAACTGGGGTAAGGTGGATGTGGGTAGCACGGAGCCAGATGGGGCTGATGCGGAAGTGGGTACGAGAGTTGAGGGGATAGATACAGGCATGCCATATATCAACTGACCCGAGGCATCTTGAGTGGATGAGTGGGAGAGGTAAAACTACAGGCACCGAGTTACGGTCAAGGAGTCATGAAAACTCCTCATCTCTAGTAGCAATATTAGTAATTTGGATAGGATCCATGGCTAGTGATAAAATAGAAGGTGGTGAAGAAATAGGTGGGAGAAGTTGGTGGTGGCGTGGAACAAGAGGGTGTTCACTTGTCATGGGTTAGTAACATGTGAACCAAGTATTGATCGGTAGGGCTTCTTCCTGTAAATGATATAGAGAACAACGGGAAGAGGTGAATCTAGTGATAAAAAAATGGATGAAGTAACAAATGGTGGGTGGAATGTGAAAGCAGGGATAACCGATGTCGATCAAGGGTAAGCTAGACGTACCCAAAATTGTAGGGTAGTCTTGCACCATCGGAACAATGTAACACGTACCCCAATGATGATACAAGTCTCCTCGCAAGATGTTCGGGATCCGAAAAATCTCCCCAAGTGTGCGTTAACATCTTGCATGCCCCACTTAGCCCCTGTGTGCTTTGTTTTTCTCTTTTCCCTCTTTTCTTGGCCTTTTGCTCTTCAGTTATGAAACCGCTGCCCTACCTGGGTGGCGGTCTCGTGACCGCCGCCCTAAGCAGGGTGGAGGTCCTGTAACTGCTACCCTGCTCAGGGTGGCGGTCCTTTACGTGTTTTCCAGAATTCTCTTTTAACATGACTCACGTAAATTTCAATGTTTACTAGCTTTTTTTCACCACCATGAGCTTGCATTAATGATTCTGGTTCTTTGGAATAGTGTTTTTCCATTGTTTATAATTTAAGAGATCAATTTGGTATTTACCTTGGGTAAATGCAAATGATATAAATAGTTGGCTTGTGCTCAAGCAAATGACCCCTCAAATTTTCCTCTAAATTTCTCATTGCAATAGATTAGTCTTTCATTTTTCTTAGAATTCTTAGTTTCTTTCATTGCATGCTTAGTTAGTGTTGTTTTGCTGTTAGGAAGCCACATATCCATCTTGTGCAAGTGTTGTTGATATTTCATCCAATCCATTGGAGTAGAGTAGTTTGTTTTCAATAGGAAGCCATTAAAGTTGCAGGTTTTGTTATTTAAATAGCATAGTTTTAGGTTTTGGACATTTTATGTTGCATGACTCATAATAAATCCCGCTAGGAATTATATAAGCCAAGCTCTGTACTCTTGCATTATCTCTCTCCTACTCGCATTGTATTCAGTCTGTATCCTAAACTACCTTTGTCCCAATATCTACTTCTATTGATGCTAGCATTACACGCTTTTTTGGATCCACGTGAACATGAAGGAGTGAGGAGGTCACACTGAGGGGACAAGATCACACACATCATCAGATTTGCCACTGTTCTGCAGAATCCAGGTTTTAGCTTTCAAAGTTCTAAGTTAAAAGCATATCAAATAGAGTATCCAATCACTTTATTTCAGTCAATTTTACTTTCGATATTGCAGGGAAGCTGTGAGGATTGATAGTTTCTGAGAGACTATGATTCTTTCCTCACTTCTGAGGTAGGATCGAGAGTCTTTCAAATAGATTAGATCAGTTATTTCATTGTTTAGAATAGATTTACAATTGCACAGGCAAGTAGCTATACTCGGTTACTTTGTTTGTTTTAAAATTCGACACTAGGTTAATTGTCAATTTCTAGATATATTAAAATAGTTGCTCCTTCAAATTCATTTATAAAATTCATCAGAAAATAACAAAAATATAGAAGTTATATATGTTATAGATATACTTCGCATAGTTAATTTTATTTTGCTGCATTTAGTTTACATTATTGCTTTTGTATGACAATCACGGGACCTAGAGAGCCCAGGGAATATGTATTCGAGCCAATCGTGCCCCAACCCAATCTCGTCACAGCCATAACTGATATAGATCATAATCTTAGGATCCAAGTCTTCCGAACAACAGTAAACTTACAACAAATTAGTTTCCAACTGCACGGGTTAAACATAGAAGACGACCAAGCACACACGTTTTGGTCAAATCAACCAAACTACAGATTACCCTAGATTCATATCCACATGAATGTGGAAGGGTTTGAAAGAGAGCAGACCTTTGGTTGTGATCCTTTGGTCCCATAGCTAGACACAGGAGACACTCTCATAGATATAGATACTAACTTGAGAATTCAGGTTGCACAAATGCCTGTAAGATATTATGAGAAGATCACACAATTATTAATTCTGAATATAGAAGCTGAGAAAGCATACGATTACTGGATACTAGGGGTTAGAGACTAAATCCACACATGACCATAGTAGGACCACAACAAATATGAATCTACGGTTGTGACCCACAAGTCTCACAGCCTAACGAGTCTATAGGTGAATCAGACATAGATGCGTTGGCCTACGTACACTAGTATTCAGATCTACTCCACTTCCACCTATCATCATCGAACAGTTATCCTTGCTAGACACAGTAGCTAACAAAGCTAAGGAGTTCTGGACTAGGCTAGAGAATCACCCATAGAGTCAATTATATTTACCATCCGCCCTATGACCTTATCTGGAGATATACACGAAACTATCCCAGGTCATTTTCCACGTATTCCACAACCTATAGACGAATCACGCGATCTCAATATTGATTATAACCTTGAGCAGTCATCCTTGCTGATCGATCTATCACACCAGTTTAGGTTAGGAGGGCCTTCTTTGCCTTAGATTCACAATTTCCACTAGTGCGCGTCAAAGACATCAGATTGCCTAATTAGCTTGTCTGCATCCCACACATATTTAATCCCCACCAGTTGTCTCGGCATGACCTCAGGAGGTCGGGTGCGAGGAAAAGTTACTTGTAGATTCCCATGCTCGCTTGTCACTTTTCCATCGTACAAAATTGGTGAACCTGACGTGAACCTTTCTACTTTCTGATTTGGAGTCATATTTCTACTAGTTCTTTTAAATTAAACGACCTTTACTACCTCATCAGCTTTCACCATCACCTTCGCTCCTTCCCATTATTCTGTGGGTATTCATATACCCCCGAATATGTTAGGATTTGATGTGTATGGTAGGCCTCTCTTAGGACTTGAGGCATATTACGCTCAACTGAATAGACAATCATCGCCTCGCTCTCAGTATGGGGTGACAACTACGCAACTAACCAGTTGTCAACACAAACTCCAAGGGTCAGATATAGCCCATCTTTCCAAATAGAGGAGTTGGATCAAATCACTCAAACACAACAAACAGAGCCTTCAGGCTCGAACAATATGACACTCACAGGAGAATCTAGTTCATCTCCTCAGGTACTACTTAGACCACAAATTAGTAGACAAGTTGACCCATACCTAGTTTTAGATAATGAACATTTGACATGTTATGCTAGGAATGAACAACGTTCCCAAGGTATGTACCCACCTATAGGGAATCTACAATTACAACCCGAGGTCTCTTTTCAAGGAAATACCTCCATGCCATTACATATAGGAAATGCCCTCGGGGAAACTTGGCAGGGGCAGTGATCAGTTCATAGTAGGATATCACATGCCTATATAACACCATGATATACAACAAACATCGCTAAGGAAAAACACCGTGACTTCACCAAATGAAGTCATTTCAACGTTAGTAGAAAAAGTGAGGGGGTTAGAACTTGCTCAGGAAAATCACCATTCTCAACTCATGTAGGTAGGAAATTCCAAACCTAGCCAAATAGACCTCCTCACAGGAATAGGTATGTTAGGCGTGACCCCTCAGTATTCACAACAAATGCCAACTAGAACTGTCATTTCTAACACCGATCTGACACCTCCCGGTCTAGTACAAAATAATCCATTCTTGGACAATACCCCTTCATACTTAAACATGTACTCCAAATCACCACAAGGGGATATGTTCTCCTCTCCCGGCATGATTTCTCAAACACAGGGGTTTCCTTATGCCCCCACTAACACGTACACTATGCCATATCAACAACCCATTCCACCTCCACTCCCTCAACAGGCACCATCAATGGTCGAAACCTATGTGATAGGGACATATTCAGAATACTTGAAAGAGCCCTTAGATTTCACCATATGAAGCGTCATGCTTCCAAGACCTCTTCCTGATTTTCCCAAGTACAAAGGTGAGGGAGATCCAAATGCACATATCAAAGCTTACGCCACAGCCATCCGAGAACTACTCCCATGGGATGGGGTTGTTGCTAAAATATTTCCCAAAACCTTGGAAGGTATCGCTCTTGATTGGTATTATAGAATACCTAAGGCTTCCATCCATTCATTCAAGCAACTCGTTTCAGAGTTCATCAAGGCCTTTGACATGAACAAACTATTAAGGATAGGAATCAGGGAATTCTTGCACATTAAACAAGAACACAATGAATCTGTTGCCCATTTCATCCAGAGGTGGCGTACAGTTCTTTATTCTTTGGCAAGTGCTCCAAATATGGATCAAATGGAACTATGTGATTTATTCCTTCATTCTCTTAGCAGAGAGGTGAAGGAAGAAGTCTAGAAGTTCCCACTAAGAACTTACGATGAAGTACTTGAGAGTACTCTCTCGAATAGATCAAGTGGCAATTGATAGTGGTCACAAAACATATGGAGCAAACGGGAGGTTAATCACCTCCAACCAAAACACTACAACTTATCCTACTATCATGAATGTCAATCAAGGACCTAAAATCCTTAATAAAAATTGTGGAGTGACAATGGATGGAGTAACTGATCAAGCTAGAAAGGTAAATGTTGTGAATACTCCACCACAAATAAACAATCAACGAAACAATAACTTTACTCCAACAATCAATACAGTGGATTTTAATCATCCACAACAACAACAAACAATGGTGCAAAGCCCTACATGGGATCCAAATCAAAATTCAACTAGGTATCAAAACCAGAATTCAAACCAAAAACAACAAACACAAAACTTTAATAGGCAACAGTTTGATCAAAGTTTTAGGCCACAATATACACCGAGCCAACAAACTAGGAATTACAATCCTAACTCGTATTGTGGTTTTCACAAAATCCGAGGCCATGACACTAGAACGTGTCATGACTACAATAAATTTATGCAACATTTTCTAGAGGAACAAAGACAACTTTTTATAGATATGTTCTTGGCAGATCCTACGTCACCAGCACCAAATACTTTTACAGGGGTAGTTTCCCCTCAAAATGCACCCCTCCAGATCTTCAATGATCCACTTCCAAATCACAACAATAACAAGATAAATCCAAATGGGACAAACAAGGGTGTAATTACAGGAAACAATGATCATGAAGCCTCAACTTCACTGAATCCGTTAGTTGCACCACAACTAGGAAGTCAGCCATGACCTAAGATAGTCGGTTTAGTGGAGTTAGATGCCAAACTACCCATAGAAGCTATAACAAGGACACGAGAGTATTCCTCTCAGCTAAGTCCAAGCTACCCGCTAGAAACAGACAATATCCAACGAGTATTAATAAAACCCGTGGGTGCTTACGACTTAATTAATGATCTAACGAAAACCTTCTCACACATCTCCTTTTTGGATTTGTTGAAGAACTCCCCTGCTCACAGGGCTTCTCTTTTAGAAGCATTGGGTTTAGGTCATCTAATTAGCATCACTCCACCTCCCGAAACATAGGTAAACCATATAGACTTTGATATCCACCCTCCAGGGCAGCCGGATAGGGACACCGAATTCATATTCGAAATAAACAAAATGCCAACAGATGCTGAGATTACACGCCGAGGTGATCCGGCCTTACACTTGCAAGTGTGGGTTTATAACAATTATGTGAAATGCGCGATGGTTGACGATGGGGCAGCAGTTAACATAGTCCCTTTTTCTTTCCTTCAAAAGCTAGGGTACGGAGAAACGAATTGTTCCACAACCCGAAATATGCTAAGAGGCTATGACAACCTTAAAGCCACTTCAATTGGAACTATAATACTACCGGTCACCTTAGGACCCAAAACAATCCTGACTGAGTTTTATATTATAGATCGGGAAACTAACTATAATATGATCCTCGGCCGACCATGGATACACCGTATGAAGGCAATCCCTTCTACGCTATTTCAAGAAGTAAGATTCTTGCATTTAGGAAAGGTGTTCATAGCCAAAGGTGATCCAAAACCATTCGATGTACACCTGGCTGACCTAAAGAAAAGACTAGGCATGCACTCGGAGTTTGAACTCCCAACGAACCAACTTAATAAACCTACCGATGCGAAACCAGAAGAAAAGTTGGTACCTACGACAGATCTTGAAACTATGAGCCTAGCCAAGGCAACCCCAGCCCCCAAAGATGAGGCTAACACTGTAGAAATAGTATCATTAGGAACTACTGCAAAAATTGTTGAATTACTAGAACAAGATCTACCAATGTTCCTACCATTTGATTCTGTAGGCATGGGGTGCACCCTAGGTGTCGGTTCTCTCCCAGCAGTAGATCTCTACATGGTAGAGGTAGAAGATGTTAACACAACAAATATCCCAGCGCCCATATTCCTAGCTAAGTATTGGACTCTCCATTTCGATGGAGCTAAATGTCATTACGGAGCTAGGGCAGAGTAATCCTTACTTCTCCCGAAGGAAAAGTCCTACCATTTTCCTTTAAACTAAATTTCAAATGCACAAACAATGGCACTGAGTATGAAGCCCTCCTCCTTGGCCTCATCATAGCTAAGAGAATCGGTGTTGATAACATCAGAGTGTTAGGAGACTCACAATTGGTAGCAAATCAAGTTGCTGAGATGTATGAAACCAAAGCCGAGCACTTACAACTCTACAAAACAGTTGTACTAAATTTAAGCAAAGAGTTTGACTTCATATCAATCAAAGCAATCCCGTGAGAACAAAATCTTCTCGCTGATTCAATAGCAACCTCAGCATCGTGCTTTACTCCAAATAGTAAGTTAGAGGATACCCATTTCATGGTATCCCTTCATGATGAACCATTGATAAAAACAATGTCAAATCCTCTTTTAAATAGAAATGAAAACAAATCTACTATCCTAGACCACATCGATAGTGATACAACCACTCTTGATTTCTTAAATGCCTATGCGGCATTACATCTTGCCCATCACGTAATAGATTTGTCTTTAATTCCACATTCATCTTCTTACTTCGGGAATCCCATGACAGAGCTTCCCCCACAAAAGGAACTCAACATATACATAGTCAAGAACGAAGATGATCTGGAACTACCTCAGCCCGCCTGAGTTTGAAGAAGGTAACACTTCTTTAATCAAAGAAACAATTGATATTAACATCGAACGGAAGATGAACCAAGGATATTGAAGTTAGGATCCTTGTTAACTCCATTAGAAGTAGAAATACACACTCGGATCCTCAAGGAACATCAGAAGGCTTTTGCATTTAATTATAAAGAAATGACAGGGGTTGCACCACACATTGCGGTGCACAACCTCATCACTAAATCTGATGCAAAACCGATTAAACAAAAATCAAGACCAATGAAACCCAAGGTAGCTCTCATGGTGAAAGAGGAGGTAATGAAACTCCTCCAAGTAGGATTCATCAAACCAGTCGATTACTCTCAGTGGGTATCTAATATCGTTCCCGTTCTCAAAAAGAATGGGAAGATACGCATCTGTGTAGACTTCCGAGACATTAACAAGGCATGTCCTAAAGATGACTTCCCATTACCATCTATAGATGTCATCGTTGACGCAACAAGCTGGATTTGAGCTTTTATCTCTCATGGATGGATTCTTGGGATACAATCAAATCAGAATATCCGAACAAGATCAAGCTAAAACCATGTTTATAACTCCTTGGGGAACCTATTGCTATGTTGTTATGCCATTCGGTCTCAAGAACGCCGATGCTACATACCAGCGGGCTATGACATATATATTTCATGATCTTATTCATAAAATTGTGGAATCCTACGTAGATGACTTGCTGGCTAAAGCCAAGAAACATTGTGACCATCCGGAAGTGCTTCACATCATTCTTTCATGTCTAATAGAATACGGAGTCATGCTAAACCCTGAAAAATGTGTCTTTAGTGTGACAGGAGGGAAGCTCCTAGGTTACATTATATCATCACGCGGGATCGATGTTGACCCAACCAAAATTAAGGCTATTCTCGAAATGGTCCCACCTTCGGATGAATCTGGAATTAGATCATTTCTCGGAAAACTTGGTGCGATCCAGAGATTCATCCCGGACTTAAGTTTCACCATTCATCCAATCAACAATCTACTCAAGAAAGATTATAGCATTGATTGGACCAAACTGCAATGAAGCTTTCGATGCAGTTAAGCATTTCTTGTTATCACCACCTACACTAATGCCACCTAAGCTAGATCACCCGTTAATTTTATATTCACGAGCCACCAATGTCTTGCTAGCCTGTATGTTGGCTCAAGAAGATGATGACAATAGAGAACGTGTGATCTATTTCATTATCCGGACATTGCTTGACTATGAAACACGCTATACGCAAGCAGAATGAGAATGCCTCACCATAGTCTTTGCAACCAAATGCTTAAGACATTACATGTTAAATCAAGAAACAAAGGTCATCGTAAAGACAAAACATTTACGAACTTTCCTCACGCAAGGGTCCTTGTCTAAAAAGGTTGGACGCTTTATAACCTTAATGGGTGAATTTGAATTAAAATTTGTAAATCAGAAGTCGGTTAAAGGAAAAATCATCATGGATTGGTTAGCTGATAATCCATTAGACGGAGGTGATCTAGTAGATCTAGACTTTCCAGATGAGTGTGTATACTACATCGAAACCCGACCTTCTATCTCTGAGTGTCCTTGGTACACTGATATCATTAATTATATCATGGACCGTACATATCCAGAAGGTGCTACACCACAACGAAGAAGGTGGTTATGCATTATCGTAGCTAAATATGTCATCATAGAACAAGTGCTCTATCAAAAAGTGTTCGATGGAATGCTTCTAAGATGCGTCGACACAGAAGAATCCAAGAGGATTCTCCATGAATCTCACAGTGGAATGTGTGGAGGCCACTTCGGTGGCCATGCCACCACTCAAAAAATACATCGAATGGGCTATTTCTAGCCTACTCTAGAACACGACGTAGTAGAGTTTGTACGAAGGTGTCATAAGTGCCAAGAATTCTCTCATGAGATTCACATGCCGGCACAAGCTCTACAACCAATCGCTACTCCATGGCCCTTTTCTACGTGGGGCCTAGATTTAATAGGGAAATTCTCTCCCTCATCTACAGAGATGGCCATAATTTCATAATCATGGCCACCGAATATTTTACCAAGTGGGTAGAGGCTATGCCTCTTACTACTGTGTCGGGTTCTGTAATCGCCAAGTTCATTTTGAACCAAATCATTTGCAGGTATGGTATCCCGCAAGTCATTATCTCAGATAATGGGACTTCTTTTAAGAATGACGAAGTTCACGAATTATGCAATAAATTTAAAATAAGCCATCATACAGCCTCCTTGTATTACCCTCAAGCCAATGGACAGGCTGAGGTGAAAAACAAAACATTAAAAGCCATTCTCCTTAAAATGGTGAAAGAAAACAAATGAGATTGGCATTTGAAGTTATACCCAGCCTTATGGGCCCACCGAACCTCAATAAGGACACCAACAGGAGTGACTCCTTTCTCGCTAGTATTCGGGGTAGAAGCAGTTCTCCCGCTGGAGGTTGAAATACCCAGTCTCCGTATTTCATTACAAGGGATCCTGGATGAAGACGCTTATAGAGAAGCACGTCTCTCCCAACTAGAAATCCTAGATGAAGCTAGGTTAGATGCTGAATAGTGGCACAAAATCTATGCTGACCGGATGTGCGGTAGTATAACAAGAAGGTCTATGAATGCGATATATATGAAGGTGATCTAGTTCTAAGGCTGGACAGCCAGATCGACAAAAAGATCGGTGAAGGAAGGAAGTTCCGGCCCAAATGGTTGGGCCCATACTGAGTCATGAAGGACTATGGAAATGGTGCATATCTCCTATGTACACTAGAAGGTGAGGAATTTGGTGAAACAGTCAATTCCCTACACCTCAAATGATTCTACGCGTAAGCAACTAGTACTACTTGTATAATTATATCTACATTGCATCTTCATATAGTTAGGATCATTTTGTCCGCTTGTTTCGTACAAATTTGTGATCAAGGAATTTATTCTCAAAGCAATTCATTACAAACTCATGATGTTGTTGGCATAAACACTCTAATCATACTTCTCTATTTCCATGATATCATCAAACTATTTTGGAATCATTTCATCAAATAAAGCTAGATATGACAAGGTCTTAATGGTAACCATGCCAAGATCTGTGGGTTTATTCTCACTTTTGGTTTCTTCTTAGGATGGGTGTCTTGCCTATGGTCTGTTCTTAAGCTTCATGGTGTCACATCTATCCCGTATGTATATCTCTTTGGAAATAAGAACACACTGACATTTTGCTCAAATAAACAAGTCAAGTATAGATCAAACAGAAAATTTTAAATTTACACATTTCCTTGCCCCACCAACCTTTGGTGATGAGCTTGCATCTCTTACTAGTGACGTAGGGTTGGGAAAGGATGGAAATGCCCTTACTCACCTATGCCTTGCCTATGGTGATAAACCCATGCTTCTTACTAGTAGCATGGGGCAAGGTGTGGGGGGTCCTCTTGACAAGCAAATGCAAAAGGTCATAAACAAACAATTCAAATCTTGAAGTCTTGAGTCAAAAGCAAATGAATCGGATGTCCAAAATCCCAAGAGAATTAAGAATCCTAAAACCTCAGATTTTGTCTACCATATGGCCATCTACGGATCTAAGTCTAGATAAACCGCAAAGCAAGTTGCATCCCAAAACTATGAAGTCACTCGAGTGGAGTAAGCTTGTAGCATCCTAATTTGATTCCGTCAAAGCTTTGTCTATCTTTCATCAATATCATTTCAACACATTTCATAACTTGTGCCCTTTTCAGCTCTCGGTGATGAGCCCTCGCATCTTACTAGTTGCGTGGGGTTAGGAGAGGGGTAGGTTTATCTGCTTATCATACCAGCTTATCTTCACCACTTTGCCAAAGCAAATATGAAGTATCCAAAATTGCTTACAGAAACTAAGATTCAAAATCACATTGTATCTACATTATCATATATCAGCATCATGAAATACAAAAAGAAAGTAAACACTTGCATCATTTGTTCTCCATTGCATACATTCTAAAGAGCATATAAGCATAATATCATAGTTCACATGAGGAAATGGAAATGCAAGTAAGCCATAAATGCCAAAAGTCTGATCCAAAAAGAATATATATATATCAAAATTCCTGTACAATGCCATCATGCGCTAAGCATGGTCAAAACGCTCAAAGAGCCCGAGATATACAAAAATATCATGCAAAAATCTAGGGGAGCCAAGTGGCTTCTCAACCCCTATGAGACCCCTCTGAAGGTGCATGCCCACGCCTAGGACTCGGCTATGCCGGCGCTCTGAGTGCACGGAGGGCTCAGGATCCCGAGGGGTAGCCGCAGTCTCGCCATGAGAATGACTCCTCATCAGGTGCTCGGCTATCCTATACCCCGCTAACTCCATATGGAGAGTTGATACCATCTTGGCCATGTGCCAAATAGGGGAAAAGATGTCAGTATATATACGCGATTCTTGAGGGCTCCCCGGCATCCACAGATAGCTCTGCATGGGTCCTCTCCATGGGAATCATCAGGGTATCGGTGCATACCCTGCGAATCAGGTCCCGCCACTCATCGGTGGTCTCTGCAAACAAAGGAGAAAACAAATTAGAAATGAAACAAGAGATAAAACACAAGTGTAAACAAAAGGAGAGATAGCAACTAAGGAAATCCTAACTAAAAACAAACATTAAAAGGAAGGGTGGTAACTTACTCGGATCACCAGGCCTCAGGATGGATCTCAGGTCGGCACCGCCACGAGATGTCGGCTGGCGACCGAGGTTCTCCCCGTGGGCTGGAGCAACATAGTGTCCTACAATGGACTCATCCTCCCCACCATGGCCCTAGGAGAGTGGCTCCTCTGAAACTAGAGTAACTCTCTCTGCACTCTGCTCGGCCCTCTCTGCCTGCATGATATCCTGAGTGTCATGCCACTCAGGATCACTTTCCTCCTCAGTCTCCTCCTCTGTCTCTCCCCCTGTGAACTCCTTGGACTCGGAGTCTATGTTGATGGGGTCATCGCTGCTATGGGTAGGACCCGTGGCAATCCGAAGCAAGGGTGCCTGAGGCACACCGGCTCTCCCTCGGGCACGTACTACCCTCCTGGCCGCAATAGGAACGCCAAGAGTAACAACTATCCAACCCCGGCCTCTAGGACCCCTCTAGCCTCTCGAACTGACCTATATACTGGCACTACTAGGGGAAGCATGCCCATGTAGGGTAGGCCAAACTGCTGAGGAACTCGGCCAAAGGGGTGTATCTCCACTCACCCCACTCTGTCAATAAGCTGCCTGTGGTGGAGCAGGAGATCAAAGTAAGAGCCTCCTCGCCCCATATACCTGCCATGGTCTGATATGGTGTGGCCTCCATGTCATCGGTGGTCAGAGAAGCAACCTGGCGATGAGGTGCTCTGAGCACCAACATATCTATCCATCTGGCTGCCCTCACAGCTCAGGATCTGTCACCTCTACACCTCTACCATAAGGAATGAAGTGCTCATAAACCCAACTCATGACTAGGGTCGGGTGGCTCAAAGACTACCCCTGTAAACGGACTACCCTGTACAAGTCATGGTAGGTAGTCCCAAGTATGTCTACTCCCCAGGCGTAAATCCAGCCATGGCCCTCGATCTGTGCAATGATGGGGGACCAACAGTATAGTAATGTGTCTCCTCCCTTGTCCCCGATCAATCTCGAGGCAAGGATCCCCATAATAGCCTGGCGAAGCAAGGGGATGGGAAAACTAGGAATAGATCGAACTCTGACCCCCTTCTTCGAACCCGTGGAGATGACTGCATCTCCCATGTAGGAAGCCCACTGTGCTATCTGGGCCCGTGAACCTGCTGTCTCGAGGGTGAGTCATCTCCCGATGATCGGGACCCCCAAGATACGGTAAACATCCTCTAGTGTGATAGTCCACTCACCTCGGACCCCTAGTAATTGAAAGGTGTTCGATCAGCATCCTAGTAGGAAAAAAAGTCACAGAGTATGTGACTGGATGGTGCAACATGGGGGACCTGCGATATACGTAGTATACCAGCCCTCTGGAGAGTATCTTGCTCATCCTGTGAAAGGGCGTCTAACACTGCTGGGAGCCAATCACACTCCCTCTCTCGGCTCCACCGAATGTACTCCTCTCTCACCTACATACACCCAAAAACACACAAAACAAAGCAAGTTAGCATCCAAGTGACATTAGAAAAATCATGAAAACACATAGAAATGCTAAAAATGCAAAAACAATCTCAAACGCAGTGTTATTTTGACATTTCGTGAAAACCGCCGCCCTCGGCGGGCGGTGGTTTCATGCGCTGCCTTAAGGGCAGTGGTCTTGTAACCACCACCTGAACAGGGTGGTGGTCGTGTGCCGCCGCCAGGCGGGATGGTGGTCGTGTCCCGAAAACCCACGCGGGTTTTATAACTTAAAAAGCCTAAAAACACCAAAAAAGGACCGTTTTAGCTAAAAACAAAGCCTACCCAGTAGGCGCCCCCTAGATGGACCTTTTGAACCTAACATTTTTGAAAATAACCCCCCCATGACAAAGGTTTTAACATTTTAAAAATTTGGGGGTAAAAACAATAAATTGAGGAGAACTAACATGTGATCTCGCGGGTCGATGATCTACGCACGCAGAGGCATGATCGCTATCTCGCCACGAACGTTTTGACTCTACTCTCATAAGAAACCATCACCGTGGGTCCCAGAGCTCAGAATCAATCAAATCAACATGCGCAAATGAATAGGAAAATGGGCCCACTTTCATATATATAGTAGCCTGACTTGTTTTGAATGTTTTTTTCGCAGGTTTGGAGCGCCGACGGAGGTAAGTTCTTACCCCCGCACAAATGGTACATCCTCATTTCCCATTATTTTAGCATTTATTTTCCGATCTATCTTGTCTATCTGCACTTGAGTTCTCTTTTCATTTTGCTAGGAGCGGGAATTTTTAGATGGCATCATTTCGACACATGGACGTACCAAGTATGACTTCCAACTTCCCATTTCAGGATTGCCATACTCGGACCCACCATTTTATGCCTCTTCATGGCTAAAACACTTCTCTAAGGGGGCAATATGTACGTACCCAAAATTGTAGGGTACTGCACCATCGGAACAATGTAACACGTACCCCAATGATGATACAAGTCTCCTCGCAAGGTGTTTGGGATCCGGAAAAGCTCCCCAAGTGTGCATTAACATCCCGCATGCCCCGCTTAGCCCCCACGTGCTTTGTTTTTCTCTTTTCCCCTCTTTTCTTGGCCTTTTTCTCTTCAGTTACAAAACCGCCGCCCTGCCTAGGTGGCGGTCTCGTGACCGCCGCCCTAAGCAGGCAGCGGTCCTATAACCGCCGCCCTACTCAAGGTGGTGGTCCTTTATGCATTTTCTAGAATGCTCTTTTAACACGAATCACGTAAATTTCAATGTTTACCAACTTTTTTTCACCGCCATGAGCTTGCATTAATGATTAGTTCCCTAGAATAGTGTTTTGCCATTGTTTATAGTTTAAGAGATCAATTTGGTTTTTACCTTGGGTAAATGCAAATGCTATAAATAGTTGGCTTGTGCTCAAGAAAATGGCCCCTCAAATTTTCCTCTGAATTTCTCATTGCAATAGATTAGTCTTTCATTTTTCTTAGAATTCTTAGTTTCTTTCATTGCATGCTTAGTTAGTGTTGTTTTGTTGTTAGGAAGCCACATATCCATCTTGTGCAAGTGTTGTTGATATTACATCCAATCCATTGGAGTAGAGTAGTTTGTTTTCAATAGGAAGCCATTAAAGTTGCAGGTTTTGTTCTTCAAACAGGATAGTTTCAGGTTCTGGACATTTTATGTTGCATGACTCACAATAAATCCCGCTAGGAATTACATAAGCCAAGCTCTGTACTCTTGCACTATCTCTCTCCTACTCACATTGTATTCAGTCTGTATCCTAAGCTGTCTTTGTCCCAATATCTACTTCTGTTGATGCTAGCATTACATGCTTTTTGGATCCATGTGAACACGAAGGAGTGAGGAGGTCACACTGAGGGGACAAGATCACACACATCATCGGATTCACCACTGTTCTGCAGAATCTAGGTTTTAGCTTTCAAAGTTCTAAGTTAAAAGCATATCAAATAGAGTAGCCAATCACTTTATTTCAGTCAATTTTACTTTCAATATTGCCAGGGAAGCTGTGAGGATTGATAGTTTCTGAGAGACTATGATTCTTTCCTCACTTCTGAGGTAGGATCAAGAGTCTTTCAAATAGATTAGATCAATTATTTCATTGTTTAGAATAGATTTACAACTGCACAAGCAAGTAGCTATACTCGGTTACTTTGTTTGTTTTAAAATTCGACACTAGGTTAATTGTCAATTTCTAGATATATTAAAATAGCTGCTCCTTCAAATTCATTTATAAAATTCATCAGAAAATAACAAAAATATAGAAGTTATATATGTTATAGATATACTTCGCATAGTTAATTTTATTTTGCTGCATTTAGTTTACATTATTGCTTTTGTATGACAATCATGGGACCTAGAGAGCCCAGGGAATACGTATTCAAGCCAATCATGCCCCAACCCAATCTTGTCATAGCCATAACTGATATAGATCAGAATCTTAGGATCCAAGTCTTCCAAACAATGGTAAACTTACAACAAATCAGTTTCCAACTGCACGGGTTAAACATAGAAGACGACCAAGCACACACATTTTGGTCAAATCAACCAAACTACAGATTACCCTAGATTCATATCCGCATGACTGTAGAAGGGTTTGAAAGAGAGAAGACCTTTGGTTGTGATCCTTTGGTCCCATAGCCAGACGCAGGAGACACTCTCACAGATATAGATACCAGCTTAAGAATTCAGGTTGCACAAACACCTGTAAGATATTATGAGAAGATCACACAATTATTAATTCTGAATATAGAAGCTGAGAAAGCATACGATTACTGGATACTAGGGGTTAGAGACTGAATCCGCACATGACCATAGCAGGACCACAACAAATACGAATCTACAGTTGTGACCCACAAGTCTCACAGCCTAACGAGTCTATAGGTGAATCAGACATAGATGTTGGCCTACGTACACTAGTATTCAGATCTACTCCACTTCCACCTATCATCATCGAACAATTATCCTTGCTAGACACAACAGCTAACAAAGCTAAGGAGTTCTGGACTAGGCCAGAGAATCACCCATAGAGTCAATTATATTTACCATCCACCCTATGACCTTATCTAGAGATATACACGAAACTATCCCAGGTCATTTTCCACATATTCCACAACCTATAGACCGAATCATGCCAGAGCTCGATATTGATTGGAGCCTTCGAGTAGTCATCCTTGCTGATCGATCTATCACACCAGTTCAGGTTAGGAGGGCCTTCTTTGCCTTAGATTCACAATTTCCACTAGTGCGCATCAAAGACATTAGATTGCCTAATTAGCTTGTCTGTATCCCACACATATTTAATCCCCACCGGCCGTTGTCAAGCATGACCTCGGGAGGTCGGGTGTGAGAAAAGTTACTTGTAGATTCCCATGCTCACTTGTCACTTTTCCATCGCCAAGAATCGCACGATGGAAAAGTGACATGTGAGCATGGGAATCTACAAGTGACTCTTCCTCACACCTGACCTCCCAAGGTCATGCCGAGACAGCCGGTGGGGATGAAATACACATGGGATGAAGATAAGCTATTTAGGTAATCTTATGTCTTCAATGTGAAATAGTGGGATCTGTGAATCTAAGGCAAAGAAGGCCCTTCTAACTGGGCCGAACCGGTGTGATAGATCGTTCAGCAAGGATAGCTGCTCGAAGGCTCCAATAAATATTGAGCTCTGCCATGATCCGATCTATGGGTTATGGAATACGTGGAAGATAACATGTGGGTGCTTCGTATATGTCTCCCAACAAGGTCATGAAAATGGAATGGATAAATATGTAGTGGATCCTTTGGTTCCTTATGGATGATTCTCTAGTCTAGTCCAAAATATTTAGCTTGGTTATCTATTATGTTTAATAATGATAGTTGTGTGATAGTGTCACGGTGGGAGTGGAGAGGATCTAAACACTAATGTTTGCAAACTATCATCAACGTTGGATTGATTTGTAGGCCAGTTGGGTTGTGGGACATTTGGATCACAACCGTAAGTTCATGGTTGTTGTGGACCTCCTATGGTTATGTGAAGAATCAATTCCTAATTCTCGAGTATGTAGTAATCATCCGCCTTTTCGGCCTTTGTGTTTAGAACTAGAAGTTACATGATTTTCTCGAGTACCTAACAGTGTGTTCGCAATTTGGATATGTAAGCTAGTATCTATATCAACTAGGAGGTCTCCTATGTCCTGGGCGTGGGACTAGTGGATCACAACCAAATGTTTTCTCTCCTTTAGGTCCTTCTAAAGTCATACTAATATCTATCTAGGCAATCTATAATTTGTCCGATTTGACTTAACGTGTGTGCTTTGTCATCTTCTATGTTTAATCCCCTTAACTATGAGTTGATTTCTTGTAGGTTTGTTGTTGTTTAGAAGACCTGAATTATGAGATTTTGGTCTATGTAAGTTATTGCTGCAAATGAGTATTTTTTGAGGCATGATTGGCTAAAAAACCTATTCCCTAGTCTCCTAGATCCTGTGATTGTCATACAAGATCAATATAAGCCTAACTGAAATGAAATAAACTAACTATGCGAGATATATCTACAACATATATATATTCCTCTATTTTTGTATTTTTGATAATATTTTGAATGGAAATGAAAGAGTAACTAATCTAATATATTTAGAAAATGACAACTAATCTAATAAAAAATTAAAAAAACAAGGTAGCCTGGTGTAGCTACATGCCTATGCGGTTGTGAGTTTTATCCTAAAAACTAGATATCTAATTAACTTAAATGAAAGATTCTCAATCCTACCTTAGAAGTGAGGAATGAATCATAGTTTCTCGAAACTATTAATCCCCATAGCTTCCAGCAATATCGAGAATGGAATTTAACTAAAATGAAATATTTCACTACACTATTTGATATGTTCTAACTAGAACTTTAATAGATAAGACCTAGAATTTGTAGAACCATGGTGAATCTAGTAGTTTATGAATTTTTCCCCTCATAATGATCTCCTCATTCCTTCTTGATCATGTAAATCCGAGAAGAGCATGTATATGATAGCATCAAGAGAATAAGGTATTTGAACAATGTGACTTTGGATATAGACCGAATACAATACAAGTAGGAGAGGGATAGCACAACCGTGAGCTTGGCGTATGTAATTCCTAAGCGGGATTTATTTTGGGAATACAACAAAAATGTATCGAGAGATTCTAGAATCTACCTTCTTTGAAAAAGACAACCTGTAACTCTAATGAATTCAATCTATAACTGACACTACTCTGCTCTAGACTAATTTGTATGGACAGAAATGAACAAGATTGAAGTAAGAAGATCAAATGGCTTCTAATAACAAAGGAAAAACTAACATGGATGCCAAATATGAAAACAAAATGAATTCTAAACAATAAATTGACAAACTAAACAATGGAAATGAGAAGTTGAGGGGCAGTTTTGGGGGCCATTTGCTTGAAAACAAACTGGCTATTTATAGATTTCACATTCACCCAAAGGTAACTCCCATTAGAACTCTTTTACCATTAAACAATGAAGAAACACTATTCCAAGGGACATAAAACATTAATACAAGCCAAGGTGGTGGAGAAAAGTAGGTAAAAGTTGAAAATTCATGTAAGTCATGATCGGAAGAACATCTTTGGAAAATGCATGGAGGACGCGCCGCCACGAGCAAGGAGGTGGTTACAAGACCACCTCCCGATCGGGGTGGCGGTTTCATCACTAAAGGTCAAAATGCTTAGAAAAGGAAAGCAGAGGAATAGAACAAAGAACAAGGAACAAAGATAAAGCATTTGGGATGCTAACACATACTTCGTGAGCTTCTCTGGACTCAAACATCTTGCGAGGTGACCTATATCATCATTGGGGCATGTGTAACATTGTTTAAGTGGTACAGTACCCTACAATTTTGGGTACGTACATATTTCCCCCTCGGAGAAGCATTTTGGACATGAAGAGGTGTAAAATGGTGGGTTTGAGGATGGCGGTCCAAAATGGGAAGCTAGAAATTATACGACATGCTTGTGTGTCAAAATGTCACCATCCGAGTTCTTGCTACCTGTAAAATGGAAAGAGGACTCAAGTGCAGATAGATAAAATAAATCGAGAAATAAATACTAAATTAGTATGAAATGAGGACTTACCATTTGCACGGGGATGAGAACTTACCTCCGTCGGTGCTCTACACTGCGAAAGGGGATTCGAAATGACTCAAAACACTATATATATATATATATATAACAGGACCATTTTCCTATTCATTTGTGTGTGTCGATTTGATAGTTTTTAAGCTTTGGGACCCACGGTGACAATTTTCAATGAGGATATAGTCGAAACGTTCATATCGAGATAGTGATCATGCCTTCGTGAGTAGATCCTCGACCCACGAGATCTTAGGTTAGTTCTTCTTGATTTAACGTTTTTGTACTCAAAATATTAAAATGTTGAAATCTTTGTCATGGGGGGGTTATTTTTAGAAATGTCGGTTTTAAATGTGTCTCTAGGGGGACGCGTAATGGGTAGGCTTTTGTTTTAGTAAAAATGGTCATTTTTAGCATTTTTGAGCATTTTAGGCACGTGACCCGATTTTACCTTTTGAACATTTTCTAAATTATTTTTCTCCTTTGCTTGCAGAGACTATTGATGAGTGGCGAGACTTGATTTGCTGGGTATGTACTAATACCCTGATGCTCCCCATGGAGAAGACTCATGCTGAGCTATCCGTGGATGTAGGGGAGCCTTCAGATCGGTAGGAATACCGATGTTTTTTCCCCATCTGGCACATGGCCAAGATGGTGACTTCCCTCCGTGCCGAGGTAGCCGGTTATAGGGCTACAAAGCACTTGATGAGGAGGAGCCACTCTCATAGCGAGGCTACAGCTACTATCCTGGGACCATGTGCCCTCGGTGCACTCAGAGCTGGTGTGTAGCGAGTCCTAGATGTGATCGTGCGCCCGAGGGATTCCATAGGGATTGAGAGGCCACTTTGCACCTTTTATAGTGACTCTTGCTAGATTGTTTATATGACCATTTTGTATTTTCGAGCTCATTGAACATTTTGACCATGCCTAGTGCATGATGGCATTACACATAAAACCCGATTATATATATATATATCTTTTTGGATCTATATCTCTTTGTACCTAGAGTTTTGTGATTCATTTTCACATGTATATTAGATGTTTGTAAATTTTTGTTTTTATATGCTTTTGAGAATGTATGAAATGGAGAACAAATATCACAAATGTTTTCTTTTTGAATTCGTGATGCTTGATGTATGATGATGTGGACACTATGTGATCTTGAACTTCAGTTTTTATAAGCAAATTTTTAGTACTTCATATTGTTTCGATAAAATGTGATGATGAGCTAGTATGATAAGTAGGTGACCTTGCCCCACTCCTAACTCCACGCAACTAGTAAGATGCGAGGGCTCATCACCAAGAGCTAGAAGGGCACAAGCTATGAGGTGTGTTGAAATGGTAATGATGGGAGATAGACAAAGAGTTTGATGGAACCAAATTAGGATGCTACAAACCTATCCTACTCAAGTGACTCCATAGTTTAGAATGTAACTTGCTTTGCAGTTTATCTAGAATTAGATCCATAAATGACCACTTGGTTGAAAAATATGGTTTTTAGGGTTTTGAACTCTCTTGGAATTTTGGACATCGATTCATTTGTTTTGACTCAAGATTTCAAAATTTTGTTTGAACTATTTACTTATGACTTTAATGTTTACTATCAAGAGGACCCCTACACCTTGCCCCATGCTACTAGTAGGAAGCAAGGGCTTATCACCATGGACAAGGTGTAGGTGAGTAAAGGCATTCCCATCCTTTCCCAACCCTACGTCACTAGTAAGAGACGCAATCTAAACACCGAAGGTTGGTAGGGCAAAGAAATGTGTAAAAGTAAATTTTTTTGTTTGATCTATATTTGAATTACTTACTCGAGCAAAATGTCAATATGTTCTTATTTCCAAATAGATATATACATGTGATATATGTGACACCATGAAGCTTCTAGAGAACAGACCATAGGCAAGACACCTACCCAGGAAGAAACCAAAAGTGAGAAAAAGTATGCGGGCCTTAGTATGGCTACCGTTAAGACTTTTTCATATCTAGCTTTAATTGATGAAATGATTCTCAAGCAATAGATGATGTTATGAAAATTAAGAAGTATGATTTGAAAGATCCTACCAATACTATCATAAGTTTGTAATGAATTGCTTAAGAATAAGTCCCTTGATCACCAATTTTACGAAGCGAGTGAACAAAATGAACCTATCTAAATATGAATATGCAATGTAAATATAATTATACAAATAGTGTTGATGCTTCATGCGTAAAACTGTTTAAGATGCAAGGAATTGACCGATTCATTGAATTCATCACCCTCAGTGTGCACAAAAGATACACACTATTCTTGTATTCTTTCATGACTCAATATGGGCCCAACCATTTGGGCAGAACTTTCTCCCTTCACTTGGTTTTCTTATCGATCGGATGTCTAGCCTTAGAACTAGAGCTCCTTCATATATTTCTCACTCATAGACCTTTTATTATCCTGTTGGCACATCTAGTCAGCATAGGCTCTATGCCACTATTTGGAATTTAGCCTGGCCTCATCAAGGCTTTCTAGTTGAGATAGGTGTGCCTCCCTGTAAGCTTCTTCATCCAGAATCCCTTGTAATGAGATGCGAGTCTGGGTATTTCAACCTCAAGAGGGAGAACTACTTCTTCTCCGAATACCAACGAGAAAGGATTTTCTCCTATTGGTGTTCTTATCGATGTTCAATTGGCCCATAAGGATGGATATAGTTTTAAATGCCAATCTCGTCTATTCTCCTTGATTGTTTTGAGGAGAATAGCTTTCAACATTTTGTTTGTTGCTTCGGCCTCGCCCATTGGCTTGGGGTAATAAAGAGAGGCCATATGATGGTTTATATTAAATTTATTGCATAACTCACAAACCTCATCATTCGTAAAGGATGTGCCATTATCTGAGATAATGATTTGTGAGACACCATACCTATAAATGATCTGATTTAAGATGAACTTGCCAATCACAGCACCTAGTACAGTGGTAAGAGGCATGGCCTCTACCCATTTGGTAAAATATTTTGTGGCCATGATTAGAAAATTATGGCCGTCGGTTGATGAGGGGGAGAATTTCCCTATTAAGTCTAGGCCCCAAGTGGAGAAGGGCCATGGAGTCTCTATTGGTTTGGGGATTACGCGGCATGTGAATCTCGTGAGAGAATTCTTGACATTTGTGGCAATTGCGTACAAATTCCACTGTGTCATGCTTGAGAGTGGGCCAAAAATATCCCATCCAATGTATTTTGTGAGCGGTGGTGTGACCACCAAAGTGGCCCCCACATATCCCACTATGGGATTCATGAAGGATCCTCTTGGATTCTTCTATGTCGACGCATCTTAGAAGCATGCCATCGAAGGCTCTACGATAGAGTACTTGGTCTAAAACAACATATTTAGCTATGATAATGTGTAACCACCTTCTTTGTTGTGGCGTGGCACCTTCTGGATACGTATGGTCCATGATAAAATTGATGATATCAGTATAACAGGGACATGTAGAAATGGGGGGTCTGGTTTCGAAAAAGTATACACATTCATCGAGAAAGTCTAGATCTACCAGCTCACCTCCATCTAGTGGATTGTCAGCTAACCAGTCTGCAATGATTTTTCCTTTAACAGATTTTTGGTTTACGAATGTTAACTCAAATTCTCCCATTAGGGTTATGAAACGTCCAACCTTTTTAGACAAGGACCCTTACGTGAGAAATGTCCGTAAATGGTCTGTTTTTATAATGACCCTTGTTTCTTGATTTAACATGTAATGTCTTAAACATTTTGTGGTGAAGAATATGGCAAGGTGTTCTCTTTCTACATGTGTATAACACGTTTCATAATCGAGCAACATTTGGCTAATGAAATAGATCACGTGTTCTCATTTATCATCATCTTCTTGAGCCGAGTATGCGGAGCGGCGAGACATGAGTGGCTCATGAGTATAGGATCAAAGGGAAGTCTATCTTAGGAGGAATTAGTGTGGGCAATGACAACAAGAAGTGCTTAGCGCTTCAAAGGCCTCATTGCAATCTTTAGTCCAATCAACGCTATAATCTTTCTTGAGTAGATTGTTGATTGGATGAATGGAAAATCTTAAATCTAGGATGAACCTTCAGATTGCACCGAGTTTCCCAAGAAATGACCTAATTCCAAACTCATCCAAAGGTGGGATCATTTTGAGAACAACCCGTATTTTGGCTGGATCAACATCAATCTCTCGTGAAGATATAATGTATCCTAGAAGTTTGCCTCCAGTTACATCGAAAATGCACTTCTCAGGGTTTAATATGACTCCATATTCAGTCAATCGTGAAAGAATAATGTAGAACCTCTGTGTGATCACAGTGCTTCTTGGCCTTATCCAACAAGTCATCCACTTAGGACTCCACAATTTTATGAATAAGATCATGAAATATGTATGTCATTGCATTTTGGTATGTAGCACCGACATTTTTGAGACCGAATGGCATAATAGCGTAGCAATAAGTTCCCTAAAGAGTCATAAATGTGGTTTTGGCCTGGTCTTGTTTGGATATTTTGATTTGATTATATCCCAAGAACCCATCCATGAGAGACAAAAGCTCAAATCCAGCTATTGCATCAATGATGACATCAATGGATGGTAATGGGAAATCATCCTTGGGACAAGCTTTGTTAATATCCCGAAAGTCTATGCAAATGCATATTTTCCCATTCTTTTTGAGAATGGGGATGATATTAGATACCCATTGTGAATAATCGACTGGTTTGATGAATCCTACTTGGAGAAGCTTCATCACCTCTTCTTTTACCATGAGAGCTACTTTTGGTTTCATTGGTCTTGACTTTTGTTTAATTGGCTTCACATCCGGTTTAGTGATAAGATCGTATCTTTGCGATGTGCGGTGCAACTCCTGTCATTTCTTTATTATTAAATGTAAAGACCTTTTGATGTTCTTTGAGGATTTGGGTGTGTATTTTTACTTCTTCCAGAGTTAGTGAGGATCCTAACTTCAAAATTCTTGGTTCTTCCTCCATCCCAATGTTTATGTCAATGGTTTCTTCTATCAAACAAGAGTTACCTTCTTCAAATTTAGGTGGGGGTGGAGGCAGCTCCAAGATTTCTCCATTTTCTATCTCATAGACATCAAGATTCTCTTATGGAGGAGACTCTACCATGGGATTTCCAAAGTAGGAAGAAGAGTGTGGTATTAGGGAAAGATCAACTATAGGGTGAGTAAGGTGTAGCTCTGCATAGGCATTTAGATATTCAAGAGTGATTTTATCACTGTCAATATGATGTAAGATAGAAGATTCATTCTTAGATGTATGTGTTAGAAGAGGGTTTTTTGACATTTTCTTCACCAATGGTTCAGTACGAAGTGATACATTGAAACTTGTATCTTCCAACTCATTACTTGGGGTAAAACGTGAAGCTGAGGTTGCTATTGAATCTAGGAGAAGGTTCTGTTCTCGTGGGATTGCCTCAATGGATATGAAGTTGAATCCTTTTCTTAGATTTAATACCGCTATTTTATAGAGCTGTAAGTGCTCAGCTCTAATCTCATATACTTTAGAGACTTGCTTTGCAACTAATTGCGAATCTCCTAACACTCTAATGTTATGTGGCCTGATCCTTTTAGCTATAATGAGGCCAAGGAGGAGGGCTTTGTACTTAGTGCCATTGTTTGTACATTCAAAGTTCAACTTAAAAGAAAAAGGTAGGATCTTCCCTTCGGGAGAAGTAAAGATTACACCTGCCCTAGCTCCATAATGACATATAGCTCCATCGAAATGGAGAGTCCAATATTTACTACTGGCCGGATCTTTGGGACATTCTTCATGTCTATTTCTTCTATCTCGGTTACTTCTACCATGCAAAGTTCCTCTCTGTGGAAGAGAACCAACTCTAGGGTGCATCCCATACCTATGGAATTAAATGGTAGGAAAAATGGTAGATCTGTTCTAGTAATTCGACAATTTTTGTAGTAGTTCCTAATGAGACTATTTCTACAATGTTAGCTTCATCCTTGAGGGTGGGATGCCCTTGACTAGGTTCGTAATTTCTGTTACTGTAGTAGGTATTAATTTTTCTTGAGTTTTGAGTCAATTGGTTTGTTTAGTTGGTTTTTTGGGAGTTCAAACTCGAGTGAATGCACAGTATTTACTTTAGGTCTGCTAGGTTTATGTCGAATGGTTTTGGGTCACCTTTTTCTACGAATATTTTTCCTAGGTGTAAGAATCTTATTTCCTAGAATAACGTAAAAGGGATTGCTTTCATGCGATGTATCCATGGTGACCGAGGATCATATTATAGTTGGTTTCGATCTATGATATAAAAATCGGTGAGGATTTTCTTGGTCCTAAGGTTGGTAATATTATAGTCCCAATTGAAGTATCTTTAAGGCTATCATAACCTCTTAGCGTATTTCTTGTTGTGGAATAGTTTGTTTCTCCATATCCCGATTTTGAAGGAAAGAGAGGGGAAAATGTCAAATTGCCCCATCTTCCACCATTGCGTGTTTAACGTAATTATTGTAAACCCACACTGTAAATGTAAGGCCGGATCACCTCTACGTGTAATTTCAGCATCTATTGGCATTTTGTTTATGTCAAATATAAACTCGGTATCCCTATCTGGCTTCCTTAGAGGGTGGATATCGAAGTCTATATGGTTTACTTGTGTTTCAGGAGGTGGAGTGATGTTAATTAAATGACCCAGACCTAGTGCTTCTAAAAGAGCAGCCCTATGGGCAGGAGAGTTTTTCAACAAGTCCAAAAAGGAGATGTGAGAGAAGGTCTTTGTTAAGTCATTAATTAAATCATAAGCACCTATGGGTTTTACCAATGTTTAATGAATGTTATCTAGTTCTAGTGGATAGGTCAGATTTGGTTGAGAAGAATATTCTCATGTTCTTGTTATGGCTTCTACGTGCAGCTCAGTATCTAACTCCACTAGACCAACTATCTTGGTTCGTGGTTGATTCCCTAATTACGGTGCGACAGGTGGATTTAGTGAAGTTGAGGCTTCATGATCATTATTTCCTATCACTACACCTTTGTTTTTCCCATTTGGATTTAATTTTTATTGCTATTGTGGTTTGGAAGTGGATCATTGAAGATCTTAAGAGGTACATTTTGAGGGGAAACTACCCTTGTGAAAGTATTTGGCATTGGTGTCACGAATCATTAATAACATATCTATGAGGAGTTATCTTTGTTCTTCTAGAAAATGTTGTATGAACTTATTGTAATCACAACAAGTCCTAGTGTCACGGCCTCGAATTTTTTGGAAACCATAATATGAGTTGGGATTATAACTCCTAGGCTATTGGTTTGGAACGTGTTGTGGTGTAAAATTCTGATTGAATTGTTGACTATTAGGATTAAAGTTTTGCATTTGTTGTCTTTGGTTTTGATATCCAGTTGAGTATTGACATGGACCCTATGTTTGTATCTGCCGTTGTTGTTGTTGTTGTTGTCATTGGGGATGATTAAAATCCATCACGTTGATTGTTGGGGTAAAATTGTTGTTTCATTGATTGTTAACTGGTGGTGGAACATTTACAATGTTTTCTCTTTTAGTTTGGTCAGTCACTCCATCTGTTATCACTCCATGGTTTTTGTTAAGGATTTTAGGTCCTTGATTGGTGTTTATGGTAGTAGGATAAGTCGTAGTGTTTTGGTTGTGGATGATTAACCTCCCATTTTTTCCATTTGTCTTGCGACCACTATCTATTACAGCTTGATCTATTTGGAGAGTGCTCTGAGTACTTCATCATAAGTTCTTAGTGGGAACTGGACTTCTTCCTTTATCTCTGTTGAGAGAATGAAGGAATAAATTACATAGTTCTATTTGATCCATGTTTGGAGCGCTTGCTTTGAAGAATAGAGGAATGTACGCCATCTTCGAGATGAAATGAGAAAGCAGACTCATTATGTTCTTGCTTAATATGCAAGAATTCTCGATTCCGTTGTCAACAATTTTTTCATGTCGAACACCTTGATGAACTCTGAAACAAGTTGTTTAAATGAATGTATTGAGGCTTGAGGTATTATGTAATACCAATCGAGGGCGATACCCTCTAAAGTTTTGGGAATATTTTAGCAACAACTCCATCCCAAGGGAGTTGTTCTCGAATGGTTGTGGCATAGGCCTTAATATGTGCATTCGGGTCTCCTTCCCCTTTGTACTTGGGTATATTGGGGAGAGGTCTTGGAAGCATGACACTTCATATAGTGAAGTCTAAAGGTTCTTTCAAATATTTTGAATAAGTTCCTATTACATAGGTTTCGACCATTGATGGTGTTTGCTGAGGGGGTGGAGGTGGAATGGGTTGTTGATATAACATAACATATGTATTCACATGGGCATAAGGAAACCTTGATGGTTGAGTAAACATGCCAGGAGAAGAAAACATATCTCCTTGTGGTGATTTTGAGTACATGTTTAAGTATGGAGGAGCACTTCTCAGAAATGGATTGTTTTGTGCTAAGCGTGGAGGTATCATATTCTTAAGCTGGAGTGGCGTTTGAAAATGTGGTTCTAGTTGGCATTTTTTGTAAATACTAAGGAGGCATGCCCTAACATGATTTTTCCTATGAGGAGGTCTACTTGGTTGGGATGATGTGGAGGATTGGAAGTTCCTGCTTGCATGGCTGTGAATTTTGACTTACTTGAGCATGTTCCAACCCTCTAACTTTCTCAATTAAGGGTGAGATGACCTCATTTGGTGAAGACATAGTATTTTTCATTAGTGGTGTTTGTTGTATACCTTGAGGTTGTATAGGCATATGGTACCCAGCTATGAATTGATCGATGCTCTGCCAAGTTTCACCGAGGGCATTTCCTATAGGTGGAGGGATGGGGGTGTTTTCTTAGAACAAGACCTTGGGTTGTGTTTGCAAACCTCCTATAGATGGGTACATATTTTGAGAGTGTTGTTCATTCCTAGCATAATGTGCTAAGTATTCGTCATCTAACAATAAATATGGATCTGATTGTCTACTAATTTGTGGTCTAAGAAAAACCTAAGGAGATGAACCAAATTCTCCAGTGAGCATCATATTGTTTGAGCTTGAAGGCTCTAGTTGTTACATTTGAGTGAGCTGATCCAACTCCTCTATTTGGAAAGAAGAACTATATCTAGTCCTTTGAGGAAGAGTTTGAGTTGAGAACTAGTTAGTTGAATAGTTGTCACCCCGCCGAGAGCGAGGGTAATGGTTGTTTATTTAATTGATCGTAGTATGCTTCAAGACCTAGGAGAGGTTTGCCATATGCATTATATCCCAACATATTTGGGGGTATGTGAATACCCGTAGAATAATGGGAAAGAGGAAGGTGGATAAAAAAAAAGAAGAGTGAGAAAGTGAAACAATTGTTCCTTTTATGTAAGTTTCACCAATTTTGTTGGTGAAGCTGATGTGGAGGCTAAAGAAGTGGAAAAGATGAAAAGTAAACTAATTGGAAGAACAAGTATAAATAAGACTCCAAACCAAAAAGGTAGGAAGTTTCACATTGGGTTCACCAATTTTGTACGATGGAAAAGTGACATGCGAGCATGGGAATCTACAAGTGACTCTTCCTCGCACCCAACCTCCCGAGGTCATGCCGAGACAGCGGTGGGGATGGAATACACGTGGGATGTAGATAAGCTAGTTAGGTAATCTTATGTCTTCAACATGCAATAGTGGGATCTATGAATCTAAGGCAAAGAAGGCCCTCCTAACCTGAACCGGTGTGATAGATCATTCGGCAAGGATAGCTGCTCGAAGGCTCCAATCAATATCGATCTCTGCCATGATCCAATCTATGGGTTTTGGATCATTTAGTGCCTTATGGATGATTCTTTGGTCTAGTCTAGAAATATTTAGCTTGGTTAGCTGCTATGTTTAATAATGATAGTTGTGTGATAATGTCTGGTGGGAGTGGAGAAGATCTAAACACTAATGTTCGCAAACTAGCGTCAACATTGGATTGATTTGTAGGCCTATTGGGTTGTGGGACCTTTGGATCATAACCATAAGTTCATGGTTGTTGTGGACCTCCTATGGTCATGTGAAGAATCAATTCCTAATTATGAGTATCTAGTAGTTGTATGCCTTTTCGGCCTCTACGTTTAGAACTAGAAGTTGCACGATTTTTTCGAGTACCTAATAGGTGTTCGGAAACTTGATACGTAAGCTAGTGTCTATATCAACGAGGAGGTCTCTGTGCCTAGGTTGTGGGACTAGTGGATCACAACTGAATGTTTTTTCTCCTTTAGGTCCTTCTCTACGGTCATACGGATATCTATCAAGGTAATCTATAATTTGTCTAATTTGACCGAGAATGTGTGTGCTTTGTCATCTTATATGTTTAATCCCCTTAACTATACACCGATTTCTTGTAGGTCTGTTGTTGTTCGGAAGACCTGAATTATGATATTTTTTTCTATGTCAGTTATTTCTGCAACAGTATTTGGTTGAGGCACGATTGGCTAAAAAACATGTTCCCAAGGCTCCTAGGTCCCGTGATTTTCATACAAGATCAATATAAGCCTAACTGAAATGAAATGAACTAACCATGCGAAATATATCTACAACCTATATATATTCCTCTATTTTTGTATTTTTGATAAGATTTTGAATGGAATTGAAAGAGAAACTAATCTAATATATTTAGAAAATGACAACTAATCTAATAAAAAAATTAAAACAAACAAGGTAGCCTGGTGTAGCTACTTGCCTATGCAGTTGTAAGTTTTATCCTAAATAACTAGATAGTTGATTAACTTAAATGAAAGATTCTCAATCCTACCTCAGAAGTGAGGAATGAATCATAGTTTCTCAAAAAATATCAATCCCCATGACTTCCTGGAAATATCGAGAATGGAATTTAACTGAAATGAAATATTTCACTACTCTATTTGATATGTTCTAACTAGAACTTTGACAGATAAGACCTGGAATTTGCAGAATAGTGGTGAATCTAGTAGTGTATGACTTTGTCCACTCATAATGATCTCCTCATTCCTTCGTGTTCACGTGAATCCAGAAGAGCGTGTATATGCTAGCATCAACAGAAGAAGGTATTTGAATAATGACAGCTTTGGATATAGACCGAATACAATGCGAGTACGAGAGGGATAACGCAAGTGACAGAGCTTGGTATATGTAATTCCTAGCAAGATTTATTGCGGGAATACAACACAAATGTCCGAGAGTCTCTAGAATCTACCTTTTGTGAAGAACACAACTGTAACTCTAATGAATTCAATGTATAACCGACACTACTCTGCTCTAGACTAATTTGTATGGATAACAATGTACAAGATGAAGTAAGAAGATTGAATGTCTTCTAACATTAAAGGAAAAACTAGCATGGATTCCAAACATGAAAAAAAAATGAATTCTAAACAAGAAATTGACAAACTAAATAATGGAAATGAGAAGTTGAGGGGCAATTTTGGGGGGCCATTTGCTTGAAAATAAGTTGGCTATTTATAGATTTCACATTCACCCAAAGGTAACTCTCATTAGAACTCTTTTACCATTAAACAATGAAGAAACACTATTCCAGGGGACATAAAACATTAATACAAGCCAAGGTGGTGGAGAAAAGCGGGTAAAAGTTAAAAATTCACGTAATTTGTGATAAGAAGAATATGCTAGAAAATGCGTGAAGGACCACCACCCTGAGCAGGGTGGCGGTTACAAGACCACCTCCCTTATTAGGGAAGCAGTTATAGGACCGCCACCCTGCCGGTGTGGTGGTTTTGTCACTAAAGTTCAAAACGCTTAGAAAAGGAAGGAAAAGGAATAGAACAAAGCACAAGGAACAAGGAAAAAGCATTTGGGATACTAACACATACTTCGTGAGCTTCTCTGGATCCCAACATCTTGTGAGGTGACCTGTATCATCATTGGGGCATGTGTAACATTTTTCTGGTGGTATAGTACCCTACAATTTTAGGTACATACAATAATCATTTCCGGTCACCTTTGCAGAAAATAGACGGTGAGTAGACAATGAGGGTAGAGGCCAAGATCTAACAAGAATGTCAAATCTAGGGATGTATAAAACATCAATGGGAAAAAGGATAGTGACAGAGACTATGGAAAGTAGAAAAAAGTAAAGTGAGAATGTCCTTTGAGTAGGTTAGTAAAAGGACAAGGGCGCGTCGGTTTGGTTTAACCGATGGCAGTCAGAGGTAACCGATGATGGTTACTATGAAATTGAAATAGTGATGAGAAAAAGTGGTTGTGAATTAGAATTTGATGTGGAATCAAACCCAGAATTTTGGGAATGATGGTGATATGGCCCAGGCACACTCAGGTGAAGCTGGAATACACCAGCTATGATGAGGAGCATGCAAGGATGAACAAAAAGTGATGAACGTGATCTTTCACCTCAAAATGCAAGCCAAGTAGAAACACTAAGAAAATGTGATCCTAAGAGTGCCCTTTTCTATTATGTTTGTTTAGCTTATGCTATTTAGGGACTGACACATGAATTATGAAATAGAGTTTTTGGTGAGGATGGCTTCCTACAAAGAAGGAGATCTAAAGGGTGAGGTTTCAAGTATGTTATGGTGGGGGTGGGCTTTGCTCTGAAGTATGACTTGACAGAGTAGCGAGCTGGGTGCCCACTGTGCCATGATCATGTGATCACCTACAACTTCTTCTAGGTAAGATGTTGTTTAAGAATGTATGTATTTGAATTTTTTGTGGTTTGGTAAGACTCAAAAAAGAGAAAAGGATAGAAGTTCTTTTCTACGATTCATTTGTCAACCATCAGCTAGTCATGAATAGGTTGCCCTCATTTAATGTGAGCTAATGCAGAAAATCAGAATGAAATGTGATGATTTTAAAACCGAAATCAAAAATGTGAAATTGGATGACATAATAAGATGAAGAGGAATAGGGATGCTCTTTCACTATAATGCAAAAAAAAAAAAAAACATGAAGGAATAATTCCTTTTAAATACACCAAAAGAAAAGTTTCCTTTAGAGCAAATAGAAAGAAGAAGTGGATTACTAGGGAAGAAAATTAGTGTGTATGCTCTTAGAAGGGAAACAAACACACAATTTTTTCCTAGGAATGAATGAAATGCAAGGAACCCCGGATGGGTCCCACCGTGTGCCAAAATGTTTCACCTTTTTCTTAGATTGTTGATGAAACAGACGGGGGTAAGGCGTAGGAGGAATACCTGTTCAAATGTCAGTTGATGGGTTGTTACACGTGTATGAATTCTAAATCCATAGCTGACCATGAGAGCTTCCTTTTGGCTAGGAGGAACTACCTGTAATGAAAGAAAGACCACCAGAAATAATTAAACAATATTGGCAGTGAACTTCCTAGCGTGAGCTAGATCCAGGAAGCATGGTACTTTCTAGATGGCTATCAGTCCACTGTTTTAAACAAATTAATGATGTAAACAAAGTAAATCCTATTGTTATTTTGAAATGATTTAGGTATCTCACTTAAAAACACAATAAGAAATAGATCTAATCTAACAGGCTAAGCTAGAATAGAATCCAAGGTCAAGGGATAGGTTCGGGTCTCTGCAGGTCTGATAAAGGTCTTGGGTAGGTCACAAGTGAGTGAGGGTGAGGTAAAATGAGGTGGGTAGGTCTCTGTTTAAGACTTTGTAGACAAGCACAGAGACGGCAGGCATCGATTAGAGGTGACTAACCGCTATTAGGTATAATCGGTACCGATTCTTGTGAGATCTAGAAATGTCACAGAACGGGGTTTTGGTTTCCTTTGTGATTGCACAAAGGATTTTGTGGGTCGGGATGAGGTATTGGGTGAATGGAATAGGATTTTTGAGGTTTTAATGAGTCTACGGAGGTGAAAATGTTGGAGAAGGTCAATAGGGAGCAAAATAAACAATGGATGATAAAATAATGATGAAATGAAATAAGCCAATGAAGTATGACGTTATACTTGGATTTCATTCCTAGTGGTCTATGTGTGAAGGATGGAGGTGCTGATGATGGGTTTGAAGGTTGCAAGTGATCACCAACTGAAGAAAATCTTCTGCATGGGATGTATGCACACTCCTCTTTGCTTGGATAGATTAGAATGTGGCTGGGCTAGCTATGCAGGAGAAGATGCTCAATCTCCTTCCTTGGATGCGAGTTCTTGCTAGAATTATCTCTCTGAGGATGTGTTATCTCTCTAAGATTTTTTCTTTGCTCGTCAACTTTCTTGCTTCCAACTTCCAAGTTCCAAGTTCCAACCTTAAGAATAAGGTTTTTTTGGGTCAAAAGGGGTAACCGATGGCGGTCCGGCTTAACCAGTGATGGTTAGGGGTAACCAACGTCGGTCAAGGTAGGATTTCCTACGTTTACTAAACTTAGGGAGATCCTCCTAATTTTCTTGGATCTCCTATCATTATCCCATGGATTAGACTCAAAAATTCTTGTGAGCATGTAGGAATATGGTTAGAGGGAATGTAGGCATTGATTTTTAGGGTTTGGGTAAGTCTTAGTTAGTTATGGTAACTTGGTAAGAATATGTGTTAGGTTGAGTTAGCTTGGTGAGGTGTCTAAGTGAACTATATGTGTAGATATTATTTAAATAATAAATATAGTGAGGATAAAGCATTAATTTAATTAAATTAATAGTAGTGGGGTGAAGGGGGTCATGGCTAGAGTAAATTTAATAAAGGGGGCTTATATGTTGAGGGGACGAAGGGGAGTGTGACCTAATTTTAGTGTCTACACTCCTTCTTTCTTATTTCATATTTGGTGGGCCTTCCATTTTTGGTATTCACACCAATATCTACTATCTCGCTTAGAAAATATTGGTGAGATATTCTTAAAGAGGATCTAGTGACCTTTGAAGTGGTGGCTTCCCAGTTTCCTATTTTTTTATCATTGTATAGAACTTCAGGAACCTCCTCAAAACCTTTCATTCTTCTTTTCTTAGAATTAACTTCAATGAAACCACTATTTAAGTCATTATCACAATAATTAAGAAATTTAATTGGAGCTGGTGTAAGGTCCCCCTCCTCTTTTCTTTCATTTCATATCCAACATTAGTTTTGTATTTATCTAGTTGTGTAGTTGTTGTATCGATATTGTTGATAGTCTACTCATAGGTTGGAAGAAGTTACACATCTGATCTAGTTATGAGATCATCTCCTCAATGATAAATATATTCAAACATGCATTCCCCTTTTCTTTAGTTAGATCATTCATTATGGTATCTAATGTGTCATCCTAAAGAGTATCCATCCAGAGGTAACATCATATCTTGCAAATCATATTTTGATGAAGTGATGTTTTGAGGCTACTTATAACACTCCATCTTGTATTGATTAGAAATGATCAAGTGGACAACATTTTCTTCTCCTTTGAGTCCTTGATCTCTTACCAAAAGATCAACATGAACCCTAGAGTTATTTTCATCAACTTTCATGATAAGATTTATTGGCTTATCCTAATCCAAATCATTAGTATAATTCATTGTTGAAATAAGAACATAATGCCCTTATTGGAACATCTCCAATATAAAGTATTGGGATCAGTCCCAGTCATATTCAAGGGCATAGTTGTATTGATATAATTCACATAAAAGAAACTGAATTTCATGAGGCATTTTCATGTATATCCTGAAGAAAGGCCTGGCTCCACTAATATCAAATGGGATATCTGAGTTTATGCAAGTGATATTCAATTGCAACATATGTTCCTTCAATAAAATGGCATAAATATTGGAAGGTGGCCTGCATTTAACTATCTCATTGGTCACCTGAATTATATCTCCTTGCTTCTTCTTGAGCCTTGTAAATTCCTTATGTTTAGCGATTATATCCTTGTCCTTTTCTTTGATGTCATACGATGTTCAAATATTAACTCTTCCTCTCCATTTCCCATTTTCCCTATAGCATATTGACATAGTTTTCAAATTATTGCACCCAAAGTAGTCCAACAAGGTTGTCGAGTGGCCATGTTTCTACAAGTTGTTTTTAGAGGGTCTTTAAAAACTTATCGATGATAACTGTTGTTTCACACGAGAAATGGTTTCATTCCCGGGATAGAGTTGCTTCTATCCTTTCATTCCTTTGAGAAAAAGATAAAGGTTAGGGCTAGGAGGAATACTTGTTGAATGTTGAGAGAGTGTGTGCGTACCAGTAGAGAGAGAGATCGATCGATTGCAAAGAAATCCTTTTTGTTTGGGAAGGACTACTAGTTCGATGAAAAATGTAGGTTCAAGGACCTGTGATGACAAAGGCGGGGTTGGTAGGATGGTCGATAATCCGAGATGAGATATCTCCTCTCCCGATGCTTAGATGAGTGTCACCTGGCTCTGGTTATTCGATTGCGATCTTGGGCTTGATGTCCTTTTCTGCAAACTCCTCTTTTCCTTCACTTGTCTCTGTTCGGCCAAGTAAATTCCAGATCCTTCCAATGACTTCCGATTTGGATCAATGAAAATCCCACCCTTGTTTTTGGTTGGGAGAGGTCATTTACAAGGAACTGATGGCGGTTACGTAACCGATGGCGGTCAAGTAGGAACCGGTATCGGTTAGGTCAAAGTGGGCTATTTTTAGTAAAATAGCCAACTTTCCCTCCTTTTCTCCCGAGGGATTAGTTGTGGGCTTGGTCAAGTCATGGGTGTGGATGTAGACCAAGTTATAGGTCTTAATTAGGTTAGTTTAGGGTTAGGACTAGGTCATGATGAGGTGGTGAAATGAGGTGGCGGTTTATGGCGATGTGGATTTATTAATTATAAGGTAATTAATAAATAATTGTGTAAGGTTTAGATGATGAGGTTAGGTTACGAAATGAGATGCGTGGCACAGGGGGTCGTAAGACACAAATTTGGTGTCTACATTAGCCCCTTGTTGTCATGTAACTTGTCTTATAAAGCTACACGGACAATAATAAGAAGTGGTTACCCCTGTTAAGGGTATAGGTAATCCCCCTCAAATCTATCATAGATTGAGGTAGCGTGAAATCAGGGATAGGGTTGATAAAGGGTAAATGGTGTTGAGATGATGGTAAGATGGTAAGATGGTGGGGTAGGTCCCAGGAAGTAGACGCACGTTGAAATGTAGTAGTGCGACCAGGGTACATGATTTGAAGAGCAAACAAGCAATTCATAGGCAAAGGTCGATAGTTTATCCAAACAAGGGTGATATAATCCTGGTATCCAAGGCATAGGAAGTAGCTCTAGGGGATATAATGGGTAAGGTACATGAACGTTTAGGCATGTTCGGCAGTACCAAATGGTTGGTTTGGTTGAGATAAATGTCACGGTCTAGGTCTAGGCAAAGTTGGTCGACTGATCAAGTCAAGTACCCTAATCATGCTAAAACACGAATAGGTGAGCTTGATTAAACAAAAAGCTACATGATGGGTGGGTAACATTGTAATTTGTTGGTTTTGGGCGAGGTATTTGAGTGGTGTGGCCTTGGGTCGGGCCAAATGGTTGGTTGTGGCCTTGGGTCGGGCCAAATGGTTGGTTGTGGCCTTGGGTCGGGCCAAATGGGTTGGTTGCGGCCTTGGGTCGGGCAGATTGGTTGGTTATGGCCTTGGGTCGGGCCAAATGGTTGGTTGCGGCCTTGAGGTCTTGGAGCTAAATTATTAGTTGCGGCCGTGCGGTGGGCAATGAAGTCAACAAAGGGTTGTCGGTGAAGAAGGATATAGGCGATGTGGTGAGAAAGGGAGATTAGTAAAGAAGGGAAGAAATTGGGGAAAGGTGGGATTAAACCGATATCGATTCTCTATGACCGGTATTGGTTATATGACCGATATCAGTTCATTAGGGCATAATAGAACCGATATCGGTTATAGGTTGAAAAACCTATAAAAAGAAAAATACGGCTGTCATTGTCATATTGTCAATTTGAAAACCAATTTTAGTTGTCTGAGGTGTATTAGTGAGATTGTTTGAATTTGTCGGCTGAGGTGGCACTATTTGAGTGGAGAAGTGAGTGGTTGGTAGGCCCGAGTGAGTAGGAGGCAACATTTGATTGGTGGAGGACCCAGCAGAGGGGATTTATAGCCATGGCACAGCCAGGAGGAGTAGGAGGTGCTGGACCAGCTGGACCACCACCACCTATCCCACCACGACGACGTGTAGTCGTACCGGTAGGTTCGAAACCTCTCATTATGTGAATTTAATGTTTTTAAGCTAGATTTGGGTTTTGGGTAGGAATCCATGTTTTTAATAAAAGAATGAATAAATGGAAGTTGTTTGGAAAATGGAGAGGGTAGGTAGGTTAGTTAGGTTAAAACGGTAGGGTGGGTAGGTTTTTAGGGTTTTTCAATGGGTAAAAGGGGAGTAATAGGCCAAAAATGGGTTTGGGGGGCCACGTCGGGTTCGGCTCCATGATTTTGATGACCGATATTGGTCACTAAGCGACCGGCATCGATCGCGAAGTTTTCAGAAAAGGTTGGTTTGTGGTTTGGTGGTGTCGGTCGTATGTCGACCGACGCGTTGGTGGAGAAATCTTTGGAGAGGACCGGTGGTGGTCATGGGTGACCGGTACCGGTCATTAGTTAGGATTATTTATTTTGTTGGTTTGGTTTTGTTGTTGTTTTGGGTTTTTGGTTGTTGTTTGGGTGTTTTGTTATTTTTGGGTTGTTGTTTGGTTGTTTTGTTATTAGTGGTTTGGGTTTTGTGTTTATTGTTGGGCTTTGTGTTTTGGGGGTGAAGAGGGAAGGGGTAGAGGTTGATAGGAAGGGTGATTGGTGGGTGGGGGGGAAAATGGGGCGGTTGTGTGGTTGGTGTGGTTAGGATAGATTAGGTGTTGTGCATGAATGGGGAGGTGTTAAATGGGTAGGGGCATAGGTAAATGGCGAGAGTAGATCTGGGTGATTGGTAGGGTGCGAGATAAGGAAAGGGGATATCGTGAATGTGTTAGGGTAAAATAGGTGGGTGTAGGTATGTGTTATAGAATCGGGGTGTGGTCGGGTGGGTAAAAGGGGGTATAGAGGGTTAAAGTAGTTGTTGTTTGAAAGGGTAGGTCTAATGAAGTGGGTTATGTATGCAGGCACGTCAGCAGTTGACTATGTGGGATCGGATGCCCCCGTTATTGAGACGGATGCGGCCACATGTGTCCGCAGCGCACTGGGCCATTATGCGCGAGGTGGGACTCGGTGGAGTCCAGCGGTATAGGGCTGTGGAGAGGGACCACAGTCTTATGGTTGCCCTCATCGAGAGATGGGATCCGGCAACCAATGTTTTCCATCTCCCGACTGGGGAGATGACTATTACCCTGGAGGATGTATATCGCATCCTGAGACTGCCGATCATAGGAGAGGCAGTATTCCAGGTAGATGCAGAGATGGCTATGGACAACATTCTTCATGTATTTGGGGATGCAGCCACGTTATTGACCTACCACAGTGTGAGTATTGCTTATGGTGATATGTATCACGCCCACAGACATGAGACACGGCTTGCCGTGTTGATGATGATAGGCATCACATGCTTCACCCTCCCGGACTCAGAGGGAGGCCGCTTTCCACGGGCGTTGATGGGGGTGCTACACGAGATGGTGGAGGAGCATACGTGCTATGCTTGGGCACCAGTATACCTGGTGCAGCTATACAGAGAGCTGTGGGGTTATCGCCAGATGAGGTGATTCGGGATTTGTTCCACATTTCTGTTACACTGCTGGGCATATGAGCACATCATATGTATTCGACCAGTAGGGCTGCCCCAGTAGCCAGGGCCACAGGTGATATACAGGTATGGCTTTCAGAGGTGGTTGGGGGTCGTGGGCCAGCCACGAGTGGTGCTTAGTAGGATGGGATGTAGCTTACTACTGTCATATGCTAGAGGGCCTGACCGCATTGGATATTGTATGGAGGCCTTACAGAGGTCATCAGCCCGAGGAGGAGCCCGATCACAGATGCGTTGGATCCAGTATACTTTCTGGATAGCTGGACGGAGGCCAGGAGAGCATGAGTGGATACCCCTGGAGAGGGTACGACGGCAGTTGGGGCTATGACAGGATGAGCCACCTCCCTTCCCTCAGTACCGGAGGGAGGATGTAGAGGCCCCACTGCCTGCACCACAGCCCGTGGACCCAGATTGGGTAGCAGAGAGGCGATGGATGATACGTGGAAGACGCGGCCGCATTGCTGCAGGTCATTTTTGGTATGGTGGGCGGGAGAGAGCGAGGAGAGAAACAAACACGGCCAGATTTAGTGGCTGTTATAGCAGAGAGGGACCGGCTCTTGGGGACAGTGCGGTTATTTGAGGCAGCTCATTGCACATGCACGATCGGGATATTACGAGGCGTGAGAAGCCGAGCACACGGCCACGAGCACCACCGGCCAGCACAGCACCGGCCACGAGCACGCATGCATGTGTACCGCCGCATGCATAGCAGCACACAGCCATAGCACAGGGTGTATTGTTAGGGCGGCGGCCATTATTATTAGGAGTCGGGGGACCAGCCCCAGCAGCTATGGTGGCACGGGCCCGTTATATGGAGGCGAGAGCGGAGGCCCGGTACTATCAGGACGTCCTTGATGGTACCGGGGCTGACTATCAGCCATATGCGGCGCACAGAGTCGAGACCTCGCGGAGCCAGAGATCCTGGGGGTACAACCATAGCCTGTGGGTCCGTTACAGGGAGGAGACGAGAGGAAGCATAGGGACCAGCAGGGAGACAGGCCGAGGGCGGTGGAGAGAGCTGAGGTATCCTTGCAGAGGAGATAGTTTGTGTTTTTGGATATTGGATAGAGACACCGGTCTGTGAACCGGTTATGTATAGAGAGGCCTGCGTGCCCACATATGATTCTTTCATTCATTTATTCATCTTGTTGTATATACCGGCTTGTGAGCTGAGTACGGGTTATATAGTTGATACCGGTCTGCGAGCCGAGTATATTTTTGATATGAGAGACCGGCCTACAAGCCGAGTCAAGATTTTGACAGTTATTACGGCCTGCATGCCGGCTTTGTATTATCTTGAGATCACAGAGGCCCCTATGGAGGGAAAGTTGTATATTTGAAACCTTTGATATATATATATGATAATTTTGACCCACATGGTGTATATGAAATGTTGTATGTGTTTTGTTGATGGTTTGTTTTATTGTAGATAGATGATGTGGATGAAATAGCGATAATATATTGATGTGATTTTGATGAAAAATATTGGTAATGGTGTTTTGATGCAAGAAAAAGAGGCGGGCGCCACAAAAATTTGCCAAAAACGAAGAAACAGCCTAGGTTTAAGCAAAACGGGGCACATGACCGATATCGGTTATGTAACCGATGTCGGTAGCTATATGACCGATAGCGGTTATGCAACCGATATCGGTTATGCCAAAATTATATTTCCTAAAAATAGAACTGCTTGGTTGGCAACTTAAGTTCTTATTTTTAGAAGCATGCAACAAGTTAAATACGAGAATGCGACGCTGTTTGACGACTGATACAGGTAATTGCATGAAAGAATTGAGTGATAAGGAGGAAAGAGACAGGTGAAGTGAGTGTGGGCTGAGATTTAGAAGGTAGAAAGACAAGTTATATTTGAAGAGGGTGGTGAACATGGCTGAACGAGGAGAAGCATCCAGCAGGCAGAGACGAGAGGGAAGACAGGTTCCACCTCAAGCTGCTGCATCCCAAGAGGTAAACTGTTTGGTTGTAATTTGATTCTTGCATGTTTACTGAAGAGGATGAGAGAGAGTAAGTGGGTAAAGATGAGAAAGAAAAGGTGATAGGCAAGGGTTTGGGATGGGGTGAGTGCTATGGGGTAGGTAAGCAGGGTGTTCACGTATGTTGTTAGGTATAGATAGGAGTAAACGGGCAAAATAATTACCGTAGGTGTATGTTTTTAAGCAGGGTGTATATTTTTGACAGTGACCGGTATCGTTTAGAGATAACCGGTATCGGTTATCTATAACCGATACCGGTTACTGTAGGAGTTTCCAGAATGTGAGAAAAAAACCCGTGGAGATTTGTTTTATTGAATAATTATGTGTCATTTTGATGTATGCAGGTGGAAGCAGGGTTAAGGATGAATGATACTGTGCCAGCGTTGTTGTCACGAATCCGAGCGGATGTAACACCAGCTGAATGGGCATTGATAAATCATTTGGGGTTAAGTGGAATTTGCTATTATTCATGAATCGCACGTAACCATGCTATGTTGCAGGCGTTGATTGAGAGATGGAATCCAGAAAAGAATACCTTCTATCTGCCAATAGGGGAGATGACAGTGACATTGGAAGATGTGTTCCGTATTTTGAGACTCCCAATTACAGGAAGACCAGTATATCAGGCATTGCCTAGCGTGGCGTGGGGAGTGATAACAGCAGTATTTGGTCCATACGCATGAGATTTGACACAGCGAGGTTTGACATTCACTTATGGTATAATGTATGCAGCACACCCTGAGGCAACAAGGTTGGCAGTAGTATTAATGATAGCGGTGGGGTATTATGCATTACCGAGGGTGGATGGCGGAAGATTTCCAAAAGCATTGATGAATGTTATTTGGGAAATGATAGAAATGAGCGTGACTTTCGCATGGGCACCCACATATCTAGCAGAGTTATACAGGGGTTTATGGGCCTGCAGGTGAAAACACAGGACGACACTGGATTGTTCGTACTTATTACATTGTTGGGCCTATGAGCACATAGTTTGTGTGTGCCCAATAGGCCGACCCATCGAGTCGGGAGAGATAGGAGTGCAGAGGTTGGGATTCAGACGATGGGTCCAGACAGAACAAGAGGCGAGATCCCAGGCCGTGATAGATGACATCGAGTATTATAGATAGGTATGGGAGATGGTGACGATTGTGGATATTTGTTGGAGGCCTTACGGAACTATATGGTGATAGAGAACATAGCTGAGGAGTTGAGGGGTGTAGAGCGCTTGAGGTGGATCGCAGGGCACAGGCCGGGTGAGTACGAGAGGATTCCTCTAGATCGCATGTGGTGACAATTTGGGTTCATTCAGGATATACCTATGACATATAGACCATACATGAGGATTGACGCCAAGGCAGCATTCTCACCTCCCCGGCCGACACCTCCAGAAGGGCCAGAAGAGATAGCAGCTGATCGTAGGGTAATGGATGCGGGAACAATAGAGGCCTATAGAGTATGGTGGGTAGCAGAGCTGCGAGGTGCACGTGAGCACCCTGACATAGCTGTGATTACAGCGGAGAGAGATCATCTGTAGGATTTGGTTCACCAGCTTCAAACACAAGTGAATGAGACAACGGGATTGTTAGAGGTTTCACAGTTATGAGTGTAGAGATTAGAGGAAAGATTCCTCCACGCTAGAGGATGTATTCATATGTTACATGAGATGTTGGCGGATCAGTGGGAGGAACCAATAGAAGTGGCACCTTTGAGGATGGAGAGGCCAAGTGAGTGGCATCGATGATCATGATCACCACCTGATTCGGGAGAAGGCATGAAGGGTCTAAGTGAATTTCATAGGAGTATAAGAATAAATAAGGATCTTTGACCTATGAGTCGATGATAGAGAAGATGTATTTGTTTAACATCTAAAAACTAAATATGTATGTTGTTTTGAGTGATGATAGTACTAAGAATGGTTGTGTTTTGGATGTTGTTTTTGTTTGTTTTGAAAAAGGATAAAGATGAATGTTGTCAAAATAGAAATACACAAAAATATTTATATTTACAACACATGATAGGGTATGGTAGGGGATGGTCGAGCTAACCTTGGGAGACCCCATGTCTCCTAAGTGCTGCCTACATAGCCCATTACACAAAGCAAGGAGGGGCCTCAGACCGATGTAGTTCTCCCTTAGGACCAGGGAGAAATGAATTAAGGTAATTTAGGTATGGTTAGGCAATTTGTTGGTTGGTAAAAATATTGATATCGGTAGGGTAATGTTGTTGGTGTTGGTAAGGAATTGGCGATGTTGGTATAGGTATAGGTGAAGTGAAAGTTAGCCTACCCAAGTGGTAGGGAACCGTATCCTGATTAAGGTCAACACACAATCCTAGAGTCGAGAAAAAGAGGAAAAAGTGTCCCATAGTTGAGAAGAGCTAAACAAACCACATAATAACGTAGAATGAGCTTGAACCTCTAGGTACCTTGCATAGACGAGAAGTCGATAGGTGAAAAGAGTTGTATAATCACAATATATTGGGTATTACGTCATGTCCCTTGAGTTTTGTTGCTTTGATAAATGGTGAGGTGAGGTGGTAGATATGGGCGAGGGTGCTGAGAGCTTGTTACAAGGTGATTATTCTGACGAAAGAGGACCAAACCTAAATAGACAAGTCCATGACTCAAAAGTGCTTTTGGAATACTACTTTTTATGTTTTTGGACATAGACTGATCGATGCGGGAAGTCTACATGGGATATGTATTTTGTTACTCTTGAGGTCTTCACGAAGCTGATCAATGTGAGAAGCTTCTGATAAAGGCTGACTATGTGTATAGCTGTCCTTCACGGGAGCAGTCTATTTATAGTAGCAGATGCGGCATTTGTGTATAGCTGTCCTTCGGGGGAGCAGTCTATATATAATAGCAGCAATAGTTTGGCATATAGTTGTCCTTCGAGGGAGTAGTCTATGTATAATTTAGAGGTCTAGATGTCCGTTGGGCATAAAACATCTAGTTTTGTAGGAAGTTTGACTCAAGAAAATCCCATAAGTGTTTAATTAAGAATGTGTCATTTTGATACTTTGAAGTCATGGACTAGACTAAAAAGGGGAAGGCATCTTTAAGGGGAGGTGATAATCAAACCATGTGAGCTTGATTTGATTTTGAGATGTAGGAAACAAAGTGTATGCGGTGGTAAATGAGCTCAAGGGATGAGCGTAAGGTAGATAAGAAGTGATATAACACTAAATTCAACAGTAGAATGGTCGAAGATGCAAGGCATTAAGGGGCTCAGGCTCAGGTTTACCATTAAGTGAAGCTAAATGATAAGTGCCTGATCCATAAGTGTGAGTGATAATGTAAGGCCCAATCCAATTAGGAGCAAATTTTCCACGTTTTCTCTTTTCTAGTTTGGTTACATGTTGATTCTCTTTGAGGAAAAGATCACCAACCTTAAAGGTACACTCATGAAGTCGCTTATCATAAGCACGCTTGATGCATTTTTGATAGATTTGAAGGTGGTCAAGAGCCGTAAGACGATGCTCGTCAAGAAGCTCTAATTGGGCTAACCGCTCTTGGCGGAAATCATCGTTGGTGAGAATATCCTGAAGAGATATTCTGAGGGAGGGTATTTGTATTTCGAGAGGCAAGACAGCCTCGGTACCATATACCAAAGAAAATGGTGTGGCATTAGTGGAGGTACGAATGCTAGTATGATAAGCCCAAAGGGCAAAGGGGATGTGATCATGCCAATTTCTTCCAGAATCATTAACAACTTTCATGAGGATTTTGGTTAGGGTTTTGTTAGAAGATTCGGCTTGGCCATTTGCTTGTGGATAGTATGGTGATGAGAAGCTAAGTTTGATACCGAAGTTGTTACAAAGGTCTTGTAACAACTTATTTTTGAAATATTTACCATTATCTGTTATCAGGCGATGAGGAACACCAAAACGACAGATAATGTGATGGTTAACGAATTCGACGATTTTTTCTTTTTTGGTTGAAATGAGTGGAATGGCCTCCACCCATTTTGTGTAATATTCGGTTGCTGTGATTATCCATCGGTGACATTGCGAAGAGGGTGGATGAATCTCACCAATAAGGTCTAAACCCCATTGTGAGAAAGGCCAAAGATCTCATGCGACCTGTAGCGGATGGCTAGGAGTATGTTGAAGGTTGGCATGTTGCTGACACATAACACAATGCTTAACATATTCGTAGCAGTCGTTATTAAGAGTAGGCCAATAATAGCCTAGGTGAAGGATCCGTTTGGCCATGGCCAGGCCACTAAAATGTCCACCACAAATACCGTCATGGACTTGTCGGATGGTATAGGTGACCTCCACGCCGGTTAGACATCGAAGGAGGATGCCATCAAAGCCACATTTATAAAGGAGTCCCCCATGATGACATAACAAGAAACACTTTTAAGAAAATCACGTTTTTCGGTACTCGTTAGGTCAGGTGGGAGAACAGAGGTTGTAAGGTAGTCGTGAAATTGGTGATACCAGGTATCCTGCGAATTAGCAGACACATTATTTATCATACAAACAACCGAGGCTGAGTAAGATGGGGCAAAGAGTTGTTGGACCAAGATGAATATGTCAGAGTCAGTTGGTGAGGTAGGAATTTGCGAGGCTAAGCAAGCCATAGTATCTGTAAATTTGTTAGTGGAGCGGGGAATGGTTTGGATAGAATAATGAGTAAATAAGGTCAAAAGTGAATCTACGTAGTGTTTGTACTTTTGAAGTTCCTCATTTTTACATTGGTAGATGCCCATAACTTGGTTGACTACCAATTGAGAGTCACCGAAAATGTTGATAGATTTGACACCTAAGTGTAACTGCAACCTGGAGACCCAAAACAAGGGCCTCGTATTCACTGTATTATTAGTGTAGGGGAAATCAAGCTAGAATGAAAGAGGCATAGGCTCAGCGTCAAGAGGAATGAGAACAATGCCGGCTCCTCCGCCACACTGGCATTTGGATCCATCAAAGAAGAGGGTCATTGGATATGACTCCTCCCTGAGTGAAAGAGTAGCGATGAGTTCGTCGGGGAAATTAAAATTGGTAAATTGTTCCCCAGGTAAAGGGGCCTCCGCGAGTTGGTCTGCAATAGTTTGTCCTTTGATTGACTTCTGGTGTATAAATTCAAGGTCGAGGTCAGCGAGGAGCATAAGCCATCGGGTGATGCGTTGGTTTAGATGTGGTTTGGCATACATATAATGAATGGGGTCCGCGTTGGTGATGACAAAAGTTTTGTGATTCAGGAGGTAGTGTCGGAGTTTGGTGGCTACGAATGATAGGGCTAGGCACAATTTTTCTACATGTGTATACCTAGTCTCGTAATCCATGAGAGTATGACTTATATAATAAACGGCTTATTCTGATGTGCCGAGTCCCGATGTGCGAGCATGGCTCCTATAGCATGGTCAGTGGTAGAAAGGTAAAGGTAGAAAGGGTGATCATCCTGAGGTGGGATAAGCACGGGTGGCTACAAGAGATAGGCTTTGAGAGCTTCAAAGGCTTGGTGACACTCTTCACTCCATTGAAAGGTAATGTCCTTTTTAAGAAGGTGATGGAAAGGTTGACATCGATCCGAGAGTTGGGAAATGAAACACCGGATAGATTGAAGTTTACCTTGTAAACTACGTAATTGTTTGAGGTTTTGGGTGGGGAATTTCTAGGATAGCTTTGACTTTAGATGGATCGACCTCAATGCCATGTAAAGAGGCGATAAAACCAAGAATTTTTCGAAAGGACACCAAAGACACATTTCTTTGGTTGAAGCGAGATGAGAATATTGTAGCAGCAATCGAAAATAATGGTTAAAACATCGAGATGTTCACTGCGATGTTTAGATTTGCCAAGAAGATCATCGACATAATCCTCAAGGATAGTGTGCATAATGTCATGAAAAATGTAAGTCATAGCCCACTGATAGGTCACACCAGCATTCTTAAGGCCAAACGGCATGACATGATAATGAAGGTTCCCCAAGGAGTGATGAAGGTAGTTTTATGTTGATCGGCCGGGGCTACCAAAATTTGATTGTATCCCGAGAAGCCATCCATGAGAGAAAGCATCTCATGACCGGCAGTGAGATCAACAAGTTGATCAATACTTGGTAGGGGGAAGTCATCCTTTGGGCAAGTGAGATTAAGGTCCGAAATCTGTACATATCGAAGTCCCCCCGTTGCTTTAGTGACAGGTACGATATTAGAAATCCATTGAGGATAGTCAATAGGTAAAATGAAGGAAACAGAAAGGAGTCGTTGAAGTTCTTCTTTGACCAAGAGGGCAATGCGTGGATGCATTTTTCTCAGTTTCTGTTTAACTGGTTTGGAATCGGGTTTCAGGGTAATGTTATGGACCGCAATGTCAGGAGCAATTCCTGGCATGTCAGCGTAGGACCAAGCGAAAGCTTGGTTGTGGGTACAGAGAAAGGTAGTAAAGGTGGCTTGTTCCGATGCGTTAAGGGATTGTCTGATCTTCACCATGTGAGGATCTTCCTCTGTGTGGATGTTGATTTCTATAGTCGACTCATTCAACATGGTTTGAGTTTCAGACGGTAAGGCGCGTTGAATATAGGAGTCATCCACACCAAGGTAAGTGAGGATGGAGTCGTCATCCTGGCACTCAACAACATTGATTGAAGGTGAATCCTCTTTGATCATGTCTGGATACAGAAGGGGAAGAGAAGATGGGTCCTCATTATCGCGTTGATAAGTGAGAGGACCCAGGAAGATAGCATTTATGAAAAAAAAAAGTTAGGAGGGATAGATTCAGGGTCTATCGACTCTGTGGGTGATAATGGCAAAATGGGTGATGATGGTTCGGTAGGGGTGACGTCCTCATCTTCCAGAATACAACTGACACGAGGTTCTTTCGGTGTAAGTGTTTCAGGAAATCTGAGACCACTACGATCATTGTGCTTGCATGTAGTTACGGGAATGATTGTATGTCGACCTTGTTCATAAAGACCAAAACCAAAGCCTTTCCAAGCACAACGAGTCAAGAAGGTGAGGGTAAAACGATGATTTGTCAAGTATTGAAAATTAGATTGGAAGGGAACCACACCAAGAGGAGGTTCAAGGGGTAATGGAGGATGCGTCGACACCCCCATACGTTAGGTTGGTGTGGCAATTAGGTGGTCCGTAAGGGATTACCTCCCCACGCGATGGTCGTAGGTAGGATGCGCATGTAACTGTCCATACTCCTGCGGGGTATGGAAAGAGCTAACGTTATATAGGTGATACTCCCCCAGCATAAGGCGTTGAAAAACATCTACTAGAGGGTCTGAGGTTGGGATTTTGTCTACGAAAAAGGAAGTGGTATTTGCAACGGTGGTTTCATTGGTTGAAGGCGTAGGTGCGGTTGAAGTGGATGGTTGGGTTGGATGAATGGGTGTCTTGAGTGGTACAAGCACATCATTAGGGCGATATAACATATTACGAGGTTTTAAAGGGGAGGATAAACTTTTACGGTGTAGGACTTCCCCTCATACTCAAATTTTATACATCTATGTAAGGTGGAGGGAACGCATCCCATAGCCCGGATCCAAGGGCGGCCTAACAACATATTGTATTAGAACTCTCCCTCAAGGACATAGAAGAGTTTGGGTAAAGTACGTGGTCCTACACGAATGTTAAGGATCACAATGCCTAAGGTACAAGTAAATAGCATCAATGAATGACCGCAACATAATGGGGTTAGCACACATACAGCTAGAAGGGATATTCATTTGTTGGAAGGCTTTTGAAGAGATGATGTTTAGGCTAGCGCCCTCATCAATCATAACATGACATACCGAATGTCTCGGACATAAGCGAGATGACATAAGCGAGATGAGCAGGTCAAGATCTTGTGTACCAAAGTCGACAATTTCATCTTGAGAAGCGATGACAAGGCTTGCTTTACGACGAGAGAAGTGGTTGGGGAAATAGGTTGTTTGGTGAGTGAAGCAACGTGATTGGGTGTTAGAATGGAGTAATGAGGCAAGGTTTCATTAGGTAAGACCTCTATCCCTTGAAGGATTTCAACGAGAGCTTGTTGATGAGATTTGAAGTTTGAATGAGATCGTACAGTGTCATTTTACAGGTGATTGGTGAAGCTATTTGATCATGGTACGGTGGGCAACTCCATCAGAGATGGGTAGGTAGGTCCACGAATAACCACTTTAGGTGATGGTGCGATCGGGATGGTGGACGGAGAAAGAGAGGCCGCAGGTGTGCTTCCTTTAGCTTTCTCGTTGTTTTTCTACCCTCGAGTGGCAACACTAATCATGTTGATCTCGTGAACACGAGAGGAGGAGGATGGTAGGGATAAGTCATGGTCTTCGAGAGGTGGGGTTGTAATAATGATAGATCTTGATGAAGCGAGGACAGGTGGTATAGGAGAGGAGATTGAAGCTAAAGGTTTCTCCCTTCGTAAGTTGTCTTGTTTAACCTTACATGCGAGAGAGGTGACTGATGAAGTATGGCTTTCAATGCTTTGCATCCTTCTACATCATGTCCTGGTGTGCGGTGGTAAGCGCAGATTTTAGACTCATCATAACCTATAGGTCGAGGTTTAGATGGATCATAAGGTCTAAGTGGGGGTAGGGAAATGGTCACATTCTCCACCAATATAGCAAGGATTTTGGCGTAAGACCCTTTGAGTGGGTCAAAGTCAGAGGAAGATGAAGCTATTGACTGGGTAGTTTTTGGTAATGACGGGGTATGGTTGATTTGTATGGGTGGTGGTTTAGCCAAGGGATTTTGATAATGGGATTTAACTAAACGTGGCTTCTTTGGCGCAGAAGCTATGTTTAGCTAGTTAGATGATGAGGGTAGATGATGTGGTATCAGAAAACAACCATGGAGCAATAGGAGTGATAGCAAACAAATCTTTTGATGATGGAATTTGTTTAGGGTTGATAGGCGGACATGATACGTGGGATGATGGTGTTGATATACCCTTGGATCTCTATATGGGTGCAGAAGGCGTAGGTCGTTTTAAAGAAAATGCAGGAGGTATGATATATTGATGCAAGGTGGAGGGATGATGTCCCAATATGGAAGGTAGGTGTGACGAAGATGGTTTTAGTTGTGATAGAGGCATAGGTTGAGGAGATTGAGTCTGTCTCCTAAGTGGATGGACGGCTTTATTTTTAGATAAATCTAGCCGCTTAGGTGGGTGTGTTAGACTGGGTATTGGTGAGGTCCCAAGCGTAGGGGAAGATTTGGTTAGGCTAATAGAGGTGGATGAGGTATTTGGTAGAGATGAGGGGGGTGAAGATGAGGACATAGGCATTTTAAGCTTCTGTAAACACTTCGGGTATATGGTAGAGGCGTCTGGATCGGTCATCTGCATTTGAGTAGAATATGGGGTACTCAAACGTTCCCATAGGACTCGTCTATCTTCTGAGGGATGAAAATCCTCACGTGTGAATAGGAACTTTTGTATGGAAGAAAAGGTGGGTTGTGATTCGGTCCATTGTGGGTGTGATATAGGGGGTAGATGAGCCTTTGTATCAAGGGGCATTAAGAGGTCAACCGGTCATTTGAAAAGATTTAGGCGATGAAGAAAAAATAGGTAGGAGGGCATGTTTGAGAGGATCCATCATGATTAAAGAATGTGGTGATGTCAGTGCAAGAGGTTTCTCGTCTAAGGATGACAAAAGAAGTGGCGAGCCTTCCTCTTGTACAAGCAAGAATGGTAGAAGGAGATGTTTGGGAAATAGATAAGTTAGATAACATCCGCTCACAGTCTTGCAAGGATGTGGTGTAAGAAGGCTCATCTATGAGAAGAGACCTCTGGGTGGTTAATTCCTCGATGGGTAAAGGAACGGAAAGGATTTCGTCTTGTCTTGATGGTGATGAAGGGGGTTCGGGTTCCTGCGTTAGTGAAGAGGCTTGATTCAGAATTTTTTCGATAGAGGCTTTTGGCTGGGAGTCGAAGACTGCATGGATCTCATGAACACTCTCCTCGGCTAAGATATCTTGGTTTATGTTACTGTTAGAAGAGTGATTCGGGAATGGTTTGTTGAAAATTTTCAAATTTTGGTTAGCAGGAGCGTTAGGATTATCGAGGGCTATATCTCCCTGCATCAACCATTTCCTGCACTATGTTTTTCAACATCTTGCAGTTTTCATGACTGTGTCCCTTCACGCGGTGGAAGTTACAGAAGTCATTTTCTTTGTACCAAGAAGGTATGGCGCGGGTGGAATCAAACCCGGAGTGAGGTTTAACAGGAGGTAAGGTAATGGCTCCTGCTTTAAGCAATTTTTCCAATATCACACCATAAGTTTCTCCCAAGGGAGTGTAATTGATGGGCTCAGCTTTATACTTATAGGTGGTTTTTGGCGGGGTATTAGACGGTGGTTGGGATTTGACCATCACCGCGTGCACAGCTCCTTTTGATTTGAAGCAGTTGATGGGTGAGGATTGGTGGTGTTAGGTTTGTTGGTGGAATCTTGGGTTCAGAAATTGGGGTTTTGTTATGCAACCGCAATTTCTCTTCCTCTAAGGCTCGAATCTCTAGTTTTCGAGCCATAGTAAAGGCCTCGTCAAATGTGTGGAAAGTTTGAATTTGGAGGGTAGGAGAGATGTGCTTAGTGCAGGCCCGCGTAAAAAGTTTGATAAGTTGGCTGAGGCAAGGCATACGTAAGTTGGTTGATAAGGCCCCGCCATCATCCAACGAAATCTGCGATAGATTCATCTTCAAATTGTCGGATGGCATAGAGGTCGGTGATAGATACTTTCTTGGCAATGTTAATGGAGAAATGATCCAAGAAAGATTGGGCTAGTTGGTTAAAAGAGAAGATTGAGTGCTGGGTTAAAGCACTGTACCACTCCAAGGCGGGTCCTGATAAGGACATGGGAAAGGTGCGGAGTAGTAAGGCATCGTCATGAGCAATTAGATAGCAGGCATGTCTAAATGAGCGCAAGTGTTGTTGAGGATCCTCCTTACTATTAAAACGAGTAAATTTTGGTAATTCCCATTGAGGAGGATATGAATGAAGGGGGACAGAAGGGTGGATAGGCTCCCGACAAACTTGCTCGTATGTCAGGGCGCTACGACTTCCTGAAACAGAAGCCTCCATATTTTGCATTTTGTCCATCATTTGTTTGATTAAATCAGTAGTTGGATGAGATGATGGTGCGGTTGCGGTAAATGGAGGTAGATTGGGCCAAGGGCCACCACTAGACAATGGTGGGGTTAAATGTTGATAAGGTATGGAGGACGAATGTGTTGAGGCGACCAAATAGGGATGTCCTATATAAGATGTTGAGGTCACCGGATACGTGTGTGGAAATGAAAAGGTGGGCGGAGCTTGAGAAGGAAAGCTCGTGTGGATAGGTGGCAGAGAGCAAGTCATGAAAGGAGCGATGCAGAAGAGAGACAACGTAGGAATGGTCGGTGGTAATGATATGTGGGGCCCAAGATTAACCAAAGGAAATCCAATCTATGCCATATGAACCCCTGAAGCCGCTGGATTGGGAAACGGGGCTAAGGATGCAGAAGGCAAAGCGGAGTTATCAGGTGGAGAAGGAGCTAAATGAGCAGCTATACTAATAGGCATGCCAACAAGGAGTTGACCATCGGGTGTATGGTCAGGGGCATGAGACAAATAGTATTGTACAGCGCTAGGATTAGCGTCCAAAATTTTGTAAATTCTTTATCTCCTACAGGGATTTTGGGAACCTCACTGGTGTCCGTAGGGTTCCCCACAGTATGTGAAGGGGGCGATTCAGGAAAAGGCACAGAGAAGGCATGTGAAACCATGGTGGTGGCTTGCTTCAAGTGATAACAACCATGGGCAAGAGTACATAGTAGGGTTTCAATCTATCAGGAATAGAAACAACCCCAGAATGTTAAAATTGGTAGGTTGTTGGTTTGTCAGGGACTGTAAAAGACTGTAACCGATATCGGTCTGCTAACCGATGTCGGTTATACTGTAGCCGACATCGGTCACTTAACCGATGTCGGTATAATAGGATTGGTATAAGAAACTGTAAGAAGCTGCTGATTTGGGGTTAATAGTGCTTAGTATACCTACCAAACTATTCTGAAGTGATCACAGAAAATAGTGTATGACAGAGAAACAAAACTGAAAACAAGCAAGATACACAAGCAAATTAACAGACTAACCCTAGGATTAGTTTTTATCAATTTGGGGCTTATGCCCTTAGATGCAGAATGATGTCAGAATCCTAAACAAAATACTTAGGGGAAATGTCAAGTTTGTTTTGGCTTATAAGGTTACCTCAATCGGGCGGAGGAATACCGCGGAAAAAAAGGGGGGATGTTTTGAGTTGTTGTGTTAATTGTGAAGTGATTCGGTATGTGTTGTGCAGTGAAAGTAAGATTAATTTCTTGTCAATACCATGGAAATCACCCCCACGTGTATGACCTGTTACTTAATCTACGTTCACTAGAATTGAAAACAACACGCAAAAATGGAATGCACGTGTTTTAAACCCAAATTGAAAATGTTATTCGATGAAGCAAAGAAGATGACTTTCACTAATGCAAAGCTGGGAAAGCAAGACAAATTATTTTACCAAATATAACAAAATATCGTGTGAAATTTTTAGAAGAAGAAGACAGCATGTATGCTCCCTATATGAAAGCAAGCAAGAAAGAAAGAAACCTGAAATGGGTCCCACCAGGCGTGCCAAAATGTTTCACACAGAAATGGTTTCATTCCCGGGATAGAGTTGCTTCTATCCTTTCATTCCTTTGAGAAACAAATAGATAAAGGTTAGGGAGGAGGAATACATTGAATGTTGAGAGAGTGTGCGCGTGCCGTAGAGAGAGATCAGATTGATTGCAAAGAACTCCTTTTTATGCGGGAAGGACTACTAGTTCCTGATGAAAATGCAGGTTCAAGGACTGTGATGACGAAGGCAGGGTTCAGGTAGGATGGTCTAACAATCCGAGATGAGCTATCTCCTCTCCTGATGCTTGGATGAGTGTCACTGGGCTCTGGTTATTCAGTTGCAGTCTTGGGCTTGATGTCCTTTCTTGCAAACTCCTCTCTTTCCTTCACTTGTCTCTATTCAGCCAAGTAAATTCCAGATCCTTCCAATGACTTCTGATTCGGATCAATGAAAATCCCACCCCTTGTTTTTGGTTGGGAGAGGTCATTTACAGGGAACCGATGGTGGTTACGTAACCGACGGCGGTCGAGTAGGAACCGGTATCGGTCAGGTCAAAGTGGGCTATTTTTAGTAAAATAGCCAACTTTCCCTCCTTTTCTCCCGAGGGATTAGTTGTGGGCTTGGTCAAGTCATTATGAGGTTGGTTTTAGGTGTGGGTGAGGAGTAATTAGTCATGGGTGTGGATGTAGACCAAGTTATAGGTCTTAATTAGGTTAGTTTAGGGTTAGGACTAGGTCATGATGAGGTGGCGAAATGAGGTGGCAGGTATGGCGATGTGGATTTATTAATTATAAGGTAATTAATAAATAATTGTGTAAGGTTTAGGTGATGAGGTTAGGTTGTGAAATGAGATGCGTGGCACGGGAGGTCGTAAGACACAAATTTGGTGTCTACACTGTGGCTATAGGATAACTTGTGGCAAAAATGGGGAAGAAGGATTTAATATTGTCTTAGCTATATCATCGTAACTTTAGGAATATCTACTTGTAGTATTTTATTGTGATCAAGTGGTTGTTCTGTCTCAATGCTATGGAAAATATTGTCAATAATTTCCTCAAGAACATGGGGCATATCATCCCCAAATTTCATCTCATTAGTTTGTACTTCAAGCACTATTATATCTTCTATTTACTAGAAAATTCCTTCTTATTCATGCTTCTAGGGGTTTCCTCAACATGAATTACCTCTACTTAAACTTAAGACCTGCTACTATGCAGGCCTTCTTGAACAATTTTATCACTACTTTCTTCTCCTTTCTTATCTTCCATACCCTCCATGGGATCCTGAATCTCCATATCAACACCTTCCTTATCTATGTTCATGGATGTGGCCTCAATATTCTCCTGTGCCATTTTTTTATCACTATTAAGGGATATGGTTTCATTCTTTGTGGCTCTTGATGTTTGTGACCTTTTAGTACTTAGGCAATGAGAATATGTAGGTGGTGTAGGAGTGGATTTTGAATATGAAGGATTGGACTTAGATGATCTAGAAGTACATCTAGAAAAATTCCTCTTACTTCTTGAGGTGGATGATTTGGGGGTTGAAAATCCAATAGGGTTTCAGAAATTAGAATTCTTTTTGGAGAAATAGGCCAAGGGTTTTTCTCTGGAGATGGAGGTTTCTCCGAAACAGGGGTTTCTAGCGCTTGAAAAGTGGAAGTTGTAGGTTCATACTGATATGCGGGAGCTACGGGTTCAAATCTATGAGTGGAAGAAATACCCGTGCTTCTCTGTCTCTCTTCTTATTTCCCACAATAACTCATTAATATTCTCAACCCTTAAAAAATCTCCCCAATTTAGTACAGGGTGTTCTCTTTCCAATGTATGTTTAACAATGATAGTAATAAGACAATGGTGAAACGTGGATGAACCTCCCCTAGTCATCCTTTTTCAACTTTCATTTAAGAAATTGCGAATATTAACATGTCTACCATTCTTTAAATGATTCAACAACTTAAAATGGATAGTATTCAATCTGGAGTATCTACCCTCACAAGTAAAGTATTTGATAATGTAATTGGCAACATCAGCTTAAAATGGTTTCAGAGAAGTATGAAATGTACCTTTTCTATTATTCACGAAGTTATCATCATCATCATCAAATTATTGTCTAGCTGCATTCGAGTTTGCCTTTTCAGGAAAATCTCTCCCTTTATAGGAAGCCCTATTACTACATATAGAATCTATTCATTCACTTTTACTATTAAACCCTTAATAGTAGCCTCTCCTTCCTTATATGTAGTAGAAAATTATTTTACCATGGTTTCTTTGAAACCCTCAAAATTACTGATATATCCCATCCATCCACTATCTTGAAAATAATGCAATATCTATGGTTAATTGTGCAGTTCTGAATGGTCGTTAGGTTCATGGTGAATCAGATCTCCTCCCATAATGAATTCTAAAAATCCTTTAGCTACGAAGGAAATTTTTCACAGTTTGTAGTGATGATGCAATAATTCAAGTGAGTGTTAAATTTTTGGAGTACTTACGTTTTCATATCTATGGATGACTCACACGCAGTGTAAGAAGGAAATGAATTAAATTCATTTGAATGTTGCAAACATGTGAGGTGACATGGTGCGATAGAGTGGGGTGACAAATCGAGTTTAAAGGTGACATAGATAATTACTATTTAAATTCATTCATGATATGGCATAAATATTAATTAAACATAATCATTTTATTGCTACTTTATTAAAGTGAAATGAGTGCACTTATCTCAAGATAAGCACTAGATGACGCGACATGCGTTTTGTTGTGATTCGAACCTTTTATTGCATGTAGATTTATAATGATGTTGAATGTTAAGGTGCCATGATGTTGTGGATGTTGTTTTCATTGCTGCAAGTGTATGTAATGTTATGTTAAAGGATCCTTAATGAAATCAATTAATTCCCAAAGAGGGAAGACTAATTTTCTAGTGCCAGACATCTTCATCACTATCACATGTGCAGTTTGTTCCTTATTTTCTCCATGCAATCAAATTTTTTGCAAATAGGTAAACAAAATAGAGCTTTACTGCATGCTGTTGTAAGTGGACATTCAATCTTTGCACCATCTCCTTCTATTAGAGAACATGTACTTCTTGCAAAAATGCACCAAATCCTAAAAAATAGAAATTATAAGAAAACAAAACATGTTAGTTGAGTGCTTCTGATCAACAAGAGGGCTGATCACATCACTTTTATTCCTCCTTGGAGTATCCAACACATTGAATATACCAAGGCCACTGAAACATCTCAATCCTTTGAAATCTCAGAAGATGAACCAACAAGTTCAACTTCTGACCTTAACTCTAATGTTGTCATCTCCATTCTAATTACACCTCCTCGAATTTTTGCATAAAAGCACTTTTCTTAGTTGGATCCTTGTACAACCTTAACCTATGACCATTCACCAGTAGTTTGAACTTCAAAGGATCTATGGTGGTGAGTATAACAACCCCATTGGAAAATATTTTCTCAATCTCATATGGGCCTAGCCATCTTGTCCTGATGTTTCCCATGCAGTCTCTATACTTGGATTCAAATAATAAGGCCCAACCACCTTCTTCAAATTGTCTTGTCTTGATGAATCTGTCATGCCATTTGATCATTTTCTTTTATACTACCTTTGTATTATGCACAACTTGTCTCCTCATTTCATCTAGCTCATTGAGTTGGAGAATCCTCTGCCTTTGAGCTTCAGAAAAATATATGCCTAGTTCAAGTGCATTCCTTAATGTCTTATGCTCAAATTCAATAGGGAGAACAATAGTCTTACCGTAAAAATATTGAATGGTGTGAATCTTGTTGTTGTCTTCCAAGTTATGTTAAACAACTAAATTTCCTTTGGAAGTCTGTATGCCTAATAGCTCCTATGGAGTGCAATAATTTTTTTCAAGATGGATTTTATTTCCCTTTTTGTTACCTCAACTTGATCATTAGATTGGGGGTGATAAGGAGTAGAATTACTATGTCTAATTTCATATTCCTCAACTAGATTAGAAATAAATTCAACAGTGAAGTGTGTAACTTGATCTATAAGTATTTCTCTAGGTACTCCATACCTCGTGGAGATGTGGTCATATACGAATTTAAAAAATTTATCACTCTTCTGATTTGGAAATGTTTGCACTTCTTTCCATTTAGTGAGGTAATATATACACACCAAAATCTAAGCTTTATGCTGAGATTTAGGATATATTGGACCTATGAAGTCCAAACCCCATTTTTCAAATGGCTGTAATACTAACTAAGGCTGCAATGACATCTCATCCGAATTGTTAGGATTACTCATTCTTTGGCACTTATCACACCTTCTTATATATAATGCTACATCCTTATGTAGTGTAGGACAATAATACCCTGGTGTGAACAATTTTTGTGTTGTTATTTTTGCAGCAAAGTTTCCTCCACATTGTTCACTATGAAAAAATTTGAGGACATCATATATTTTTTCATCATCCATGCATCTCCTTATAACATTATCTCACCCCGTGTGAAATAGAAAACCAATTATCCATGAAAAATTCACCCTTTTCTCAACAATGTATTTCTTTTCAGAATATAAATAGTGTGGAGGTGTCTTACTTGAGACTAAATAATTAGCTATATAAGCATACTTGAATATTTTAGTGGAAATGGAAAGCATATGCTCATTTGGGAAAGATTCATCCACTATATGTTCTTAATTATTATTCTCCATTCTTGAAATAAAGTCAGCTACAACATTTTCCTTACCAGGATTATCCACAATGGTGACATAAAACTCTTACAAGAGTAGAAACCATCGATTATTCTTCTACTTACAACTGGTTTGTTGATCAAATATTTAATTGCTGCATGATCAATATGAATGAATACTGGATAACTTGTGATGTATTTCCTAAACTTATTGATAGCATAAACCACTACTAATAATTCTTTCTTTGTGATTGTATAGTTGAGTTTAGCATGTTGCAGGTTCTTATTGACATAGTAGATTGTGTAGTTTAGAATTCCATATTTCTATCCTAGAACAACTCCAATGGTGTGATCTAAGGCATCAATATGAATGTGAAATGGAAAAATCCAATATGGTCCTCTTAACACAGTACCAAATTCAAATTTTTTTCTTTAAAGTCCGGAATACAATCTCACATTTCTCAATCCACGCAAAGGCAACATATTTTCAAAGTAGATCAAATAATGGTCTTTCAATACTACTAAAGTCTTATATAGATATTCTATAATACCCAACATAGCCTAGGAAGCTCCTCACATCCTTCTGCTTCTTTGGTGTTGGCGGATTTATAATCACAAAATTTTTGTTGCCAACACTATTCCTTTATACATCATCATGTAGCATTTTTTGTTGCTTAAGTATAGGTTATGCTCCTTACACCTCTTAAGAAATTTTTCTAGATTCTTCATTGATTCATCAAAAGTACTATGAAATACTAAAAAATAATCCATATATATACCTCCATGTAGTCATTAGTTAGACCCAAAAATTACTCAAAATGGCTCATTTGAAATGTAAGCGAGTGCATTGCACAAACCGGAAGGAAGATCACAAGTATGAAAATGTTCCCCATGGGCATGTGAATGCGATCTTGTCCTGGTCCTTTAGTGCAATCTAATTTTTTTGTAGCCACTATAGCCATCCAGAAAAGGAAAATATTTCTTTCTAGCAAGAGTGTCAAGTACTTGATCAATGAAAGGAAGCATAAAATGATCCTTCTTTATTGTTGCATTCAACTCTCTATAGTCCACACAGATCCTCCATTTTGTAATCTTCTTAGGTAGAAAGATAAGGGGTGACACCTATTGACTATTTGAAATTGGATATATAAATCTAGCATCCAATATTTTTTTAATTATTCTTTCACTATATCCCTCCTCTTTGGGTTTATTATTCTTTGTGGTTATCTTATTAGCTTGTGTTGGCAAGAAAATTTATTAGGGGATAAATTTGTGGGTTTATTGCCAAAACTATGGGAATATAAGTCCCTCTACTTAAATGGTGCAGCTTCTATAGATGCATGTGTAATTAAGGTGATTTTTATCCAGGTTGGCCTTGTAGTTGGGGATCCAATAGAGGCACTCCACTGACCCTACGGAAAAAGATTATGGATACCTGTAAGAGAGGAATTTTCTAGGAGAGAAGGAAAGGGAGTGAGAATGTTAGATAAGAGAACTAATGCTACAAGTAGAATTTTAGAGTCTTGTTTATATTAGTTATAAGTTTCATCACATGCATTAAAATTAAGAAGAAATAACTCTACAAATAACAACAAGACTGATCAAAATTTATGAGCACAAAGTATCAATAAATCCCATAGTCAAAACAGGGCTAGTAATTCCTTCTTATATTGATGCTTAAATTTTTTTGTACATAGTATGTGAATAGAGGAAATTTGAGAGTGGGGAAATGGAAGAATTCACTATCTCTTTGATTTTTCACAAGAATCTCTCCCTCATAAATTCACAAAAATAACTAAGAAGACCTCAAATGAGGAGCTTATTACAATTTATAGAAGATGAATAATTCTTTGATTCCCATTGACTTTTCACTTGCCATAATTTTGACTTTAGGCTATTCATATTCCTATCAAATATTAATTCTCTCTTATAAAAAAGGTGAATTAAATTTTACATCATGTTTCTAAAGTCACTTAAATACTTATCAAAAAGTGTAAACCCCAATGTGAAATTATAACATTGAAGAGAGAGAGAGAGAATCATGCGAAGGATGACTTACTCCATCATACTTGATCTCACTCCCAACCAATCTCCATCTCACGTTCTTTGAGAAGATATTAGTTTCTCCAAATTATTTTCTGAAATAAGCCACTACATGTTCCACTCCATCGGCATGAGGGATATACACACAACTTAGAGTCTCTACCCACCCGTCAAACACATCCTTGATATCTTTTCACTTGCTGAACCATGATGGATGCTTCTTTATACCGAGTGTAATGGTGGCTGAATCTTTGAGAGGAACTCTAGAGTATCTTTAGTGAAGGATAATAGATTGACCACCTTTTTCTTAACATATTCCTCAAATGGCCCAATAAACTAATTGAAAGTTGTGTCTTCTCCCATTGTAGGCACTCCAAGTTTATGAATTTGGAAATTGATGCTATCATGAAACTTTTATGTTTTTTCTTCTTTTTCATCCAACTCGGTAATCACTCGAGTTGATTTCTTCAAATCTAATTTCTAAGGATCTTGCCCATTAGTCTTTTAAAGGGTGCCAAAAAATTTCCTGTTAATCAAATCCTAAGAATGAGTGTTGTTCATTTCACTCACCACTTGACCCAGATGGTCCTAGTGATCCCTTTCTTTCTCCAAATCTTCTCTAAGCACCCACATCTTGTTTGCAGTTACACACATGTAGGTGAAGATTTTGACTACCTCTGGAGCACCAACTTTCTCTTTTCATAAATTATGTCGATCCATTTGTTATTATTTCACCCCGCATTATGAGCTCATGCATCCTCTTGATATATTTTGGATTGAAGCTTCGATGGGTGCAACTTCTTCAATGGGAATTTCGTGGCATTTAGATTAACTAGGTGTTGCATGTAGGAAAAAGAGTTTGCACTTGTTATTTTATCTCATAAATATTTTTATTTTATTCTTTGTCCTTGCCACTAAGTGAGAAAAAGATCTGGCGATACATATGGAAAACCCCTTCATGAGTAGCCAGCCCCACTGAATTATGCTCATTTCATAATCGATCGGTGTCATTTGTCCACTAGATTGATCACCTTTGGTCGGGCTACTTCAATATATTGATTACCTATTTATCCATTGTAGAACGTTGAGGCTGTGTGCATGATCTTTATTTTCCTTCCCTTGGCCAATGAGGTGATCGATGATAAATCAAGGGTTGTGACCTATTGTACATTGCTTCTATTAGGTGCTATTGTCTCCTGCATCTATGGGATCATTTCATCAGACTCAGGCTCTACGACAGGTGCATAAACTATTCCCTACTCTAGAAGAGGAGGTGTATCTTAGATGGGAGAGGTATTAGTTTCAAAATTAGGTGATACCTCCTGTGGTGGATTGAATACTAGGTCTTGAACTGCATGCTCTTCCTCCACTTTTATTTCCACCACTGGATCTTTTTCTTTCATTTTTGCAACCAAGTATTCCCCTTACATTGTTGCAACTAAGCCTTCTTCTTTTTTGGCTCTCTTTGGTGACTTTTCATGAGAAGAGGTCTCCAGTGCAGCATTTCATTTTGAGCTTACTCTTTGAGAGTCTTGAAATTGAAGTAACTTCCACAAATTTTGATGATGACTTTCGTGAGGCTTGTTTCTAACTTGTGGGGGTACCTCATGATTGAATGGCCATCTCTCTCTTTCTTTGGAACCAATCCCTCATTCTCTTGACAAATTTCTCAGTTCGTTCCTTTATATCCCTTAAGTCGTGAACATGCCATTTTACTTGAGGCAATGGGGAAACCTTGATCACCGCATATTCAGGATCATACATTTATGTTCCATTATCTCGTAAAATATCTTAATACCAATAGGACTTTAATTTCCTCATCTCATCAACTTTCATCCTTTTGTGATCTTTCTCCCATACTTAAAATTCATCAACACAGTTGGCCCAATAGTCTTTGATTTGCATATCATGGCGTAAGTATGGAACATGAAAGGAGTCAGGATCATCTCGAATGTCAAAATTGGGTCTAGAAGTTTAGGAATGTAGAGTCAAATGTGTGAAATTAGCCTCTAGATGAGATAAATCATTTGAATTCTTACATGTGAACACCCTGAGAGAGATGGGAAATTGAATCAACTTCTTATTCCTACTCCTGAGTTTGTTGTTACCTGTATGAACTGATTGTAGAGCTCAAATAGTATAATTTGGTCACTAAGGTACTTAGGAAACCTTAGGGAGATTGGTTGAAGCTAGAAACTTGTAAGTAGGAGAAGGTAGAGAATTGTATGAAATAGGAGCCATATTTTTTGACTAAGGATACCACTTATGGCAACATCCTTTCCTCCAAATCAACCTCAAAATTTTAGATCACATTATTCACGAATGCATCATTCACATGGGTGAAGTGTCATGAATTTATTCCATTACTAACTACGGGAGTTTCTTGAATGTGGGTACCTTGGTAGCAATGTTCTGTGTGAGAGACAATCCCTTGAATGACCTTGAACTAGTGAGAAAATAGACCAAGTAAGAATTCATGTGGAACTTCTTTATCATGGGCACTTGGAGTAGTTGAAGATGTAAGTTATCACTAATTATCTACCCCCAGTCAATTCGTTGTTTTCCTTTATTCACTATCAAGATGAAAAGGGCCATCCAATCTTGGAAGTCCCTCATGTTCACTTCTCCCATCACTCTATTGAGGAGAGTGATTGTGTCTAAATAGCCTTCACGAAACTCGCATCTTGAAAGTGTTTTTGGAATCCTTGAGGGATTTCTCCCTATCTTCATCCATGATCCTAGTGTAATCCCTTGCACGTATGCATCCATATTTTCCCACTTATGCACAACCTTCTCCTTCATGATAACGACCATATTGGGTGATGTTGGAATTTGTAGAGTGAGTGAGATGATTATGGGGTTAATGAATTCCATTTCCGCACCATTTTTGGCTTGAATTGTCTGCGTTTTAGGCTCATAGTGGTATGAGTAGGACAAGACTAGCTCAGTTCTTTGACGGACACGGGGTGTACCGTGGTTGCAAACAATCCACTTATGAATACTTGATCTTCGATCTTTCCTCTTTCTTTGGACGTCATGCAAGCCTTTATATCATTTAAATCCATATAGGAGACATCACTATATTCTATCTCATATTTGGAGGTGAAAGGTTGTGTAGGCTTTTGTCCTAAAAACTTGTACTTCATGGTTCCTCAACACTTACTATTTCCGAAAGGGCAACTTACTATTTTTAGTAAGTGTGAAAATTCTTCTCCGAACTCCAACTACTAGTGCCAATTTGAATGTTCAACTCTCAGAATGCTCCCTTTGTGAAATATGTCCTCTAGAATGACTTACTATTTTTAGTAAGTGCCTATGAGACAACTTAATATTTTTAGTAAGTATGAAAATTCATCTTCTTCAAACCTCAATTGGATATGGAAATTCGAATTCATTCTTATGCCCGTGTTCCCCTCACCTTCTGGACCAGTTTTCTATTATTAGTAGGAGTTCATGGGATCACTTACTATTTTTAGTAAGTCTCAATTCTAGACTGAGATGACCATTTCAACGAATTTCACCTGTAATACCTCTCTGTGTTCATCGCCTCCTTTGCAGCGTCTTCAAATGGTGGCTTACCCAAAAATAGTAGTCTCCCATGTAGAAGTCCTACTATTTTTAGTAATTATCTTCTATTGATTGGATGACGGAAGAATATTTTTTACTAATATGGGTTTTTGCCCAATATCACCCCTATGAAATTTTGGGCTTACCCAATCACTAGTTTATGAGATTTTAAAAATTCATTTTTTTACGTAAATTGCAGACACATCAACCATTAATGGAGCTTGGAAATTATAGGTTTCCATTTCAGCATTATATTTAGATGAAAATTATGTTTTTGATGTGGGTTTTTTCTTCTTATTTCATTGGTGAATTTTCTCTTCAAACCGATTCCCAGTTGATTGGGAAATCAACTTTTTGTTCTCATTGTGTAAAAAAAGAATTTTTTTGCTGCAAAAAAATCTTGATGTAAATAGGATATATATTATTGGGGTTTTTATGGCCTCTGAAAATGGTGAAGATATCAAAAAAACTTGTCTCAATCCATGCCCCGGTTTGCAAGTTATGTTGATTTCTTCGATTCACGACTACGAGGGTTTTCGAGATGGAGTTCTTTGTTTCTCTCTTCCGTTCTTCATTCCTTCGATCAAATTTTCCTCTAAGATATTTATATTTCCATGGTTTGATGTATTTTATGGATATTTTTAGTGCATTAATGGTGGTTTAGAGTATCTGGGAAAAAATTACCGAGTTTTGGCGGGATGTGTAGATATGGAGGAAAGAAGTAAGCGCGAAAATGGATGAGTGCCAGCTTTAAAGCATTAAAAAAAACACATACCATGGGTGGGGAAAATTTTTAGGTACCTAATGTCCCTTTGAATAAAAGGATGAAATGGACATCAATTTGCACATCACGCCTGGAGCTAACACTTGTCAAGATTTGGATGGTTGAGCATTAGGGCTGGAGAGTTGGAGAAAAACACCTGGGGGCTGAAAATAGAATGTATGGAGGACCAGGAGGAATACCTAGGGATGGGTGAATTTTACAATCCCCTATTTACCTTGAGATAAAGGGATGAAAATGACATCAGTTTTCAAATCACTCCTGGAGATGACACTTGGCAGGCATCTGTGGACTATGAGAATAGGCTCTGCAAGCTCACGGGGCCGAATGAGCGGCGATGTGGAGGGTCCCATTAGTGACTAGAGGGTGAAATAGGTGTGGGAAAATTTTATTGTCCCATATGTCCCTTAGCTTAAGGGGTTAAAGGGACATCAAAATGTGCCAAGCTCCTGGAGATGACACGTGTCCACTTCAAAAATTGACTAACTGTCGGAAGTTTATCTTGAGGACAACTTGTAACGATGATATCTTTAGCTCCCAAATGAGTTCCAAGATGAAATTTTATATGAAATTGACTGAAAAAGGCCTTGTAAATCCAATTTTGTGTGTATTAGATCTTTATTCCTCCATCTATGCCCTTAAAAATTGGAATTTTATTCTGGCTCCATGACTAAGCATGAGAAAAACATGATATATACTTATTGTTCCTAGGTGTTGTGAAGAATATGATTCCACCTTATAGATATCAGAATTCCCTTTTTGACAATGTATTTTTAGATCCTAAATCCTTCCAGATCTCCCAGAATCACTTTCTAAAGTGCAATATATTTTTAGCCCTATGCACCGCTTAGGTCCGAGAACTAGTTTCGCGAATCAGCCCCAAAACCTCTAAAGCTTTCTGAATCTTCCAATATCATTTCCTTGATGTTATTAGACCTAAATTTCATCTCCATGTTTGATTTTTATAATTTTTCTACTCCAGGAGTCACTTGATCCTCTCGAAGGCCAATGTTAGCCTTTCCAAATACACCCAAAATTGACATTCTTCAAGAACTCCTAAAATCATGAAGGGGATCGACTTTAATTTCCTAATTAAATTAAGGAACTGAGTTAAAATATACTAGGGGATCATTGGAATGACTAGGTAAGGCCGATGCAAAGTACGTGTAGACTGGGATGTCTTGGAAAGGTAATATTTGAAAATTTTGACACGGGTATCATTTTCATGCTTGAAAATTACAAATTTTCCTATTGTACATTTTCATGAAAACACCTTTCAACTTTATTTGATGTATATCTTATGTGTACAAATATTAGGGTGTATCCCATGCATGTATGTATCCATAGTCCCATGCAAATTCTATCTTATGTTTCTGCGAGAAGAGCAATTAACAAATGCTCTTACTACAAGCTCAAAGTTTTATCTACATTAAGTGAATTGCCCAGAGTAATTTTCACTTTCTTAGAGACCGGTCATGGAGAATACATTACTACTTACAAAATTCAATATATAATCATGTGGAATAAGTTGATGGAGGATATAATTCTTACCTGAACGGTCATAGTGCTTTGCTACAACATGGTTTGATTATCGGGTAACTTATACACCATAATTTTCCATCTACTTCTTCATTCTTCCCATAATTATTTTGTAGGACATTAGAAAGAACAACATATTCTTCTTTCCCTTTAATTATGCATGACTTCTCTAGCATCATGAGCTATTGAACTAAGCTTTGGTATTCTTTTGGATCTTCAACCCAAATGGTTTGGTATTCTTCATTGAATGGTTATGTAGGGGGTAAAACATGATATTTTGGTACCACTTCCATTAGAGATAATCATATTACCAGATCTGCATCCTATGAATGCATTAGTAGTTTCTAACCATGGTATTCCCAAGATGATAGGATATCCTCCCAAGATTGCTTTTGGCTGAAGAACAATAAAATCAACAGGGTACTCCCAAGATTCTACCACTACTACTACATCCTCCAGGAATCCTTCAGGCTTAACTATTGATCTGTCTGCAAGCTACAAGATTGTGGTTGTTGGTCTTAGTCCCTCTAACTTCAAGTCATCCATAATTTTTTTGTCATTACATTTATTTCTTCCCCAAGTCAATCAATGTGTTCTTGATCACTGTGCCATTAATTGTGACATTTACCAAAGGACTATCTTGGATCTATATATTTGGGCAGAATTGAGTTCCCAAGCATAATATCAGCTAGTTGTCCAATAACCTTTACAATAGTTGGATCTTTCCTCTTTCTACCTAGGTTTCTTTATGCATAGATATTTAACCAATTTTTTATAGATGGGCACATCCTTAATAACTTGAATCAATGGAATTTTGACACAAATGTATTTTAGCTAGTTGACAAAATCAGAATCAGATTTTGATTTGAGGTTAGTATTATTTTCTTGTAACCTTTCAGGAAATGGTGGCTCATTACCCTGTGTTTTACCCTTTCTATATTTTTTCTTAGGTTTTTGTAAATTAACATGCATCATCTTCTATTATTGTTGTGGATCTATCTTCACTATTTTATTACTTTGTTGTGGGTCTCCTGTAATGTTTTTGGTTCCTCAACAATCTTAGTAATGGTGGGTCTAGCTAGTGGAGGAAGTTATCTTCTTGAGAGAAGATGGATATTGTTGATATCAATAAAATAGGTAGGGTATTGAGCTGGTTTAGTGGAATAGGCTGGTTGAGAAAATTTATTGTTAGGGTTAGGTTTTGGTGAGCTAGTAGTTACGTAGATTTTGGTTGAGATCCTGCTTGGGGTTTGGCGTTAGAGCTTGTTATTGGGGATAAGGAGGTTGCTGATAAGATTGTTGGTAATTTAGAGATGGGTTGTTCCAATGATTCCCTACTCTCCAAGGCTATTACCATGATTAAGGAGGTTATTTCCAATATTTTTGTGGTTGGAATTGGAATTGAGGTTTCCACTATTGCTAATATTGGGTGGGATATGGGGCCAAATCCTTGAGGGTTAGCCCAAGGTGGGGCTGCATATCTGAATTATTAGATTTTTTTAAATTAATGCATAGAGTCTTGTGTTATACCTCCTTTCCTCAATGGCCATGGTTTTATTTGAGAAATATAGAACACTTTCCCATCCTCTATTTCTAGTATCTTGAACTCAGAAAAGCCTCCCTTTATTGAGAAATGCTAGCAAATTCTCTGCATCTACAGTCATATTTCTTCCTTCTACATGCATGGTAATACTCTATAAGTGTTTCTTCTTAATCTTACTTTTTATTCTTGGAATTTAGAGCATCTAATTGATTAGCCATGTCATTGAAAACCTCCTGCTTCATGCTTTTAAACATTTTCACAATCTCCGACTTGGATATGACCCTAATTGTTTTGGTAGCTGATCTACCTCTTGATCTTACACTTCTTACTCTCTTCATTGTATCTCTTGAGAAAATTTTGCAGGCTTCACATTTTTTTTCAAAAATAGATTTTGAAATTTCCCTTGCTCCTATTAGATCCAGGCATCCATGTCCTCCTCACCGAGTCCCTTCAAAAAGAGTAATTTGAGAGATTTAGGTGGTACTCCGATGTGCTTTGATTTTTTTACGCAGATCATGAACCTTTATAAATAGTATTCCAATGGTTCATCCTCTTTTTGTGTCATTCTATAGATTTCATCACCTCCTCTATTGCTTGGTCTGCAATAATCTTGGTACTTATTGAGGAATTTATCCTTCATTTATGCCCACGTGGTTACAAAATTTCTTCCCAATCCCATGAACCATCTCAAGGCTACATCCTTGAGTGTAGCAAGAAATAACTTCAATCTATGTGCATTAGTAGTATAATCATAACTCCTGCATAAAACATCAAACTCAAATAGAAAGGTGTCTGGGTCTTCTGTCATTGATCCATGAAAATTAGGCAAGGCTAAGGGAGAAATATTCTTCATACCAACAGCTACATTATTTTCATTAATGGGGAACTCAAATGTGGTTTCCTCATTCCAAACATTTTGATATAATTCTTCTTCCATCTTTGGCTGCTGAGGAGCAACTTCAGATCTTTCACTTGGAGGATTATCTTCTAACATCAAACCTTTGTACAAATGAAAGCATGTCTTCTTCAGAATATTCCAAGGTATATGAAGAGATCTTTGCTACTTGTATATTTGGTAAAAATCTACCATGGTCATCCCTTGAACGGTTCATGCAACAAATAACTCAACTTATTAACGGAAATTAGCGGGGTGTTGGTTTGGAAGTAAATTTACTACAACCTAAACTAATCTAAGAAATGAAAAACCTCTTCAAATACCTTATACCTTGGTAGTATCCCTAAGTAACGGAGCTAAAAATGGTGGTGTAAATTAACTTGCATTAATTAATATGTTGTTCATTAATTTAAAATAATTTAATTATTACATCGAGGGATGTAAACTTTCAATATTTCCAAAGTGTTGTATGCACGATTCTGAGATGTTTGAGAGGTATAAAGGTAAATTTTGTCACTACAATTAGGAAATAACAATGTTGAAAATGAACTAGATTATGATTGAAATGAATAATATGGCTATGGAAAATAATGTAAAAATAGAATACAGATAAAGGAATAATTATCGTAATTCTAACCATGCAAGGAATTAAAACAAAAAAATGAGTTTGTTATATTTTGCACTTGTAATCTTCATGCTAATCCCTCATAAGGCCCGAATCTACAACAATTTAACATAAATCATATTCTTATTTCATCAGCATGAAGATTACAAGTGGAAAATATAGCAAACTCCTATCTATGGATATATCTTTTCCTTGTATATCTTCTACATAATTAATATTTCCTTTTTATATATTTCATTACAACATAGGCATGAAGAGATAACATCCTACTAGTAGTTCCGATTGGCTTTAGAGATATATCCTAACCAAAAATTGGGAGATTACATACATGCAATAGAACTATTCAATAGATGTTCTCATACAATCACATAACTTAACTAACCAATCAGTCAATCAACCAATTATTAAGTTATGAGTTAAATCAATTAGTTATTTGTTTGAGTTGCAACACATAATCAGGTGATGGCATTGAGTCTTATTCTTGTTCACATAACTTCTTCTTCTATCAACACATGTGATCTTAGGTGTAGTGTCCACATTGTGCAAGCTCCTCAGAATCACAACTTTATGTATGTGTATGACCTCCTTTGGTTGTAGATGATTTTCCTATAAATGGGTCCCTTGGGCTGTATGTTGGTTGTTGTGGATGACCTATTTGTTGTGAATGAGTTCCTTTGGTTGTATGTCGGTTGTTATGTGTGGATCCTTTGTTGCATATAACAACTTATTTACAAACAAGGCTTATATTTTTACAAATAATTATTCAATCATCATATTCTGACCAAAAGAATAAATGCATACTCATAATCCATAGAATAAATTAAACCTTAAAAATAATTATATTAACTAATATTTATGCCATGAGTTCAAGTTATAATGGAAATGTTCAGTAGTATCACCAGGAAATACAATATCAAGGGTACAATTGGCTAAATAGAATACGGAGAAGAGGTTCTTAAAAAGGAAATAAAATGACTTATCAAAAGTGATACCAATATCAATACAAAGTTGGTGAGTGGGGAAGAGAAATATCTAGAGCGTCTGTTGAACATAAATCAATAAGGGGTATATGATGATGCTGAAAAATTCAAACTATCTATCAAGAATCATGCAAAATAAAAAACAATCATGGAGAACATAACAAATTTGGCTCAATTTCCCAATGGAAAAATGATGTTAGTTGAGAACATGGTGAGCCTACAATGGTCAAAAATCAATCTTGTGATAGTGACAAAATGGAAAATGGAAAATTGAAAATTGAAATGAATTTGGAAATAAATGAGAAAATGAAAACAAGATGTAAAAGAAAAAAAATAAATGAAATGTATAAATTGACTGTCACTTACCAGAAAAATTATGAAAAATTTCTCAAGAAATTGAGAAAGGGATCATACTTCATTGAACTAATCAATGGGTTCACGAAAAAAATCACTCAATGTTACCCATACAGGTAACATCCAAAGGAGAAAAATTTACACACCTTTGAAAGTAGGTTGTCCCCTACATGTATCATAGGTGATTTAGATTATTTTTTCCTATTTTTGGTGTGTTACCCTTTCTATTGTGTGTTCCCTTTCTATTGTGCATTTGTTTTTGTTGTTCTTGTTTGTTTTTCTTTCTTGTATGGTTTGTGTGTTATGTGACTCTATTTACCCAATGGATAAGGCACCTGATCTGCTCCTCCATGAGATAAATGAGGTTCATTATTTTTTTATCATTTTTCCAGTCAAAAAAATCCATGAATAAGATCCAACTACTTTGTCAAGCTAAATGTCTAACATGCAAAATTAATTTTTTTGGTCATGAAAACCAAACTCACATATGAAATCCCCTTTCCCGGTCAATGTAAACCTTTCCTTCGGCCAACATTTAAATTATGTCACCACCATTATGGTATAGAGGAATGTACTAACATTATTTGTAAGTATATTTCATGTGCATAGAAGTTTATCTATCTTGGTTTTTGAAGTTACTGATATCTATGAAGAAATAACATTCTTGAAGGATTTAAAAAGGATATTTTTTTATCTTTTTGTCATTGGTAAACATCCTCTGGAAGATTACATAGAAAATTAAAATCATTTGTGATTTTTATGGGAGAGAAATAAAGGTTTTAGAGGAAATTTATGAAGATTAGATGAAGATAATTGAGTTTACGAACAAGTTAAGCAAAACCAGATATTTCTTCGTAAAAAGGGACGTGTTCCTTTGATTGTGAAGTCATGCTTGATAGGGATTGTATCTTCTTTGCTCTTGAAGATTTTTGACTGAGCCAGGATATGCTTGGACTCTTTTATATCTTTCATTTTTGCACCTGAGTTTAATCTGATTTCGGAATAAATTGTGGATTTACCCGTCTATATGACTCAGCCTTGGATCAGTGGCATTGACCCAAGAGATGTTTTAAGTTTATTCTGGATTAACAAAAATTATAGACCTTACGAAGGTTGCAAGGTCCGAATGTGTGGAATAAGCAATTCCGGAGTTAACTCAGGCTGATCTTGTTAAATGAATTGGTTCCCGATATCGTAAAATCAGGAAGGTCTTGATCTTGAGCCAGGTAATAAATTCAGATACATTTATTCAACTAGCTTATTAGCAGTGCTGGAATGAATCCTTTTCGTGAATGTATATTTGTTGGTTCTTATACTGAACGATTTTAATTGTTAAGACCTAAGCTGGATTTATTAAGGTTAATAACCTAAACCTAAACTATAACCTATGGGTTAGATTAGTGCTAATCTAACCTAGGCCTAAACTATAAACTAAATGTTCTAAGGTTAGTGACCTAGCGCTAAGGAGGTTAGACTAAGTATCACCTTAAATTCTAACCTATGTTTCTAACCTAACTAATGAACATGGAGGAAAGGGACCTATGAAGGGGTGCGAGCCATGGGCGGTAGTTTCTATGGCATTAAATGGGATGGATAAGTATGAAGGATGAGGGATTTGGTGGAAGTTTCAAATGGCTAGTGAAATCGACGTGGCAGAGTCGCCAAATCTAGAAATGGTCTTTGAATTGTTTTTATCCATCGCCAACTATGGTGGTCGGTGGCAATGGAGATTGAGCGGGAATTTTGGAGTTAATGCAATTAATGAACTCGGTCTCCGAGCTCGGATTTCTCGGGAAGACATGCAAAATGGAAAACCGGTAGTTTGTTTGGTTTTCATGCGCTCCGGTTTTCTCTCTGTTTGATCACTGGTTCTTCGAACCAGTCTACTTGGTGTTGCATGGAAACTATGAGAATAACTAGCTCTTTTCTCTGTCGAGGAAAGTTTATAAGGCATGGAAATAACAAATTATTGTTGTTGAATCTAACGTGGAAAAAGAGGAGAAGGCTCGAGCTCTTTCAGTGGTCTTCTTCGGATTTTTAAGCAACATTACCAGGCATGTTAGGCCCTAACTTTTAAAAATCTTGCTTTCCTTCAAATGATTTCATTAGAACAACTCTGTTCAGATGATTTTTGGGTTCAGTTGGTTTTTATGGTAGCTTTGTATGAATTAGTTTGTTGTATCTTCTTACTGGCTCGATTTTGCAAGTGAACCCTTGATGGGTGTGCATTGTGTTTCGAACGGTTGTACTATCTTGCTGTGTTTTGCATTTCGGTTAGATTTTGTAGAAATGCTTGCAAGGGTAATGTTTGAAACAGACACTGTTGGAGTCCATGAAAAGTTTTCTTGGTAGATATCGACTTCTGTAGAAGCCTTGTTGTTTATACTTCTTGAAATGATAGTATGTTTTGGCTTCTATAGAAGCTTTGTCGTGAATACTGTATGTTATTGGATATTGTTGGAATCCTTGAATAGATAGTATTTTTAACTGTTGTAGAAGTTTAATCGAGAATACTATATGGGTTTGATTCCTTTTTGAGTCCTGAAAAGGTAACATATGTTTCTACTTCTGTAGGAGTTCAGTCGTGAATACTGTATGTTATTGGTATAGTTGGAATTCTTGAATTTAATATTTATCTTGTATCTTTCTACTTCTGTAGAAGTTTATTTGTGAATACTGCATGTGTTCGACTCCTTTTGAATCCTTGAATGTATATTAGGATTTTCCTTCGGTATTAAGCTCAGTTGTGAATACTGTGCTTATTGACTCAGTTGGAGATCTAGATATGTAACCGGTGTTTCAACTTCTGTATAAGCTTGGTTGTGAATACCTATTGATATTGGCTCTGTTGGAGTCCTTAATATGTATCTTGTATTTAGACTTCTGTAGAAATTTAGTTGTGAAGACTGCTGGTGTTGAATTAGTTGAAAACCTTGAATGTTTTCGTAGGAATTCGGCTACTGATCTTGTCCATGCTGTGTTTTCTTTTTAAACTCGACTCTGTATGAGTCCTTGCTATATTCGCACTATCTCGGCTTGGATGAAACTTTGTTGAAAATAATGATTTGATGATGACCTTTATGAAGATCTTGTTGAGGTTATTATTTCCTGAAAGTGACTTCTAATTTACACCCATGTTGTATAACGTAGGGATTTGTTTCAGTTGAATGAAGCTGTGCAGGTTTGTGTTAGATTCAGTGTGAATGTCACTAGGTATGCATATGGAAACGTCATTTGTTTTAATGCTATCTAGCCTCTTGTTTGACTGTGATAAAGAGGTTATTCATTTGATTTCGGCTTTTGATTTAAGTCCTTGCTGTGTTTTAGTAGGGATTAGATTGAGTTGTATGTTGATGAGTGTTTCGACTCAGTGGGATTGTTCTTGTGTTTGAGCATGATTACATCTTCTGTTATCGTGAATATCTAGTCGTGTGCTTGACTGAAGTAAAGAGCTATTAACTGTACCTTGACAAGCGATGGCGTTGGATATTTTCTCGTTTGTTGAATAATATGGAAGGTTATGTGGAGTCTATTTGATGGATTATTCATCACTGCCTTGTCACGAGAGCTACTGTGTTGTTCAGTAAGTTACAGGAAATTTTTATATTTGTATTTTGACGGACTGTAATTCTTCTTGTGGTCTCGACTGGCTTAGTCACAGGCGTATAATGTGAATGCATTACTCTTGAGTGGATGGTACAGTCATGAGCATGATTGGAAGGGACATCTGAATGTCTCGGTTTCTTTCTCTTTTGTTGTAAAGTATATGTTGATATATTTATATTTAATTGTTGGAATTGTTAATACATATTGATGGATTCATGAATTGTTAGGATATTCATTTTTGTTGAATGTAATGGTGCATCGGATGTTTGTTGTCCTTGGGATTCAGATGGATAGTTGTTTTGGATACATTTGTTCTTCTTGGTCACTAATATTTATGAAGAAATATCTGAAAAGTATCTAGGACTATTTAGTAACTATAATATGAGTTACGCGTTTATAGTCATGTTTGAATTACAAAAGAGCATAGTCGAAATATGTTTACATGTTTGGTGAAATGATTTCATTTAAACAGGTTGTTTAATGAAAACAATTGGTGGATTGCAATTGTTTTAAGAATTAGTGCTTATCATGCTCGGTTCACCGAACCGACCCATGTTGACAATTTTTGAGATGATTCTTTGTAAGTGGTAAAGGCACACAGATCGATATGATGTTGATTGTTTAATTTGGTTTTATGATGAATTACAACTTGATTCTCTAAATGTACTACTTGAAGAAAGATGTTCTTTTTCTGTTGAGTATTGTATCAAATATGCTGAATGCATAAAATGTATTTGATTAGCTTTGAAAGGAATGAAAAGAGGTATTTGTTACTTATGTGTTTGCATTCGTATCTTGATGGTTTGATCTTCTTCGGTTCGAATGATCTTAAGAGCATTGTTATTATTGTATAACTTGGAGACTTTTGTGATTATCTAAGTAAGCTTGCAAGGTTATGTGACTGAATACTTATGATTGTTTAGTAGTTCTATTATGTTCTATCTAAAGCTAAATTGGAATTCTAGATCACTATCTTTTGGAAAGCTAAGGTTAAAATAAACCTGAGCAGGAGCTAAATGAGCTGAATAAATCATTACTTCCTAGTCTTGATCTAAGTCAAGACAACGTTTAATTGGATTCTTAATCACTATATCTCGATACTAACAAGTAAGATATAAATTCAGTTATGAGAACTGATATAAACCTAAAAAAAAAAAAAAGGGTTTGGTTAGCAATCTCATGTGAAGATTGAGGGTTAGTGTCCAGTTTCGTTGATTTAGAATTATGTATATTCTATGAACTCCTTGATGGGACCTCTAGTCTTAATAACTTCTCTTGTGTAATGGGTTTTATTAAGAAAGGTAATTCTAAGGTGAGGAACCCAGGGATTGGGAAAGACTAACCTTAAGGGAGCGTCTTATAGTATAATTTTAACTCAACGTATGTAACACTTATTAATAAGTAGATCTTTTCGAGGCGGATTTAAAGGTTGATGGCACAAGTCAACTGCAGGGTTGTACCTTCGAGAAGATTAGGATCTTCTCGAAGATACAACAATGCAAGTGACTTATGATGACACCCTTTGCATTGATTGTTAAGATTTACACCTTAAACTCGAACAAGTTACTCTGGGACTGATTAGGAATGTGGTCACGTTATAAGGCTGCCCTAGGAGACTCGGGGTATCTTGACACACTGGATTAACTAGGGTTGACCCAGTATGTCAGCGTATCCCTAGTCCTCGGGAGCATCCCTATAACGTTGTCATCTTACTAATCCATTCCTAAGTGAATAACTTGGGACAGGAGAGTCTGACAGAAGTCAGTATAAGACATTCTACATAACATAGGAATGGGGTGAAGGACGTATTCCAAATTGATGAGTATGCCGTCAAGGAATACGAGACATAAGCAGTATGTTTCAAATCTTTGGCCAAAGTATCACAAGCTGTTGATTGCGTTGTCCTAAGTCACCTAGTCTAAGGGATGAGATGCCGATGAATAATGGTAACAATTATTCAGATAGGTTCCTTGGACAGAGCATTCTGAATCCCAGATTAGGGAGGAGAACCGCAAGAGTGATGTGTTAAATAAAACGCCAACTCTTAATACTCATGAATAGATCGGTAGATTACCGAGTCATGGAATGAATAGATCGGAGGTACTCCGAGTCATTACAGCTGCATATGGTTATCTGTTATGAGAATGGTTGTTTTGATTTGTGAGTTCTAAATTATGTATTTAGAACCAGGAAGCATTTATCAAAAAAAAAAATTTACTTGTTCTAATGTATAAAAATGAGGATGTTACATCTTGGTATCAGAGCTGAAGGTTGCAGCTCTTGGACCTATTGTGTCCATAATCTGATAAAAACCTGAATTTTCTTGTAACAGAAAATGGTTAGAACAAGGGGGAACGTTGCGAATAATGCTCCACCTGAAGGAGGGGCGGCAACAACCCAAAAACTTGATGAGATCCTTGCTGCCCTGTTGGACACAAGAGATCGTTTAGCTATACTTGAACAGCAGGTGATGGGAAATGAGGAGGATGAAGAAGCTGGTAATAACAATCAGCAACCTCCTGAGGACAACCCCGATTTGGGTGTTGATATTAATGCTGGAAATGCACCTGTCCAACTAGAAAACAAAAAGGCCAGGTTGGTAGCAGAACTCACTAATGATATAAAAAGGATAAGCCCACCTAAATATGATGGCACCACATTAGGAGATGGAGCTGAGAACTGGCTCAGTGAAATGGAGAAGTACTTTGCAATAAGAAACTTCTCAGAGGAAACCAAAGCTATTTGGGGAGCCTATCAGCTTTCCCACGAAGCATCTTCGTGGTGGGATAGCCGTAAAAAGTGAGCTAAATATTGATGAGACCAATATTACTTGGGATCAATTTAAGGGCTATTTTAGGCAACGATGGCTGCCACAACTTTTCTATGATCAGAAAATGACAGAATTCAGAACTTAGCTCAAGGGAAGCTAACGGTAACTGAATACTGGGAGCGGTTTACAAAACTCCTCAAGTATGTACCGCAGTATCAAACTGACGAGAAGTTCAGAATACGGAAATTCATCATGGGATTGAATCCCGTGATAGGGGGAGAGGTCGATGTTCATAGTCCAACCACTATGGAAGGAGTTGTTGAAAAGGCCATAAGACAAGAACAGAAATTAAAGGCTATTTCTGCTCATAAAGAGGAAGTGCGGAAGAAGATTGCAAACCCTTCTTCAACCTCTCTTGCACCCAAAAAGGGACCATGGAAAAAGTTTGGAAACAAAAGTAAGTTTCCAGGGGATAATAGTAAGAAAGCAGTAGCAAATAAGCCTGCTGGAAATGTAAGGGATAATTTTGCCAAAAATTATAACAATGGGCAGAAGCCCTATGGAGGACAATGTGATAATTACAAGGCTGGAGGCAATTTTGAGCCTAAAAAGGGACCTGTAGGAGGCTGCTACAATTGTGGCAAAGACCACTATGCAAATCAGTGCCCTTTGAAGAAGGATGATCGTAATCAGTAGCATAAGATACATGTTGAAGAGCAGACAAGCAAGCTGAAAAGCAAGTGACACCTATAGAAGTTCCGGGTAAGTTATTTGGCATACCTGTCACTATTCTTTTTGATACAGGAGCTACTGAATGTTTTATTTCTAATAAACTTGCTTCTAAACTTAAGAGAAAAGCTGGAAAAATGGATAAATCTTGGACTATACAGTATGGTAATAACTCTGTTCATACAGTGAGTATGTGTCTTTTTGGGGCAGTCCTTGACTTACCTAACTTTTCCATGGAAGTTGACCTCTATGTTACACCTTTGGGGTCTTACGACATTGTCATTGGTGTCAATTGGTTAGCTGAACATAAAGAAAAAGTAGACTGCTATGAAAAGAATATAAGATGTTTAGATGATCAGCTGGAAACAACAGAGATTCAAGGGGTTAAACGGGAAATTTCAGTTAGAAAACTGTCAGCTATGCAGCTTAAAAAGGCTAAAAACAAAGGATGTACCCTTTATGCAGTAAAGATATCTGAATTTTCAAAAGAAGATGGTGATTCCATGAAACGATTTCCTCTGCTACAAAGTTTCAGGGATGTTTTTCGGAGGAATTACCAGGGTTACCACCCAAGAGGGAATTTGACTTCACCATCGAAATCAAACTAGGAATGGAACCTATTTCCAAAGCACCTTATCGGATGACTACTATAGAGTTAGTCGAGCTTAAGGCACAATTGCAAGAAATTTTGTCTAAAGGTTTGATTAGACCAAGTGTTTCACCTTGGGGAGCGTAATATTTGTGAAAAAGAAGGATGGAACACTTAGGCTGTGTATTGATTATCGGATGTTGAATAAAGCAACAATCAAGAACAGATACCCACTTCCAAGGATCGACGATCTATTTGATCAGATGCGTGGGGCAGCGGTCTATTCTAAGATAGATCTTCGATCTGGTTATCATCAGTTAAGGATTAGAGAAGAAGATATTCATAAAACAGCTTTCCGAACAAGGTACGGACATTATGAATTCATGGTTCTACCCTTTGGATTAACTAATGCACCCCATGACTTTTATGAACTTAATGAATAATATTTTTCAAGAATATTTGGACAAGTTTGTACTTGTATTCTTGGATGATATTCTCATTTATTCTAAAAGTGTTGAGGAGCACAATGAGCATTTGAAGATAGTTTTGGGAATTTTGAGAAAAAGAAATTGTTGTATGGTAAGTTATCCAAATGTTCTTTCTTTGATTAGAAGTTCACTATTTGGGTCATGTCATTAGTAAAGAAGGAATTGTTGTAGATCCTTCAAAAATAGTGGCAATAATGAGTGGCAGGCTTGCACAAAGAATGTGCACGAAGTAAGAAGCTTCATGGGTCTTGCTAGTTATTATAGAAAATTTGTTAAGGATTTTTCTAAAGTAGCTGCACCGATAACTTCATTGCAGAAGAAGGATAAGAAATTTATTTGGAATGATAAGTGCGAAGTGGCTTTCAAAAGTCTGAAAATCTGGTTGACTTCTGCACCTATATTAGCTGTACTGCAGACCTAATGGGAGCTTTCTTGTTGTATGGATGCTTCAGGGAAGGCCTTGGAGGTGTTTTGTTACAAAATGATCAAGTCATAGCATATGAAAGTAGAAAACTTAAGTTACATGAGCTGAATTATGCTCCTCATGATTTGGAGCTTGCTGCCATTGTTCATGCGCTTCAAGTCTGGAGACACTATTTACTTGGGAAACCTTTTGAGTTGAAAACTGATCACTTAGGACTGAAATATATTTTCACTCAGCCTAATCTAAATGCCAGATAGAGAAGGTGGTTAGAATTTTTATCACAATATGATTTTGATATTAGCTACATCAAAGGGAAGGAGAATAGAGTAGCAGATGCTCTAAGTCGTAGGAGGCACATTTCTGCTCTTATAACATTAAGAACTCAGTTTAAGGATGAGGTAAAAAGTGCCTCAGAATCTGATACATACTTCAAAGCAAGTAAAAAAAGTAGCGCTTCTGCTTGAGAACCTAATGATGAAAGGTATAAGGGCTTTCATTTTGATAATGAAGGAATCTTACGTTATGAAAATAGGGTATACGTACCTATGCTGAACGATTTGAGAAAGAAGTTGTTAGTTGAATTTCATAATTCACCTTTCTCTGGACACCCGGGTATCACAAAAATGCTTGCTGATCTGAAACAACAATACTTTTGGAAAGGTATGAAAAAGGATGTCATTGATTTTGTGACTCATTATCTGGAATGTCAGTGGGTTAAGGCAGAACACATGCACCCTGCTGGACTATTATATCCTCATAGCATACCACAATACAAATGGCAAGTAATAAGCATGGACTTTGTACAAGGGTTACCTATGTCCAGGAATAAACATGATGTTATCCTGGTAGTTGTAGATAAACTAACTAAGGTAGCTCATTTCATCGCTGGAAATCTAAAGGATGATTCACCAGTGCTGGCCAAAAGATTCGTACACGAAATTTTCAGATTGCATGGTGTACCAGAATTGATTATATCGGCGAGGATCCTAGAATGACGTCGTTAAGGTTTTGGCAAACGCTTAATACTGACTCTTGGAACGAAACTAAACTTGAGTTTACGCATATCATCAGGAAATGGATGGACAAGCGAGAGAGTAAATCGGTGTTGGAAGACATGTTGCGAATGTATTGCATGGATCAATCAGTATAAATGGGAAGAGTATCTTCCATTAGTTGAATTCACATACAACAACACTTATCACTCATCTCTTAAAATGGCACCATTTGAAGCACTTTATGGAAGGAAGTGCAGAACCCCTATTAGTTGGGATAGTGTTGAGGATAGAGTGGTAATTGGACCAGAGATCCTCACTGAAATGGAACAGCAAGTTAAGCTGATTCGTGAACGATTAAAGGAAGCAAGCAGAGATAGGTAGAAGAGCTATGCTGACCTTAAGTGGGTTGATCGAAGGTTTGAGCTGGGTGAGAAGGTTTTTCTTCGAGTTAAACCCAGAAAGAGTTCTATAACTTTTGGCAAGGCTGCCAAGTTGTCACCTCGTTTCGTGGGACCTTTCGAAATTGTCGAAAAAATCAATCCTGTAGCTTATCGATTAGCATTACCACCTGCTTTATCTCGCATGCATGATGTTTTCCATATTTCTTTGCTTAAGAAATACGTTTCAGATCTGTCACATGTTTTAAATTGGAATTCCTTGCAGGTCCAAGACCCAGGAATAATCATGGTTAAACCCACATGAGTGCTGGAAACTCACCAATTGCATTTGAGAAATCATGAAATACAGCAATGTAAGGTCCAGTGGGACCAGTTTAACGAAGAAAGTGCAACTTGGGAAAATCTGGAAGAGATGAAAATTGCTTTTCCTTTTCTTTTTCAACAGGATGAAATCTGTTGACAAAACATTTTTTTACATGAACTTATCTTTTTCAAGTTTATATAAAAGCTGATTGAGGCAAACATTATTCAGGCTGAATAAAATGTATCGTGACATTGATTTTGGAACTATTCAAGTTGGAAATAGTCACATTGTTTTGTGAACTAATAAATTGGTTGACCTGAAGGTTAATCAAATATGTAATCATCGGGATGATGAATCTTTTAGGAGGGAAGCATGTAACACTCTGAACTCTTGTTACTTCCTCCTGAGCATTCAAGTGTTGATATATGATTTCTTCTGTAAAAAGGGACGTGTTCCTTTGATTGTGAAGTCATGCTTGATAGGGATTGTATCTTCTTTGCTCTTGAAGATTTTTGACTGAGCCAGGATATGCTTGGACTCTTTTATATCTTTCATTTTTGCACCTGAGTTTAATCTGATTTTAGAATAAATTGTGGATTTACCCGTCTATATGACTCAGCCTTGGATCAGTGGCATTGACCCAAGAGATGTTTTAAGTTTATTCTGGATTAACAAAAATTATAGACCTTACGAAGGTTGCAAGGTCCGAATGTGTGGAATAAGCAATTCCGGAGTTAACTCAGGCTGATCTTGTTAAATGAATTGGTTCCCGATATCGTAAAATCAGGAAGGTCTTGATCTTGAGCCAGGTAATAAATTCAGATACATTTATTCAACTAGCTTATTAGCAGTGCTGGAATGAATCCTTTTCGTGAATGTATATTTGTTGGTTCTTATACTGAACGATTTTAATTGTTAAGACCTAAGCTGGATTTATTAAGGTTAATAACCTAAACCTAAACTATAACCTATGGGTTAGATTAGTGTTAATCTAACCTAGGCCTAAACTATAAACTAAATGTTCTAAGGTTAGTGACCTAGCACTAAGGAGGTTAGACTAAGTATCACCTTAAATTCTAACCTATGTTTCTAACCTAACTAATGAACATGGAGGAAAGGGACCTATGAAGGGGTGTGAGCCATGGGCGGTAGTTTCTATGGCATTAAATGGGATGGATAAGTATGAAGGATGAGGGATTTGGTGGAAGTTTCAAACGGCTAGTGAAATCCGACGTGGCAGAGTCACCAAATCTAGAAATGGTCTTTGAATTGTTTTTATCCATCGCCAACTATGGCGGTCGGTGGCAATGGAGATTGAGCGGGAATTTTGGAGTTAATGCAATTAATGAACTCGGTCTCGAGCTCAGATTTCTCGGGAAGACATGTAAAATGGAAAACTGGTAGTTTGTTTGGTTTTTCATGCGCTCCGGTTTTCTCTCTGTTTGATCACTGGTTCTTCGAACTAGTCTACTTGGTGTTGCATGGCAACTATGAGAATAACTAGCTCTTTTCTCTATCGAGGAAAGTTTATAAGGCATGGAAATAACAAATTATTGTTGTTGAATCTAACGTGGAAAAAGAGGAGAAGGCTCGAGCTCTTTCAGTGGTCTTCTTCGGATTTTTAAGCAACATTACCAGGCATGTTAGGCCCTAACTTTTAAAAATCTTACTTTCCTTCAAATGATTTCATTAGAACAACTCTGTTCAGATGATTTTTGGGTTCAGTTGGTTTTTATGGTAGCTTTGTATGAATTAGTTTGTTGTATCTTCTTACTGGCTCGATTTTGCAAGTGAACCCTTGATGGGTGTGCATTGTGTTTCGAATGGTTGTACTATCTTGCTGTGTTTTGCATTTCGGTTAGATTTTGTAGAAATGCTTGCAAGGGTAATGTTTGAAATAGACACTGTTGGAGTCCATGAAAATTTTTCTTGGTAGATATCGACTTCTGTAGAAGCCTTGTTGTTTATACTTCTTGAAATGATAGTATGTTTTGGCTTCTGTAGAAGCTTTGTCGTGAATACTGTATGTTATTGGATATTGTTGGAATCCTTGAATAGATAGTATTTTTAACTGTTGTAGAAGTTTAATCGAGAATACTATATGGGTTCGATTCCTTTTTGAGTCCTGAAAAGGTAACATACGTTTCTACTTCTGTAGGAGTTCAGTCGTGAATACTGTATGTTATTGGTATAGTTGGAATTCTTGAATTTAATATTTATCTTGTATCTTTCTACTTCTGTAGAAGTTTATTTGTGAATACTGCATGTGTTCGACTCCTTTTGAATCCTTGAATCGTATATTAGGATTTTCCCTTCGGTATTAAGCTCAGTTGTGAATACTGTGCTTATTGACTCAGTTGGAGATCTGGATATGTAACCGGTGTTTCGACTTCTGTATAAGCTTGGTTGTGAATACCTATTGATATTGGCTCTGTTGGAGTCCTTAATATGTATCTTGTATTTAGACTTCTGTAGAAATTTAGTTGTGAAGACTGCTGGTGTTGAATTAGTTGAAAACCTTGAATGTTTTCGTAGGAATTCGGCTACTGATCTTGTCCACGCTGTGTTTTCTTTTTAAACTTGACTCTGTATGAGTCCTTGCTATATTCGTACTATCTCGGCTTGGATGAAACTTTGTTGAAAATAATGATTTGATGATGACCTTTATGAAGATCTTGTTGAGGTTATTATTTCTGAAAGTGACTTCTAATTTACACCCATGTTGTATAACGTAGGGATTTGTTTCAGTTGAATGAAGCTGTGCAGGTTTGTGTTAGATTCAGTGTGAATGTCACTAGGTATGCATATGGAAATGTCATTTGTTTTAATGCTATCTAGCCTCTTGTTTGACTGTGATAAAGAGGTTATTCATTTGATTTCGGATTTTGATTTAAGTCCTTGCTGTGTTTTAGTAGGGATTAGATTGAGCTGTATGTTGATGAGTGTTTCGACTCAGTGGGATTGTTCTTGTGTTTGAGCATGATTACGTCTTCTGTTATCGTGAATATCTAGTCGTGTGCTTGACTGAAGTAAAGAGCTATTAACTGTACCTTGATAAGCGATGGCGTTGGATATTTTCTCGTTTGTTGAATAATATGGAAGGTTATGTGGAGTCTATTTGATGGATTATTCATCACTGCCTTGTCACGAGAGCTACTGTGTTGTTCAGTAAGTTACAGGAAATTTTTATATTTGTATTTTGATGCAACTGTAATTCTTCCTGTGGTCTCGACTGGCTTAGTCGCAGGCGTATAATGTGAATGCATTACTCTTGAGTGGACGGTACAGTCATGAGCATGATTGGAAGGGACATCTGAATGTCTCGGTTTCTTTCTCTTCTGCTGTAAAGTATATGTTGATATATTTATATTTAATTGTTGGAATTGTTAATACATACTGATGGATTCATGAATTGTTAGGATATTCATTTTTGTTGAATGTAATGGTCTGTCGGATGTTTGTTGTCCTTGGGATTCAGATGGATAGTTGTTTTGGATACATTTGTTCTTCTTGGTCACTAATATTTATGAAGAAATATCTGAAAAGTATCTAGGACTATTTAGTAACTATAATATGAGTTACGCATTTATAGTCATGTTTGAATTACAAAAGAGCATAGTCTGAAATATGTTTACATGTTTGGTGAAATGATTTCATTTAAACAGGTTGTTTAATGAAAACAATTGGTGGATTGCAATTGTTTTAAGAATTAGTGCTTATCATGCTCAGTTCACCGAACTGACCCATGTTGACAATTTTTGCAGATGATTGCTGTAAGTGGTAAAGGCACGTAGATCTGATATGATGTTCAGATTGTTTAATTTGGTCTTATGATGAATTACAGCTTGATTCTCTAAATGTACTACTTGAAGAAAGATGTTCTTTTTCTGTTGAGTATTGTATCAAATATGCTGAATGCATAAAATGTATTTGATTAGCTTTGAAAGGAATGAAAAGAGGTATTTGTTACTTATGTGTTTGCATTCGTATCTTGATGGTTTGATCTTCTTCGGTTCGAATGATCTTAAGAGCATTGTTATTATTTTACAATTTGGAGACTTTTGTGATTATCTAAGTAAGCTTGCAAGGTTATGTGACTGAATACTTATGATTGTTTAGTAGTTCTATTATGTTCTATCTAAAGCTAAATTGGAATTCTAGATCACTGTCTTTTGGAAAGCTAAGGTTAAAATAAACCTGAGCAGGAGCTAAACGAGCTGAATAAATCATTACTTCCTAGTCTTGATCTAAGTCAAGACAACGTTTAATTGGATTCTTAATCACTATATCTCGATACTAATAAGTAAGATATAAATTCAGTTATGAGAACTGATATAAACCAAAAAAAAAGGGGTTTGGTTAGCAATCTCATGTGAAGATTGAGGGTTAGTGTCCAGTTTCGTTGATTTAGAATTATGTATATTCTATGAACTCCTTGATGGGACCTCTAGTCTTAATAACCTCTCTTGTGTAATGGGTTTTATTAAGGAAGGTAATTCTAAGGTGAGGAACCCAGGGATTGGGAAAGACTAACCTTAAGGGAGCATCTTATAGTATAATTTTAACTCAACGTATGTAACACTTATTAATAAGTAGATCTTTTCGAGGTGGATTTAAAGGTTGACGGCACAAGTCAATTGCAGGGTTGTACCTTCGAGAAGATTAGGATCTTCTAAAGATACAACAATGCAGGTGACTTATGATGACACCCTTTGCATTGATCATTAAGATTTACACCTTAAACTCAAACAAGTTACTCTGGGACTGATTAGGAATGTGGTCACATTATAAGGCTGCCCTAGGAGACTCGGGGTATCTTGACACACTGGATTAACTAGGGTTGACCCAGTATGTCAGCGTATCCCTAGTCCTCGGGAGCATCCCTATAATATTGTCATCTTACTAATCCATTCCTGAGTGAATAACTTGGGACAGGAGAGTCTGACAGAAGTCAGTATAAGACATTCTACATAACATAGGAATGGGGTGAAGGACGTATTCCAGATTGACGAGTATGCCGTCAAGGAATACGAGACATAAGCGGTATGTTTCAAATCTTTGGCCAAAGTATCGCAAGCTGTTGATTGCGTTGTCCTAAGTCACCTAGTCTAAGGGATGAGATGCCGATGAATAATGGTAACAATTATTCAGATAGGTTCCTTGGACAGAGCATTCTGAATCCCAGATTAGGGAGGAGAACCGCAAGAGTGATGTGTTAAATAAAACGCCAACTCTTAATACTCATGAATAGATCGGTAGATTACTGAGTCATGGAATGAATAGATCGGAGGTACTTCGAGTCATTACAACTGCATATGGTTATCTCTGTTATGAGAATGGTTGTTTTGATTTGTGAGTTCTAAATTATGTATTTAGAACCGGGAAGCATTTATCAAAAATAATTTTTACTTGTTCTAATGTATAAAAATGAGGTTTTGAAGCCTCACGAAGTGTTGGGAACTCATATATAATGAATTAGAAATATTAAAAAGACTACTTCAAGTTGTAAAAATAAAGGAAGAAATTTGGGATTATAAATGTGGAAAATTGTTCACTAGTGCAACATAAGGGTCTTTTTACAAGGAGGAAGTTTCTCAAAGGGTTTAAGATACCGCAAGAAGATTTAGGAGCATAAAAAAAGGTAAAAGTGGATTAAATTGGAACCTGATAATGTTACATGTGTTACATTGGTTTATACTTATTTTGGACTCTGGTGGAAACTCAACTTATTGGCACATGCACAAGGGATAAATTGGAAAAAATGATTGAAAAGGAAAATTTAACGTTGAACCAGGTATTTAAAGTTATGGGAATGTATTTATTGGTTCTTTTGGAGTTAAAATACTATAAAATTTTCCCTCCAAACTCCATGTCTTTCTCTTGTTCCCAAGAATTCACTCCTTAGTATATTTTCATGTTGAGAATGATGGCATAAAAATTACAAGTGTAGTCATTTATACCCCTATCACAAAAGAAAAGAACCCCATGTGTCTTTGGCCTATCACCCAGAGAAAGATGGGTGCTCACCCAAGGCACGCGTAGGTGGGTACCGAGTCTCTCTTTTATGTGAGTTTAGTGGGAAACATCATCTATGATTTGTGTAAGAGATTTCAAAAGGGATTTAGGACATACAAGAACCATAGAACTCAAAAAGACCTCTAGATCCTTGCAGTCATTTCAGATAGAGTACTTAACAAAATCTATAACGTGTACCATGATAGAAAGAAATATACAAACATCCATACTTAGCATAAAATGAAAGAGAACTTATGAAAGAGATGTATGCATCAGAATCATTGATATTCACACACACACACACACACACACACACACACACACACACACACACACACACACACACATAACATAATGTAACCTCATTACATCCATGGAGCCATTACAAAGGGTCACAAAGAAGTAGATCATAGTCATGCATTGTAACTGGACTAATGTAACTATGCTACCAAAAAGAAAAATTACAATCCCTTTCCTCATACATCCCCTCCCCGATATAATTACCCACTAGCAGAGTTCTTGCAGTATTTCTATAGAGCTCCTCCCTCACTCTCTCTGTCTCTATATATACTCTGTAGGCACTTGTATTTACAGCATTTTTGGATTGCTAACTCATCCTCCAATGCCCTTAGATCTGATGCTAAGTGTCTGAATGTGGTCCTCCATGTGACCATGCTCCTCCAAGCCTGAGCTTCCCACTTTATCCCATGATGTGCTTCTAGAATATTCTACTGCAGGCATGCTCCTTCTTGGGCCAACCTATCACCAGGATGGCATCTTATCCATGCACACTCGAGTGATGCTTTTCATGTGTTCTTTCCTAGACGTATGATTTTCTTATGTCCCAAACCATTGGTTATGTCCCGGCACACCACACACACCACATGCTTCCTTAAACCCAATTATTAAATGCTACCTTACGCACACTTGTGTGCTTGAGAACATTTCTTTAATTGGGGCCCTACATGCCTATGTGCCTTCTATACTCAGCCAATAATCTAAGGGCCCAACATCACCCCACACTATGCATATTCTCCATCCACGGGAACACTTCCCTTAGTGAGAGAAAGAATAAAAATAGGCTTATGCCTAGGAAAAATAATAAGGGGATGAAATAATGGGGAAAGAAGAAAGAATGGGAGAGTGAAAGAATCACTGCAACAAACTGGGAAAATCCTTTTGCAAGTTGGCCTCCAATTTATTCCAGGCATCAAATTTGTCCTGTGCACGTTGACAGAGGTCACCGACCAAGGCACTTACCTCCCCAAAATTTAGTCCATCTCCTTGCGCGCTCATAATATCCATGATTTTCTCCAATTCCTTGCATATATCCTCCAAAGCATCCATTCTTTGTGTGATACGAGGATATAGCTCCTTCAAACAGTTTTTGATTGAAGCCCTCAAGGCTTCAATGGATTCTGATTTCTTCTCAACCTTGGTAATGATTTTGTCTCTTTCCACCCTATTCCCCTTGTTTTCTCCTAGGAATCCTTGAGTTATACCTCATGAGTGGAAACCAAGGTGCTCGCCACCTTGTCTCTATCTACGCAATTGTCGTACATGGCTTCAGCGATGCTGGGAAGTGGCCCTTACTACAAAGCGTGCAGTTTGTTATACTCTACAACGAGCACTACGATTTTCAACTTGTCTTCCTTCTCCATGCACACGGTCACTTCCTCTCCGGACTCCAAGGCTGGTAGCTATCTTTCCATGGTGAGGACCCTTGTTAAATCCTCCAGGCATCCCAAGGCATAATCATACTTACGCGCAGGTGATGCTAGGTCCAAATGCTTTAATAGTATGGCAATCGTTGATGGATTCTACTTTCTTGTACACAACACTCACCTTGGCCTTTTCAACCTTCAATTCTCACTACCAAGTTAGGCGCTAATTAAATTTTCTGGCTCGGCTCCTTGGTTAATATAGATATATCTTCCGCTTTCTCCTTTAGCTCCCCTTCCAGATCCCTGATCCTATCATTTCACCTAAAGAGTCTAGCCTCTAACTCAACGAGAGAATTTGTTAAGCGCATTGCATAGTTGTTCATCCGAGAGCTGCTAGGTATCCACCACTAGGTTATCTTCTCCTGGTCCTAGAAATGTTAATATTGCCCCTTGGCTTACCTCAAACTCGGTTCATCAAGGTGGGACTTAATTGCCCAAGAGATCATCTTCTTTGTCCACGGGTAGGCAGCCTCCTTGTCGAAAGATGACATGCATACAAGCTCCTCCACCGGAAGTGTACTCTAGAACCGTGTGTGAAACACCTTCTTGGGGTCATCAATATAACCCATCTCTGGCCTCCCACTTCTACGCACCTTCCTCTTATGCACGTACCTTTGGGTATACTTACAGTTAAAATTAGGCCTCTAGTGCTACCGCATTCCTCTTCTACTCTCTCCTTTATCTTTTTTCAACACTAGCTCAATGTTGCACTCCACCTTGTCCTCCACAGGTTCTCAATGTCCCTTGTCTCCTCTTCTTCTACCACCTTGGCCATTTTCTCTTGTGCCGAGCTTGGAACCTCTTTTTTTTGCATGCTAGCCTCTTCATCTTTTCCCATGTCCTGGGTGCTTCCTCTTACTGACTATCCTTGTGCCAAAAAAATAGGAACCCTTTTTATTATTCTCTACCTTCCTCCTCTAAATCATGTATATTGAAAATAGAAACCCTTTATCTTTCTCGGGGTCCTCTTCCCCACTTGCTTCTTCTCCACTACCATCCTTTTCTCCTATGCAAATTTTTGAAATTCCATATTCTTCCGAGGTGGTCACCTCTTCTACCCTCTACTTCTTCCTAACTAGATATTCCGGTGTAGGTGACTTTTTTTCTTCCTCTAATATATGATGGCTCTTCTGGCTCTAGATTCTTTTCTCTAATTACGACCTTCTTCTTGCGCGCATATGTACTAGGTCCGGTGCCTACCTCGGGGAACCTATTGCCTGTGTGTCCACCACACTTGGATTTTTCTTTTTGGTTTCTTTTCCTCCCACTTGGGTGCAGGTATCTTCCTCTTATTTGGATCTTGAGGTATAGATACCTCATTTTCTAGGTATGTTACCTTCTCTGACTTGGGTCTTATGGGAATGTATACGCTTGCCATGAACACTCCTGCAATGGGAAGAGTCATGGGCCTTGTCATTTTCACTTCGTGTGACACGTACCGCTCTATATACACATGCTTTCCAAGATAGACCAACCATTTTCAAAATTTCCTGTGGTCTTGGTCCAAACTACTAAGGTCCAACTTAAAATTTTTGGACTCCTTGAACCTGTTTACTCCCGCTTGGAAGCATTGAGCTGTGAAAGAAAAGGGGAGCTTGCACCATGGGCTCCATGTGTCATCTATCAACTTGAATCTTCCCAGGTAGTAATTCTGGTACACAAAAATTCTGCCTCTCCCCTAGTGGCCATTGGCAGTTGTTCAGGAATTCTCCATTCTACCCCCGAATGTGTTCCTTAGGTGCGTATGCTACTTTTACAATCACGCCTTGTGTAAATTTGTCATAGTGTCACAAGAGTACTTCTAAAATATTTTGGTTGGTGAGGGGTCTTCATCAAGGTACTCCCATACAAACTTATCTAATGCATCTGGTACCCCTATCTCTAAGAACGCAAGGGTCAGCAACACATTTCCAAAAAGGATCCTGTCACCTTCCTTCATGCAGTTGATAATTTCATTCATGATGAAAACTGAAAAATTATAGATGGTGCCCTCGAAATCTTTCTATAAATGTTTAACCATCTCTCCTAGCCATTTAGCTTTGACACTAGGTTCAAAACCATCTTCATTATTGGATCTTTGATGTCTATGACATCATAATACCTTGACCCATTTTTGTAAGAAAAAGTGGTGATAGTTTCCTTAATCACTTCCTTGTCTATCAAATCATCTTCCAACCCATCTCCTTCATAGATGAGGCCTGTGAATTATGAAATGAGCTGAGGAGTTATGCACATCTTACACCCCGTGAAGTGGAAATAGTCCTCATGCACACGTGACATCAGCCACTAATATAGTCACTCAGGTTTCCCAAAGCAGGGAAACTCAAAGAGTTGTAAGTAACCTTGCCTTCTCAACTTGACCTTCATGTCATCATTATATATGGGAAAACCCTCGACGTCCTCTTGTTTGTTGGGTGCACCAAATCTAGTGCCAAATCCTTTTCAATTTTGCTTGTCGATGATTATAATCATTTATAGACATATCCCTAAGATGGGACTCCCACTCCTTCCCCAACAACACTCCATCCGGTACTTCATTTCGCATACCACTCCTCATTTTTGCTTGCATAAATTTCTTGTTGCTTTCCCTTGACCTTTCCTTTTCCCTTCTTAGGTGTACTAGTTGGTTTCTTGGGTGCCATTTTCTAGGTCTTCTACCCACTTCAATCACTTACATTACTTTTTCTTCGCTTCTCCAACCCTAGATCTTGAACTTGTGAAAAATTACTTAAACTCATGCCCTAGTTCTTTAAACCCTAACTGGGATACTCCCTTCATAAGACAACTTATTCTCACACTTCCTCCCATGCCCATGAAATCCCTTCCTTCTGGTTTGCAAATCTGAACTAGCTACTCAAGCTTCAATCCTTTCAAATTTTTCTTCACACGGATCAGTTTTTTGGAAGCCCTAGTTTGCAAAGGTGTAAAAAGTGCTTCATTCTTCTTATACGCAAAGTGAAAAATTAAGTGTCCCGATCCCTTTATTTATAGTTTTTCCCTTTTTTTAGCATTAAGTGTTACTTCACCTACCACCGTAAATTTTTCATTTAATGCGGATTTTTCAAACAAATCCTGATTTAAGTGCTTTCCCTTACGCACCTAACCTATGCGGACAATCCTTCAACCTTATGGCGTGTAACCAATCCAACATGATAGGAGACTCTTGCACGCGCGTAACCAACGTCAAAGGGACTTATTTTGTCCTAATTTTTTCTCTCACCTACCTCATGTTGCTTAATGTGCTTTCTCCTCCTTGTACGTGGGATCTATAAGTAGCTTTATCTTAGCGCCAAACATCCTTCTTCCATATTTTCTCTCCATACGCCTCTTTCAACCGGGCCATTCAACTGAGATTTTTAACACAAACTTCCTTAGTACTTTAACCATGCGCTCCTTCACATTACTCCACCCCACACTTAAAATGATGCGTAGTCCTCTGCGCACTCAAAAATTCTCAAAAAGTAGCAATAAGGTTATCGGCATCTAAGGTGCAAAATGAAACAACAATGCGAAAGGGAAACATAAGAAAAGAAATGCATAAAGGAAATTTCTAAACTAACTGGCAAACTACCTTATCTACAAACACCAAGAAGACTTATTTATAGTAGGTCTTTAACCTAATCCCATTGAAGTGTCCAGGAAACTTCGTCCCATCCAGCGCTTATAACTGGCACATGCCCAAATCAAGGATGTACGAGATTGTGTAAGGACCCAAGCAATGGACTTTCAACTTGCCAGTATGGTGCAGAAACTTAGAATCATACAGTAAAACCATCTATCCAAACTCAAACTTCTTGTTTCTAATGTGGCAATCATGCCAAGCCTTCTGATTTTCTTTTTCTATTGTTTGGCTCCACCTAGTGAGTGATCATTTCTCATATAGCTTCATTAACTCATCAATTATTTCTTCTAGCACATGCTCATCATCTAACCCTCCCGCGCACACTATTTATAGAGAAGGTAACATGAATTTAACCATCAAAACAACTTCCACGCCAAACACCAACTGAAATGGTGTGGATTTGTTTAATCTCTTATATGTTTTCTGTAAGCCCGTAACATCGCGATACTTTGTCATCCCAATCTTGTCTTCCAACATCACAAATTTTTGTCATGGTATGACTCAAGTATTTTGTTGAATGCTTCCACGGTTCCATTTTCTTGTGGGTTATAATGCGTAGTCTTGTGATGAGCCACCATTAATTCTATCGATAGGATCCTCACGGTCTCATTCAAGAAATGCATACCCCTATCAATCGTTAAACTCAAAGGACATCCATACCTTGTGATAATGTTCTCCCACAAGAATCTTTCTACTATGGCTGTTGTGCAATCTTTAGTTAGGGCCACCTCGCCCATCTTGTTAGATAAGCTATGCAAGTGATAACATAGCATGACCCATTCCTACGCGCCACTGGTGCAATAGGGCCTACAAAGTCTATTGCCCACTTTTCAAAAGGCTCTACACTAGGGATAGGGTACAAAGGCATTTCATCTCTCCTTCCTAGTTTGTCAATGTGCTAAAAATGGTCACACACTTTACAATAGTCTTTACAATCCTTGTACATGGTTTCCCACCAAAAATTTCCATTAATATCTTACGCATGGTGGCATCACCTGCATAATGTCCACCCACACTTCCTTTGTGAGCTTCCTCCATGATGGCGAGGTGCTCATGCTCTAATACACACTTGCGTAAAACTTCATCACGTCCCAATTTGTATAAGTCTCCACTAATCAATATGTATGGCTAGATGTTTCTTCTCTAATGCCTTCATTCCTAAGGGCACCACACCTTCCTTTAAAAATACCGCAATCTCCTCCAAATCCGAGGTGCGCGCTATAACCTAAACAATTGTGCATCTAAAATTGTCTCCTCAATACTTTGCGCATCCTCCCCTGAATCAATTTTTGATAGATGATCAGGTCCACAATTGCTTTTCCTAGACTTCACTACAACGGTGAACTCAAATTGTTGAAACAACAACACCTACTAGCATATGCACCCTTACAGAATGGGCTTGTTCACCAAATACTATAATTCCATGTGCTCGGTGTAAAATAAAAAGGGTGTTACCAATAGATATTTTCTGAACTTGAAAAGTGTGTAGATCATTGACAATGCCTCGCGCTCAATCGTGGTGTAATTCTACTCTGCTGGTGTCAACTTCCTACTTGCAAAACATAGAGGACGATCAACAATTCGTTCACCTAGATGTGCAAGCACTGCATTCCAATAGTGGTCCTTAAGGCATCTACATATAGACATGGAAGGACTTGTCCCAAGAGGAAAAACGTAATATAGGTGTGGTGACAAGCCTATCTTTTAATTTATCAAATGCCGTCTATTGCACCTCTCCTCAACGGAAGGCACGTTTATGTTTGAATAGATCCTCTAAAGGTGCGGTGATCTTGGCATTCCCTTTGATGAGTTTCTTATAATAAGTTGTATGCCCAAAGAATCCACGTGTGTGATCTAGCTAGTAGGCTCCCCTAACCCCACAATAATTACAACTTTAGCGGGATCTACCAAGTAAGTCCTCCTTACATATGATATGCCCCAATAAAGTCCCAAAGGGTGTAACAAAACACACACTTCTTAATGTTGAGGGATATCCTCAATCGCCTACACCTCTTAGACATTAATCTCAAATTGTCACAATGGTTTTCGACTAGAGTATACACTTTGTCTAATAATCCAAATAGACCTGAAGAAACTTATGGATGAAGTCCTCAAACACTTGCAAAACTATGCATAAAAAAATAGCAGGCACATTCCTCAACCCAAAGGGCATGACGGTGTATGCAAAAATTCCCCACATAGTGGTGAAAGTTGTCTTCTCCTGGTCCTCCTTTACAAGCCGTACTTGGTGGTACCCCAAAAATCCATCGTAAAGGAATAGATTTCACACCCAGTGACTCCTTCCAAAATTTCTTCCATGAAGGGGGTTAGAAAAGGATCAATGACATAAACAACGTTTAGCTCCCTATAATCCACACAGATCCTAATCCATCCATCCTTCTTGATGTTGATCACCATTAGACTTATCCATTCCGATTCTTCCACTACTTTAATGATCCCAAAAGCTATCATTTTATCTATCTCCTCCTTAACCTTCACGTGCAAATTGGGATTCATCCGATAAGGCCTCTTCCTAACCAAGTGAGACACCATCCTTCAGTTTTATCTTCATCTCTCCCAAATAATGGTGAACGCATTGGAGCTCATGGTACCCACATGGGAATAAATCCTCAAATTCACGTAATAGCTCAATGATCTTAGAGACTTCCTTCCCCAACCATTAATATCCAATAATAGCTTTGTTAGGTTCTTCTCTGAACCAATGTTAACCTTATTTTTTAAGGGCTCATGGTAGGCGTGCACGTGAGTATCAACACTTTCCACTACCTTGTGCATCCCTATAGAATGGCTAACATCCAATCTTTTTTATTCCTCTCCGTCAATCACATACACCAACTTTCCTTTCTCCTTTTCCAAACACATGTGCTCAAGCTATAACTCTTCTATTTCCTCTACTTCTTCAAAGTGCACCTCCAATCCTGGTTCACCTAGTAATTCCAATAGCCTATCTTCCACCATGGCACTATCCCCATGAAAAGGTGCTTGATACCCTACAAGGCCTTATCAACCAATGGCTTGGTAATATGATATTCAAAGGTTTAAATAAGGTCGGTTCATAAGCTCTTGCCAATTCCCTATCTGGTGACGTGTCTATGAATGAATGTACCATGTGCGCACATAACCCTACAGTGTAGAGTACAACTTGTGCACCCAAAGGGATGGTGGCAAAGCTTCGCACCTTCTCTCTAGATCCTCTCACACTCCTAGATATGGAAAGAGGTGGGATCCTTCCCATGGTAGTCCTTGATGGTGGTGGGCACATTGCTCCTAGAGAATTTGACAGAGAGAGAAATTCTTACCTCGTGCCATTCCAAAAGGATCTCCTGATGTGTAGCCCACCACCATGTTACTATACCGAGAAGGACATAACTTAAGATCCCTCTTTGTTCCTTCTCATTCTTCCACTGAGATTCCACCTCCTACAAAAATATCTTAGGGAAGGCTCCTCTTAAATACTTGGGTAGCTCTTTTCCTCCTAGGCACCAAACTATGCACACCTTTGTCACCTTGGTCACCGACCCTCTCAACTGCCATCCCATCAATTCATAAGTTCCATGTGCCCAATTGTCACATGCTAGACTGGTGGTATCACTTACTGATTGAGCATCCTCAAATAGGATAAATCCATTAGTAGGATGTATTATCTTTGGGTCCCTGATTGAGTGCACATATATCCTGTCCAGAACTTCTTCCCCCACAAGTTCAACATAGGGTGTGGAATTCCCATCAGCCCGGGGTATAATGACCCACTCCTCTTGTTTTCAAAGCTGATGTACCCTTTATTGAATCGAAGGTCTGCATTATTCTTGTAACACCATGGGAACCCAAGTAGTCTTTGGGAAATTGTCCGCCTCGGTGAGCACCAAGACTTCAAAGTCCCGAAGAAACTTAAGCGCCTAGATAGTTATAGCTGCATCCTTTAAGAAACGATGGGCATTGCCTTAGTATTGTTTTCCATATATAACACATTCAAAGATGTTTGTAATACAAGTCTTCCCATCTGATGCCATGCATCCAAAGTTAGAACATTAACCTCTATGCCAGTGTTAATGAGGATATTACTAAGGAGCCATGCATCTATAACTCCATTTAATGTGATCTATTTTTCATAGTCAAGGCTGTGAGGGGGAAGGTTTACGTGCAAGACCTACTTCTCACACTCTCCTTCGATGCATGGTACCTTCTCTCTCAACCATGATCCTAGGAAGGGAATGATATTCTCTTGCCTTAGCATTTTACACACCTCCTTGACCTCATCCAGGTCATCCTTTGGCACCTCGACTCTCCTCTCTTGTTCCTCCCTCTTGGATTGCTCCTTTAGACACTGAATTTCCCCTTGTAAAATATGAATGAAATCCATGGTGTCTTGATATACCTCCTTTTGATGTGCGGGGTCTAGGTACTTTCCATGAACGAATTCCTCCCTAGAAACTAGGTTCTTCTATCTTGGTATCTCTCTTACGCGCATGACTTATGCCCTTGTTATTACCAAGATAGGCTCCAAACCTACATCCTGTGTTACTCAAGGCATCCACTATATGTCTGCCTTCTTGTTGCTAACCACTACAGAACCTTTTCTTTCGGGTGCTGCTTGATTCATGTGCTCAAACAACCTCGAGCACTCCTCGTACTTATGCTTTTTCCACACCACAAACACTGCAACAGTTTGGGTATTCACATTTGTAATGATTTGTAGATCCAAAATTGAAACAGTTTCCACCCGAAACTCATTCCTTCCTCCTCCATGGTTACCATGACCATGGAATCCTCCTCAAAAACCTCTTCCATGCACGCCTCCATCATACGCTCCTCATAACGGTGATCATCACCCTTAGAACTACTGGCAACGCTGGTTTGGCACACCCCATGATCAATGGCCTCATGGATCTAATCAATGAGCCTACATTCCTTAGTATCATGGCTTATAGAGGTGAAAATCTTGTAGTAACAAGACACATTCTTCTGATTGTGCATTGTAGCAAGGGGCATCTACTTGCATCATGATCCCCATGAAAAATTTCACAATTGATTTGTTATGGTGCGTATTATCCTCCAGGGAATTTATCCTTGAAATGCCCCTCTACTTCATAATATGTGCACCACAAACCATCTGCGAGTCTCATGGGTTGAGTTCGTAAACAATTTTTCCAACTTCTTGGCCATAGCAGCAATTTGAGCCTCTAGGAACAAGCTAACACTAGTATCAACACTACCAAAACCTTGACAGAAAAGCGACTTCTAATGTGTCACGCAGTCTGTAAAATTTTTATGAGATAAGGCCCTTCTAAAAGGTGTGATCAATCCTCCAACAAACCACTAAGCATGCTGTGAAGGGTGAATATCATATGATAATTTAGACAAGAGAGTTTTAAAGTGTGCATCATACTCTCACACACTCTCTACCATTCCTTGCTAAATCTCCTTCAAAGTGCTGATGCTCTTCTGCTCAAACTCAAGAATGTGGAATTCTACCAAGAATGCATTCTTTAAAGTAGTATAGTCCACCACTATTTGATGAGGGTCATATTTCCTATACCAACTATGTGTGCACCCTTGCAATGTGGTTACAAACTGACTAGCCTTCTGTTTTAGGGTTTGTGACACCCTTTGTGCACCATAGCAGTTCACATTTATGAACATGTTTTGCAAGTATCCTCAATACCTCTATAATCAAGAAAATGTAGAGACATTTCAAAGAAAACTTGTGGGGGTGGTTGGGGCCCAAACCCTCCTGTACTAGATCCTTGGTTTCTACCTATGTTTCCTCCACCACCTGATCCACCACGTCCCCTAGGTCCTGAACCACTATATCCACTAGGACCACTAGGTCCTAAACCACCAGACCCACCATCTCCTATTCCTCCTGAACCACCATACCCACCAGGTCCATTAGGTCCTAAAGTGGTCATGCTAAGGGTCTTAGAAATTCCACTAAACTACGTGCCTACGGTCTATGACAATGCTCCACTACCAATAGTATACCCCGTGCCACTCCTAAATGTGAGATGAAAAGCTTGTGTGTTTATACCTTGTCGAAAATTACTAACAATGGGCTGGTGTTTACAGCCATAGAAGTTCCAAATGAGAAATTATATTCCTTTCATTCCTTTGAGAAAGCAGAGATAAGGGTTAGGGTTAGGAGGAATACCTGTTGAATGTTGAGAGGGTGTGCGTGTACCGTAGAGAAAGATCAGATCGACTGCGAAGAACTCCTTTTTTTCTGGGAAGGACTACCTACAAATAAGAATACAAGACCACCAGATTTTGATTAGACAATAAATGAGGGAACTGCCTTGGGCCCAGGAAATATAAAACTTCCTTTCGAAGGTGGTCAGCTCCCCTGCTAATATGAATTAACACAAATTCTAACAAATAAGCTATTGTCCAATTACAATTTGTTTACCTTATTAGAACAATAGAGAAAGGGCTGGTCTTGGTTTAGAATCAAGGTGACCGATGCCGGTCACTATAACCGGTACCGGTTGGCTCTAACCGATATCGGTAGGGACAATGTTTTAGGGGCTTTTGGTGAAGGCTGGTTGTAAGGTAGTTGTGTTGTTTTATAAGGCTGATGGATGGCTGAGGGGAATAATGAGAGGACAGGGAAGACTCAGAGTGTGATAAAATGGTCTTCTGGGCAATACAAGGATGTATGGATGAAGGTTAAGTGAGGGGTCTTTGGTAGGTGGTAGATCTAGGAATGAGCTTATAATTACTATCAATCCACAGGCTCAAGAAATGGTGCTTAAAAACATATAAGACACTACTTACTCGTTCCTGATGAAGATGTAGGTTCCAGGATTGTGATGACGAAGACAGGGCTCAAGTAGGATGATCTGACAATCCAAGATGAGCTATCTCCTCTTCTGATGCTTGGATGAGTGTCACTGGGCTCTAGTTATTCAGTTGTAGTCTTGGGCTTGATGTCCTTCTCTGCAAACTCTTCTTGTTTCTTCACTTGTCTCTGCGGCCAAGAAAATCCGGATCCTTTCAATGATTTCTCCTCTTTTCGATCAAATGAAAATCGATCCTTTGTTTTTGGTTGGAAGTGGTCATTTACAGGGAACCGATGGCGGTTACGAAACCGACGGCGGTCGAGTAGGAACCGGTATCGGTCAGGTCAAAGTGGGCTATTTTTAGTAAAATAGCCAACTTTCCCTCCTTTTCTCCGAGGGATTAGTTGTGGGCTTGGTCAAGTCATTATGAGGTCAGTTTTGGGTGCGGGTGAGGAGTAATTAATCATAGGTGTGGATGTGGACCAAGTTATAGGTCTTAATTAGGTTAGTTTAGGGTTAAGACTCGGTCATGATGAGGTGGCGAAATGAGGTGGCAAGTATGGCGATGTGGATTTATTAATTATAAGGTAATTAATAAATAATTGTGTAAGGTTTAGGTGATGAGGTTAGGTTGTGAAATGAGATGCGGGGCACAGGGGGTCGTAAGACACAAATTGGGTGTCTACATTAGCCCCTTGTTGTCGTGTAGCTTGTCTTTGTTAAAGCTGCATGGACAATAATAAGAAGTGGTTACCCCTGTTAAGGGTATAGGTAATCCCCCTCAAATCTATCACAGATTGAGGCAACGTGAAATCAGGGATAGGGTTGATAAAGGGTAAATGGTGTTTATATGATGGTAAGATGGTGGGGTAGGTCCAAGGAAGCAGACGCACGTTGAAATGCGTAGTAGTGCGACCAGGGTACATGATTTGAAGAGCAAACAAGCAATTCATAGGCAAAGGTCGATAGTTTATCCAAACAAGGGTGATATAATCCTGGTATCCAAGGCATAGGAAGTAGCTCCAGGGGATATAACGGGTAAGGTACAGGAACGTTTAGGCATGTTCGGCAGTACCAAATGGTTGGTTTGGTTGAGATAAACGTCACGGTCTTGGTCTAGGCAAAGTTGGTCGACTGATCAAGTCAAGGACCCTAATCATGCTAAAACACGAACAGGTGAGCTCGATTGAACCAAAAGTGACATGATGGGTGGATAAAAGTGTATTGTGTTGATGTTGGGTGAGGTATTTAATTGGTGCGGCCTTAGGTCGGGCCAAATGGTTGGGTGCGGCCTTGGGTCGGGCCAAAATGGGTCGGGCCAAATGGTAGGTGGCCTTGGGTCGGGCAAATGGTAGGTTATGGCCTTGGGTCGGGCCAAATGGTTGGTGGTGGCCTTGGGTCGGGCCAAATGGTTGGTTACGGCCTTGGGTCGGGCCAAATGGTTGGTTATGGCCTTGGGTCGGGCCAAATGGTTGGTTACGGCCTTGGGTCGGGCCAAATGGTAGGTTGGTTGGCCTTCGGGCCAAATGGTGGTGATGGCCTTGGGTCAAAGCCAAATGGTAGATTCTGGCCTTGGGTCGGGCAAATGGTTAGTATGGCCTTGGGTCGGGCCAAATGGTTGGTTACGGCCTTGGGTCGGGCCAAATGGTAGGTTAGGGCCTTGGGTCGGGCCAAATGGTAGGTTATGGCCTTGGGTCGGGCCAAATGGTTGGTAGCCTTGGGTCGGGCCAAATGGTTGGTTATGGCCTTGGGTCGGGCCAAATGGTTGGTTACGGCCTTGGGTCGGGCCAAATGGTAGGTTAGGGCCTTGGGTCGGGCCAAATGGTAGGTTACGGCCTTGGGTCGGGCCAAATGGTAGGTAACAAAGGGTTTTCAGCCAAGGTGGATATAAGCGAGGTTGTGAGAAAGGGTGATTAGTAAAGAAGGGTAGAAATTGGGGAAGAGGTGGGATAAAACCGATATCGATTGTCCATGACCGATATCGGTTACCTGACCGATACCGGTTCCTTAGGGCACAATATAACCGGTATCGGTTATAGTCGAAAACCTATAAAAAGAAAAAAATACGGCCGGTCATTGTCATATTGTCAATTTGAAACCCAATTTGAGTTGTCTGAGGTGTATTGTTGAGATTGGAGCATTTGTTGGTTGAGGTGGCGCTATTGGAGTGGAGAAGTGAGTGGTTAGTGGGCCCGAGTGAGTAGAGGAGGCGCAGTTGATTGGTAGAGGACCCAGCAGAGGAGAGGTGGAGCTATGGCACAGCCAGGAGGAGCAGGAGGTGCTGGACCAGCTGGACCACCACCACCCATCCCACCACGATGACGTGTCGTCATACCAGTAGGTTTGAAACCCTTCATTGTGTGAATTTGATTGTGTTAAGTTGGATTTGGGTTTTGGGTAGGAATGTAAGGTTTTTAGAAAATAATTAATAAATGGAAATTATTTGAAAAAAGGAGAGGGTAGATAGGTGAAATAGGCCAAGGCGGCAGGGTGGGTAGGTTTTTAGGGTGTTTGGGTGGGTATAGAGGGAGAAATAGGAAAAAAATTGAATGGGGTAGCCGCGTCGGGTTCGGCTCGGGTATTTTTCAGTGACCGATGCCGGTCACTAAGCGACCGGCATCGGTCAAGAAATTTTTGGGGCAGGGTAGTTTGTGCGTGACCGGTGTCGGTCGTAAGTCGACCGGCGTCGGTGGAGAGGGGACCGGTGGCGGTCATGGGTGACCGGTACCGGTCCCTACTTAGGAATATTTATTTTGTTGGTTGGTTTTGCTATGGTTTGGGGTGTTTGGTGGTTGTTGGGGCTGTGGTTTGGGTGTTTAGGTATTAGTGGTTTGGGTGTTGTGTTTGTGGGGGTGAAGAGGGAAGGGGTAGAGGTTAATAGGAAGGGTGATTGGTGAGTGGGGGGGAAAAATGGGGCGATTGTGTGGTTGGTGCGGTTCGGATAGATTAGGTGTTGGGCATGAATGGGGAGGTGTTAAATTGGTAGGGGCATAGGTAAATGGCGAGAATAGAGCTGAGTGATTGGTAGGGTGCGAGATAAGGCAAGGGGATATCGTAAAGTTTTTAGGGTAAAATAGGTGAGTGTAGGTGTGTGTTATAGAATCGGGTTGTGGTCGGGTGGGTAAAAGGGGGTATAGAAGGTTAAAGTAGTTGTTGTTTGAAAGGGTAGGTCTAATGAAGTGGGTGATTTGTGCAGGCACGTCAGCAGCTGACTATGCGGGACAGGATGCCCCCGCTGTTGGGACGGATGCGGCCACACGTGTCGGCAGCGCAGTGGGGCATTATGTGCGAGGTGGGACTCGGCGAGTGAGTCAGTGAGTGCAAGGCGATCGATAGGGATCATAGTTTGATGGTCGCCCTCATCGAGAGATGGGATCCGGCGACCAATGTGTTCCATCTCCCTTGGAGAGAGATGACCATTACATTGGAGGATGTGTATCGCATCCTTCGATTACCGATTGATGGAGAGGTAGTCTTTTGGTGGAAGAGAGACATAGCCATGGACAAGCATCCTACACGTATTGGGGATGCGCCATGCTGCACGATGTATCACAGCGCGAGCATCGCGTATGGGGATATGTACCGTGCCCACCGCCATGAGACACGGCTTGCCGTGTTGATGATGATCGGGATCACCTGCTTCGCCCTCCCGGACTCAGAGGGAGGCCGCTTTCCATGGGTGTTGATGGGGGTCTTACATGAGATGGTCGAGGAGCATACATGTTATGCTTGGGCACCAGTATACCTGGTGCAGTTATACCGAGAGCTGTGGGGCTATCGCCGGATGAGGCGATTCAGGATTTGCTCTACGTTTTTGCTACACTGTTGGGCATATGAGCATATCATATGCATTAGACCAGTAGGGCTGCCCCAGCAGCCAGGGCCACAGGTGATCTACAGATATGGCTTTCAGAGGTGGTTGGGGGTCGTGGGCCAGCCACGAGCCGTTCTCGCCGGACGAGATGTGGCATATTACCGGCATGTATTAGAGGGCTTGACAGCGTTAGATATTGTATGGAGACCTTATAGAGGTCATCACCCCCGTGGAGGAGCCCGAGCACAGTTGCAGTGGATCCAGTATACATTCTGGATAGTGGGACGGAGGCTAGGGGAGCATGAGCGGATACCCCTGGAGAGAGAATACGACAGCAGTGGGGTTACTGACAGATGAGCCACCTCCCTTCCCTCAGTACCGGAGGGATGATGTAGAGGCCCCACTGCCTGCACCACAGCCCATGGACCCAGATTGGGTAGCCGAGAGGCCTGTAGATGATACCGTGGATGATGCTGGCTGCACGGGAGCATTTTTGGTATGGTGGGCAGGAGAGAGAGCCGCGAGGAGAGCACAGCCCGCACAGCCAGACTTGGCGGTGGTGATAGCAGAGAGGGATCAGCTCAGGGGCCAGGTACAGCTATTACAGGGGCAGCTTGTTGCTTGCTGCGCGAGCACGAATAGGTGTCTTTACGAAGGGTTAGCTGAGCCGAGCTCAGTGCAGTAGAGTAGCACCACAAGTACCACCACACACAGCACCGCCACGAGCACCACCATGGCACCACATATGGCACAGCACCAGCACCACCACCGGCACAGCCACAGGCACCACCAGTGGCACCAGCACGGGGGCACTATTATTAGGAGTCGGGGGACCAGCCCCAGCAGCGATGGTGGCACGGGCCCGTTATATGGAGGCGAGAGCGGAGGCTCGGTATTATCAGGATATTCTTGATGGTACCGGGGCTGACTATCAGCCATATGTGGCGCATAGAGCAGAGACCTCTCGGAGTCAGAGATCTCAGGGAGGTGCAGCCACAGCCGGTGGGTCTGTTACAGGCAGGAGGCGAGAGGCGGCACAGGGACCCGCAGGGAGACAGGCAGAGGGCGGTGGGGAGAGCTGAGGGATCTCGGGGTCAGAGAGAGATGTTTTGTTTATAGATGGATATTAGATAGAGGCACCGGTCTGTGAACCGGCTATGTATAGAGAGGCCTGCGTGCCCACATATGATTCTTTCATTTATTTATTCATTTATTGTATATACCGGCCTGCGAGCCGAGTACAGGTTGTACCATTGATACCGGCCTGCGAGCCGAGTATATTTTTGTTATGAGAGACCGGCCTGCGAGCCGAGTCGATATTTTGACAGTTGTTGCGGCCTGCGTGCCGGCTTTGTATTAGTATGAGCTCACAGAGGCCCCTTTGCAGGGCACATTGTATATTTGAAACTGTTGATGTATAGATATGATGATTTTGACCCACATGCGTTGTGTTTAAAATGTGTTAAGTGTTTTGTCGATGGTTTGTGATATTTAATGTATGATGAGTTTGATCCACATGGTTTATATATTGATGGTGTTGATGTCTTTTGTTGATGGGATGTATGTATATATAGATGATGAGTTTAATTGACATGTTGTGTTTATGAAATGTTTGATGTGTTGTGTCGCTGGTTTGTGAAATTGAACGTATGTAGCTGCTGAATTGGATCCAAATGGTGTATAGATTGATGGTTTTTGATATTGTTTGTTGATGGCTTGGTTGTTTTTGTAATATGGATAGATGATGTTGATGAAATTGTGATGAGATATGGATTTGATGAAAAATTATAGATAATGGTGTTGTTTATGCAGGAAAAAGGGACGGGCGCCACAAAAATTTGCAAAAACGAAGAAACGGCTTAGGTTTAAGCAACAAGGGGTACATGACCGACATCGGTTGTGTAACCGATGTCGGTATCTATATGACCGATATCGGTTACGTAACCGATATCGGTTATGGAAGAATTATTTCCCTAAAAATAGAACTGTTGGGTTGGCAACTTAAGTTCTTATTTTTAGCATTCTTATTTTTAGAGTCATGCAACAAGTTAAATATGTGAATGCGACATTGTTTGTTGACTGCTACAGGTAATTGCATGGAAGAATTGAGTGATAAGGAGAAAAGAGACAGGTGAAGTGAGTGTGGGCTGAGATTAAGAAGTTAGAAAGGCAAATTATATTGGAAGAGGGTGGTGAACATGGCTGAACGAGGAGAAGCATCCAGCAGGCAGGGACGAGGGGGAAGATATGTTCCGCCCCAAGCTGCTACATCCCGAGAGGTAAACTGTTTGGTTGTAATTCGATTCTTGCATGTTTTGTGAATAGGATGAAAGAAGTGTAAGTGGGGAAAGATGAGAAAGAAAAGGTGATAGGCAAGGGTTGGGGATGGGGTGAGTGCTATTGGGGTAGGTAAACAGGGTGGTCACGTATGTTTTTAGGTAAAAATAGGAGTAAACGGGCAAAAATAATTATCGTAGGTATATGTTTTTATGCAGGGTAGGTATATTTTTGACAGTGACCGGTATCATTTAGAAGGAACCGGTATCGGTTAGCATACCGGTATCGGTTATTCATAACCGATATCGGTCACTGTAAGAGTTTCCAGAACTTGAGAAAAAACCCGTAGAGATTTGTTCTTTCGAATAATTATGTGTCGTTTTGATGTATGCAGGCAGAAGCAGGGTTAAGGATGAATGATACTGTGCCAGCGTTGTTGTCACGAATCCGAGCGGATGTAACACCAGCTGAATGGGCATTGATAAATCATTTGGGGTTAAGTGGAATCCGCTATTATTCAAGAATCACGCGTAACCATGCTATGTTGCAGGCGTTGATTGAGAGATGGAATCCAGAAAAGAATACCTTCTATCTGCCAACAGGGGAGATGACAGTGACTTTGGAAGATGTGTTCCGTATTTTGAGACTCCCAATGATAGGAAAAATAGTGTATCAGGCATTGCCTAGCGCGGGGCGGGCAGCGATAACAATAGTATTTGGGTCAGCTGCACGAGATTTGACACAGCGAGGTTTATCATTTACGTATGGTACAATGTATGCAACACACCCTGAGGAAACAAGGTTGGCCGTGCTATTAATGATAGCGGTGGGGTATTATGCATTACCGAGGGCGGAGGGTGGAAGATTTCCCAAAGCATTGATGAGTGTTATTTGGGAAATGATAGAAATGAGCGTGACTTTCGCATGGGCACCCGCATATCTGGCAGAGTTATATAGGGGTTTATGGGCCTGCAAGCGAAAACACAGGACGACACTAGATTGTTCATACTTATTACATTGTTGGGCCTATGAGCATATTGTTTGTGTGCGTCCAATAGGCCGACCCATTGAGTCGGGAGAGGCAGGAGTGCAGAGGTTGGGATTCAGACGATGGGTCCAGACAGAACAAGAAGCGAGATCCCAGGCCGTGATAGATGACATCGAGTATTATAGACAGGTATGGGAGATGGTGACGATTGCGGATATTTTTGGAGGCCTTACGGGAACTATATGGTGACGAGAGCACATAGCTGAGGAGTTGAGGGGTGTAGAGCGATTGAGATGGATCGCAGGGCACAGGCCGGGTGAGTACGAGAGGATTCCTCTAGATCGCGTGCGGCGACAATTTGGGTTCGTTCAGGATATACCGATGACATATAGACCATACATGAGGATCGACGCCGAGGCAAGCATTCTCACCTCCCGGCCTACACCTCCAGAAGGGCCAGAAGAGATAGCAGCCGATCGTAGGGTAATGGATGCGGGAACGACAGAGGCCTATAGAGTATGGTGGGTAGCAGAGCTGCGAGGTGCACGTGAGCGCCTGACATAGCTGTGATTACAGCGGAGAGAGATCGTCTGCAGGATTTGGCTCACCAGCTTCAAACACAGGTGAATGAGACAAGGGGATTGTTAGAGGTTTCACAGTTATGAGTGGAGAGACTGGAGGCAAGATTTCTCCATGCGAGAGGACGTATTCGTATGTTACAGGAGATGTTGGCGGATCAATGGGAGGAACCAATAGCAAGTGGCACCTTTGAGGATGGAGAGGCGGCGAGGGGCATCGATGATCACGATCACCACCGATTCGGGGAGGAGGTGTGCAAGGGTCTAAGTGAATTTCCTAGGAATATAAGAATAAATAAGGATGCCGACCTACGAGTCGATGATAGAGAAGATGCATTTGTTTAACATCTAAAATAAAACTAAAGATGTATGTGGTTTTGAGTGATGATAATAATAAGAAGTGTTGTGTTTTGAATGTTGTTTTTGTTTTGTTTGAAAAAGGATAAAGATGAATGTTGGCAAATAGAAATACAAAAAAATATTTATATTTACAACACATGATAGGGTATGGTAGGGAATGGTCGAGCTAACCTTGGGAGACTCCATGTCTCCTAAGTGCTGCCTACATAGCCCATTGCACAAAGCAAGGAGGGGCCTCAGACCGATGTAGTTCTCCCTTAGAACCAGGGAGAGGTGAATTCAGGCAATTTAGGTATGGTTAGGCAATTTGTTGGTTGGTAAAAATATTGATATTGGTAGGGTAATGTTGTTGGTGTTGGTAAGGAATTGGCGATGTTGGTATAGGTATAGGTGAAGCGAAAGTTAGCCTACCCAAGTGGTAGGGAACCCTATCCTGATTAAGGTCAACACATAATCCCAGAGTCGAGAAAAAGAGGAAAAAGTGTCCCGTAGTGGAGAAAAGCCAAACAAACCACATAATAACGTAGAATGAAGTTGAACCCTAGGTACCTTGCATAGATGAGAAGTCGATAGGTGAAAAGAGTGGTATAATCACAACATATCGGATATACGTCACGTCCCTTGAGTTTTGTTGCTTTGACAAATGGTGCGGTGAGGTGGTTGATGTGGGCGAGGATGCAGAGAACTTATTATAAGATGATTATTCTGACAAAAGAGAACCAGACCAAAATAGACAAGTCCATGACTCAAAAGTGTTATGAAACACTGCTTTTATTTTTATTTTATTTTTCCGGATATAGACTGATCGATGCGGGAAGTCTACATGGGATATGTATTTTGTTGTTCTTGAGGTCTTCACGAAGCTGATCAATGCGAGAAGCTTCGATAAAAAGGCTGACTATGTATAGCTGTCCTTGAGGAGCGATCTATTTATAGTAGCAGATGCGGTATTTATGTATATTTGTCCTTCGGGGAGAGATCTATATATAATAGCAGCAATAGTTTGGCATATAGCTGTCCTTCAAGGGAGCAGTCTATTGTATAATTTAGAGGTCTAGATGTCCGTTGGGCATAAAGCATCTAGTTTTTTGTAGGAAGTTTGACTCAAGAAAATCCCATAAGTGTTTTAATTAAGAATGTGTTATTTTGATACTTTGAAGTCATGGACTAGACTAAAAAGGGGAGGTGATAATCAAACCATGTGAGCTTGATTTGATTTTGCGATGTAAGAAACAAAGTGTATGTGGTGGTAAATGAGCTCAAGGGACGAGCGTAAGGTAGATGAGAAGTGATATAACACTAATTTCAACAGTAGAATGGTCGAAGATGCAAGGCATTAAGGGGCTCAGGCTCAGGTTTACCATTAAGCGAAGCTAAACGATAAGTGCCTGATCCATAAGTGTGAGTGATAATGTAAGGCCCAATCCAATTAGGAGCAAATTTTCCACGTTTGCTCTTTTCTAGTTTGGTTACATGTTGATTCTCTTTGAGGACAAGATCACCAACCTTAAAGGTACGCTCATGAAGTCGTTTATCATAAGCACGCTTGATGCGTTTTTGGTAGATTTGAAGGTGATCAAGAGCCGTAAGACGATGCTCGTCAAGAAGCTCTAATTGGGCTAACCGCTCTTGGCGGAAATCATCATTGGTGAGAATATCCTGAAGAGATATTCTGAGGGAGGGTATTTGTATTTCGAGAGGCAAGACCGCCTCGGTACCATATACCAAAGAAAATGGTGTGGCATTAGTGGAGGTACGAATGCTAGTACGATAAGCCCAAAGGGCAAAGGGAATGTGATCATGCCAATTTCTTCCGGACTCATTGACAACTTTCATGAGGATTTTGGTTAGGGTTTTATTAGAAGATTCAGCTTGACCATTGGCTTGTGGATAGTAAGGTGATGAGAAACTAAGTTTGATACCAAAGTTGTCACAAAGGTCTTGTAACAACTTATTTTTAAAATATTTACCATTATCTGTTATTAGGCGATGAGGAATACCAAAACGACAGATAATATGATGGTTAACGAATTCGACAATTTTTTCTTTTTTGATTGAAATGAGTGGAATGGCCTCCACCCATTTTGTGTAATATTCGGTTGCTGTGATTATCCAACGGTGACGTTGCGAAGAGGGTGGGTGGATCTCACCAATAAGGTCTAAACCCCATTGTGAGAAAGGCCAAAGATCTCGTGCGACCTGTAGCGGATGGCTAGGAGTATGTTGAAGGTTGGCATGTTGTTGACACATAACACAACGCTTAACATATTCGTAGCAGTCGTTATTAAGAGTAGGCCAATAATAACCTAGGCGAAGGATTCGTTTAGCCATGGCAAGGCCACTAAAATGTCGCCACAAATACCGTCATGGACCTGTTGGATGGTATAGGTGACCTCTGTGCCAGTTAGACATCGAAGGAGGATACCATCAAAGCCACGTTTATAAAGGAGTCCCCCCATGATGACATAACGAGAAACATGTTTAAGAAAAGCGCATTTTCCGGTACTAGTTAGGTCAGGTGGGAGAACAGAGGTTGTAAGGTAGTCGTGAAATTGGTGGTACCAGGTATCCTGCGAATTAGCAGACACATTATTTATCATACAAACAATCGGTGCTGAGTAAGATGGGGCAAAGAGTTGTTGGACCAAGACGAATATGTCAGAGTCAGTTGGTGAGGTAGGAATTTGCGAGGCTAAGCAAGCCATAGTATCCACAAATTTGTTAGTGGAGCGGGGAATGGTCTGGATAGAATAACGAGTAAATGAGGTCAAAAGTGAATCCACGTAATGTTTGTACTTTTGAAGTTCCTCATTCTTACATTGGTAGATGCCCATAACTTGATTGACTACCAATTGAGAGTCACTGAAAATATTAATAGATTTGACACCTAAGTGTAACGCAACCTGGAGACCCAAAACAAGGGCCTCGTATTCCGCTGTATTATTAGTGCAGGGGAAATCGAGCGGAATGAAAGAGGCATAGGCTCAGTGTCAAGAGGAATGAGAACAACGCCGGCCCCTCCACCGCTGGCATTTGGATCCATCGAAGAAGAGGGTCATTGGATACGACTCTTCCCTGAGTGAAAGAGTGGCGATGAGTTCGTCGGGGAAATAAAAATTGGTAAATTGTTCCCCAGGTAAAGGGGCCTCCATAAGTTGGTCCGCAATAGTTTGTCCTTTGATTGACTTCTGTTGTATAAACTCAAGGTCGAGGTCAGCGAGGAGCATAAGCCATCGGGCGATGCGTTGGTTTAGATGTGGTTTGGCATACATATAATGAATGGGGTCCGTGTTGGTGATGACAAAAGTTTTGTGATTCAGGAGGTAGTGTCGGAGTTTGGTGGCTACGAATGATAGGGCTAGGCACAATTTTTCTACATGTGTATACCTAGTCTCGTAATCCACGAGAGTACGACTTATATAATAAACGGCTTGTTCTCGACGTGCCGAGTCCCGATGTGTGAGCATGGCTCCTATAGCATGGTCAGTGGTAGAAAGGTAAAGGTAGAAAGGGCGATCATCCTGAGGTGGAATAAGCACGGGTGGCTGCAAGAGATAGGCTTTGAGAGCTTCAAAGGCTTGGTGACACTCTTCACTCCATTGAAAGGCAATGTCCTTTTTAAGAAGGTGATGGAAAGGTTGACATCGATCCGAGAGTTGGGAGATGAAACGCCGGATGGATTGAAGTTTACCCTGCAAACTACGCAATTGTTTGAGGTTTTTGGGTGGGGGCATTTCTAGGATAGCTTTGACTTTAGATGGATCGACCTCAATGCCACGCAAAGAGACGATAAAGCCAAGAAGTTTTCCCGAAAGAACACCAAAGACACATTTCTTTGGTTGAAGCCGGACTGAATATTGCAACAGGTGATCGAAAATAATGGTTAAAACATCGAGATGTTCACTGCGATGTTTAGATTTGCCAAGAAGATCATCGACATAATCCTCAAGGATAGTGTGCATAATGTCATGAAAAATGTAAGTCATAGCCCGCTGATAGGTCGCACCAGCATTCTTAAGGCCAAATGGCATGACACGATAACAGAAGGTTCCCCAAGGAGTTATGAAGGTAGTTTTATGTTGATCGGCCGGGGCTACCAAAATTTGATTGTATCCCGAAAAGCCATCCATGAGAGAAAGCATTTCATGGCCTGCAGTGAGATCAACAAGTTGATCAATACTTGGGAGGGGGAAGTCATCCTTGGGGCAAGCGAGGTTAAGGTCTCAGAAATCCGTGCATATCCGAAGTCCCCCCGTCGCTTTAGTGACAGGTACGATGTTAGAAATCCATTGAGGATAGTCAATAGGCAAGATGAAGGAAATAGAAAGAAGTCGTTGAAGCTCTTCTTTGACCAAGAGGGCAATGCGTGGATGCATTTTTCTCAGTTTTTGTTTGACTGGTTTGGAATCGGGGTTTAGGGTGATGTTATGGACAGCAATGGTAGGATCAATTCCTGGCATGTCAGCGTAAGACCAAGCGAAAGCTTGGTTGCGGGTATGGAGAAAGGTAGTAAAGGCGGCTTGTTCTGATGTGCTAAGGGATTGTCCGATCTTCACAACGTGAGGATCCTCCTCTGTGTGGATGTTGATTTCTATAGTCGACTCATTCAACATGGTTTGAGTTTCAGATGGTAAGGCGCGTTGAATATAGGAGTCATCCGCCCAAGGTAAGTGAGGATGGAGTCGTCATCCTGGCACTCAACAACATTAATCGAAGGTGAATCCTCTTTGATCATGTCTGGATACAGAAGGGGAAGAGAAGATGGGTCCTCATTATCGCGTTGATAAGTGAGAGGACCTATGAAGATAGCATTTATGAAAAAAAAAAGTTAGGAGGGATAGATTCAGGGTCTATCGACTCTGTGGGTGATGATGGCAAAATGGGTGATGATGGTTTGGTAGGGGTGACGTCGTCATCCTCCAGGATACAATTGACACGAGGTTTCTCCGGTGTAAGTGTTTCAGGAAAACCGAGACCACTACGATCATTGTGTTTGCGTGTAGTCACGGGAATGAGTGTATGTCGGCCTTGTTCATAAAGACCAAAACCAAAGCCTTTCCAAGCACAGCGAGTCAAGAAGGTGAGGGCGAAACGATGATTTGTCAAGTATTGAAAATCGGATTGGAAGGGAACCACACCAAGAGGAGGTTCAGGGGTAACGGAGGATGCGTCAACACCCCCATACGTTAGGTTGGTGGTGATAATGGGGTGGTCCGTAAGAGATTACCTCCCCCACGCGACGGTCGTAGGTGGGATGTGCATGTAACTGTCCGTACTCTTGCGGGGTATGGAAAGAGCTAACGTTATATAGGTGGTATTCCCCCAGCGTAAGGCGTTGAAAAACATCTACTAAGGGGTCGGAGGTTGGGATGTTATCTGCGGGAAAGGAAGTGATATTTGTAATGGCGGTTTCATTGGTTGAAGGTGTAGGTGCGTTGGAAGTGGATGGCTGGGTTGGATGAATGGGTGTCTTGACTGGTACAAGCACATCATTAGGGCGATACAACATATTGCAAGTTTTGAAGGGGGGAGGATCAGCTTTTACGGTGTAGGACTTCCCCTCGTACTCAAATTTTATGCATCTATGTAAGGTGGAGGGAACGCATCCCATAGCCCGGATCCAAGGGCGGCCTAACAACATATTGTATTGAAACTCTCCCTCAAGGACATAGAAGAGTTCAGGTAAAGTGCGTGGTCCTACACGAATGTTAAGGATCACGGTGCCTAAGGTAGAAGTAATAGCATCATTGAATGACCGTAACATGATGGGGTTTGCGCACATGCAACTAGAAGGGATGTTCATTTGTTGGAAGGCTTTTGAAGAGATGATGTTTAGGCTAGCGCCCCCATCAATCATAACACGACGTACCCGAATGTCCCGAACGTAAGCTGAGATGAAAAGAGCAGGGTCAGGATCTTCAGCACCAAAGTCGATAATTTCATCTTCGGAGAAACTGACAGCAGCGGCTTGCTGTACAGAGACAGAAGTGGTTGGGGAGATAGATTGTTTGGTGAGTGAAGCAACGTGATTGGGTGTTAGAATAGAGGTAATAGGCAAGGTTTCATTAGGTAAGACCTCTATCCCTTGAAGGATTTCAACGAGAGCTTGTCGATGAGATTCAGAAGTCTGAATGAGATCATACAGTGTCATTTTTACAGGCGATTGGTGAAGTTGTTTGATCATGGTTCGGTGGGCAATTCCATTAGAGACGGGGTAGGCGGGTCCACGAATAACCACTTTAGGTGGTGGTGCAATCGGGATGGTGGACGGAGAAAGAGATGCCGCAGGTGTGTTTTCTTTTGCTTTCCCATTGTTTTTCTGCCCTCGAGTAGCAACACTAATCATATTGATCTCGTAAATACGAGAGGAGGAAGATGGTAGGGATAGGTCATGGTCTTCGAGAGGTGGGGCTGTAATAATGATAGATCTTGGTGAGGCGGGGACAGGTGGTATAGGAGAGGGAATTGAAGCTAAAGGTCTCTCTCTTCGTAAATTGTCTTTCTTAACTTTTCTATCTGAGAGAGGTGTCTGACGAAGGATGGCTTTTAAAGCTTTGCATCCCTCTACATCATGTCCTGGTGTGCGGTGGTAAGCGCAGATTTTAGACTCATCATAACCTATAGGTCGAGGTTGAGACGGGTCATAAGGTCTAAGTGGGGGTAGAGAAATGGTCGCATTCTCCACTAACATAGCAAGGATTTTGGCGTAAGATCCTTTGAGTGGGTCAAAATCGGAGGAAGATGAAGGTATTGGTTGGGTGGGTTTTGGTAATGTTTGGGTATGGTTGGTTCATACGGGTGGTGGTTTAGCCAAGGGGTATTGATACGTGGTTTTAACTAAACGTGGTTTCTTTGGTGCAGGAGCTACGTTTAGCTGGTTAGATGATGAGGCTCCAGATAAAGTGGTATCCGAAACAATGGCGGAAAAAGAGGAGTGACGGAAAACAAGTCCTTTGATGATGAGATTTGTTTAGGGTTGATGGGTGGATAGGATACGTGGGGTGACAGTGTTGATATACCCTTAGATCTCTGTATGGATGCAGAAGGCGTAGGTCACTTTAAAGAAAACGCAGGAGGTATGATATATTGATGTAAGGTAGAGGGATGGGGTCCCAATATGGAAGGTAGGTGTGACGAGGGTTTGAGTTGTGATAGCGGCATAGATTGAGGAGATTGGGTCTGTCTCCTAATGGGATGGATGGCTTTATTTTTAGATAAATCAAGCCGCTTAGGTGGGTGTGTTAAACTAGGTATTGGTGAGGTCCCAAGCGTAGGGAATATTTGGTTAGTTTAATAGAAGTGGATGAGGTATTTGGTAGAGATGAGGGGGGTGAAGATGAGGACATAGGCATTTTAAGCTTCTGTAAACACTTCGGGTATATGGTAGAAGCATCTGGATCGGTCATCTGCATTTGAGTAGAATAGGGGGTACTCAAACGTTCCCATAGGACTCGTCTATCTTCTGGAGAATGACAGTCTTCAGGTGTGAATTGGAACTCTTGTATGGAAGAAAGGTGGGTTGTGATTCCGGTCCACTGTGGGTGTGATACAGGGGGCAGATGAGGCACTGTATCAATAGGTGTTAAGAGGTCAACTGGTCGTTGAAAAGATTTAGGTGATGAAGGACTAATAGGTAGGAGGGCGTGTTTGAGAGGATCCGTCATGTTTAAAGAATGTGGTGATGTCGGTTCAAGAGGTTTCTCGTCTAAGGATGACAAAAGAAGTGGCGAGCCTTCCTCTTGTACAGCAAGAATGGTAGAAGGAGACGTTTGGGAAATAGATAAATTAGATAACATCCGCTCACAGTCTTGCAAGGATGTGGTATAAGAAGGCTCATTTGTGAGAAGGGAACTCTGGGCAGTTAATTCCTTGATGGGTAAAGGAACGGCAAGGATTTCAGCTTGTCTTGATGGCGAGGAAGGGGGTTCGGTTTCCTGCGTTAGGGAAGAGGCTTGATTCAGAATTTGTTCGATAGAGGTTTTTGGGTGGGAATCGAAGACTGCATGGATCTCATGAACACTCTCCTCGGCTAAGATATCTTGGTTTAGATTACTGTTAGAAGAATGATTCGGGAATGGTTTGTTGAATATTTTCAAATTTCGGTTAGCAGGGGCGTTAGGATTATCGAGGGCTATATCCCCCGCATCAACCATTTCCTGCACTATGTTTTTCAACATCTTGCAGTTTTCATGACTATGTCCTTTTACGGTGAAAGTTACAGAAGTCATTTTCTTTGTACCAGGAAGGTATAGCGCGGGTGGAGTCAAACCCGGAGTGAGGTTTAATAGGAGGCAAGGTGATAGCTCGGCTTTGAGCAATTTTTCCAAGATGACACCATAAGTTTCCCCCAAGGGAGTGTAATTGATGGGCTCGGCTTTATATTTATAGGTGGTTTTTGGTGGGGTATTAGATGGTGGTTGGGATTTGATCATCACGCGTGTGACCCCTTTTGATTTTGAAGCAGTCGATGGGTGAGGATTGGTGGTGTTAGGTTTGTTGGTGGAATCTTGGGTTCGGAAAGTGGGGTTTTTGTTGCGCAACCGCAATTTCTCTTCTTCTAAGGCTCGAATTTCTAGTTTCGAGCCATGGTAAAGGCCTCGTCAAATGTGCGGAAAGTTTGAATTTGAAGGGTAGGAGAGATGTGCTTAGCGCAGGCCCACGTAAAAAGTTTGATAAGTTTAGTCTGAGGTAAGGCATATGTGAGTTGGTTGATAAGGCCCCGCCATCGTCCAACGAAATCTGTGATAGATTCGTCTTCAAATTGTCGGATGGCATAGAGGTCGGTGATAGATACTTTCTTGGCAATGTTAATGGAGAAATGATCCAAGAAAGATTGGGCTAGCTGGTTAAAAGAGAAGATTGAGTGCTGGGTTAAAGCACTGTACCACTCCAAGGCGGGTCCTGATAAGGACATGGGAAAGGTGCGGAGTAGTAAAGCGTCGTCGTGAGCAATCAGATAGCAGGCATGTCTAAATGATCGCAAGTGTTGTTGAGGGTCCTCCTTACTATTAAAGCGGGTAAATTTTGGTAATTCCCATTGAGGAGGATATGAATGAAGGGGGACTGAAGGGTGGATAGGCTCCGACAAACTTGCTCGTATGTCAAGGCGCTACGACTTCCTGAAACAGAAGCCTCCAGATTTTGCATTTTGTCCATCATTTGTTTAATTAAATCAGTAGTTGGATGAGATGATGGTGTGGTTGTGGTAAATGGAGGCAAATTGGGCCAAGGGCCACCGCTAAACAATGGTGGGGTTAAATGTTGATAAGGTATGGAGGACGAATGTGTTGAGGCAACCGAATAGGGATGTCCTATATAAGCTGTTGAGGTTACTGGATATGTGTGTGGAAATGAAAAGGTGGGCGGAGCTTGAGAAGGAAAGCTCGTGTGGATAGGTGGCAGAGAGCAAGTCATGAATGGAACAATCTGCAAGAGAGACGAGGTAGGAGAAGTCGGCGGTAATGACATGTTGGGCCCAAGATTAACCAAAGGAAAGCCAATCTGTGCCGTATGAACCCCTGAAGCTGCTGAGGTAGGAGACGGGACTAAGGATGCGGAAGGCAAAAGCGGAGTTATCAGGCGGAGAAGGAGCTAAATGAGCAGCTATACTGATAGGCATGCCAACAAGGAGTTGACCGTCGGGTGTACGGTCAGGGGCATGAGACAAATAGTATTGTACAGTGCTAGGATTAGCATCCAGAAATTTGGCAAATTCTTTATCTCCTACAGGAATTTTAGGAACCTCGCTGGTATCCGTAGGATTCCCCACAGAATGTGAAGGGGGTGATTCAGGCAAAGGCACAGAGCAAGCATGTGAAACCATGGTGGCGGCTTGCTTTCGAGTGATAACAACCATGGACAGGAGTACACAGTAGGGTTTCAATCTATCAGGAACAGAAACAGGCAACAAGATGTTTGAAATTGGTAGGTTGCTGGTTTGTCAGGAACTGTAAAAGACAGTAACCGATATCGGTAGGATAACCGATGTCGGTCAGACTGTAGCCGCCGTCGGTAAGCTAACCGATGTCGGTATAATAGAACTGGTGTAAGAAGCACTAAGAAGTTGTTGATTTGGTGTTAACAGTGATTAGTATGCCTACCAAACTGTTCTGTAGTGGTCACAGAAAACAGTGTATGAGAGAGAAACAGAACTGAAAACAAGCAAGAACGCACAAACAAATTAACAGATTAACCCTAGGGTTAATTTTAATCAATTTGGGCTTATGCCTTTAGACGCGTAGAATGATGTCAATCCTAAACAAAAGACTTAGGGGAAATGTCAAGTTTGTTTTGGCTTATAAGGTTACCTCAATCGGGCGGAGGAATACCGCGGAAAAGGGGGGATGTTTTGAGCTGTTGTGTTAATTATGAAGTGATTCGGTATGTGTTGTGCAGTGAAAGTAAGATTAATTTCCTGTCAATACCATGGAAATCACCCCCATGTGTACGACCTGTTACTTAGTCTACGTTCACTAGAATTGAAAACAACAAGCAAGAATGTAATGCACGTGTTTTAAACCCAAATCGAAAATGATATTCGATGAAGCAAATAAGATGACTTTCACTAATGCAAAACTAGGAAAGCAAGACAAATTCTTTTACTAAATATAACAAAAACAGCAACAGCAAGTATGCTCCCTAAATGAAAGCAAACAAGAGAAACAGAAACCCGAAATGGGTCCCACCGGGCGTGCCAAAATGTTTCGCGCGGAATGTCTCGGCGGTGAGGAATAGACTTGCTTCTATCCTTTCATTCCTTTGAGAAACAGATAAGGGTTAGGGTTAGGAGGAATACCTGTTGAATGTTGAGATGGTGTGCGCGTACCGTAGAGAAAGATCAGATCGACTGCGAAGAACTCCTTTTTGTCTGGGAAGGACTACCTGCAAATAAGAATACAAGACCACCAGATTTTGATTAGACAATAAATGAGGGAACTGCCTTGGGCCCAGGAAATATAAAACTTCCTTTCGAAGGTGGTCAGCTCCCCTGCTAATATGAATTAACACAAATTCTAACAAATAAGCTATTGTCCAATTACAATTTGTTTACCTTATTAGAACAATAGAGAAAGGGCTGGTCTTGGTTTAGAATCAAGGTGACCGATGCGAGGTCACTATAATAACCGACCGTCTTGGGGTTGGCTCTAACCGATATCGGTAGGGACAATGTTTTAGGGGCTTTTGGTGAAGGCTGGTTATAAGGTAGTTGTGTTGTTTTATAAGGCTGATGGATGGCTGAGGGGAATAATGAGAGGACAGGGAAGACTCAGAGTGTGATAAAATGGTCTTCTGGGCAATACAAGGATGTATGGATGAAGGTTAAGTGTAGGGTGTTGGTAGGTGGTAGATCTAGGAATGAGCTTATAATTACTATCAATCCACAGGCTCAAGAAATGGTGCTTAAAACATACAAGACACTACTTACTCGTTCCTGATGAAGATGCAGGTTCCAGGACTGTGATGACGAAGACAGGGCTCAAGTAGGATGATCTGACAATCCAAGATGAGCTATCTCCTCTTCTGATGCTCGGATGAGTGTCACTGGGCTCTAGTTATTCAGTTGCAGTCTTGGGCTTGATGTCCTTCTCTGCAAACTCTTCTTGTTTCTTCACTTGTCTCTGCTCGGCCAAGAAAATCCAGATCCTTCCAATGATTTCTCCTCTTCTCGATCAAATGAAAATCCGATCCTTTGTTTTTGGTTGGAAGTGGTCATTTACAGGGAACCGATGGCGGTTACGAAACCGACGGCGGTCGAGTAGGAACCGGTATCGGTCAGGTCAAAGTGGGCTATTTTTAGTAAAATAGCCAACTTTCCCTCCTTTTCTCCCGAGGGATTAGTTGTGGGCTTGGTCAAGTCATTATGAGGTCAGTTTTGGGTGCGGGTGAGGAGTAATTAATCATAGGTGTGGATGTGGACCAAGTTACATCTTCCTCCACCCTAGCTTCCTTTCCTAGCCATTAGGAATACCTTTAAACTCATGGTAGCCATCAAGATCTTCATATCTAGAGGTAAAACATGTAGAAATGATCCTCTCAGGCTCCCATAGAAACTCAAACTCAACAACCTCTAGATAGGAATATGTGGAAATGGCGTACTCTAAAGTGTAGCTAGGTAATACTCCTTTCCACCAATGATCCATAGCATCGGTCCACGTCGGATCTGCATCCCGTAGCCTTTGGTGTTCTTCTTGGGTCCACACATGTGATCCATAATGCCAAATTGATCTAAACACATAGGCTAAGAGCCATTCATACAACTCCATTGGGAAGCAGTGAAAAAAATTTCATATAGATCATGGTAAAGGTTCTCTTCTACCCATCCACGTGAATCAAACTCAAGTCCAGTGCTGAATCTCTGAGTGAATTCATCCTCTGTGCTCTTAAACCATGATTCAACACTTTCCAAAGTTAACCATTATGTCATTACTCATTACACAGATCATGGTGAATGCTAATCCCCACTACAACTTTGAAAAGAGGTCCAGGTAATGAAACCAAGATGTAGTCATTTCTACCCCTATCCAAAAGAAAGGAACCCCATGTGCACTGGCCTAGCACCCAGTGAAAGATGGGTGCTCACCCAAGGCACGCATGAGTACCAAGTCTCTCTTTTATGTGAGTTTAGTGGGAAACATCATCTATGATTTGTGTAAGAGATTTCAAAAGAGATTTAGGACATACAAGAACCATAGAGCTCGAGTAACACCTCTAGATCCTTGCGGTCATTTCAAACAGTACTTACAAATCTATAACATGTGCCATGACAGAAAGAAATATAAAAACATCCATACTTAGCATAAAATGAAAGATAACTTATGAAAGAGATGTATGCATCAGAATCATTGATATTCATATATATATAACAGGTAACCTCATTACATCCATGGAGCCATTACAGAGGGTCACAGAGAAGCAAACCACAGTCATGCATTGCAACTAGACTAATGTAACTATGCTACCAAAAAGAAAAATTACAATCCCCCTTACCTCATACATCCCTTCCCGATACAATTACCCACTAGCAGAATTCTTGCATTATTTCTACAGAGCTCCGCCCTCACTCTCTATCTCTATATATACTCTGTAGGTGCTTGTATTTATAGCTTTTACGGACTTCCAACTCATCCTCCTGTGCCCTCAGATCCGATGCCAAGTGTCTAAATGTGATCCTCCTTGTGAGCATGCTCCTCCAGGCATGAACTTCTCACTTTATCCCATGATGTGCTTCTAGAAGATTCTACCACAAGCATGCTCCTTCACAGGCAACCTGTCGCCTTGAGCTAGCATCTTATCCATGCATAGTCAGGTCATGCTTTTCATGTATTTTGTCTGGAAGTTTGATTTTTATAAGTCCCAAACCCTTGGTTATGTTTACGTGTGCACCGCGCACACCACGAACTTTCTTAAACCCAATTCTTAAACCCTACCTTGTGCGCTTTTTCCTTCCACACCTTTCTTTAATTGAGGCTCTGCGTGCCTACGCACCTAATATACTCAGTCATTAATCTAGGGGACAAACATGAAGATTGGGTGGGATTTGTGAGGCATTATGTCCCTTTTTCCCTTTATAATAATGTGAAAGGTGACATGGGGAAAATAAAGTGTGCTCCTCGTATGACGTGTGGTTTGCATCACTTAAGTCATCACTTGAGGTATTAGAAACATGTTTTCAACTCATTGCTACTCATTTTTTACCACTTTTTCATGGGAAATGGACCATTGACGTCCTTTCACACCAATTATGACACTTTTTACCTTTTTCCCAAATATAAGGGGACATGGAAGACACTATAGTGTGGTCCCTCTATAGAGGAGAAGTTTTGGCACTTGAAAACACAACTCGAGGTGTTAGGAAGATGTTTTTAACTCACAATTTTTAGCCCTATCCTCATGAGACCTTCACCCATGGCACATTTTGGAGGGTCTGATGTCCCTTTTTCCCCTATTTTTAGGGTGCAACCACACCTCCAACCTCCACTAGACTTGGGTTAGATTAGTTGGGTTTAACGTGAGTTAAAGTGTGCAAATGGGAGGGAAAACAAGTTTGAAAGGGGTAAGTGATTCAAATACAATACTTAGTAATTTTTCATTGAATTTCATTGTTATTTCCCCTCCTCCATTTCTTTTGGTATGATTTTATGCTTCCAATTTTTTTCAAACATCCTCCATGCCTAAAAACCATTTTTTCTCATAACTTACAAACCCCATGCTCGATTTCCATGAAAATTTGATAAAATATTCCTCTTCAAAACACATTTAATATCAATGTAAGATGGATTCCAGTGATGGTATGGAAAATTTTTACATCCATATCAATTTTTCAGCAATAAATAATGTTTTCTCATATCTATGGAAACTTAGGGAGCCAAATTGCCTAAAAGTTGGAGCAAATGATCCCCATAAAACTAGCATCCATTTGAGCCTTTGTTTGCATCATGAAGTTGAGTATTCTTGAAGATATGGAGGACTAATTTTTCTTTAGTATTCTATCCCATTTGAGAAAAAGTGTAGACAAACAAGTTTCCTTTTCATATCTACAGAAATCCAAACGAGAGAAATCCTTGAAAATCATAGCAGAACATCTTGGTGTTAAATAGAAATTTTTGAGACCACTTTCATTCCGATATGACACCTAGAAGACCACATTATATTTTTAGTAAGTATCTACTAGGTAGCATTTTCAGTACCTCATTTCATTCCTCCAAGACCAAAACACTCAAAACTGACAAATTGATAAAATTTCTAAAATTAAACACCCATGTATGACTAACTAAACATAGTAAGTGTTTAGAATGAGAAAACATGGTCATACATGTTTCTCCCCTTCACATCTCACTGATTCCAACATTTATAAAGGTTAAGTTCTCAATTTGTAAGCAAATTCCTACATTTTCAGATGTGGTAAGCATAAGGTGTCTTAGAGTGAATATGCTAAATTTAGAAACATGATGTGGAATGAACCTCATGAAAATGTGACAGAAGGGATTCTCTCAAAGTGTGTCATTCAGAGTAAATGGTCACCTATTTCAAATCACAAGGATATTTTTAGCTTGTGCACCATAATGTGACCAAGTTTTAGGAGCACATCTGGTAAACAACAATCTATTTTGATAGTCCCCATTCTGAGAGGTACTTTTCAACATTTGCAAATATCCACCTATCACTATGTGGTGACCATCTCTCTAGAGCTTTCCTCATAGGAATGGTAAGGAAAATTCATGCTTATAGAGGATTAGAAATTGAATTATGACTCATGTGGAATGGAATCCCTCTTAGTTCCCAATTTTGGTCTCAAAGTGCATTTTGGTCTTAGTGTGTTTCTCATCTCATCAGATGGGTTGATCAAAAGATGGAATCATTCTTCATTCAATCTCCTACCTTCACCCATCTCAAGGTTGGAAGGTTTTGGGTCTCACATTTCATTAGTCACTGTGTTTCCTAGGTGGAAGGATCATCATGGTTGCATTATGTGGGTAATTATTTCAAGTTCTCATCAAGTGCAAGAGGTTCAAAAAGGCATGATAGTGTTTCATGGATTGGAAGGATTGGTTCAAGTGAAATAGGGCATTCTTCATTGATCTTAGTGGTCCATTCATCAAGTGCTTCTCACTTCTCTTAGTGTACCTGATAAGGCTACAAAAATTCATCATTCTAGGAGGCTTCTCATAGTGCAAAAGAGGTCAAGGATCAAGAGTTCATCACTGCATTGGATCATTTCACCAGTTCATCACAGGAGTGGATCTTCTTCATGATCAAAGCTTCTTCATCCTTCTTCATTCAAGCTTAGATATTCTCTTCTCTTCTTTCATTCTTTCTCCATTCTCTCTTCACTTTCTAATTCTCCATTGTAAATGTACTTTATGACTATTTTGTCCTATTCACTTAAGTGACTATGTAATATTTGCATTGTAAAAGTTTCCTTTCCATTAATAAGAAAGGGGCTTATTTTTCACTCCTAGTGGAATGTGAATAGTCACAAGTGATAGGACTTTTGAAAGGTCATGTGGGGGGTAGATGAAGAGTCTCATTGTGAGAGATATAAATTATATTGGCTTATCTATTTCCAAAGAGTTATATTGTCTTGGTTGATAACTCTCATTATCTAATTATTAGTAAGAAACCACAATTATTCTATCTCATTGTCTTATGTTTTCCTCTCCATCTCAAATTTACTCCACGAGCATTGTTACTTATGCAATATTATGCAAATAAAGTTTTATTTACTCATGTTTTGTTCCTCTTTCCTTGACATGGCATCTTTTCATTGTTAACTTGGAAATATTCTAGTTTTATGTCAATAAAACTAGCTTGATATTTATTGAGTAAAATTACCTTATTACTTTATCCCCTCTCTCTATACACACACCTTTCCTCCACCTCATTTTTACACATGGGTTAAGTGCGGTATTCTGTGTGATCCCCGATCAAAAGGCCACCCCGATGGTTAAAGTAGTGTACATATTTCCTCTTTTCAACAAACAGATCTTCCCATTCTTAAGAAGAGTAACCTAGTTCTAGAGTGTTGGTGAAAACCCTTGATTTTCACTTGCGATAAATTATTTTTCCAACAATACCTTATAATGTACTGCAAGAATACAAATTTTGTGTTTATCATAAAAGAGTGCATTGTCAAAACTAACAATGTCAAAGAGTAAATTACTAAATTTGAATGTCTACATTTTCCTCCCCTTAAGTATGAAATTAAAATTACATGCTTAAAGGAAAAAATACTTGAGTGTGTAGACACACTTTTTATTTACTCAAGGTTTGTTTTGTAGAGTTCGTTGTGCTTGGTGTTGACATGCTCCATGATGAAACTTGCAACACATAGTATAATTAATTTCCATAGTAAAGAATTGAATTTTAACTCAAATGTAAAATGTAACATGAAAGATTTTCATTTTCATACAAATAAAATGAAGGTTTATAAAAATAAATACACATGTTTGTTTTATGGAAGGAGAAGCTCCCATGCTTTACTTATACTTGAAGATATTGCATTATTGAGTTTGTCAAAGAATTGGGGGTGATCATTCCTAATTGTGTTGAGGATAACTGAATTGTTAGGTGCATTCAAACCAACATGGAAACAAAGGAAATATAGAAGAAGAGTGAAGTATTGAAGTACCTCATGAAGGAAGAAGACCATGTATCAAAGTTATTCAAAGCAACTTTGATAACTTCCCCTATAAATGTAGTAGGAAAGGAAGGACTTAGTAAAAATAACTTATTCACTTTGATGCCTTCCCCAATCCCATGGACCACACTGTTGCAAATGGATCCATACAAAAATTTGTAAACTAGGACATACAATAGGAAAGACAATAAGTTCCCCCACTCCCTTCCCATTTACAGTAAAACTAGATAGAAATTGAATAGAACTTGTAATGTAATGAAATGTAGATGAAGAAGAAGACCCATATCCCCAAATATTTTTGAAACTATAGTATAAAATGAGTTTTGTAGTGAAGAGGGAGTGAAGTATTTCATGACCTCTCTGTAACTAATATGAACTGAGTGAACTAGATCTAAATTTTTTCCAAAAACCTATACTTATAGGTGAAAATCTAAAAATGTTGAGGAGGGTTTCTTTTATAGCTTTCCTTTTAGCAAATGTGAAATTTGTAGTGAATGTGGAATAATGGAGATGTAGGATTAGGATTAGTTAAGTAGGATTAGGAGTAATTAATTAAGATTAATACTCCATGCGAATTAGATGGGAAGAAAGGGGGTATAATTAATGAATTGGGGATTAATTAATATGCTTGGATTAGCTTGTAGAATCTATTTGGTGACGAATTTAGAGGAATTTAATTTATTTAGAAATGATTAAGATTGGGATTCAATTATTAAGAGGAAATTAATTAAATAATGAAGTGAGGAATTTAATTTACTAATAATGGGTTATTAATTAATAAACGAAGAGTATTTTAATTATAAAATTGACATTAATTAGTATCTAAGACAAGAAAATTATTTAATTAACATAGGATTATTAATCAGTGATCGAAGACATGAATTAATGTGATTTTTGTAATTTATGGTTTAGTTAACATGATGGATTTTAGGTGTCTACATTTTCCACTCTTTAGGATGGTGTTTGTACAAGAGACACCATGTCAAAGAAATTAGACAATTTTAATGGTGAAGGGAATAAAATTTATTTTCATGTGCATGATACCCCTTGAGTGATTTTTGGGTGATAGAAGAAGAGTATAGGCAATCAAAAGGAGGATAAATTGATCATGTAGGTGAAAGGATCTATTAACGTTGGAAAATGAACATCATGGAATTTGAAACTATTGTAGTGAGTGTTACATATACAAGGAAGGGGTAAAAATAATTCTTTTTTACTATCATGAATAAAAGAAAGAGAGACTTGAGAAATCACTTAAGAAACTATGGTGATTATAACATTCACACACAAAGTAAAGATAGTGAGAGAGTACCAATGGACCCTAAGGCATGAAATAGTGGTAAGTGTCATAATTAATTTTTGTTTTTATTTCTTATTGTATTTAAGTGAATTTAATGCCCTACAAGTGGTAGTGAGTGAGTTTTTCAAAAATTGACCTAGGTCAGTTTTGAAAAAAATTTCCTATTGCTCAACAAATTTGTAAACATGATTGAATTCATCACATGACGTAGAAAACTCACCATGATCAATGAAAGCACTACATGAGGGAGTGAAATAACCATAATGGTGAACTTGTTCCCCTACATAACAAACTCACCCAAAGTGGTGAGCTCACTAGCCCTCATGGTGAATTTTCTATTGTTAGACCTGAATTTTTTATTTAGAAGATTTTTGAAAAAATGGATAAGTATGTATATTCATTGTGATTGTAGGTGAGTTCTCATTTTTTACATTTCCATGAGCCTTATTATAGATCCTTCAAATAGATATGAGAATTTTTACCACATGAATAGACCATTCTAGGTAATCTTGGTTTATACTACATCACCCTAATGTCAACATTGCGTGTTGATAGGGCATTACTAATTGTGCTTGTCAAGAGGTGGTACTTGATGAGTAATTATTTAGCTCCTAAAGGGGTCATCATAATTACATTGTAAGATGTCCACAAAAATTTTGATTGCTAATTATTGGGGATCCCATATACTATAACACCATAAACACTTTTGGTGACATGATCCATGTAAAAGGATATGATGATTTTCTCATATAAAAGATAGGGGTGGTACTTGATAGATATTCATGATCAAGATATGATAGAGAACCTACATATAGTATTTATTAATAAGTAAACCGGTAAATAATTTATTTCTTGACCACTGAGACCCTTATTGGAAATTAATTATTTACCCAAATTCACCCCCGTATAAATCAAATTTAATAATGCAAGAATAAGAACCACAATGCATAAGGTTTGATAATGGAGTTAGGAAGAATGCCTACATCTCCAGGTTCATAAACTAGCTGAACCAATCCATTATAATGTTCCAAATATAAGTATATAATAAACTTACATTACTACAATAGACATTCAACCCAACCTGGTGTCGATGATCCTCTAAATCCATTGGTCTTGAAATATCATATCTCTCCATTTTGACACTTTCATGTTTACCTTCACTCCGTTGCATGAACAAAGAACCTCTATAAAGTGATAAGGTTATAAAATGTCCGATGTTGACTTTCAACTGATTTCATGGAAAATAACCTCTATGTAGAGCTAAGTCTCCATTTGACGATGACAATTAGGTACCACTCATTGCGTGGCCTCAATCAGCCTACATGCAGAGTGAAGTTCTAACCCGATGTTCTATCAATGAGCTCAACAATGAATTTGAATCTCCTCCATGACATCCAAAGAAATAACTTGGTGATATGGCCAACGTAATAAAAATATGATCTTCTCGTGCTTCTCTCGATGCTTTGTCACTTCCTTTGGCTTTAACGATGTCTCTTGGATTCCACATGAGAATAAGCTGGCAATTTATCTTTATAATTTCATTGAGCTAAAAACAATAACTCCTAAATTTTTATAGTGCATATAATGACAAGTCTTTATACATTGTCGTGACTATATCAATATAGGTTTTATTTTCTCCATAATTTCCTATTAACAATAATAAAAGGTCTTCATAATAATAATAATAATGCCCTATTTAATTAAGGCCTTTAACACTATTATTCTCCAAACTATTCCCTAAATATTCTAAGCCTTCTCCAAAATATTCTTTATTCTCCTCTTAATCCTTTAAGCTTTGTATTTGAGAGAGGGTTTGTGTGTTGTAAATGGAGGGAGTGAGAGCCTTTTATAGGCTTGTCTCAACTCAAATATATCTCATATATGGATTATTTTCATATCTCATCCCAACCATCGAGCTAGGTGAGTTGGCCAGGAGTGCTAGGTTTTATTGAAGTGGGTGTGGGGTTTGAATCCCGACCATTCTATTTATGGTGACCACCATGTTTTATGACCGAACCGTTAATGGTAAAATCCTTCACTTCTACCATCGAGCACAATGATCCTATCTTGTGACCCCTCCTCACTAACCACTTCTCCCTTGACCATCACATGTCATTACCGAGCCTTCCACTACATCACCCGCTATCACCACATCTCTGTCGTGGTACTTAGTTTAGGCATGGGTAAATACCACATGTGCCATGTTTTATTTTGGATAATAATTTTTAATTCTTGTAACTTCCTAATGTATATGTGGTTACAACCATGTTCGTAATTTTTCCAAATGACTCGGCTCACAAACTTTCCGAGTTGGCTCACCTCACGAGCTCGCTAAGTTAGTTCAACTTGCTCAATGTGTATTAGCTTTCCTACTCTTGAGTTGGTGGTTATGACTCGGTCGATGATTTGGTACAACTTGGTGTATTGGAGAAATTGTGGTGACAGGTGACGAGGCCACCTATAGAAATTGTGGCAAGGACCCACCATGTGGTAATTGTTTTTGTTGTCTTGGAAAAATGATGATTATCGAGTGTAAAAGACCGGAGTCACAAACCCAATTTTGTCACCTTTACCTGATTTAAATTTTCCATGCATCACTCCCTAATTGGTCGGCTTGTCCCTTTCGAGTCCAAATATTGACCAAAATTTCACCATTGGAAACTTTGTCGTATGGGCTCTATTTTCCACATTCTTATAGTCGACACAATTATCTCGAGTATACTTCTTCACTTTGTAGTAATACAAAGAGATTTTGGGAAATTACATCCTCTAAATTTACCTCTAAATAAAACCTCCCCATTAAGGAGGTTTTTTATCCCAAAAATATTCTATTTCCTCTACTTCTGGATCTAGAACCCTGATGCTATCTTGAAGAGAAATTTATAGCTGACACAATGGCCTTTAAACTGCTCCACCTCTAATTAAACAATTAGTTCAATCTCTGGGACCTATGACACTTGCGATCACTACTTTCTCGATGTGTCAATCTGATGCTAAATGTTCGGTATGGACCTTGATATAGAGCTTTGATTACCAATGTTGCAAGAAAACACTAGGTATGATAAACCTATCTCATAGTGCGTACTTAATTTATGGATCTCGGGCTTGTGTATTCTTCTTAAGGTGAGGTATATTTCCTTTGTATTCATCATCCTTAACCATCTTGGCATGTTTGTTTTGATTCTTACACCAAATCACACAATGGCTATTGGATCCAGAGTAATAACATGGATATGTCTACAATATCTCTAGGGTTATCATGGGATCCTTGTTGTAATCAAAGAAGACATAATCATACCTCTTCAAGATGTCAAATTTACCCTTCCTATCATCATTATACTAAGATTCTAATATGTTCCCTATTACAAGATGCTTCGAGAGGACTGGTGGCTTGGGCTATATAATCACTATTATTGTTTGAGCTTTCTCTAGCATCATTTTTACCACTTGTTGTATCCTAGACCCACATATAGATGTCTTTCCTCCACCTAGATAGGGTTAGTTATACCTTTTATATTCACACTAAGGCCTTTTCCTTCATATCCCATTTTAAAAAGTAATTTTTATCATATACCTCTAGTGTACTTTTCGAATTCACCAAAATTAGGATTTACATTTTTATGGGAAGGAAATTTCAATGAATCACTTCAAAGGTGATTATCGGTGGGAATACCTTTCTTCTTTTCCTTCCACCATCTTGTAATGTTTCTAAGAGCACTTCCTTTGATTGTAGTTCACATTGTAATTCTGTGATCACTCCTCCTAGGAATTCTCCTTGAGACTCAAACTAGTGTTACAACTCTAACTTCTCTATTTCCACAAGTTGTATATGTTTCCTCAATTGATAATCCTTATTTGTTTGCCAAGTTTTAGTTACAATAGGTTAAATTCTACTGGTATTTTCTGGTACCTTTTTATGTTCCACCATTTGATGTTGGAACAACCTAGGTGTTTGATATGGGAAAAAACACCAACATGTTATATGTCATGCCTAGTCATAGAGTAACATGCATACACTTTAGGACCATCCTATTCTTCTTGGGTCCCCTGGTGGTGATGTTCTTCTTGCCACATAGAATTTAGGAGGTCCATGCTCCATATCAGCTCAACAATATGACATTCCTGATCGTCGATGTAGATACACCATGTGCAACATAGTACTTAGTATCATGAGTATAATGGGCCATAGTATGAATTGGTACAAGTCCATATCACTGAAAATTCAAGAGACAACTCAATTCTTGATATCAACTTTCTTGGAGATTACAAGTTTATAGGTGAAATCCTACTTTGATACCAAACTTGATCCGTAAATTGACGAATAATTTTTTCCTTGATAATTCTTTACCCAAATTCACCTGTATAAATCAAATTTAATCAAATGCAATGCAAGAATAAGAACCAAAGTGCACAAGGGTTGAAAATGGATTTTTTTATAATGCCTACATCTCGAGTTTGTAAAATAGTTGAACCAATCCATTATAATGTTTTGAATATAATTACATAATAAACTTACATTACTACAATGGGCATTCAACTAAACCTGGTGCTACCTGATCCTCTGAACCCATTGGTCTTGGAAAGCTCATAGCTCTCTAGTTTGACACTTTCTTGTTGACCTTCAATCTATTACATGAAAAAATAACCTCTAAATAGTGCTAAGGTTAGAAAATGTCGATGTTGACTTTAATTATGTTTCATGGAAAAATAACATCTACACAGAGTTAAGTCTCTAGTTTATGACAATTATTAGGTACCACTCTATTGCACAACCTCAATCATCCTCTATGCAAAGCGAAGTTCCAACCCAATGTCTCATCAATAAGCTCAACAATGAGTTTGAATCTCCTTTTTGCATCCAAACAAATAACTTGGTGATATTCCCAACGTACTAAGAATTTGAGCATATGTGATTCTCTAGTGCTTCTTCACGTCCCTTAGATTCCAATGGCATCTCCGGCCTCTGCATGAGAATAAGGCATTTGTTTTTCCTTTATAATGTTGGTGAGTTAAAAATCATAACTCTTGAATTTTTACAGGTGCCTATAAAGATAGGTCTTTGTAAATCATCATGTCTATATCAATATAGGTCTTATTTTCTCTACAATTTGCTATTAATAATAATAATAGGTATTCCGAATAATAATAATAATTCCCTATTTAATTAAGGCCTTAAACACTTTTATTCTCCAAAATATGACTTAAATATTCTAAGGCTTCTCCAAAATATTCTTCATTCTCCTCTTAAGCCTTCGAGCTTTGTATTTGAGAGAGGAGCTTGTGTGTTGTAAATGGAGGGAGTGAGAACCTTTTATAGGCTTGGCTCAGCCCAACCATGTCACATATATGGATTATCAACCTATCTAATCCCAACTTCGAGCTAGGTGAGTTGGATAGCACTTTGGGTTTGTTTGCGGTGGGTGAGGGATTTGAATCCCGAACCTTCTATTTTTGGTGACCACCACATTTTGTGATCGAACCACTCATAGTCGAATCCTTCACATCTACCATCAAGAACCCTATACCTATTGTGTGTCCCCTCATTTCGACCACTACTATGTTACCACCACATATCCTAAGCCTTAGTTGTGTCACCCACTATCATCACATCCATCGGGAACTAAGTTTGGGTGTGGGTAAATTTCACATGCACCGAGATGTATTTTAGATAATCCTTTTTAAGGCTTTTAACCAACCAATATATATGTGGTTGTGACCATGTTCCTCACTTTTTCCGGATAAATCAGCTCATGAACTCACCAAATTGGCTCACCTCACGAGCTCACTGAGTTAGTTCAACTCGTTCGATGTGTATTAGCTCACCCTGCTGAGTTGGTGATCATAACTCAGCCTAACGACTAGGTGTAACTCGGTGTATTGTAGCAATTGTGGTGCCGGGCCACATGGTGGCCTGAGGACCCACCACGTGGGATTTTTTTTATCTTAGTGAAATGATGATTATTGAGTGTTGAAGACCGGTGTCACAAACCTAATTTCATCTCCTTTAACCCAATTCAATTTTTCCATGTGTCGTTATCTTATTGGCTAGTTGACCTGTCGATTATGGCCCGACCAAATTTTGACCAACGATAAATTTGTCGTACAAGCTCTATTTTCCACATTTTTGTACTCAAAGAAAAAGCATTTGAGTCTAATTTTACGATGTAGTGATCTCGAGAGGTTTTGTGAACTTATTTCCTCTAAATTAACCTCTAGATAATTGATTTCACTAGATAGAGGTATATTGCTACTTGAAAAGTATGACTATTTCTTATCAATTGGATATATGGGTTCAATAGTAGTTATGGTAGAGGATCAAAGAGTGTTTGTGTTGGTACCACATGTAATTACATATCTATACAAGGACTTGAAAATTGTTTCCTTCGAGAGGTAGAATGAGTATTGGACATACCACATAACTACGAGATATGGGCATAAGAGCACATAGAATTTGGGTACCTAGTTGGACCATTTAATCCCTTAGAGGATGATGAATTGCAATAATTTGGATGGGTTAGATATAAAAAAGAATGATAGCCTATATAATAATTGGGACTTTACATATGAAAATTGGATGAGCTCATCCGTGTTGACATTATTTTAAGATCTTATATTGTGATGGGGACATGGTGAGAGACCTTTTCAAAACTAGAAAATGCACATACAAAGTGTTAAATTATGGGTAAACATGATTTTCTTTGTGAGTGATAATTTCTATACATGGTTCTAAAACAATTTGATTATTGACACGGGTGTCTATAACACCACACATGCTTTCCCACATGACCATAAATATAACCATTTAGGGTTCTACAAGTAACCATAGCCATAAAAACATAAGATTGGGTAGGCTCGTTATCACTATATGGGATATATAGGTGAGAGTTATAGATGTTTATGTAATTATGAAGTATACAAGTATGGTATATTTAGTTTAGGCATATACATATTACCATTCCACATTAGAATACAATGAATGTTGTAGAGGTAGTACAACTAGCTAGGCACATGAGGTATCTATATATTTGAGAGCCAATACAACAAACTTGGGTGTTGATGATCAATGTCAAGAATGGAGGAGGCGGGGATGGGGGAGGAAGGGATGGTGGATTTGGAGATGGATGGGATGGGATCTGTAGACACCAAAATTTGGTATCTCTACCCTTATCACCCATGTGCACATATTTATTTGAATCCACCCCCTCTAATGTTTAATTAAATTCCCATTCATCCCATCACCTTATTATTATTAATTAATTAACATTAATTAATTAATTAATTAATCAATATCCATGCCCATCACCTTTTAATCACCTTTAATCTTTATTAATAAACATTAATTGATTAATTTTAATTAATTAATTAATTAACATCCATTATGCCCTAACCAACTTTCCATTTAGGATGCTTTAATTCTAAATATGCATCCCCACACTTTTCTATGCTTTTTCCTACCTATATTTATCCTCTAACTACCCATGACACATCCCAATCAACTCTCTTCCTACCTACAAGCTTTAAATTGCTTTTCTTATCCTTAAAAACCTAAAATCCTGATCAAAGAAAAAAATCATCCCCATGGGGAAACCTTCCCGTGGTTGGTGGTGACCCAAACCTAGTCATCATTGACCTATAAAATTGAATCCTTCATTTCCATAATCAATCAGATGCATGCAAATTTTGGAGCCCTCTTGTGAATTGTGAATTCTTCCTCATAACTAAGAATTCCTACAATAGTTCTGACCTCCTAGAAATATTTGGAACGTGCTTGCATTGCTCACGATCATCCTTCGTGAGATTATTATCATTATTGTGTTGTTTTGATTTATATTTATCATATTATCTTGGTTTTTCTTATGTTTAATATTTTGTAGGTTCAGATCAGCCTCAGAACACTCAGATCTTCACCAATAACCTTCTTTTTTGGATCATTTGTTTGTAGGTTTCCTTCTCCATCCATTTATCCTCGTCCTTATCACAGTCTACTATAGTTAGCGCTAAACCAAATATAGTTGGTGTAGACCAAGATCTAGTTGGCATAGACCTAGATCTGGTTGGCATAGACCCGATCGATCGGTGTCGACCAGTCAATCATCTTCAACCCATTCCCAATCGGCATTGACACGACATTCTCAAAGCATTCCGAGTCCATTGCTAACCTATTTTTGATATTTTCTAGATCCACTCTTCTACAATGCCATTATTGACTGCTTTTGTATTTTTGGGTCACCATCAACCTGAGACCATGTAACATCAATTTACAATTATTTCAATCAAATCATATTTTAGATCAATCTCAATTACTTTTAGATTCAGTAATATTTCTGTTTTTGCATGTTATTTATTTATCCATCCTTTACTTTTTTCTTTTTTATCAAATAATGGTTGACATCCATGAAAGGAAGGTAAAACTTATTGGATCTAGCTTTGTTCGAGAAAACCCTGCATATATTATCTAATTATTTTTTCTTTCTAGTAATTTTCATTTACATGTTCATTGAGCTCGCATCGAGGATCCATCATTCACTTTTCACCGGTATCTATTATACTACATTCAAAGTACCTTAAACCCTCCATTTTCTGAATTATCTAGTTTTCTTTAGTAATAGATCATTTAATTGAAAAGGAATGAAAAATTAGATCAAAATTCTTGGCACACCGGTGGGACCACCCTTTAGGTGATCCTTTTGCATTTCTTTCTATTTTCTACTTCTTCTATCTTCTACTAACACTGCAGCACAAGGATTCATTTTTTTCTTGCTCATGTTGGGTTTGGCTACTTAGATCACTCTTCCCTAAGTTCAGATAAAAAGGAAAAGCTATATCTAGGTATTCCTCATTTTCCTTATTTTCTCCTTTTTACATCGTATTTCCTTTTCTGTGTGTGTCCTCATCGAAAGATCACACTTCGATTTGGTTTTAAAAAGAACCTTTCTTTTCTGCATCCTACTTGATCACATAGTCTAAGTAGGAGGTTAACTTACTGCATCTCACATTATCACACACAACCAAAACTCACACATCTAAACATCTCCTTACCGGTTGGCTGATTGAGATTTCATCCCCAATAAGAAGCTACCGAAATCTCCCTAGCCATAACTACCTAAAACCAACCTTAGACTATCATTCCTTAGGTACCTTTATTATCCACCTCCCCTTTTATTTTTCTCACATTTATTAATTAATCATGTTAATAAGAAACTTGTTGCTTGATTTATTTTTTAAAAAACTACATAAAAAAATGTTCACCTATTTCATGCCTATTGTTACCCCTCCTCAAATACAGGTAACAAAACAATCCACTCCATCTAATGACATCCCTTCCTCTAATGATCTCTCCCAACAAGATTTTAAATTTGAGACCACACCTTTGGTTACCCAACCCCTTGTCTACATGGCCTCACTTTCTTAGGACCATGTCATCCAAAATCATCCTTATCTTGAAACCAATCCTTGTATCTCTCATCAAAATAGTTTCCTTAGAATAATTACATCCCCATCTCTTGCTCCTTTAGAGACTCTTAGACCTCCTTATAGCCCCATATATGACTTCCTATTTCGTATATCTCTCACAATATTTCAATCCTATCAATCTACTTAATTAGTGTATCCTATTCCACCCACGCACTTTATGTCAACTCTATCTCTATTCCATCCGCTACTAGTATGCCTATCCAACCATCTCAACCTCTTAACAATCATATCCCTACTCATCATTTATCACAAAAACTTTCCCAATCTCAACAATCACATCACGTCCCTATTTCTCAACATCAATAATTACAACCACTTATCCAAAATCAATCAATGGCATATATTAATCCTTATCACATGATTCCTCAAACACCCACACATCCGAAAACTTATGAACCACCTTATCAAGTTACTTTTCATGCCACAAAACCATGATCCCAACCAATCATCACATAAATGATCCCATGCATGCCCTAATGAATAGCTTGGCTAGTTTAGATGATATTACCATGGGACCTAAGGCTAAATTATCTTATGAGAAAATATATAATGAACCCATTCACTTATAAGTTCCAATATAACCTTATGCTCCTCATAAGGAACTTCCTAAGTTTACAAAGTTCAGTAGTAGGGAAGATCCCCAACAACACCTCTGCACATTTAAACATGCATGTTAACTTACCACACATGATCAAGAACTTATGCTTCAAAAATTCCCTATATATTTGGCCAATCAAGTGTTGGATTGGTACAATGTGATTCCTCAACATTCCTTATTCTCCTTTACCCAGCTTACACAATTGTTCTAGAGAATTTTTCAATTAATATTGCACGCAAAATCACTATCAATGAATTATACACCATTAAATAGTTTGATGATGAGTCTATCATATATTTCATCACTCGATGGCATGGCACTATAAGTCAATTGTCATTTACTCTTCCACAAGCTGAACTCATTAAACTCTTCTCATGTTCTTGTGTGAAGCATATTTCTTCTACATTGCAAATCTAATCTTTCCAAACATTCAAAGAAGCCTTCACCATGGCTCATAAAATTGAAACTCATGCCCTTGAGAAAGGACAACTCAAGCTTCAATCAAACAAGCCCAAGACTCGAGTTCATCAAACCCACTACACATAGCGACAAGTCTAAAACTACCGCCAATACCATCATAGTTCAATCCCCATCCATATTTCCCTCTCACATAGAGTCCTCACAAAGATATTTCTAACCATCTCCTAACTATACCCCCTTGGGGGAATCCTATAGTTCAGTTATTGACAAGTTGATGGAAGTAAAATCCATCCAACTTCCTCCAATATGACCTATGAATGACTCACGACCCAAGCCCACTTGGTATCATGAAGCCCATTATTTTAAGTATCACCAAATCAAAGGTCATGACATTGAGAAGTTTCATTCCTTTAAAGATCACATCTAATAACTTATAAATCAAGGGGATATCCAAATAGATAACTTCACCGGTTCACTTAGCCAACTCCTTTGTGAAATAAGAAACCTTTTCCTAATTAGCGCCAGAAAACCAAGCCATCCCTTCTACATCTCAACTACCAAATGCTCACACCATTAACACCATTAATCAATATCTCATCTCATCAACAAATCTTCATGTTCCTACCTTAGACATTATTCCCACCCCTTATTCAGAGCCTATCATATCCATAACTATCACACCTATATCAACTTTTACTACTTGTCCTATACTTATACCTTCTCCCACCCTTGCCAAATCCATATCAACTTTGAATATACCCCCTACTTCAACCACTTCGATCATGCTTCAATCTACCACATCATATTCATCCTTAGTACTTAGTTTATCCCCATTGATATACAAAACTATCCCTACATCTCTCATATATGTTCCTTCATCCACATCTACATCAAGCACACCTAATACTACATCCACATCACCTTTGTCTCTAATCATCTCAATCATACCTTCTATCACTACATCCCAATATTTCACATCAAGTCCTTCATCAAACACACCTATTACATCTACATCACTCACTTCCACATCAATCCCAACTACACTCATTTCTACCACACATACTTCTACAACCTCACTTAAACCTATCCCAACACCTATCTCAATGTATGTACCTACATATTTACATATGACTACATCATCCATTCCATCCCAATCTTTTATGCCTTCTCCTTCTCCAACATCCATTCTTATATATATATATATATATATATCAATATATACAACGCACTAATCACATCCTCTTGATTTGAAATTTTTTTATGATACCCCTTGAAAAATTTAAGAAACAATCACCTCCATTCAAGACAAACAAAAGTGAGATTCGTTACCCCCTACAAAATCAACCGTTTCTACATTAACCAATCTCAAACCTACACCTACATATTTAGATCCACCAGTTAAAATTATAGTCATCCCTTCTAAGGGTAAATATTATCAATCAAAATCTAAGACTCTTAGTAAGCATCCCCAAAAATTTTCCATGCACCCTTGTAAGAAATTAGACCTTACCTCTACTCAGTGATCCAACATTATAAAATTCATCCCAGACACACCTCGTCTATTTTAGGGCCAGCCACTTCATCTAATACATCTCATAATAATATATCCCAATCTAAAAAATCTAACTCTCCTCCTAAATTTGTTTTTTATTTCAATACACCTAATTTACCCATCCAATCTACATCTACACATAAGGCCAACCATCCTACTAAAACCCATAAGAGTTATATTACTATTGACACTTTGGTTGCATCTTATGTAGACATCTTCTGAAACTTAAACGGAATATCTTCCTTCACGCTTCTTCCTATTAGATATTTTAATCTGAATAGTAAGAAGCCATCATGGTAAATGATCACACTTGTATTTGTGCTTATCATTATACCCAGGGTCATGAAATTGAGCATTGTAAGACCTTTCAAACCATAGTCTATCACTTTATTGAGAAATACTATTTCCTTATTAAGAGGGAAAAAACTTAGCCATCCATGGCCAATCCAACTCGTGTCCCATCCATTAGGTTTCCTAATATTCCCACATCCACATCATCCCTTAGCATATCTCCTACATGTGATGTCCCCCGTTGTTTGTTGATACTATTTGTATTTTCAATCACCCTTGTGGTCCTTGACCATATATCCAATCCAAATCCAATACGATCCCATCTAAACTCCTTTGGCATTCATTATCTCATCTACATATAAGTGGCCAAACACTGGGGGAACATCCTCCCTTTATTTTTGATCCCCTTACATCTTTCATGTCTATACATGTTGGGGGACTTCATTCTAAGATCGGTCCACTTATAGATTAAATCCTTTCCATCCTTGGCATCATTTTAAGCCCACTTTTATGGCCATTACTTGAAATGCATATTTCTCGATTCCTCACCACTGAGGAGTCACACATATTTTACAATCTTCACCCACCTCATTTAATCTAAATCATATCTTCTTATCACCTCATCCTTCCCTTAGGGGGACCATATATTCAAAATCCAATAAGTGCCCATATTTGTGCCCTTCATTGGGGCACCATATTCTCATCCAAATTCCACCGTTGTGGCCATATTTGTCTCTCCATTTGAAAGACCTTTGACCTTCATCCTAAGTCCAATTTTTGTGGCCATCTACTCAAGGACGCATGTTTCCTTTGCTTCCTTACTTTTGAAAAGGTAGCGCATAGTTTTTATCTTCGCTTATTCATCTTGTTGTATCAAATATCTTGCAAGCTATCATTTTATCCTATCAGAACATCACTACTCTAGAAAGGATCCAACATGGAAAGTTTTCCCCTAACCGGATTGGACCATACATTATCATGCACAAGTATGGGTCGTGAGTCTATCAATTAGCCTCCCTTCATATTAAATTGGAAGTGGAACCTTTTAACTCATTGCACTTGTGATCATTCTACTATTAACTCATCTATTAGTGAACTATTAGTCATATCCTTAGATCATTCCTCCATTGAGCCTATTATATCATTCATTGTAGTGATAAGGATCCAACATGGAAAGTTTTCTCCTAATCGGATTGGACCATACATTATCATGCACAAGTATGGGTCGTGAGTCTATCAATTAGCCTCCTTCATATTAAACTGGAAGTGGAACCTTTTAACTCATTGCACTTGTGATCATTCTACTATTAACTCATCTATTAGTGAACTCTTAGTCATATCCTTAGATCATTCCTCCATTGAGCCTATTATATCATTCATTGTAGTGATATGGAATTATGTGGTTATCTTTCACTTGCCTAGATATGACCTTAAATATGAGCACCATGGATTTTCTCATATCATATTACTTATCGATAGGTTCTCCCCTTTGGTGAGAAATCCATGATCATTACATCCATCACCCTCTTATTCACCTATTGGAACCATATAGGGTGTTTCTTATACATTCATTATCCCCTCCTAAGTGGTCTACTTAGCTAGTCCCATCTCTTCCCCATGTAAATTAAAAATTCATGGATGCTCTTATCAAAAATAAAAGTTATTAAAAATAGACTGATCCCTTGAAGGAAAGTTTTTCATACAAAAAAAAGAAAGAAAAATAAGAAATCAAAATCAATGTGAAAACAAAAATCAAAAGAAATAGATTGATCCCTCAAAGGACGACTATCATATATCATCCTTGCCATCTATATTATGTATAAAGTAGACCGTTCCCTAAAAAGGATGGCTACTCTTTAGTACCATGGAATTGAAGGCTTCCCACATTGATCAACCTTCCATTTCATTAGCATCCTAAGAAAGCTTCTTGTATTGATCAACTTTCTTCTAGCAGACTTCCCACATTGATCAGTTTTCTCTTTCCCCTTCCCAAAGCTGGGGCATAGTTTTAGGGAACACCAATTTTGGAGAACCCTCTTTCCTCATACAAGTTACATCTAAAACCCCTTTCTTCATGTCAACATTAGGTTTATGAGATAATTTCATCCATATTTCCTTGTGATCTTTGGTATGAATAATTTTTGTTGGTTATGTGCTAAAATCTGTTTTGGTTGCATGTTCCTTACTTTACCTAGATCCCATCTTCTTTACTTCTAATGAGATTGGAGGAATATTTTCCTCAAATGTACATTAATATGATACAATATGGTGTTGTTTGTAACCATAGGTTGCCATCGTTAAATTATGTCGATCCTATACCTCATCCGATCTTATCTATTCTCTCTCATTGTAATCATTTTTACTCCCATTACAAAAGGAATGAACCCCATTACGCACCAGCCTATCACCCAAAAAAAGCTAAGTGCTCACCTTTGGAGGCATGCACGGGTACCAAGTCTCTCTTTTATGTGAGTTTAGTGGGAAGCATCATTTATGATTAGTGTAAGAGTTTTTAGGAGGGAAGTTAAGGCATACAAGAACCATAGGGCTCAAAATGACCTCTAGATCCTTGCAGTTACTTTAGACTGAGTGCTTTAACAGAATCCAGAACATATATTATGACAGAAGGAATTATACAAGCATTCATACATAGCATGAAAGGAAAGAGAACTCATATGAGATAAATATGCATTAAAACCATTGATATCCATGTCTATTTATAATAGGTAACCTCATTATATTCATTGATTCATTACAGAGTGTCACAGAGAGAGCAGACCATAGTCATGCATATCACTGGATGTATGTAACTAAGCTAAAAGAAAAAGAAAAATTACAACTCCATGCTTAGTACATTCTTTCCTGAATACAAATATCCACTCGTAGTAATTCTGCAAAGCTCCGCTCACTCTCTAATCTGCTATACCTCATACTTGTATCTCTTTTACTCCACAGGCACTTGTATTTATAATTATCCTACACTTTGCCAAATCACCTTTCATTGTCCTCGATCCGGTGCCAAGTGTCAAATGTGGTCCATGTGAGCATGCTTCTCTAGGCTTGAGCTTTCCACTTTATCTCATGATGTTCTTCTAGAAGATTCCATCCAAGGCATGCTCTTTCTGGGCCATCCTATCGCTAGGTTAGCATCTTATCCATGTGCAACCGATCATACTTTTCACGTGTTCTACCCTGGGTGCTTAAATTGACTAAGTCTCGAGCCTCCTTTTGCGCATCGCGCATGCTATTTTCTTCCTTAAATATTTCTATTGTGCACTTTTTCCTTACGCATATGTTCATAATTGGGACCCTACACGCCTATGTGCATTCATACTTGGCCAATATTCCAGGGGTCCAACATCACCCCACACTATGCCTATTCTCCATCCTCGAGAAAAATTTTACTTGACCAAGATGCCTACTGTCTAGGGAACCAATGAATAGTCTTACACTTTACAAAAAGAATAAGGAATGAAAGAATCGGGGAAAGAATGAAGAATGGGGGACATCAATTCAACAAGCTAGGAAAATCTTTCCAAAGGTCTACCTCTAGCTTATTCCATACTTCGACCTCACCTTGTGCCTTCTGGCAGAGGTCGCCCACCAAGGTGCTCACTTCATCAAAACTCAGGCCAACTCCCTAGGTGCCCAAAATGTCCACAATCTACTCCATCTCTTTTCCCAGGTCCTCGAGTTTATCCATCCTTCTAGTAATCTAGGGGTATAGTTCCTTTAGTCTGGGCCTTAATTGAGCTCCTTAAAGCCTCAATTGCCTCTGATTTCTTCTCTACTTCAGCCAGAACCTTTTCCCTCTCCACCCTATTCCCCTTGTTCTTTTCTTGGAACTCTTTTAGTTTTGCTTCAAGTGTGGTGACCAAGGATCTCGCCACCTTATCCCTATTTGTGCATGTATCATACACGGCTTCTATAGATTGGGCAATGACCTTAACCTCCACGAGTACTTGGCTATACTCGGCAATGAGTGCTACCACCTTCAATATGTCCTCCTCTTTTAAGTGTGCGGCCACTTCTTCTGTAGATTCCAGGGCCAAAGGTCATCTCTCCATAGTGAGGATGCACATTAGATCTTCTATACACTCCAGGAGGGATGAGTACTTTTGTGCGGGTGGCGCTAAGTCTGGGTGCTTCAAAAGGATGGTGCCTTTGATAGACTCCATTTTCTTGTACACTTCCTGCACCTTTATCTTTTCTTCCTTCAACTCGCACCTTAAGCGTGCATTTGATTAGTTCTTCTTTTTTAAGCTCTTGGCCTTTTCTGCTAGTTCTTCTTCCTTCTTTCCTAACTTCACCTCAAGCACTCGATCCTTTCATTGTGCACAAATAATCTAGCCTCCATCTCGATTTTGTGAACTTGTTAAGTGCATTGCACACTTGCTTGTCTAAGAGCTCCTAAGCATTCACTAAGGGATTGACCCCTTAGACGCTGGAAATGTGATGATCACTCCTTGGTAGACTTCAAAGTCGAGGCTCATACATGCGGGACTCGAACACCCAAGAGAGCATCTTCTTGGTTCTCGGGTATGCGTTGTCCTTCTCAAAAGACCCCATGACTAGGATCCTCTCCGTGGATACTTTGGAATCGTGTGCATAACACCTTTTTGTGTTATCCACATAGCCCATTACTTGCCTCGTTCGCATCAAGGGTTCTCCTACTGAGCACGCACCTTCGAGGAACCTTACTATCGAGCGGGGCCTCCTGTGCTGTCATGTTATTTTTGATGTTCTCCTCCTTCCCTTCCTTGATTATGTCGCACTACACTCCAAGTCCTTGTCTACAAGGACTTTGAGCATTTTCTATGCTTCTCTTTCAGCCACCTCAGTAATCTACTCCTTCGTAAAACTTATGGCTCCATGTTTCTCCATAGCAACCTCCTCATCCTCCTTCTTTTCTTGAGTATCCTCATCATCCTGTGCACCCTTACCTTTGTGTGAATATAAAATCCGCTTCTCATCTCCACTCTCCTCTTTTGAGTTGTAGACGCTAAACACATGTGGCTCCTGGTCTTTCTCTACCTCTTCTTCCTTGCTGTCATCTCCCTCACTCTCATCTTCTCTCTCTCCCAATTATTTTCCAAGCTATCGGTCACCTCTGAGTCAGCTTCCTTATCCACCCTCTACTTTTTCCTGAGAGGTGGCTCCTGATCAGGGGATTCAACCTTATCTTATTCCCCAGGTGATTCTTCCTTAGTGATGGTTTTCCTAGGTGCCTCTACCTCTAGCATATTTTCCTTCATCGGAGACTTCTTTCTCCATATGTAAGTTCTTGGCGTAGTGCTTGTGGATGGCATGCTCACTATCTGAGTAGTCGACACACTTGGTTCTTTCTCCTCTCTTCCCCTCTTCTCAGGCACGTGCTTCTTTCTCTCCAAGGGATCCTCAAGTATGGAGACTTCATTCTCTAGATACATGCCCTTCTCCAACTTCATCCTTATACACAAGTACACGCACATTGTGGATCCTCCAGTGATGGGTAGCGTCATTGGCCTTGTCATTTGAATCTCATTTAACACGTACTTTTCCACGTACGCACGCTTGCCCAGGGTAATTCAACTTCTTCCTCATCTCCCTATGTTCCTAGTCTAGACTACCTAGCTCCAGCCTTAGCTTCTATAACTCCTTAAATCTATTCACCCCTGCTTGGAAGTATTGAGCAGTGAATGGGAAGGGAAGCTTGCACCAAGGGCTCCATGATTCGTCTATCAGCTTTAATCTACCCAGGTAGTAGTGTTGATAAACCATGAATTCATATTCCCCCTCGGTGGCCGCTAGGAGTTATTTAGGGATTCTCCACTCTACCCCGAACACGTTTCTTAGGTACATGTATCATTTCTCTAGCCTCACCTTGTGGGGTGTTGTCATTGTATCGCAAGCATACTTTTTGAACCTCTTTGCGGGTGAAGGATCCTTGGCAGGGTACTCCCATACAAATTTTTTCGGTGCATTAGGCACCCCAATCTCCACAAATACAATGGTGAGAAGACATTTCCAAAGAGGATCCTGTCCCCTTCCTTCGCGTAACTGAAAATTTCCTCTGTGATGTATGCGAGATAGGTTGTATATGGTTCCCTCTATAATCTTCCTGCAAACATGTAGCCAAGATTTGTTGACCTGCGTCCACCTCTCTTGGCCATTCAGCTTAGTCACCAAATGTGTGGCCATTTTCATTATGGGGTCCTTGATGTTTGAAATTTCATAGTACCATGACCCCTTATTGTAAGAATACTCAATGATGGTCTCTTGAATAGCCTCCTTGTCACCAAGGTCATCTTCAAGCTATCTCCCTCACATATGAGGCCTGTAAATTGTGAGATCAGCTAGGGAGTCACGTGCATCTTGCACCCTGTAAAGTGGAAGTAATATTTGTGCACCCATGACATCAACCATTGGTATAGGCACTCAATATTTCCAAAATAAGGTAACTCATAAAGATGCAACAGCCCTACCTTCTCTATTTTAACCTTAACATCATCATTGTATATAGGAAAACCTTCAGGTGTTCATTTTTTGGTGGGGCATACTAATTCCAATGCCATTTCCTTTTCTATTGTGTTTTTGTGGTGATTATAGTCACTAACAAGTACACTTATTAAGTGGGATTCCCATTCCTTCCCCATCATCACCCCATCTGGGTATTGCATCTCTGCATACCATTCTTCATTTGTGTCTACCTTGATTTCGGTTGTTTAGCCTTGGATTTTCCCTTTCCTTTCTTAGGTGTCATGGTCAAGGTATTTTTATCACTCTTATTCTCTCCTTATTACTCTGTCTTACTTCTTCCAATCCTCTGATCTTAAATCCGTGATACAACCCTTCTAAACCTGTGCCCTAGTATTTTGTACCCTAACCGGGATGAAAATCATCACAAGAAAATGCCTCTTCAACTCTTTCCATGCCCATACAACCACCTCCTTCTAGTTCACAAACTCAAAGCGGCTTCTTCCATGCCCATATAACCCCTTCTAGTTCAAATCTGAAAACCCTAGTTTATGGAACTCACTTATATCTCAAACTCCTCTATTTTGCAAAGTAAAAATGAGAGTGCCCCGACCCTTTACTTATAGTTTTCTCTTTTCTAAACATTAAATGCTACTTCAGCTACCACCATACTTTATTCATTTAATGCGAAGTTTTCAAACAAAGCCCATCTTCAGCACCTTTGCTTATGCACCCAACCTACGCAAAAACTCCTCCAACCTTTTGGCGCGCAACCAATCCAATCTGACAGGAGACTCTTGTGCATGCATAACCCACGCTGAAGTCACTTATTCTATCCTAATCCTTGCTCTCCCCTACCTCATGTTGATTTAAAATGTGCTTTCTTCTCCTTAGTACGTGGGATCTATAAGTAGTTTTACCTTGGCACCAACCATTCTTTTTTCTTTTCTCTTTATATACCACTTTCAACCTGGCTACTCAACAAGGCTTTTCAACACAACTTCCTTGGTACTTTAATTACACACTTCTTCAATTTTCTCCACCCCAAACTTAAAGTGATACATGGTACTCTGTGTAATCACAAATTATCCAAAAATAGCAATAAGGTTACCAGTCCCAAGGCGTAAAACAAAACAACAACGCGAAAGGGAAACACAAGAAAGGGAAAAATACATAAAGAAAACTTCTAAACTAGTGGCAAAACTACCTTATTTACAAACATCCAAAAGACTTATTTATAGTAGGGCTTCAACCTACTCCCATTGAAGTGTCTAGGAAATTTCGTCCCATCCAATGCTTATAAGCGATGTACGAGATTGTATAAGGACCCAACCAATGGAATTTTAACTTCCTAGGATGACGTAGAAACTTAGAATCATATAATAACGCCATCGCCTTGACCTCAAACTTCTTGTTTCTAATATGGTGATCAAGCCAAACCTTTTTCTTTACTTTCTCCATTGTTTGGCTCCATCGGAAAGTTGATCATCTCTCATCCAGTTTTATTAGCTCATCAATTCTTTCTTCCAAGTACTTGTTCATGCCTAACCCTCCTACACGCACTAATCGCGAGAGAAGGCAATATAAATTCAACCATAAAAATAGCTTCCATGCTAAACACGAATTGAAATGGTGTGGCTTTATTTATTCTTTTATACATTTTCCTGTAAACCCATAATAGTGCCGATACTTTGTCATCCAAATCTTGTCTTCCAACATCACAAATTTTGGTCAAAGTATGATTCAAAGATATCTTGTTGAATGCTTTCGTGGTTCCATTTGCTTGTGGGTGATAGGGCATAGTATTTTGATGAGCCACCATGAACTATGATAATAGGATCCTCATGGTCTCATTCAAGAAATGTGTACCCCTATCACTAGTCAGACTCAAAGGGCATCCATACCTCGTGATAATTTTTTCCCACAAGAACCTCACTACTTGTTTCTGCCATGTAATCTTTAGTTGGGGCTGCCTCTTCCCACCTTGTGAGATAATCTGTGTAAGTGATGACATAATGTGACCCAGTCCTATGTGATTCTAGTGCAATAGGTCCTACAAAGTCTATTGCCCAATTTTCAAAAGGCTCCGTGTTAGGAATAGGGCGCAAAGGCATTTCATCTCTCCTCCTTGGTTTGCTAATGCACTGACAATGGTCATTGGATTTACAATAGTCTCTACAATATTTGTACAAGGTTTCCCACCACAAACCTGCCATTAATATCTTGCATATGGTGGCATCACCTGCATAATTCCCACCCGCACTTCCTCCGTGTGCTTCCTCCATGATGGCCAGTGCTCATGCTCTAAGACACATCTACGTAAAACTTCATCATGTCCCAATTTGTATAAGTCTCCACTGATTAACATGTAGGGTGTAGCGTGTATGGCCAACTGCTTCTTTTCCAATGTCTTCATTCCATTCGGCACCACACCTTCCTTTAAAAATATTACAATCTCTTCCAAATTCGAGGGCATGCACCGCAACCTAAACAATTGTGTGTCTGACATTGCTTCCTCAATACTCTGCATGTCCTCCCTTGAATCAATTCTTAACAAATGATTAGGCCCACAATTTTTTTTTTTCTAGGCTTCACTACAATGGTGAATTCAAACTCTTGAAACAACAACACCCATCGACATATGCATCCTTGTAGAATAGGATTGTTCAATAAATACTTTAATGTCATGTGGTCGGTGTAAAACACAAATGGTGTTGCTAGCAGATACTATCTAAACTTGAAGAGAACATAGATCATTGACAATTCCTCACACTCGGTTGTGGTATAATTCTACTCTACTTGGTGTCGATTCTACTTGTAAAATAGAGAGGATGATCAACAATCCCTCACACTGGCTATGTAAAGCCTTTGCTCAATGGCAGTCCATGAGGCATCTACATGAACATGAAAGGGCTTGTCCCAAGAGGGAAAATGTAAAATAGGTGTGGTGATAAGCCTATCTTTTAATGTATCAAATTCCCTCTATTGCGCCTCTCCCCAATGGAAGGCACTTTTATGTCTAAGTAGCTCCTCTAAAGGTGCGGTGATCTTGGCATATCCCTTAATGAATTTTCTGTAATAGCCCACATGCCCAAGGAATCCACGCACTGTGCTCTAGCTAGTAGGCTCCCTTAACCCCACAATAATTGTAACCTTAGTGAGATCTACCAGCAAGCCCTCCTTACATATGATATGCCCCAATAAAGTCCCAAAGGGTGTAGTAAACACACATTTCTTAATGTTGAGGGATATCCTCAACTACCTACACCTCTCAAACATTAACCTCAAATTGTCACAATGGTCTTTAACTAGACCATATATTGTCCAGTCATCCAAATAGACCTAAAGAAACTTATGGATGAAGTCCTGGAATGCTTGCACCACTATGCATGAAAATACAACTAGTGCATTCTTCAACCCAAAGGGCATGACCGTATATGCAAAACTTCCCCACTCGGTGGTGAAATTCATCTTCTCTTGGTATTCCTTTGCAATCTGGACTTAGTGGTACCTTGAAAATCCACCTGTAAAGGAATAGATTTCACGCTTGATGACTCCTTCCAAAATTTTCTTCAGTGAAGGGGGTCGAAAATGGATAAATGACACAAACTGTGATCAATTCCCTATAATCCACATAGATCCTAATCTTTCCATCCTTCTTGATGTTGATTACCATCGGACTTATCCACTCCAATTCTTCCACTACCTCAATGATCCCAGAAGCTATCATTTTGTCTATCTCCTCCTTGACCTTCACACACAAGTTGGGATTCATCTAGTAGGGCCTTTTCCTAACCGGGTGCGCACCATCCTTCAATTTTATCTTCATCTCCCCCAAGGATTGGTGAATGCCTTTTAGCTCATGGTACCCACGTGGGAATAAATCCTCAAATTCACGTAGAAGATCAATGATCTTCAATACTTCCTTATCTATCTAGTAATCCCCAATAATATCTTCCTTAGGTTCTTCTCCTGAACCGATGTTAACTTTCTTCATCTTTAAAGGCTCATGGTAGGCACGCGCACGAGCATCTACACCGCCCACTACCTCATGTGTTCCTCTGAATGGCTAACATTTAAGTTTTCTAATTCCTCTCCATCAATCACATATACAAAATTTCCCTTCTCTTTTTCCAAACACGCACGCTCAAGCTGTAACTCTTCTGCTTCCTCTTCTTCTTCAAAACACACCTCCAATCTGTTTCACCTAGTAATTCCATGACCTATCTTTTGTCTTGGAACTATCCCCGTGGTAAGGTACTTGATACCCCTGCAAGGCCTTATCAACCGATGGCTTCAGTACTACGATATTCAAATGTTTAAATAAGGTCAGCCATGAGCTCTTTCTAATTCCTTGTCTGGTGGTGTGTCTCCGAATGAATGTACCATGCGCGTGCAACCTTGTAGTGTAGAATACAACTTATGCACCCAGAGGGATGGTGGCAAAGCTTCCATGCCTTCTCTTTAGAACCATTCACACTCCTAGATATAGAAAGAGGTGGGATCCTTCCCATGGTACTCCTTGATGATGGTGGGTAGATTACTCCTAGAAAACCTGACATAGAGAGAAATTCTTACCTTGTGTCACTCTAAAAGGCTCTCTTGATGTGTGGCCCACCACCAAGCTGTTGTGCTGAGCAAGACATAACTTAACATCTCCCTCCATTCCTTCTCATCCTTCCACTGAGCTTCTACCTCCTGTAGAAAGATCTCAGGGAAGGCTCCTCTTGAATACTTGGGTAGTTCTTTTCCTCTAAGGTGCCTAACCGTGCGTACCTTAGTCACCTTGGTCACCAAACCTCTCAACTGCCATCTCATTAATTCGTAAGTTCCATGTGCCCAATTATCACATGCAAGACTAGTGGTATCACTTACTGACTGAGCATATTTAAAATGGATAACCACATTAGTAGGGTGTATCATCTCAGGGTCTTTGATTGAGTGCACATAAATATTGTCTAGAAATTCTTCTCCCAATAGTTCAATATAGGGTGTCGACTTCCCATTAACCAGGGGTATAATGACCTATTCCTCCTTGTTCTCAAAGTTGATGTACCCTTTGTTGAACCAAAGGTCCGCATTGTTCTTGTAACACCAAGGGCACCCAAGTAGTGCTGGGAAATTTTCCACCTTGGTGAGCACCAAGAATTTGAAGTCCCCACTAAACTTGGCTCCCTGGATAGTAATAGCTGCATCCTTCAAGACACGATGGGAATTTCCTTAGTTTTGTTTTCCATATACAACACATTCAAAGATGGTTGTAATGTAGGTCTTCCCATCTAATGCCATGCATCTAAAGTCAGAACATTAACCTCCATGCCTGTGTCAATGAGGATATTGCTGAGGAGCCATCCATCTACAACTGCATTCAACGTAATTTCCTTGTCATAGTTGAGGCTGTGAGGGGGAAGGTTTACGTGCAATACCTATCTCTCACACTCTTCTTTGGCACGTGGTACCTTCTCTCTCAACTAGGATCCTAGCAAGGGAATGATATTCTCCTACCTTAGCATTTTACACACCTCCTTGACCTCATCCAAGTCATCCTTTTACACCTCGACTCTCCTTCCTTGTTCCTCCCTCCTAGATTTCTCCTTTAGACACTGGATCTCCCCTTGTAAGCTTTGAATAACATCCATGGTGTCCTGATATATCTCTTTTTTGCTACGTGGGTCTGGATACTTTCCATGAACGACCTCCTCCTTGAAACTAGGGTTTTCTATCTTGGTACCTCTCTCACACGCGCGGCTTCTGCCCTTATTATTACCAAGACAGGATCCAAACCTTCATCCTGTGTTACCTTGGGTATCCACTATATTTCTACCTTCTTGACACTAACCATTGTAGAACCCTTGTCCTTCGGGTGCTACTCTTTGATTCATATGCTCAAAAAATTTTGGGCACTCCTCATACTTCGCTTCTTTCCGCACCATGAGCACCGAAAAAGAACTAGGCACTCATGTTTGTAATGTTGCTCAGATCCACAATTGAAATAGGTTCCACATGGGAACTCACTCCTTCCTCCTCCGCAATTAACTCAACCATGAAATCCTCCTCAAAAAACCCTTCCACGCGTGCCTCTTACGTGTGCTCTTCATAACGTTGGTTATTATCCTTGGAACCACCGATAATGTTGCTTTGGTGCACCCCATGATCAATGGCCTCATGGATCGATCAATGAGCCTACGGTCCTTAGTATCATGGGTTATAGAGGTGTAAATATTATAGTAACAAGATACATTCTTCTTGATTACACGCTGCTGCAAGGAAATCTACTTGCATCATGGTCCCCATGAAAAATTTCATAATCTACCACTATAGCACATACTATCCTCTGGGAGAAATTATCCTTAACGTGTCCCTCTATTTCACAATTTGTGCATGCAAACCACCTTTGTGAGTCTCATGGGCTAAGTTTGCAGATAATTTTTCCAATTTCTTTTCCGTAGCAGAAATTTGAGCCTCTAAGAATGGTCTAACACTAGTATCTATACTACTAATAGCTTTGGCGTGTAGGGCAGCTTCCAATGCTTTGTGCGTGTCTGTAAAAGTTTTATGAGACAAGGCCCTTCTAAAAGGGGGTGATCAATCCTTGAAAAAACCACTCTACATGCTGAGAAGGATGAATATCATATGATAATTTAGACAAGATAGTTTTAAAGTGCGCATCATACTCCCACACACTCTCTACCATTCCTTACTAAATCTCCTTTAAAGCGCGATGTTATTTTTCTCCCATCACAAAAGGAAGGAACCCCATGTGTGTCGACCTATCACCCAATGAAGCTAAGCACTCACTCGAGGCATGCATGGGTACCAAGTCCCTCTTTTATGTGATTTTAGTGGGAATCATCATCTATGATTAGTTTAAGAGTTTTTAGGAGGGAAGTTAAGACATACAAGAACCATAGGGCTCAGAATGGCCTCTAGATCCTTGCAGTTACTTCAGACCGAGTGCTTTAATAGAATATAGAACATATATTATGACAGAAGGAATTATACAAGCATTCATACATAGCATGAAAGGAAAGAGAACTCATATGAGATAAATATGCATTAAAACCATTGATATCTATGTCTATTTATAACAGGTAACCTCATTATATTCATTGATTCATTATAGAGTATCATAGAGAAGCAGATCATGCAAGTCATGCATATCACTAGATTTATGTAACTAAGATAAAAGAAAAAGAAAAATTACAACTCCATGCTTAGTACATTCTTTCTTGAATACAAATATCCACTCGTAGTAATTCTACAAAGCTCTGCTCACTCTCTAACCTGCTATACCTCGTACTTGTATCTCTTTTACTTCATAAGCACTTGTATTTATAATTCTCCTACAATGCCAAATCACCTTTTAGTGTCCTTAGATTTGGTGCCAAGTGTTGAATGTGATCCATACGAGCAAGTTTCTCGGGCCCGAGCTTTCCACTTTATCTCATGATGTTATTCTAAAAGATTCCATCTAAGGCATGCTCTTTCCTGGGCCATCCTATCACCGGGATGGCATCTTATCCATGTGAAACTGATCACAATTTTCACGTGTTCTGCCTTGGGTGCTCAAATTGACTAATTCTCGAGCCTCCTTTCATGCATCGCATGTGCTATGTGCTTCCTTACACCTTTCTCTCATGCGCTTTTTCCTTGTGCATATTTTCATAACTAGACGCTACATGCCAATGTGCCCTTATACTTGGAAAATATTCTAGGGTCCAACAATCATATTAAGTCCACCTTTGTGGCCACCTATATTCTCCCTTTAGGGAATTTTGTTTCCACATTTCGCATCCTCCATGTATACTCACAAATTCCACATTTGTGGCCATATGTAATTTTCCATTTGAGCATTTTAATCGATATTCAAACTATCCCTCTCTTAGGCATATGTACTCACAAAGTCCACATTTTTGGCCATTTTCATTCCCCCTTTGGGTATATTATTTCATTTCTCATTTCTCCAAGTCCACATCTATGCTCATATTTACTTCTCCTCTGGGAACATGTACTCTCTAAGTCCACTTTGTGGCAATATTTACTCCTCCTTTGGGTATTTTATTTCACAATATTTTCTACTTTGCACAAAAATTCCACCTTATTTCCATACTTTCTCCCACGTGGGGCTTATTTTATTTCCCTTTTTTTTTCCTTTGTGACCATACCTTCTCCACTTAGGGAAAATTTTATTTCCCTTTTTGATTTCACCACCACTTCTCACATTCCCTTCCGGAAATATCTGTGCTCCCTTTGGGGCACCATATTTGTCATCCTCATCCCTTATGGATGCATCTTGTTTCTCTCGATTCCTCATGTATAAAGGGTTTCATATATAATTGTGCATACTTTTATGCTTTCCTATGACCCATTGGTCATCACAGATTACATCCATCTGCAGTGATTTCCACCCACTCATTGACTCGTAGAACATTGTAGTCCATCTTTGTTGAGAACAAAATTATCCTCTATCGATGTGATATTGGATTCATTGCCATAGTTTTTATTGCTATTGCGATCCTATTTGCTTGGGGTCTTTTTCTTTGGTAATACTTTTACCCATACTTTCTTTGCCCACCCACCCTTCATAGTCTACCTTTCTTAAAATATGTCATTGATTTCCCATGACATCATCGATCCCCTATTCTAGGGGGAGGTCATCATCCATATTTCATCAATCCTCATCGTTTTTGTCTCATTGCTTGCTAGAGCAAACCACTCAACAAAAAGGGGTAAAATATAGATACCAAAATTTTGTATCTCTACCCTTATCACCCACGTGCACATATTTATTTAAATACACATGCACTAATGTTTAATTAAATTCCCATTTATCCCATAACCTTAAATTAATTAATATCCATGCCCATCACCTTTTAATCATATGTAGTCTTTATTATTAAAAATAATCAATTAATTAGTTAACAACCATTATGCCCTAAATAAATTTCCATTTAGGATGTTTTTATTCTAAATATGCATCCCCATGCTTTTCTATGATTTTTCCTACCTATCTTTATCCTCTAACTACCCATGACACATCCCAATCCACTCTCCTCCCACCTATAAGATTTAAAGTGCTTTTCTTATCCTTAAAAACCCAAAATCCCGATCAAAGTACAAAATCACCCCCATTGGGGAAACTTTCCCGTGGTTGGCGATGAACCAACCCGGTCATTGTCAATCCTATAAAACTGAATCATTCCTTTCCATAATCAATCATATGCATGTGGATTTTGGAGCCTTCTCGTGACTTGTGAATTTTTCCTCATACCTGAGCATTCCTACAATAGTTACAGACCTCCTGGATATCTTTGGAATGTGCTTTCATCACTCACGATCATCCTTCATGAGATTATTATCATAATTATGTTGATTTCATTTATATTTATCATACTATTTTGGTTTTTCTTACACCTAAAATTTTACAGGTTCAGATTGTCCTCATCAACACTAAGAGCTTCATCAACAAATTTATTTTTGGCTCATTTGTTTGTAGGTTTCCTTCTCCATCCATTTATGCTTGGCCTTATTACAATTTTCTACAATCGGTGTTGACCCGAGATCTAGTTGACGTAGACCAAGATCCAATTAGTGTAGACCTAGATCCAGTTGGCGTAGACCTAGTCCAATCAATGTCAACTCAAGTAAAATCACCATCTGCCCATTACTAATCAATTCCAACCCAAAATTCTCAACATTCCGAGCCTAATGTAGACCTATTTTCTATATTTTGTAATCCACTCTTCTATAGTTGTTGTGGACTTTCCTCTGTATTGTCTAGGTCACCATCAACCCAGACCAGGTAATATTTAATTTATAGTTATTTCAATTAAATCATCTTTTAGATCAATATCAATTACTTTCAGATTCAGTAATATTTCTATTTCGTATGCTATTTATTTATCCATGCTTTACTCTAATCTTTTTATAAAATAGGGGTTAACATCGGTGAAAGGAAGGTAAAAATTCTTAGATCGGATTTGATTAGACAACCCCGCATATATTATCTAATCATATTTTCTTTCTAGTGATTATTATTTGTAGGTTCATAGAGATCGCGGTGAGGATCAATCACTCACTTCATGTCCATATCCATTACATTGCATTCAAGGTATCTTAAACCCTCCATTTTTGAGTTATCTAGTTTTCTTTAGTACTAAAAAAATTAATTGAGAAGGAACAAAAATTAGATCAACAGGGACATGTGTAAGGGGTCTAATATTGATAAAATTAGGATTCAATGGTTTGGTGGGATTGAGTACTAGTGAGGAATGAGTAGGGTTATGGGCAGAGGAGATTGTAAAGAAGGGGGAGGTAGAGATGTTGGAGATAGAGAAGGATGGGATGAGACATGTACATGATAAATATCCCCAATGTAGGTAGGAAATAGTAGTTTGGTAGGGTTGAGTAATGGTGGGGATAAATTAGGTCCATCGCACATAATGCCATCCATGCAAGGGGTAGTATAGGTATCATCCACCGAGATTGCATCTAAGGTGTTTTACATTCATACTAGATTTATTTAGATTAGTGAGTTAAAAACACTAAAAATAATGTAAGGGTAACTACAAGAGGTAATTTTAATTAATTAAATTCTTACATTAATTATGTAATATTAGAATAATGCATTAATTCTCGTAGCTAGTGTATATAATATACTATGAGCTTAAAACACAAGAGGGTGAGTGAATTTCGCTAATTATAGATGGTTTTGGGAATTTTTAGATGTAAAAAGTACTAAAAAAAGGATATCTAAAGCTATAAGTTCTTTGTTTATGGAATTGTACCTAGAAAGTGACCCAATGTAGGACTATATAAATCCACCAAAACCATCTATACAATTTTACACTTGTACGATTTTGACCATTCTTTAAATATTTATTTATAATTTTATGATATTTTCAATTTCCTAGAAATTTATATCACTGTCAAACCCCTGTCACTCATGATACAAATCCATCTAAATATTATGAGTGAGATCTCAAATCCTATCCATGAATAGGAGACCCTATAAAATAAACAAGAGTTGGATTAAAGTGGAATCCTTATACCACCAACATTGGTACAACTATGAAGAGGCCTCAAACCAAACATCATTCTCTATCTAGTATGTGATATACGAATGAAAGTTTTGGCATGTAAAATGTCTAGGAATTTTACTTGACAACCCTATGAAACTATTTTCCATTTTTCGAAGAAGAAGATCAAAATTATCAAAAATGATCTCTTTGCAAGTATCGATTTGTGTGAAAGGTTTTGGGATATCTAAGTGGTTTCATAATCCTAAATTGTAGTCATCGAAAGGTATCTAGGTATACTTCATGAAAATATAATTTAGGGAATATTTTTAGAGCTTTGCACTAGTCTTATGAACATATTCACTCTTGGATATTTTTTAGGAAAAGGTATTCTCAATCATATGAGGAAAGTCAAATTATGTGGAATGTTTCGGGAGATTGAGATGGTCGGAGGAGCCCATATTATATTCATTATAAACATTTTAGGGTTTACTATATGCCAATATTCAAGATAAAGTTTTGAGGGATTAGAAATGGAAACCCTTCATGAATTGTAAAACCTTGGTATTATTGAAGTGTCAACTTACACAAAAGGTTTCAAGAGTTTTGTATTGATCTGGGAACCCTTCTAATAGTCAAAAAGAGGGATCATGAATTCCTTCTCATGTTATCCATATTGGTATTTGATTTGATCATTGAAATTTTGATCCATAGCCAAAATCCCTCTACTACCCCGTCATGCCTATTATAGTCACTTTTGGGTTTTGTCTCAAAACTAAAGGAGAAAGAAATTTTAGCCCATGGAAATTATGCGAATAACTTCATTGGGTGATTTATAATTAATATCATGTGTCATATGTGATTAGAATTCCTAATCTTTGTTTGGGAGTGAAATATTCACCATTCGGTTCTTGCTCAAGCCTCCAAATGCACTTTTGGGAACTCAAGTTCCTTCTCACAACTCAAGGTGGAATTTTTAAAGTACCTTCTTCTAATTTGAAGTTAAAAGTGCACTTTAGTTCCTCATGGCACTCCAAAGCACACTTTTGGTCACTAAGAGGTTCTAGTTTGGTGTTGGGCTTGTACTTTTTGACTTTGGTTCCTCACAAGAACCAAAATTTTGCTTTTTCCACTTAAGTAGGTTCAAAATTCTATTTTGTCATTGGGATTTCTATTTTTATCACTTAAGTGACTTTTGTATTCTATTTTATCATTAGGCTTAAAATTTATTTCACTTAAGTGACTTCCACCTTCTACTTTCGATTGATATGAACTTTATTGGTTTCCATGTCATAATTTATTATTGAGGATGCACTTTTCACTTAAGGTTACGCTTGGGAACCAAACATCACCTTGGAGTTCCTCATGATGGTGAAAAGTTCTTTTAGTTCTACTTGGGAACCAAAAGTGCACTTTTGGAACCTTGAAGTTCCTCCCACACAACAGAAATGTGGCTAATTTCCTCATCCACTTCAAAAGTGTGCTTTCCCTCCCAAAATCAAAGGATTCGTGGTCATCTCACATGGGTTAGGTTTAGGGTTAGGTTTAGGGTTTACATGTGTGTCATGTACTAGGGTTACTCAACACACTATATGTACCCTTTTACTATTCATTTATGAGCATGCCAGACACTCCGATGTCTTTCCTCTATGTGCAATCTTTGTTTCTATTGAGCAAGTTCTTCCATTACTAATCAATTCTTCCTTGTGATTATCGTTGGAGCTATCACGATTACGTTGGAGTGCAACTACTTTGTGGTGCATCATTTCCACCCGATTCTCAAATTTTCATGGTATCAGAGCTACATGACTTTCTATCACACCAAAAGTTTGAGCTTTTAGTGTGACGACAAGTCATACAACTCTGATACCAGGAAGTTAAGTGTGCCACCCCTAGAGTAGTTTTGGGATGGGTGACCTCCTAAGAAATTCCTGGTGTCACTTCCTACTAATTTTGTTGGGCATGATTAGGTGTATACTTGGCTCCATCATGCGGGGGTATTGGCGTAGCAACTGATTAACATGATGAGATCCCTCTCCACCATCAGTTCAAGCTTTTGGTGTGATGGCAAGTCATGTAACTCTAATACCATGAAAAGAGTTTGCAAGAATTGAATCGAAATGATGCACCAAAAAGTAGTTGCAATCCAATGGAATCATGATAGCTCCAGCATAATCGCAAGGAAGAATCAATCAATAATGGAAGAACTTGCTCAATAGAAACAAAGCTTGCACATAGAGGAAAGATAACAGAGTGTCTTGGCATGCTCATAAATGAATAGTAAAAGGGTACATATAGGGTGCTGAGTAACCCTAGTGCATGACACACATGTAAACCCTAAACCTAACCCTAAACCTAACCCATGTGAGATGACCCTCCATAATGGGAGGAGGAAACATAGGATAACTCACACTAACATGCTTTCCCTCCTAAAATCAAAGGATTCTGAACCAGATCAACCTCATTTTATAAAAAAATTAATTCTAAAGTTTCTCCATGAACTTCATTTCTTCCTTACATTCCTATATGAAATTTTGTTGATGCCCTAGTGTTTCTCAATCCATTATTTCTCATATATTGAGCTTCCATAGACAAAATGATTTGAATTTTCACATGTTTTTCCTCCATGAAAACACCTTTAAGCTGATATAAGATACAAGGTCTATAACAAAGTGGTTTATTTTATCTTCCCATTTGAAACTTATAGTCGTAAACCCTTGTTTTTACATAGCTCTTCCTAGAAATTCAAGTTCTTATATCTTGTAAATCCTAAGCAAAATCTCCATAAAAAGTTTCCCATAAGTTATACTCTAGAAATCCTTTTGATTGATCTATTACTCACATGAAAAAGTGGAGGGACTCATTCCATGTGATTTGGTCATGTTTTACTTGAAAATTCCATCAAAACACTCACCTTGTAACTAGAATTTTTTTGTAATTTCTGAAAATTCCAACAAGATATCTATACAAAAATTAGACCAATCCTTCCAATAACAACACCTTTAAAAAAGGTCTCAAGTGATTTGGATAACTTTTTTCTCCAAAAGTGATCTAATCAATATTTCAAACCAAATCCCATTAAAATGTGTTAAGTCATTCCCATAACCCGTTGATCCTCATGAAAAAAATGCCTAAAATTTGGAGCAAGTAATCTTCTCCTCAATACCTTTCAAATGAATCCATTCATACCTAGTTCCATAGAGTATTTCTCCCAGTTTGGCCAAATCCATATTTTAGTTGTCCACATCATTAAAATATTACTGAAAATCAAAGTTTTCCTTGTTAAAGTACCAATTTTCATTTGCCAAATTGTCAAGTTACATATCTAAATATGAAGTTCAAGTATTCTAGCTATGTGCCTATTTCAATACTAGTCATTGAAATTCCCAACATTAGAGATATCAACATAGATTTCATGGACTTCATTGACCTAAATGTGACGATGATAATGAGAGGGTAACCAAACTCGATGATAAATAAAATAATTCATAGTGGATTTTATTAAGATGCAATGTTTCCTTTATCCACCCAATATATGGATTTGGTTTTAGAATGTTTCAATCATTATGATCCTATAAAATTATAAATCAATGTGGAAAATTTTTCATTTTTGACTCATTTAGACCTAATATACATGGACATTGCTTTTAGGATACAAAGTAGAAATAATTATATGGTTTTGACCAAAGAGAGTGCCCAACTAAATGGAAAAAATGGGTCTCCAAGCTCCAAAATATGTTGGCTACCTCGTGGCTGAAAATACAAAAGAAAGGTCCTTCTAAGCTCCCTAAAACTATGGTAAGAGCCTAATTTCATGAGGGGCTTTCAAAAATGATTGTTCTATTGAGTTGATTCAAGGGAGAACCCAAAACAAAGTAATTTAAGCCTTGGATGGTGGATTTTATGAATATCATCTGTAAAGGATCACAACACATTGAATGGTGTCGGATCATTAGTGATAACCTACGTAATTCTTTGTTGGGTGTGGCCTCAACAAGAAAATTCTACATGACCTCATACCTTGTTTATTCCATCACTACAACTAGGATTTGGATGGTCTTGTCCACTTCGATGGAGATATGGGTAAGGAAAAGATGATATATGAACACCACCCTCAGATTACTCACAAGGGAAGATTACAACATTACGGATGAGTCAATGATGCCCTCCTAAAGTTTATAGTCATGTCATTGGAATGTAACACTACTTTGAGAATATCAAATGATATCATAGACCTCATTGGAATATATGGTAGCTACTTCATCTAGTTCCACACCTTTACATAAATTCAAGTTAGTGAATTCAATGGGTACCCATAGAAATACCCAAGGTATGCCAATAATAAGCTAGTTTTGATTGAATTATGTAGACAATTGGGTGTCATGTATGAAAATTTAAAGGATAGAATGGTCAAGGGTATTAAATTCCCCATCAAGCTTGGCATTTACTATTACAAGAATACTATATATGCCCAAAATATTAAGTTCAATATGTTACCATTTAACCTACATTCCAATTCTAAAGGGGTCAACTTTTGACAAGAAGGTGTTTTTATAAGAATAACACGAGGGTTACTTGTGTTAAATCCCACCAATGTGAAGGCTTTTGGGTTTATTTTTTGATGATCTTGAGGTCGACCAATGAGATTCCATGAGGATGATTATTGAATAGATGATGACATTTAGGTTAGAATGAGTCACATAAGGATTGATAAATAATGGCAATGACCTAATTTACCCATACTTTATGGAACATGTTCAAAGTTGTAATTTGAAATGTATTGATTGGTCCAAAAGGGAATCAAGTTGTAGAAACCAATTTTGGTATCTCCTGTCCTATGTCCACTCCTTTTTATCATATTTATTCACATACATACCTCTCTTCCCATTTAAATTTCCCCTTTCCCTCCTAAATCCCATTTATTCGAATTTCCCACCTTACCCCATCATTTGTTTTATTTCCTATAAATCCCATTTAATTAATCTCTAGTCAACATTTACCCTCCTAAATGCCATTTTGTCCTCACTAGGCCTTTATTTAATAATTTTACCTCCCCTTTTCCTTTATTTAATATTTTCCTACCTCTCACCTATCTTTTATCTTCATAAGACATCCCTAACCCGTATTTACTACCCAAAATCTGAATCCCGCCTCTGAGGGCTCCTTGTCTCGAGCTTGTCACATTTACACCACCCAAATCAATGGATTTTTGCAGTCACTAGTGACCTATTTGGCTCACCATGGACCTTATAAATTTGAGTATACCTCTCCTCTCTTGAGGATGAAAGTTTTGAGACTCATACCTTTCTTGTGATCTTGACCTCATTTCTTTCTCTTCCTTGCATCTGTTTTCATCATCTTGGAGCTACTTTATAGATATTTTACATTAAGTTTGGAGATTTGGAGTCATCTCTTTTCTTTGTATCATTATTTTACATGCATGGATCCATCATTTCTATCCCATCACTATTGTGCATTATTATTACGGGTTCATCAACCATCTCAAAGATCTACCCCTACATTTTCCATCATCAATATCTCTTTGCGGTTAATCATTTATACCTATTTTCATCCATTAAACCCTATATCCCTTCCCAATCACCATCAACCCAGCCCAACCACCATCGAACCGATTCAATTCTATTTGATCTTCTTTCATATACCCTACCATTTATCTTCTTTTTGACCCCATAGTCTCTCGGATATTTAAATATTTACATTATGCACACTGGTTGCTTAAGATCTTATTTTCATCACACCTAGTCATCATCAATTTTCCCATCACCATCAACCAGATCAATAGCCATCACTTCTATCATCAAATTTATCAATTTTATTAAATTTTTTTTTCCATCAGATCAAGCTCCTTCGTCTACTCAACATCATATTTAGTCTCGGATCATATTCGGAGAACAATTCCTTTAGATCTACCTTTTCGCATCTCTTTTTGATAAATATTTCCCTAGTCACCATCGACTATGCCTAACCATCTTGGGTCACCATCTACACACTTAGGTTTTATTTAGTTTAGCATTTTCTATAATCATATCTGCATCTTATCTTATCTAGTTCATTTCAAATTTTTTGTTTCAGTTCAGATTCTACTGCATCTTATAATTTATCCATTATCATATTTTATCTAAATTTATCTAAAAGTGGGTTGACATCCATCCTAGGAAGTTTTCACTTCTTGGGAATGGAATTATTGGGAAACCCACCATCCTATCTACTAATCCATTTTCATGTTGATTTTCTCTTTTTTGTGCAGTACTAAGCTCTATGTGGAGGATATTTTACACCCATATCCATCACAATCTCACCTAGAAGTATCCTTAAACCCTCACATTATTGGAGTTTATTATTTTCTTTATCACCATTTCAATAACCTGAAACATGAATGAGAAAATTTGATCAAAATTCTGGCATGCCTAGTTGGACCCACCCTTATTTGGTGAGTTCATTCATTTTCATTTTCATTTTCCATTTCTCTCTTTCTACTAACCTCATAGGTGAGAGCTTCGCTTTCTTGCGTGCATGGTGGATTTATTGCTTGGATTAATAACATGATTGTTAAAATAAAAAATGAAAATGAAAATGAAAATAATGTTATCCAAGTATTCTTCATTTTCTCTATTTTCTCTTTTTGAATCTTTGTTTGAGTGTCTTCATCAAATATAAAAATTAATTTCAGACTTAAAAAGAACCTTCATACTTGCTTGGAAATATAGTCTAATTAGGAGTTTAATTTTCTGTATTCACTTCTATCACACACATCCAAAACACACACATCAAATTACACATCTTAAACATATCCTCCCAGGTGGAACTATTGGGATTTCATCACCCAATAGGAAATTTCCCACATTTTTCTAGTCTTACATTTTTTTGGCTATCAGTTAATTGGCTAAGCACCGACACCCTTATTGTTTTGGTGCATGAAGTATAGGGGAAGACCCCAATATCAATCCCCATATTAGTATTCAACACAAATTTGAGCCTCACATACCTTTAGGTATATCAAGGATTCCCCCAAAATATACCTGAAACCATCCATAGTTTGGCCATTTCTTAGGTTTCCTTTGAGCCCATTTTATTTTCTTTCACATTTTTTCTAATAAGAAAGATAATTAAAACTCTTTTATGTGACTCGTTTGAGATATTAAAAAAATCAGCATAATTTTTTTTATTATTATTTATTTCATGCCTGTCATTACATGTTTTCAACAAAGAAAAATGGAACAAACCATGTCATGTAACAACATTCCTACTTCCAACATTTCCTCTCAATAGAATTTGTTCCTTTCCATTATCTCCTCCATCCCTTTGGTCACTTCTTCTATAATTACCCAACCCACCATTTCCATTTCTCCCCTTCGTGAGTCTTAAGCTATCCAAAATAGCACCCATGTTGAGACCAAAACCTTTAATTATCATCATTATATCCCATCTAGATCAGTTACACCCCATCTATAATTTCCTTATAGACATTTGGGCCTCCTAACATCCCTTGCAAATGTGTGGAATTATAAGAGCTTGTTGATGCCAAATTGGTTTCTCTTCAAGACTACCTTCTTCATAAATATACCAAACTTCCCATTGATGTAGCTCCTATTAGTAAAAATTCACAACACCCTAAAAATGACCTTCGAGATCTACTGTAGACAAATGGTCAATTTGGTGTGAATGCAAAACATGGAGTTTTCCCTAAGTGTGGGACCTTGTAAATTAGGAAAACTCTCCAGATTGAGGCTAGTTCCTACTCCTCTGTTTAGGTGTATGCATGCAATTTTTGCAGAGGTTTGATTCAAAATTCCTACTCTAAAACTACCAAGGAGACATGGTTGAGAGAAAACATGGAAATGGAAACAAACTAAGAAAAAAATAGAGCGGTGATAAACCAAAGGAGTGTTGGACTTCTTTCTTTACAAATTAGACATAGATCATGAAGATTGCAACACCAAAACATGCACAGATTACCAGAATACAATGAAATATTAGAAGACAATGATAAATGCATGAGAGGATTGAAAATCAATCACAGAACATACATTATCATTTCCAAGATTCGATATAATTTGTTGCAATAGAAAAGAAGCAAAAAATGAACTACAGTCTCCATAGGGAGTCTAAAACTCCTTCAAATTTTCCTGCTAAGGAGAAAAGAAGAGCTTACGAAGCAAGAACATCCAACAAAACAAAGGATCAAATCCTTTCCATTTATAACTGAAGAAAAGAGAGAGAAAGTAGAAGAGGAAGAAAATCAGATCGTTTAACTCAACCATCCACCATTAATCCCTTTCAAATCAGCCTGCAAACCCATCAAATCAATTCCTCTATTTCTGTTTTGCGTGTTGGAAGAAAAATGATGAATTTTAGCAAAACGCAGCTCTCAAAGTGATCTGATCTTGGTTTAATGGTGTGAGAAGACATTTTAGGTTTTTTCCCATCAAATCAAGTTGATTCTTCATCCTTGGCATGTGGGAGAAGGAAACCATGGCGGATTGAGCAAAAATGACTCATTCAAAGCAATCTAGTTCACATTAAAGGCATGAAAGACATTTTTGGATTTTTCTTCCTCGAAACCTACAAAAATGATGTTTTTATGCCTCTAATGCATAGAGGAGATCAATATATTTCCAACAAGTCTAATTTTTCCCAAATATGATCTCTAGATTGAAAGATATGCCCATCTGAAGATTTAGGGAAAAACTGGTAAAAATAGAGTCAAAATTAGGGTTGATAGGGTCAAACTTTAAATTTTTCCCTTTTGGAAAATTTCCCAAAACTCTCCACACCCTTGCCACTCTGAGACACGTGGCACATTTTGATTCATCCACGGGCTTCAAAATAACATTCTGCCCCCTTTTGCAAAATTGGAAAATTTTCCCAAAATCCTCTACCAGTCCACCACTCCGATGACACGTGTCACTTTTGATTGCTTGATGGGGATGTGCTTCACATTCTACCCAATTTTCCGTAAGGGAAATTTTTCCAAAGTCCCCCGCTAACCTTACCTCTGCACTAATGTGGACATGTGGCACCATCCTATTGGTGTGGAGCCTTGACCATTTTTCTCCATTTTCTCCTTTACGGGCTTCCGGGCTGATTTTTTCCTTTGAGTTTTTTGCCCAAAAGGGCTAAGTGCCAATAATTTCTCCCTAGCCCCGCGAGTGTGCTTCCTTCCTCCTTCAGGCCTATGGGCTAAAATTTTACTTTGAGTTTTTTAACCCCCAAAGGGCTAAGTGTTGAATTTATTTGTGCCTCTGCCAACCCAAGACTCCTTGGCAAATTTTCATCCTTACCTCCGTGGGCCCACCTAAGGAAAATTTCCCCTCCAAACTCCGCCGAGCCATAACTTGAAAAATACAAGGAGTTAGGAGGACTTCCTTACCTTTTTGGAAAGGGGAAAAAATTCTCTATCTAATGAAGCAATACCTAGAAAATTATGAGTGCCTAAATTATGTAAAAATTGGTGAGGCACAAAAATCTAGTTATTTAACCCAAATAAGAGGGAGCTTATTCTCAGTTAACAATTTGGTGACTTTGAGGGGTCATCTCGCCTACTAGATGAATGACCAGTGGCCTTTTGAAGCATCCATTGGGCATGGAGTTAAGCCTTTTAACCAAATATAATTTGAAATATGAAAATCTGACCTCTGAGCCACTTGGAAACCCATTCAAACTTGGAGTTGATCTTCACCAAAACCCACTAAATGCACCATTCAAGAGAAACCAAAACAACACCAAACAACTATGTACAAAATTAGAAATCATACATACCCCAAGTGGGATATACAGAGTGTGCACAAGCACTTCTTCTACTAAAAGCAAACCTACCTACTCTACTCTAACTAGAAGCAAAGGTGGGCTAAACAAACCCTGCAACTGGTTGTGCAAAAGAGCTTCCATTCCTCAAAATTGGAATCCATGTAATTGATTTGGAGCTAATCTTGGCTGGTTGGATGAGTGGAAAATCAACAAGAAGATAGTCTTATACCCAAATTAATAAGGTTTTGACTGAAAACAAATCAAATACCTCTTTTAGTTTCTCTGCATTTGGATTATAGAGGTATTGCAACTGATCCTTGGTACTTTGATGCTCATAATCATGCTCAGAAGTAAGCATGACTATTGGAAACTCCTCCTTTGGCTCCAATGAAGCCAAATACCTTATTGGGCAAGGTATGGTCCTTTGAATGTGCCCATTGCTTTGAATTTTAACTCCAAAAATGGAGTCCTCTTGTAGACCTTCTTGAATGGATGATGTGGAAGAAGTGGTGGAACTCTTTTGCTCTTTCCCTTCCTCTTCCAATGAAGAACATGGAAGATTAATATCTTCCAACCTTGATTCCAAAGAGCTGCTATAAAGTGTAGGCTACTACAATTGAATTCTCTCCTTCATGGTAGCAGGTTCTTGTGTTTGGAAGATGGATGATGAAGGAGAAAACAATGTGATTTCAACTAGTTCCTCTCCATCAAAATAGTCCTCCAAATCTGATGATAAACTACCTCCTTGTTGTCCTGCTGCAAATGCTCAACCTCTTCCATGGTGTTCTTTTGATTTGCAACTTGATCACCATGGTTATCTTCATTCTCAAAGATGAAGTTTGAAATATCAAACTCTTCTTCAACATTGGATCTTGAAGAGAATGAAGTAGAAGGAAGAACTGAAGGTTCTTCTATAGCCTGTTTTGAGTTCAAAGCTCTTGGACCTGCATTTTCTCCTCCACAGCTAGAATGTGCTCCTCTTCTTTTGGATTTGGAGTAGCTTCTCCTTCCTCTGCTGCTTGAAGACAATCTTGCTCTTGAATGACCTCTTCCTCCAGCATGAAGTTTGACAAATCAAACTCTTCAATATGTTGTTCTAGAGGACTAATTGGGACTGCAAGATCTCTTTGAGATGATTTTTCTTTCTCAACTGCTATTAAAAAATCAGCCTTCTCCACCACTTTTTCTCCAACTCCAAATTCCTCTTTTGGCTTCACCATCAAGGGGATTTTTGTAATCCCAAATTTAAGAGCCAAGTTTAACAAAATTTTGATCTTTTCATCATTGTTTGGCTCTTCTTCTTGTTGTTGTTTTCCTTGACTGGCATTCTGATTTTTATCTTCCCAACATGGATTTGGGAATGCAAGAGGAGGGGTGGGTTGTAACTCAATTGATTTTACAATTTTTTGTGGTGGTAGAGGAGGTAGAAATTCTTGTTTCTTTAGAGGGGATGGCTATTTGGAAGGGAAAAGGATAGAAGAGCTGAGATGAAGTGGAAGACTAGGAGATGGAGAAATGAAATCAACATTTAGAGCAACATGGGATGGATTTGGAATTTAGCATTCAAAATAAGATGGTGTAGCTTGAGGAATGGAATGAGAAAAACCAGATGATGGTGTAGAACTTACCCATTGTCAAGGTTTCTCAAGCACCAAAATCATAGGCCATTATCTCTTCATCCCATTGTGCAAGTTGGGGCAGCATCTCCACCATGAAGTCTAGCTTCTCCGAGGGCTGAAGTGTCTTGGAAAAGGGCCAACCCATGGAAAAGGTGCCCCACAACCAATTTGAAATGCCTTCATGTGAGATTTTTCTCTTGATTGTACCATGCCAATCTCCATTTTTGGATCTTCTCTAACATACCAAAATATTGCATTAGATTGTCTTCATTATTTACATACCCTCGCTCTTAGAAATCTCCATAGCCAAACTGATTTTGGTACTGCTGCTCATAGGGGTAACCATGCTGATTTTGGATTTGGTCAAAATGTTGATTTGAAGGATTTGTAAAGCATGTTGGAGGTGGAATGTACTGTTGTTGCTGTGAATGTGAATTCCATGATGGAAATGAAGTCATGATTGAAAAACTTCATGGAATGGAAAAGATTGAAAGGGATGGAAAGAATAATGAATGAAAAATGAATGGAAATGAATGAAAAATAAGCTCTGCAACTTCAGAGATGGGTTGTTGATCAGATGGAGTCGCTAGATGTGTTTGCAAGTGCCTCCAAAGACTGAAATCTTCATAGTAACACATCAACCTGTAAAAAATAAAATGGGGGACCTCTTTGATCCCATTGGGCATGCAAAACTATTCGCAAATTCACAAGTACCCCTAAAATGACCTTCAAATCTCTTTGTAGACAAATGGTCAATTTGGTGTGAATGCACAACATGGAGTTTTTCCTAAGTGTGGGACCTTGAAAATTGGGAAAAATCTCTAGAATGAGGCTGATTCCTACTCCTCTTTTAGGTGTATACATGTAATTGGTAGAGGTTTGATTCAAAATTCCTATTCTAAAACTACCAAGGAGACATGGTTGACATAAAACATGGAAATGGAACAAAACTAAGCAAAAAACAAAGCGGTGATACACTAAAGGAGTGCTAGAATTCTTACTTTACAAATTAGACACGAGATCATGAAGATTGGAGAACCAAAACATGCACAAATTACAGAATACAATGAAATATTAGAAGACAATGATAAATGCATGAGAGGATTGAAAATAGATCACGAGAACAAACATTATCATTTCTAAGATTTGATACAATACGTTGTAATAGAAAAGAGGTAAAAAATGAACTATAGTCTCCATGGGGGGTCTGAAACTCCTTTAAATCCACTGCTAAGGAGAAAAGAAGAGCTTGCGAAGCAAGAACATCCAACAAAACAAAGGATCAAATCCTTTCCATTTATAATTGAAGCAAAGAGAGAAATAAAAAGAGGGAGAAAATCAGATCATTTAACTCAACCATCTGCCATTAATCCCTTTCAAATCGGCTGCAAACCCATCAAATCGATTCCTCTATTTTTGTTTTGCGTGTTGGAAGAAAAATGATGAATTTTAGCAAAACACATCTCTCAAAGTGATCTGATCTTGGTTTAATGGTGTGAGAAGACATTTTAGGGTTTTTTCCCATCAAATCGAGTTGATTCTTCATCCTTGGCATGTGGGAGAAGGCAACCATGGCAGATTGAGCAAAAAATGACTCATTCGAAGCAATCGGTTTGCATTAAAGGCATGAAAGACGTTTCTATCTTTTTCTTCCTTGAAACCTGTAAAAAAAAATGATGTTTTTATGCCTCCAATGCATAGAGGAGATCAAGATCTTTCCAACGAGTTTGATTTTTCCCAAATTTGATCTCTAGATCGAAAGATATGCCCATCTGAAGATTTAGGGAAAAGCGGTAAAAATAGAGTCAAAATTAGGGTTGACGGGTCAAAATTTAAATTTTTCCCTTTTGGAAAAATTTCCCAAAATCTCGTGCCCCCCGCCACTCGAGACACGTGGCACCTTTTGATTCATCCACGGGATTTAAAATAACATTCGCCCCTTTTACGAAATTGGAAATTTTTCCCAAAATCCTCCACTGTCCGCCACTCGATGACACGTGTCGACTTTTCATTGCTTAAGCGGGGATGCGCTTCACATTCGCCCATTTTTCCCTGTAAGGGAAAAATTTTCCAAAGTCCCTAGCTAACTTTGACCTCCACGCGATGTGGACACATTGTGCCATCCTATTGGTGTGGAGCCTTGACCATTTTTCTCCATTTTCTCCTTTGCGGGCTTGTGAGCTGATTTTTTCCTTTGAGTTTTTTTCCCGAAAGGGCTAAGTGCCAATAATTTCTCCCTGGCCACGCGAGTTTGCTTCCTTCCTCCTTCGGGACTATGGGATAAAATTTTACTTTGAGCATTTTAACCCCCAAACAACTAAGTGCCAAATTTCTCTACACCTCTGCCAATTCGAGTCTCCCTAGAAAATTTTCCTCCTTACCTCTACGGGCCCACCGAGGGAAAATTTCCCCTCCAAACTCGCCAAGCCATAACTTGAAAAATACAAGGAGTTAGGAGGAATTCCTTACCTTTCTAGAAAGGGTAAAAAATTCTCTATCTGTTGAAGCAATACCCAAAAAATTATGAGTGCCTGAAATGTGTAAACATTTGACCGAGGCACAAAAAGGAAGCTATTTAACCCAAAATAAGAGGGAGCTTATTTTGGTTAACAAATCTTATTTAAAAATTTTATGCTTATCATTATCAACCTGAATCCACCCAATTCCTCACATCACAACTCATTGTGTTCTTCCTAGAGCTATGAATGAAATTTCTACGAACAATGTGAGCTTAGACCCCATTAATATTCATCTATAATCCCTCAAACTCGCCAATCAAATCAATTAGTGGTGTCCATTTCCCTTAAATTTTCATGTATCAAAACTACCATCACTTCTTCTATCCCTATCACCTCTTTATCCACCACAGTCATTAATACCCCTATCCAGACTTCACAAGAGTCTCATTTACTTCTTCCTCCACCTAAAAGAATGATCAAACTTCACTTTTTATGTCTACATCACATTTCTATGCAAATGTTATCATGCCATAACCCCATCCTTCTTAATCAACTACAACCCACCAACCTCCTCTTTGAAATGTATTTCATCACATATTCCTCAATAAATCTATGCAAACATCTCAACCTCCCCATACTTATATCCCAACTCATCCCATATAAAACCAATTTAATATCCCCATCACTCAACAACCAACACAATCCCATAAATATTATTACATCCCTATCTCCCAACAACAACCTATATCCCAACCTATTCAGTCACAACCATTCATCTATACCCCCTTATCAACCACTTCCAAAAATACCTACTCATCCTCAAACATATCAATCTCATCCCCAACCTAACCCATCCAATTCATATATTCCACAACCTCATACTTAAACCTCTCATACCCATACATCCCGGAACCCATACATGTGTTACTTAGGAGAATACCAATCTTGAAGCCACTACTTTGGGGTCCAAAACCACCTTCTCATATGAACAGATTTGTAATGAACCTATCAATCCAATAGTTCTTGTAGAGCCTTATCCTCCACACTGGGAGCTCCCAAAATTTTCTAAATTCAATAAAAAAGAGGACCCAAAATAATACCTTCATGCCTTTGGACACACATGTTACCTCATTTCTCATGACCAAGATCTTATGCTCTGTACCTTCCCCATGTCATTGGATGGACCCACGTTGGATTGGTATAATGAAATCCCACAACATTCTCTATTTTCCTTCACCCAACTCACACAACTATTCCTAGAACACTTTTCAATTAACATTGCACGTAAAATTACCATCATAGACCTCTATGCCATTAGACAATTTGATGACGAGTCTATCACATATTTTGTTATAAGATGACATGGCATAATCAACCAATTGTATTTCTCCCTTCCACATACCAAGCTAATTGAACTCTTTGCATGGTCTTGTGTGAAGCATATTTCCTCCACTCTTAAAATACAATAATTCCAAACCTTTGAAGAGGCATTCACCATGGATTGTAAACTTGAAATTTATTCCCTTGAGAAAGGCCATCTCAAGCTTTGATCTAACAAACCAAAACCCGAGTTTAAAAATTCATCTACCCATAATGATAAAACTAAAAGTGTAGCTAATGCTATCATCATCAAGTCTTCATCAAAATATACATCTCACACCAAGAATCGACAAAGGGATCTTGAACCAATTCCAAATTATAATCCTCTTAGGGAATCATAAACCTCTATATTTGAAAAATTAATAGTTTTCCATCTCATTCAACTTCACCACATCAAACCACTTGATGACTCGCAACCCAAAATTTCATGGTATCGTGAGGATGATTATTATAAATATCACTAAGTCTATGGTTATGACATTGAAAAGTGTTACACATTCAAGGACCTTGTAGAAAATATCATAGATCATGGTGACCTTTAATTGGATAATCCAAATGCACCTCCCAATAAATATCTAGACATTTTCCAACAACCTTTCCCCAACCATGAACCTAATAATAAAATACCCCTCCCACATCTCAACCACCCAATTACCATACCATCAACACCCTAAATCATGAATCAAATTCACCACCTACACCCATCATCCCTTCATCCACTAAACCTACATCTACTTAGATTTACACCCCTTGACCTACGGTATCATCTATACCCACATCTATTTCGACATCCATATGCCCATGACTATTATACCTACATTTATCACATACTTCCACATACTCATCTACATCTACTACTTCCCCATCTATATCCACATCTAGTTCCTTACTCACATCTATATCAACACCTATTTCAATACCCTTACCACACATTCCTACATCTATAGTCAATCCCATACCCTTATCTTTACCCACGTCGATAACTATAATCATACCCATGTAAACATCCAAACCCATGTCCACATCCACATCATCCCTTAAGGAATCTATTATGTATAAATACTCACTTAGTGTCATCATAAGTGACATTGCTGCCCCATCCAAAAGTCTAATCACTCTTACAATAACACCCCCGAAACTATGTGTAATATGAAACCCCTTCCTATCTCATCAAATGTCTCATCTAAAAACAACTTCCATCTTTAATATTCACATCTACCATGAAATATACACCTAGTTTTGTCTCAAAATACCCCCCAATCGAAATCATTATTATTATTTCCAAGGGAAAATCATCACAATAAAAGTATAAGAACCTTGGCATCCCCACTCAAACATCCTGCACTCATCCACACTAAAAGTCTAAGCTCCCCATCCTAAGCAATCTGGTATCGTGTTGTTGATTGGGTGTACCCTCATCCATCTTAGGTCTAGACCTTTCATCCAAAATATATATCATCAATAAAACCAAGTTAAAATCATCCATTCCTCCTCTTAAATAAAAAATTAAATTGAAATGATCCAATAAACCTATCATCACTAAACCAAAATCAAGATTGTCCACTCCTCCCTCTAAACCTAAATTGAATCAAAATCACCTACTTATTTTTCTAAGCCCAAACCATAATCAAAGGCTTCTAAAAACCTCATTAAAGCAAAACATATCTCTTACCTTCATCCTCCACTTCATCCATATCCCCTTCTTCAAAACCCCTATTAGTTCCTACATGGAATTATTTAAATGAATTCTTTGAGAATCTATAATCACCCTTCCCCATAAAACATTTCAATCCATATGGGCCAAATCCATAATGGTTCAATTATAATGTTTTTGTGTATATCATTGTGCTCCTAGACTTGATATTGAACATTATAAGGCCCTTCAAACTATCATCCATAATCTCATTGAAGAAGATGATCTTCTCATCGAAGAGGATCACCCTCTTCCATATAACAATTTATCCACCCTTCTTACAATCCCCCATTCAAACCTTCATCCCACAAGAATTTTAAATCTATTTAATCATCCAAAACCTTTTTCCATTCCCCCTCCAAATACTATTGCTCCCAAAGAGGGTCCCCCTCTTTTCATTAATGCTATTTGGATCACCACTCACTCTCACCTCTATGATTCTCAAACCCTTATTTAATCCAAACCAAAAGTTATTTTCACCTCTCCCTCTAGTGAGCCCACTCCTTCCCCTTCTTCATCAAGAGCCAAAATATCCATCTTAGCTGCCATATGGTCTACTGCCATCAAACAAAGTTTTGTAAAGTAACTCCATCGGGACCCATTAAGATGCTACTATACAAGCTCATCCAAATCTCCCCCAATCATAGAAAGGATCTCATGGAAGCTCGAAAGTGTATCCCTAACTTAGGTGATGAGACTTAAACTTTTCAGCTCTTGTTGGATCACTAGCTGCTTCTTCCACCATATCTTTTGGCAAATCTGAAATTCTTGACATATCACCGAGGAATACGACCTCCCACTTTTCATCATTGTTTGAATCAATGATACATTCATTAGGAGTTCCATGATAGACAAGGGAGCTAGCATAAATATAATTTCATTACACATCTTTGATCAACTCAAAATCCCTAACTTCATTGTCACCTAATCACCCATAATTTTTCACACATTCTATGATTTTTATGCTCCCGATTTGGGCTTCGTTATTCTTCCCATCTATGTCATTGAAAAATCCTTCTCTAGGTCTTCTATATCATCAAGGGGGATTTTTAATACAATATATTACTTGGATGAGCATGGATCCATGTCATGTATTATGTTCCTTATACCCTTCATCACTGCAACAAATATGAAATTGAGGGGAAAATCCTAACACTCCTCATAGATCAACCCTCATTTAAATAATGTCACATGAATTATCAACCTAACGATGTGATTATCCCCAAATAAGACTCTTCTAAATCATCCACTAGCTCATACGTTCCTAGATATAAGCTTCCCAATGAAAATTATATAGATGATGTGATGAAATTCCTATCGGTGGGGAGTATTTCCTCCTCACCCTTAATTCTCTTCTCATGCCTCATCGACTTGGTAGAACCAATAAATCTCCAATGTATTAACTTGATATTAGGGCTATCATTTCTTTTGGACCACCCCATCTTTGCACCAATCTCATCTATGGAGGTATAGATCTTCCTTCCTCTCACATGAATGGTCAACCTCACACTAAGCCATAAACTAATGGATTTGAATTTATTTACAAGAAATCCTTCATCTATACTTACATCTATCATTATGCATGGAAAGGATTTGGTCTGTGGAATTATGAACAAGGCATGCACAATCTTATTATCGACCAATCTTGTGAGCCCCAAGAATTTTGGATTGGGATATAAGGAACAACCTACTGACTCTCCCACACCTTATTTATCTTCATCTCTTATGAACATCGATCCCTCCTATTCTCCATCCAAAGTGAGCCCATGGATGACGAATGACAATGTATCAATTTTTTCTAGCTTTTTTAATCTCCACCATCACTTTGGGAATGGTCACCTATCAGTGTGAAAATGAAACTAGGTCCCTTCCTCTTTGGTTTCTGATATAATAGAGGTAGACTCCTTACCATTGATATTATTCAATTCATTGATGACGATTCTATTCTTTCTTATATGGGGGTAGAGGATTCCTATCTTTATAAGTCCTTAACATCGGAAACATCTACTCTTATCAATGAATCCACCATTAACATCAACATAGGTACTTCAAAAGATCCCATCATCCTCAAAGTGGGTCAATCCCTTTATCCACAAGAGCTTGAGTCCTTCACCAGATTTCTTTCTAAGCATAACCAAGCCTTTGCATGGTTGTACTCGACATGTCGGACTCAATCCTTCCATAGTCATAGAAAACATCATCACTGCCCCGATGCTAAGATGGTTAAGTAGAAAATTTTATGCATGCATCCTCATGTCACTCTCCTTATAAAAGAGGATTTTCAACACCTTATTTTAGCTAAATTCATCATTCCTATTGATTATCTACAATATTTTTCCAACATTGTACCATTACCAAAGCCTGTAGAAGTCTTTACATCTATACTAATTTTTGAGATTTCAATTTCAATTACCCTAAAGATAACTTTCCTCTTCCCAACATTGACCAAATCATTGACCTTACCAATGGGCATGAGATGCTTTCTCTTATGTATGGATTTTCCAGTTATAATCATATCCTCATCACACGAAGGACCGACATAAGTCTTATTTCCTTACCCCTTGGGGGAAATTTAATTATCATTTCATGCCCTTTAGTTTTAAAAATGTGGAGGCCAACTATCAACATTCTATGACCTATATCTTCCATGAACTTATCAATAAAATAGTAGAAGACTATGTCAATGACCATTAACAAGATCATCTTTCCTTCCTTAAAGTCCTTTTCGCATGTCTTATCCAATTATTAATTTTGTCTCGAATCCAACCAAGTGTGTATTTGGATGTATAACTGTAAAAATCCTTGGATTAATTATTTATATTAGGGGTATTGAAGTTGACCCTGAAAAAATCAAATCCATCCTTGAGATGCCTACTCCTTCTACTATAAAGTAACTTTATAGTCTTCAAGGCTGAATCCAATAAGTCCGCCACTTCATCTCACAACTCTCTAGACATTTGCAATAATTTCACCATCTTCTTCACAAAGGCACCTACTTTAATTGGGATGAAAATTACCAAAATGCATTTTATGATCTCAAGAAGTATCTTATATCCCCACCTATGCTCACACCTCCACATGAGGGGGATCGTTATTATCTCTACATATTTTCCACCAATCACGCTTTGGGTTCAATGTTGGCACATTGCAATGAGTAGGGAGGGAGAAATCATTCTATTACATCAGGAGCACCCTTTATGATTATGAGACTCATTACACTGAGGCTAAAAATCTTTGTTGTGATCTCTTTTTCGCCACCTCCAAATTTCATCATTATATCCTTAATCATAAAACCTATGTAATCATTAACTTTCATCCTCTCAAAACCATGCATTTGAAACCTTATAATAATGACCGTATCACTCAGTGGCTCATTCTCATGACTAAGTTTGACCTAGAGTTCATCTCTCATTAATTTATCAAGGTCTAGGATATTTTAAATCAGCTAGCTAAAGCCCCTCTTTCTAACAATCATCTTCATCATGAGAAATTTCCTGATGATTCCATCTTCATCATTGAACATGAGTTTACTCCCATCCACATGACACTTTTATTTGATAGATCTAAATTTTGGTAAGGGGGAGGCATCGGTATTATCATCATTCCTCTTTGGGATACTCCTATCTTCATCGAGATATAAACTCAATTTCAAATGTACTAACAATATGGTTGAGTATGAAGCCCTCATCTTGGGTCTTGAAACCACTATCATGCTTGGCATCCAAATCCTTGATATCTATGGTGACTCTTAACTTATCATTAATCAAGTCAAAGTAACCTATCAATGTAAAAATGAAGTCCTTCAAAAATATAAGGACATCACCGATTTTATCCTCTAGGATTTCAACTTCTACACCATCCAAACCATCCCTTGGTCATCTAACCACTTCATAGATATGATGGCATATCTCATGTCTCTCATCCCATGGGTAACTGAAGAATCCAAGATTTCTATTATTTTTCATGGCCTCGATCAACCATCTCATGTCCATTAGTTCATTATATCAATCACGTTGAAGCCAATCAATCAAATCTCTAGTACTCTCAAATATTTGACTATCTATCTCAATCCAAAATTCCCTTCAACCTATCCAAAATGGTAGGAGGTCATTTCTTCAATGCGCTAACCACTATGTCATCCTTGGTGAAATCCTCTATAAATGTTAGTTTGATGGCATTTTTTACGTTGCTTAAAATATCATGAATCTACAAATGTTATCTTAGAAGTCCATGACGACGTTTGTGGTGGTAATTTTAGTGGTTTGGTTGTTTCAAAAAGAGTTCTCCATATGTGTTATTATTGGCCCACCCTTAATCAATATTGTTATGAATATGGAAAAAAGTGTGTCAAGTGCCAACAACATTATAATCTTATTTTCACTCCTAGTCAATCTCATGCCTGACCAAAGATATTTGGCCCTTCTCACAGTGGGGTCTTGACCTCATTGGCCTCATCAATCCATGCTCTTCTGAGTGTCATCATTATATCATCACCTTAACCAAATACTTCACTGAATGGGTGGAAGCTATTCCTCTTGTATCCACCAAAGCTAACAAAATTTTCAATTTTGTCTATCAACATATCATCTTCTCCTTTGGAATTCCTCATAAAATAATCATGAAAAATGTAAAGTTATTCAAAAACAAATCTCAATAATATTTGCGACTCTTTCAACATCAATATTAGCTTCTCATCTCCTTATTATCCTTAAGCTAACGGCCAGGATGAAGCCATTAACTAGACTCTTTGTAACATCCTTGCCAAAATTGTTGATAAATTAAAGTCACAATTGACACCTTCACATCCCCTTTTCCCTTTGGGATTATTGGACTAGCATCCAAACCTCTATGGGTGATACTCCTTTCTCTCTCATCTATGGATCTAAAGTCATTCTTCCTCTAAAATTTAAAATCCCATCCTTATGGGTTTCCCTCTGTAGCTTTGTCTCTAATGAGGATTATCATCAAGAACATATAAAACAACTTTAACTAATAGAGGAACATCACCTAATTGATCTTCAACATCACCACATTTATCAAGATCACATCAAACATGCATAGAACAAAAATCTCAAAGAGTGTGAATTTAATATGGGTGACCTCATCTTAAAAGAAAATAAGAATGTCACTACTCTAGAAAGGAGCCAAAGTGAAATTTTTCTCCCAATTGGATTGGACCATATATTATCACACATAAGTATGGATATGGATCCTATCATTTAGCATCTCTTGATGGTAAACTAGAAATAGAACCTATCAATGCCTTCCATTTGAAACCTTTCTCTACCGTTAACATACCTACCAACGTGATCTTAGTCATATCCTAAGATCTTACTACCATTACTAGCCTTTCCATCTCTCATTATAATGATTTGGAATTATGTGGTCTACTATCACTTTCTTCTCTATGACCTTGAAGATGGGCACCATGACTATGCTAGCATATTACTTATGGAAACTTTCCTCCTTCTAGGTGGGAACCCCATAATAATTACATTTATAACCCTTTTATCTACCTACTAGAACCATGCTATGTGTTGACACATGTCACTTGTACATTTCCTCATCCCCTCCAAAAGTGGTTTAATTTTCTTCCCCAGTTCTATCCTAAAGTCAAAATTTTGGATGCTCATATCAAAAATATATCATATTCAAGAAAATAGACCACTCCCTTGAAATATAGTTGTTCATATAAGAAAATATTTCCAAAAGTATAAACTTCTCCCTTAAAGGATAGCTATCATGCATATCTTATCCTTCCATCTAAAAAGTCAAAAGTCAATATCAAAAGAAAAATATAAATGTAGAACACTTCCTCAAAGTATGGCTACTTTCTTATATAATGGCAAAAATCATCCCTCATTGATAATCCTTTCAAATTTCTAAAATCAAAAGCAAAATATCAAAAGAAATCATCCCGGAAAGCTTCCCATATTGATTAGCTTTCCCATCTATAACAAACTTCTTGTATTGATCAGTTTGCACCATATTTCTCAGATATGGGGCATAGACCTAGGAATTCCACCTAAGGTGAACCTATTTCCCCATATAAGATCCATCTTAACCCCTTTATTATGTCTACGGTGGGTCCATAAGCACACACTCCATCTTTCCTCAAAATATTAGGTATGACTAACTATCATTAGTTATATGTTAACGATTGTTCATGGTCGTAAGTGAAATGCTTTGTGTTGCTCCTTTTCACACATTCACCTCAATCCAATCAAAGGGAATATTTTCTACACATGATATTACCTGTGACAAAGTGTAATTTATCAAATTTTGGTCATGTTATCAATTTCACATCCTATCTAATTTCACATTCTTAACCATTTCCATTATATCTTCTCTATCTATTCTAGCTACTTTTATCATCCTTTCATATCTGTCTGTCTAAACATATGTCTAACATCTATATCCAATCTATCAAACCATCACTATGCCTAAAATATAAGATCATCTAAATCATCATCTATATCTAATCTCATCATTCCTATCATTATATCAATCTCTAATCCAATATATATTCCTCATCTCATCACAACTAATCTAATACAAGTTCTCGCATCTATCATGTCATCTAACATCGATATCTACCATATCATTAAATCAAATAATATAAACAAACCATTATATCAAAATCATAAAAATCAAAACCTTACATCATTAATATACCTATAACATCTAAAGTTGACATCCATAACATAATCAAAATCCATCATATGAACCATCACATAACACATGTATGCTGATAAAATCATAGATATGTATATATCATCATCAAATTGTATCCATACACCCATGATAGGCCTCTAAGACCTCTATCTCAAAAATATATACATCATAAATATCTATATACAATGTCCACCCACTAATTAGTGAACTAAATATTGGACAATATAAGTATCAAACCTTTCCCCCTAGGGTACATGACTATACATCTCTCTGTCCATCATCTCCTCCATAAAATGGACCAATGTCTCGACTTGGTTGTGTCACACTACCCATAATCCTAGATGGTATTGGTCACACTAACCTCCTTGATCTCTGCTCCCCTGCTAGGTACATTGCATAACGTGGTACATATGGTAATATCGATGCAATAATGCGGTCATAGTAGTGCACCTCTACACCCGGTTCCTTGTGTACTGATTTAATGACATAGTACTTAGTGGAGCCATTTAGTCAAATCCTTATGAAGCCATTGGTGCTTCGATCCATGATGCTATGATAAAAGGTACAACATCTCCAAATCTGTCCCTGTAGGCCTCCCATTGTCTATGATACCTATCTCTCTATTGTATAGTCATATATCTCTCCTAGCATAATCATGTAGCCTCTTAACGAGCTGCATACAGATCCTCCTATAAACAAGTTACCTCCATTGTGGCACCTCCATATTTACCCTCCTCTCTTCTAATCTTTCCCCTCTCTGCTCTCGCTGGAACCATCTCATCCCCATACAATCTGATCTCTACCCTCTCCTTTAATCCCTAGGATCCCATGCCTCTCGTCTTCCAATCCAAAACTCCCTGCCCCTACTACCACATCATCATCACTATCCCATGGATATCCTACCTCCTCTAATGGATTGACCATCACATTTTTAGGTAAGTCCCTCTCCACCTCATCTCTTCTATATCCGATAAGGGCCCTTAACACTATCTCGTGACAACCCCAAACTACCTCATCACTCATGGAACCTAAATGACCTACACCATCTTTAGCCTCCATCCCTGTACCTATATGATCCTCCTCATATAAAAAATATGGATATCTATTCCTGGACATATGAGAAACCATCGGTGTGGCCTCCATATTATTCAATTCACATCTAATCCACCTAACATCTCTGCATATCAATCCTCTCCTCTCTCCCTTCTATCTCCATGGGCATGTTGGGCCCTCAATCTCAAGAATCCAATAGGTAGCCCAATCACCAATGGATGCCTTGGTGTCCTAATCAAAACTATGTTCTTGTAGTCCTAATATTGAAGTAAAAATACCATGTCCAATCCAAACCTCCTCTTTGTAGCATACATCCATAGGTCATGATATTTATAAGCCAATAACACTGTACCAAATAAGAACACTATGCTATGCTCCACTATGTCTATGAGAACCCCAACCAAAGTACATAGAAATCTATCTCCACCAGGATATGGTAGTGCATAACATGATATTGCCATCATCACCAAATATATCAACCTACTCCTTAGTGTCCTTGACTCATATTGTGCCTCTATATAAAAGGCCCCGATTTAAATGTGATCTATTAGGCATCAACCCCAAATAACCATATCGATACACCAAATCTCCTCTCCAATGTAATAGGATTTATAGGTTCCCCCTGTATCGACGATCTCAAAATATGGTACACCTATTCCGGTGTCACCATCATCTCCTATGTTCTAAACCAAATTGTACTAGTCCTCACATCCCACCTATCAATCAATGCAATCATCAATCACACGTCCCTTGTTATCCTATGGTAATGGAAGAATCCACCTAGCCCTACTACCTCCAAGTGGTCCCACTCTACGTAAGTAACATCACCTATAATACGATCATGCATAATTAGGAATCTATCTTTGACATATAATGTACCCCGGCCTACAAAATACAATCAAATAGTCAATTGTTAGTAATCAATCATAAAAATACTCATTATTCTATTTATTTTAGTTAGCTAAACCCTCTATCTACCTAGTCAACACCGACCAAAGATGGGTCGAATCTACCTAGCCAAGGTCATCGATCTTTGGCCCCTATCAATGGAACCGCATCCAATCACCACCGACCACCGAATACCCTTGGTGTCAATTTCAAAAACCAAGGAAAAATGTGGAAAATAATTAAAAAATAACTAAATAATTTAAAAACTAAGCTAGGTCTTAGGCACTTACCATTTGTGAGTCCTTTGGCACTTTCTCACTCCTCCATTGGCCTCCATCTTTCTCCAAATATATTTCCAATCATATCTCTTGATTGAAAAATTCACACAATTCAAATGAGCTTAGTCGACTACCCTAGCCGCTTATATAGGCCACCGGTAGCTCTAGTCATCATCGACCTAACCCCATTTGCCACCAACCTAGCTAGGTCACTATCGACCTAACCATGAATTTTCATTCCCCGTTATATCTCAGCTAATCCCACCTCCTCATTATCTTTTCTTCCACTTTTGACTTGTGTGTTGTTCATAACACACCTACATTTTTTTCCATTAGACTTCCCTTGATATCTACATTCTCATTATGCATCCTTAGTTACATGGAATAGCCACGATATGCAATCATATTCGTGTCCCTCTTGGGGAACCATATTTCATCCTAAGCCCACCATTATGGCCATATTTTATCTTTGTCCCACTTGGATGCATATTTTTTATTCCTCATATATGAAGGATGTCGCATGAAATTTTTCCCTAGCATTTTTAAGACCATTCTCCTGTCTGTCCCGCATTTGTTTGCACATACAATTTGATGAATTCCTTTGACCCATTGGTCCCTTGGCTTGTACATCCATCTAAGTGGACTCCCATTAGCATCCCTCCATATTTCTATGATTTTTCTGACTCAAAATTCCATAGGACATTGCCATCATCTCCATTGAGGCCGTAATTTGTTCCTTACCGAAGTGATTCCAATATCACTACCATATTTTTTATTTTTTGTTTTTGTTTTTATCTTTCTCCACTTAGGGAATCTTATTTCATGCTCTATTTTTCACATCATTTCCACTCTTTATACTTCATCTATCTCTTTCAAACTCATAATCTATTCCTCTATCTATCATCATTCCCTAGTTTGAGGGGGAACCTCCATCATTATCTTCTATCACTTATCATTTTTGTCTTATGGATTTCCCAACACAAACAACTTGACAAAAAGGGGAAAGTATAGATGCCAATATTTGGTATCCCTTGTCTCACGTCCACTCCCTTTTATCATCTTTATTCACATACATACCTCTCTTCCCATTCAAATTTCCCCTTTCCCTCCTAAATCCCATTTATTTAAATTTCCCACTTTCTTATCTTACCCCATAATATGTTTTATTTAATCTAAATCCCATTTAATTAATCCCTAATCACCATTTACCCTCCCTAAATTCCCTTTTTGTCCTCCCTAGGCCTTCATTTAATAATTTTACCTCCCCTTTTCCTTTATTTAATATTTTCCTACCTCTCATCTACCTTTTATCTTCCCAAGACATCCCTAACCCATATTTACCACCCAAAACCATAATCCCATATCACAAGGGATCATTATCTCTTTTAAACCCTATTAATTGGTGTTGTCATTGATGTCAAGTAGCATTGATGACAAATCAGTGAAAGGTGAAGTGAGACCTTGGAAGGAAGTTCAAGATGGTCTCAATGCTTTGTAGGCTTGGTTGGTGAGGAAGGAGTCCAATGGAATAATATACATGGTAGGTATGTCTTTTTAGATGTGATACAAGTTAGGTATGATGGTATAAGCATGATAACAAGCTCTTACATTGAGTATCAGGTCATTTTGTGGAAGTCTCAGGTCAAACTGATTCACTTAGGTCAATTTCTTGAGCCTGATGAGGTATGAAAGGAATGTAAAGGTCATGAAAAGACCATGAGATCATGGAATTAACATAGTAATGTTTTAAGGGAAATATTTAAGAAAAAATAAATCTTATTCTAGGTCTTGAAGGAAAAATTAAAAAGATAGCCAAATTTTCTCTTGAGGAACCTAGTCGTTCTTGCATGCAAATGAGATTTTTAGAGATTAAAAAGAAAAATATGGTAAAAACTTCTAATGTGTATATGGATGTATTTTAATACTCCATGCCAAATATCATCATATTATGTTATGGGCATTTTGAGTTATTCGAGTTTTCTAAAACAACCTTATTGGAAAATGCATTTTGAGGCCTCTAGATACTTAGGCGTAAATAAAAATACGGTGTCTCCTTTAGATAAATCATACAAGAAATTTTTAAATAGGATTCCAAGACCGAGCTAGTGCAAAAATTCTCAAGTCATTTGGACATATTTTTGAATAGATATAAACAGGTTTAGTGAAGTAATTTCTCTCTTTCTGGGTGTGTTATGAATCGATAAAAACAAGAAGAAATTAATCTCAATGGTATTTTTTGATCACCTTTAAAGTGATTAAAATTAAATTTATGATGTTTTATAAGATCATAGGGTTTTTGAAGGTAAATTTTCATGAAGTTGTAAGTAATAATTCAAGTCCTTGATCTTGTTTAGATAATGCTCTTGGTATATACTTGGACAAGATATAAACAGTAGTCAAATTGATATTTCCAAGGGCTTAAATCCTCATCACAAGTCATGTATGAGATGCTTGATAATAACGAATATTCTCTAATTTAAGGATAGAGTATAATATTGAGTACACAATACTATCCTTTGGCTACTAAAACCTCAAAGACATTGGAGCAAGCTTGTGGTGAAACATCAGTGTATAATAGGCTTGACGAATAAAATTTTCAAGGGTGTATGTGTTTTCTCTCGTTAATATTTGATGATTGTTGTCATTTTTAATGGATTTGTATGGAATTTCATTCCTTGTTAGTCAATCTCATCTTGTTGCAAAGTATCTTTCTCAGAGGTAAGAACTCATGCAAAGTCTCCCATCTCTATCAAAGTGCAATTGTGATCTCAACTAGTATTTCTCCTTTCAAATGAAGGTTGTTAGAGCTCAATCATATTAATTCAAAGCACCTATTGTTTTTGTAGAAGGTTCCTAATGTTTTTATAAATTCTCCTTGTTCAAATGATTAAGCTGTCAGGCAAGCCATCTTCCTTTATCTACAATATAACAATGGTGTATTACAAAAAGCTCGAAAATTTCTTAACTTAGAATAGTTTAAAGTGAAGGTATTTTTTTCCATGAGCCCAAAAAAATCATTTTAACCCTTCTTGTGTCTGTGACTATCAAGATACCCTGAACTAGGGTTTTGATGGATTTTTTTGTTCATAAGGAAAGTTCTCACCCTCAATAATTCACGAAATATTGACCAAACCTTTTGTGGACGTAATTTTTAACTATTTTCAAAAGGAATGGGGTCAATTGGATGATCTGCAGGAGTAATAAATTACTTTTTTTTTTTCAAAACCATGCTCATCTCGTTGGTTTCGCTAAAATAAAGCAAGTATTTTCATCATTCCTTCGTCTCAAAACATGAGAAAAGTCCTTTAAATTCCAAATTGGTCTCTCTTCTATATGAATGCATACTTGGATATCAATTTGTTCTCGTGAAGTCTCTTCTTCCTTATATACGGGGTCATGAAAAGCTCATTACAACTTTAACCTCTCATATTCCTTTCTAAAATGATGGATATTTCATCCAAAAAAATTCAAGTGTATAAAGAATGTAAAGGGTGTGAACAATGTCTTCTTATCACGGTGAGTACATTATTACCCTTACCCTCAACCGAGAAGTGAATAGTGTATCATGAGCTTCATAACTCAATGCATTATAAAAAGGTTTAATATATTATTCAAAGGATGTATATGTGAAGAAGTAATAAAGTACACCCTATTTCAACTCAAGGAAGCTTGAAGTACATAGGTCAACTCTAGAAGTTATAAATCTCTCTATTCCTACAATTGTGTGCACAAAATTGAATGGAAGTCAAAACAACTAGTAAATATTTGAAAAAAACATTTCCTCTATGCATGCTTGAGAGAAATGTGAATAGAAAAGACTATTGTTTCTTACTCTAAAAGGGAATGTAAAAATTAAAGTATAGATAACTAAAGTAGAAGAAGTTGAATAGATGATAGAGGATGATAACTCTGAGTTCTTGAGAATGAAAGAAGTTGGAAAGTTTAGATAAAATATATTTGGTAAGTGAGATTTTTGTTGAGTGGAAGAAAGCGTGTGAAAAAGGATACAATAGAAAGTAGAGGTTAATGATGTGTAAGAAAACTAGAAAATAAACGAGAGATGAGAAAACATGAAGAATGTATGCATACATAATATATACCTAATGAAACATGATACATACATGAAATGGTAAGGAATAATAGTAAATTTGACAAATAAGAAATCTAAGAACATGTTCAGGAGTAAAAAATAGAGATCAATAATAGAGGTGAAGATTTGATGAATACAAGAAGAATGTGAAATGAAGAAGATAATTATTTGCTCAAGGACAACAATGCAAATCAAGTGATTATGAAGAGTCAAGGAAAACAATGAAGATGTTGAGAGAGAGGGTATGGATATGAAAATAGTAAGAGACTAGAAAAATTAGAGGGAAGTGATGGTAAAATACTATAAGTCTATGCACAACAATTGAAAGACATGCAATAAGTTCATAGACATGATGATTATAATGAGGTTTACTAGGTGAGTTCTTATTAGATAAAAATGAACAGAATGAATAAAAATACATATCAAAGAGGTAGATTCAATAATAAGGATGATGGTGAACGTTAATAGACAACTATAAGAGCACATAAAAACTCAATTTATTGAGAGACAATAACAAAACCAGAGAATGAGGTGTAATATGAGAAAATGAAATAATTTTGCAGTAAAGGGATCATGATCAGTTTTATGAAGAAACATGAAACTAAATGATCAAATTAGAAATTATAATTATATTTTTCTAAGTAGGTTCTTGGGTTATAGGTTTAGGATCAACTTACAAGTTGCATCTTGCTAAATTATCCTAGTGGGTGCTTGGTAACCTTATAATGGGTGCTAGAGGGAATGTGAAGTGGGTGCTTAACCAAACTAGAAATCATTGTATGTTAAGAATGGGAATTCTTAATAAAAGACATTGATTTCAAGTGGGTTTTCTCCCTCCAAGGGTTTCTTACTATAAATTTGGTTTCATGTATATTTTTCTTCTTACAGGTATCTTGATTTGTGTTCATAGTTTGTTAATTCTATTTAAGAAGTTTTAGAATTTGCTAATTTGATCAAAACTGATTCACCCCCGATAATTGTAATATCCAACAATTGGTATCATAGCATGGTCCTGTGGAGTTAATCCTAACAGCTTGGAGGTGATCTTGAAGTCATAAGCATGTGTACATCAATAAAGTCTAAGTTGAAGAAGAAGTATGAGATTTATCAAGCCCGATTAAAGAGTTAAAAGATGAAATCAAGCTCAAAGATGCAAATTATCTTGAAGGACTCCAAGAAGTGGTAGTCAACTGTTGATAAGTTATCAAAAGATCTAAGTGTCAAAGAAAATTATTGTATTAAACTTGAGGAAGAATTGAATACTTCAAAGGATGAGATAGACTAAGTTAAAGTTAAATTGATTATACACCAAAGACACCCTAAATGATGAGATCATTCTGGACTGTAAAAATGAAGCAACTCAATGTGAAATGGAGCATGAAACTAGTCATGAGTCATGCAAAGAAGCCATCAAGGTGAACTAAATGAAAAATTGATAATGATAAGAGAGGAACTAGAGCAAGGAAGGTAAATAGATGAAGAGGCTGATTCCAATAAGAAAACGAACAAGAAAGCAGACAAAGATAGGAATATCCAAGTCAACTAGATAACCAAATACATCCAGGTATGAGAGGAAATTTAATGGTTATTGTTTCTCATGTTCTGAGTTTGGACATAGAGCTAGAGAGTGTATGAAAAAATATGAAAAAGAGCACCCATGGAGATCTTGTGCTACTAAATATAAAAGGAATATAACGTGTTTCAATTGTAGAAATAAATTTCATTTAGCTAGGCATTTCTTAGAAGTACCTCTAAGACAAGTTAGCAATGACAATCATTACTCAGAAAAAGAATAAATCAGGTCATATGTTATACATGTCATGAAGTTGGGAATTTCTCAAATAACTTCTATAACCATAGACAACCCAAGCCTCAAATACATCCGAAAAGAAGAAAATGAAATGGGTATATATAATCAAGAAGCGAAGTCGGGAAGTTGAGAAAGAAAAGAACGAAAAGAAGGTGACATGGGTAGATATGAAAGAGTCACAACAATCTAATATTGTATTAACAAAGAATGAAAAAGGTAATAAACATGAAAATAATTCAAGTACAAAGGGTGAAGAAACTCTTCCTCAAGTAGTGGTAGAGCAAGTGTATGAATTACAACATGCATGTTTGTTAGGATACCAAATAGAAGATGAGAGATCAGGTAATGAAGTTATTTTACCTAGAAATGCAACCAAGAAATTCAACAAGATTGTGAGGAAAAGGAAAGGGAAAATGGAGTCATCATGTTGTTATGATGACTTTATGTTATTTTGAGATGATTCAAGGCTCACAATATGCCTTCTCTAAGCTTCTAGGAGGCATATTCACTTAAATGAAGCATTGGAGTCAGAATGAGTCTTCTCCATGATGCATAAGGTATGTAATCCTATGATTTGTCAAGGTTTTTTTGGGTTCTCTTGTGTAAAAGTCTTGAAATCAGTTGTATGGTGGTTTGAAGCTCTTGTTGGTCTAATCATGATTAAAACTACTTATCTAAGATAGTTGTGTATGTTCATAAGTCTCATGACCTTGTCTTATGAAGTATGTAAGTATTGTTGAATATATGAAGATAGGAAGGTGTATATTGTCATCACTAGGTGTTGAAAAGAGTGGTGTCACTGTCAAGAGGTCTGTTATGTGGTCAAATGCAACATCAAATTTTTCAAATTTCTATTCTTAGTCATGAAGTCTTTTCATCATCAGTCTATGGTCAAAGGTCCAAATTCATATTGAGCATACTCCCTAGGGGGAGTTAGTAGATTCATGAGGTCTAAGATTTATAGTTGTCAAGTCTGAGTTCTATGGAGTATCATGAAGTAACCATGTGTTTTTGTAGCTTGCATTCAATGTGTTCATGAGTCCATCACATGTATGGAGCTATGTAGATGTCACAGAAGTTGTCAAGTATCATAATGCATAAGTATTATTCTCATGAGTTCATGAAATTAAAATTTGGTGTATAGTCCCCTAAAATCCCTTTGAAATTGGTTTAAGGAGATCAAGTCCTACTTGATCAGTTATATCTCAAATAGCTTGACTGAGATAGTGATGTGATCAAGAAAAAACATTATTAGGTTTTTCTTCCAAGAAAATTCAGGTGCTACAGGTATGAGATTGGGATGAGCATGATTAATATTCATTTGAAAAGGTACTATACATGGTTACAAATGTTTTTGCAAGGTGTGAACACTAGCTTAGAGGAGATAAGAGAAAAATCAAGACAAAATGCTACCTTGCTGCCTTGACTAGGTTTGCACAGTCCTCTTAAGCGACAGAGATGGAAACTCAATTTCGAATGGTCAAAAGGATTTTGAAGCTAAAATTTTGAACAAATAATCTAATCTCATAAGGCTAGAGGATGGAAAAGGTCTGAGGCTTGAAGAAAGTGTATCTTTTTAGTTATACATGAAAAAATCAAAGTGTTTTCTCATGATAATAAGTGGTGGTACCTCGAGTAAAGATGAATACCTACAAGGTTAGAGGAGGAAAATTACATGTTTTTCGAGAGGCACTGTAGAATCATGTTTTTTCATCGTGGCAAAGTGGTATGAATTCTTAAGACTGTGTTGCAAGAATTCTTCACATGAAATGAGATATACAATCAGTCACAGTTGAGAATAAGGTAAGTGCACCCTATCAAGAAAGAGAAGCTTGAAGTTAAAATCCTTCAATAAGGTAGTTCTCAGTGCTCTATGATGAAGAACCAAGAAGAATTAGTCCATGAAGATAATGAAGTGTTCTAAAGTTAGTAAACCCCATGTAAGAATGAGACCCTCATATTATTTTGATAAAGGCATGTGAAATCAGGTCTGAGATGAAAGGATACCTCTTTGGACAAGTTTAGGATTGATTGAAGTCATGTAAAGTCAAGAGAACAAGATAATAATGTTAGAATTGAAATAGGTCAAAGGCATATTGTTTGAAGTCAAGGAGAGTAATACAGATCAAAAGGGAGAATTTTTTCATTCAAAAGTGTGAGAGTTGATTGATGGTGTAGGTATATGGAGGTATTATAAGGTCTATCCTAGCATATGTTCAAGGGAGATTTGTTGAGGCTCAATATAATTTCATGGATATCTACATGCTACTCATGGTGAGATAGGAAAATTATTTGCAAAGGAAGAGTTCCCTGTACTCAAGGGAATTCAAGGTAGGCACATGAGTTAGGAAAGTGAAACACCATCCAAAGGGGAGCTTGTGGACAAGTAAGTTTAATTTCTCATGTTTCATTTTCCTTAACTATCATTGGTTCATGTCAAGTGGTCAAGATACCTTTGTCAATGATGTCAAAGGGAAGAGATATAGAGTATGTAACTAGAAACCAGGTATGCAAGTGTTTGTCATCAAAGTTTATAGGTTTCTAAGTAGGTTTCCATCAATGACAAAGGGGGATTTTTTTGAACCCTAGTCATTGGTGTTGTCATTGATGTCAAGTGGCATTGATGGAAAAGCAGTGAAAGGTGAAGTGAGACCTTGTAAGGAAGTTTAGGATGGTCTCAGTGCTCTATAAGCTTGGTTGGTGAGGTAGGAGTCTAGTGGAAGCATGACATGGCAGGTATGGTTTGTTTAGATGTGATATAGTTTAGATATGATGGTATAAACATGATAACAAAATATTATAGTGAGTATCAGGTCAGTTGGTGGAAGTATCAGGTAAAATTGATTCATTTAGTTCCATTTCTTGAGCCTGATGAGGTATGAAAGGCTGGTATAGGTCATGAAAATACCATGCGAGCATGAAAGCAACCTATTAATGTTTCCCAAGGAATATTTGAGAAAAATAAAATATTATTCTAGGTCCTGAAGGAAAAATTCAAAAGTTATCCCAATTTTCCCTTGAGGAACCCAGCTATTGTAGTCATTATTTTACCCTCAACACCTCTTTCTAACCCCAAACATACCAACCTATCATCCAAAGATATGTTAGATGCTCACTTGAGGTGCATGTGGGCATTGAGCCCTAATGGGTGTAATTATTCCCTTCATTTAATTAACTCTTATTTTATGTCATATTCAAACTAGGGGTGTGTCGAAGCTACATGCAACAAGAAGGATCTTAGTGATCTAGTAATTGATTGTAGGTATTTATTATTTTGTTTATATTTTCTAGGGTTTTTTGCAGAGTCTTTAGGATTCCATGGCCAAAGCATTATTAAAAATAAACTATAAGAAACTTTGTGAAATAAATATTCATTTCTGAAATAAATAAATCTTCGAATTAAACATGCTATCGAAATAAACACATTCTTGTAGAATGAAACAAATTTCTAGAAATAAACACATTCTTGCAAAATGAAACAAATTGTTGGAAATAAAAACATATTGTAGAATTAAACACACTATATTAGAAATAAACACACTTTTAAAAATGCTATTAAAAATTCTTGTAAGGAAATAAGAGTCTAATTTACAACACTTGTAGGGATAAGTACATAACAAAATTTAAATTGAAAAATCAAAAGCATTTATAGAATTAACACTTATGATTTGCATGAATTGCTTAGAAATATAAATACCGAGTAAAATAAATAATCTTGATTCTTGGATGAGTGCTACCTTGCTCCACCTTGAATCGGGAGTTGAAAAAGTATGATTCTCTCAAAATGAAATGGATATATTATTACTTAATTGTTCTATCTTGCAAACTTTGTATATCTATTATATATATCATCTATATATATATATATATATATATATATATATATAATCTATCTACAAGTCCTTATATATATTTCATCATCCGAAGATGTATTTACAATCATAAGTTATCAATATCTATCCATATATCTATAGGTTCTAGTGAAAAAATAGTTTTCAAAGTAGATGTGGAATTTAGAAACCTTCTTTGAACATACGATTATCCGATCCCACAAAAGTATTTTTGGAGTATGAAGATTAAAAAATCTATTGATCGATCTCGATTGGAAGGCCCATTTATTTCTCTATCACTGGATGTTGTCAAAATAAACAGATTCCCATTGATTCTGGAAATTTGGAGAAGTTCCAGAACCAAAGGGAACTATTCTGGAACTAACCGCAAAAGTCTTGGAGCTAAGCTCATGAGTTCGGAACTAAGTGTTGGTATTCCAAAACTAAGCAATAGAGTTCCTTTGTTGAGTGATGGAGTTCCAAAACTAAGCCTGGAGGTTCCGAGCTAAGCCGTATTGAAGCCAATGTTCCCAAAAAGGTGTTGGTTGCTTCATACTTTGTTCTTGTAACTAAATGTGACCTATTTTATTACAAAAACTGAATTTCCACACACTTTGTTAGGAATTACAAAGTTTTTAGACGTTAGAACTAAATCAAACAAAAGATGGAAAATTACATCCTAACTTATACTAGATCAAACAAAATCCACAAAATGCATTCAAACTTGATAAAAAGGAGAGTAAAATAATATCATTTATTGCACACTAATGAGGCATATTTTGGCCTTATCATCTCCCCCAAACTTAATTGTTTGTAAGTCCTCTTAAAAAATTTACTCTTCAAAAGTTGGGTTGTGAATTCTACATTCCAATTGAATACTAAGGTCAAATGGATGGGCCGAATATCCTAATGCTTTAGTTCAGAATCACTATACCCCGATCCTTCTTCTATATTTATCTTGCACTCCTCAAAGTTGAGTGTGATCTTGAGGCTATCTCGGTTTTCCATGGAGATATGGGAGTGAGAAGGATATGAGTCCTTGTTCTCATTCCCATCCACATGCCCTTGCATTTTTCATTGACCTAAGGGATTAGTGTACACAAAACTTGATATCTTTCTAGACTCCATATTACGTTCATGGGAGATATCACTTCTCTTCTTCTCAATGCAACAGTGAGAAACTCCCATCTCTTCAAGCATCCATCATAAATATCTTCAAAGTTTTTATTCTCCTCATAATAGGTGAAGGAATCAATACTTTTTGTAGACTAGAAAGATAATGTGCCTTGAATCGACTATCAAAGGCATGGGATCTGAAATGTATAGCAAAGGCAGATGGTTTTCCATAGTGAGCTCTCATGCAGAGGCCAAATGAACTAGCCTTTAATAAATGTTTAGAATCCCTCTCTTTCCATGCTATCTAATTTTGAAGTATAGAAACAAATGCATTCAAGTTGGATTTCCCCTACATACAAATTGATCATGAAGCATGTATTATTTTCCAGCATAAAGTTGCAGAGATAGAATTTGCAGAGAATATTTTTCTACTCTGCACTGGCTAAGGAATATGTTGTCATGAACTTTGATTCATCTTTTATTTCATGTGGAAGGCCACATGCAATCCTTGATAGTTTCAATAAATAAATTTCTCTTCCAGAAAGACACTATATGTAAGAGAAGGTCTCCTGCATGTGAGTAATATTTCACTCATTATACAAACCATTTGTATCTTTACCAGACATTTAAATTTGTCTTCTTCCATTTTGTAAAATTTTTCTTCCCACTCTTTCCTTGCCTTCTTCTCCTCTTCCATATTGCTTCTTATTTCCTTATTGAATGTTTTAAATTAATTAAGCTTTCTACAGGTATCATCACATAATTTATTAAGTGTTTAGTAAGTCAATTCAGTTTGTACAACCTGATTCATTGAAGATATCTTTGACATAACACTTTGTTTACTAGCCAATTGACATTCTTTTTCTTTTTCTACCATTTTTGTTTGACCAATGTCAATTCTTCAGTCCTATCTGTGAGCTGAGTTTTTAGTTGCTCAATGAGCATTTCCCTATGCTCCAATTTTTTCTTGAGGAAGTTTAATTCTTCATCCTTTTCCTTAATGATAAGTTCTACTCTAGACAAAAACAAAGCCTATCTAACTTTTTGTTTCTCTTCTTTTTCTATAAGTTCCTTGGGGAATGAGCCTTGATCTTCCACCAAAGGGGATTTCCCTTTCCATTTCCAAGATTCCAATTCCTATTCCTCATGTGATAGTGTTGTTGAGTCACCCATCTCCTAAAAATCTTGTTCTTCAAATCTTTCATCTTATTTCTCCACCTCAGTTTGACTTGGTCAAGGAGGAGACATTTCCATGCTACCTAGAATATCAACAACTTCTTTCTCCAAACCATCATGTTCTTCAATATCCACTGGAGTTTCCCTAGACCTCTTATGAACTCTTCTTCTTTAAGGAGCTTCAAAATGTCCTGTAGTGGGCTTCCTCCTTGAGCTTATTCTGATTTTTACTTCATGATCCATCTTAGGTGAAATATCACTATCAGAGACAGATATTAGTTCTTTTGGTATTGTTGCAGAGGAAGGAGTTTCTTTTGAAGACACAATAGGTTTTGCAGCTTTGATAATCCTTTCAGATCTCCTCCTCTTTGGCACATTAACCCCACTTATTTCCTTCTTTTTTCTCTGTAGGGGTCAATCTCCAAATTAATTTTAGGGGAGAAAGGGGTTGGTATTCCCCTCCTGATAATATCGGGATTTGTTTGAATTTGTTAAGGAAATTTTCCCATGCTTCTTCTCCATTTTTCTTTGAGAGAAAATGGTGCTGACAGACCAAATGGACTAATCCATGATGTCTAATTGTCCCAACTCCCCAAGAATACCTCTAAGCCATTGTATGGATGGAGTCAAAGAGGAACCCTAGAAGGTTTACTATATACTCTTGTTTTGCAACCCCATACCTAAGATATATCAGCATCTTAAGGACCTCTCTTCCCACAGTCCCAAATTGGCCATCGCAAGTTAGGTACTTAACTACCCAAAATGCTACTCTCAAAGGGTTTGGGTGGGCTGGCTCTTCTGACCCCTTGATGATTTTATTAGTATTATAAATATATTGGGGTTTAGATTCCCCCTCTTGTATCAAGGTTTCCACCAGTTCTTTTAGGGTCCCCTTGATAGGATTTGGGACATGTACAATTGGTACCCCAGATACATTACTCATTGTATTTATAGTAAAGGGAATTATAATGATTTAACCTTAGTTTTGGATTTTTCTAAATTTGCAACTAATTCCCTTACTAGTTTGTCATTGTACTTTGAGAATTTCTTTAGAAACTCCAGCCACCCCCCTGTGTTCAAAAATGGTTGCCACTTCTCCATCTACAAGAAGTTTTGTATCATCCTCTGGATCTGACTTATTTTTGATACCCATGGCAAAGAGGATGATTCAAATCCTTACTCTGTCAGGAGATAGCTGCGGAACTACTGGATTTGGCTATGGAACTATTGGATTTGGCTGTGAAACTGTTGGGTTTAGCTACGAGAATTCAAATATAATTCTACTATTTCTTCCTTGAATTTTTCTACAACTACTTCTCAATTTCATTTATTCTGCCCAAATGATAGCTCATTATTAATATGCCACCACTTTTACTTATTCAATTGACATCACCCTCATGATTACTTGCTTTTAATCATAATGTACAATAAATGACTCATCATACCAACTACTTAAATCAAGTCTAATCACACATGCGAACTTTTAATTTAACCTTTAATAATATCAAGACATAATTACCTTCCTTTTTGATGTAATTCTTCCGCCTTGATGACTCATCATTCCTAGGAAAAAGTGAAAAATAAAAATGGTTAGAAAAGACAGTTGGAATTCCAAAGAAGTTTCTTTTATTTAAATTAGCCATTTATTGAGGGGAAAAACTGCCATTTCTATTTTTCAATTGGTCTTTGAGATATTTTTTGGGAAGAGAACTCCATTTACTTGGTTTTCATTCCATCCCTTTTTATTTTATTTTTACTTTTTTTTTTTCAATTTTTTCATTTTTGGGGAAGAGAATGCTATTTGTTGTTTTCCATTCTCTTTCCTTTATTTTGGATCCATGCATCTCGATTACTTGATAATTTTTGAAGAACTTGGTTCTTCCATATGATCAAATTCCTTATCTCGCTTCAAGAACTCATCCTTGGTAGGAGGCTTCCTATATAGTTTTAGCCTCTGTCCATTTAATAGAAATTTCCTTCTACTACCATCAATGTGAAGTAGCTAAATAGAGCCATTGTCAAATATCTTCTCAATCTGATAAGGTCCTAACCACCTCGTTCTCAATTTGCCTTTGAATTGTTGGTACTTGGAATCAAATAGTAACACTCAATCTCCTACCTTGAATCACCTTTAATTGATATGTGTATCATGCCACTGATTCCTTTTGTCTTGGATTATCTTTGTCTTTTGAAGTTCTTCCAATCTCATCTCATCTAATTCATTGAGTTGTAGAATTCTTTCCTTTTGTGTTGCATCTAATTCAATACCCAATTTAGCTATTATTCTCAATGTTTGTAGTTCAAATTCAATGGGTAATAAGGGACTTTTCCCATAGACTAAATCATATGGTGAGAACCATGTTTTAGTATTCCAAGTTGTGTTATAAGTCAAGAAAACTTTAGGTAACCTCTTCACCCAATCTCTTCTATGTGTTTTAACTGTTTTGGTGAGGATGTTTTCCAATTCTTTGTTTTTCACTTCTGCTTGCCCATTTGATTGTGGGTGATAGGGAGATGAATTCCTATGATTGATCTGATAATACATTGTGAAGGCCTAGATCATATTAGACATTAACCATGGACCTTGATTTGAAACTATGCTTCTTGGTACACAAAACTTCATCATAATTTTGTGCCACGAGAAAATCAACAATCGCATCTTTATTAGAATTTGTTGAATCCCGCACCTATGCCCACTTTATCACATAATCAGTACATACAAGAATGTGCTCTTTTCCTTATGAAGGAGGAATAAAAGGGCCAACAAAATCCAGCCCCCACCTTTCAAATGGTTCAATCACTACTTGAGGTTGTAGAGGCATTTCACTGGTGAAAGTTGGTTGTCCCATCCTTTGACAAGGATCACACTGATTTATGTATTTCTTCACATCTTTATAAATATATGGCCAATAATAGCTTGAGCCAAGTATTTTGTGTGTTTTTATTTTCATTGAAAAGTGTCCTCCACTTGGTTCATCATGACATGCCCTAAGTATGTCAAATATTTCACCTTCTCTCACACACTTGCGTAAAAACAAATCATGACCATATTTAAATAACATTCCATTCAACCATTTAAATTGTGCAATCGCTTTTTTTTTTTATTAATCTTTTTTTTTTTCTTATTAAAATAAGGGGAAAACTTCCTTATTGTAAGATAATTTTCCATATCAGCAAATCATGGCATATCAAATGAAATAGCAAATAATTGCTCATCCGAAAAGTTGTCCTTAACTAGATCTTTCTCCCATGTAGTGGTTAATCTTGACAAGAAATCAGCTACCACATTATATTATATTGGATTATCCACAATGGTAATATAAATTTATTGTAAATACAATAACCATCTAGTTATCCTACATCCAACCACTAGTTTGTTCATTAAGTATTTAATTGTTGATTGATCTCGTATGTACAAATATTTTGTACCCTGTAATATAATGTCTAAACTTATTAATTACATAAATCACAACAAGAAATTCTTTTTCAGTGGTGGTGTAATTTCTTTCAGTGGGATTAAGATTTTTACTAAGGTAGTAAATAGCATACATTTTCTCTTCTTCATCTTTTTATCCCAGAACTACACCAATTGAGTTATTTGAGGCATTAGTTTGGATGTGAAAAGGATTCTCCCAATTAGGTCCTCTCAAAATTGGGGCGGTGATTAATTTTTCTTTAATTTCTTTAAAGCATGTTGACACTTTTCATCCCAATGAAATTCAAAATCCTTGGTATGAAAACCAAACATGGGGGCAGAAATTTTACTAAAATCTTTAATAAAATGTCTATAATATCTAGCATGTCCTAAAAATGACTTGATATCTCGTGGGGGTTTGAGGAACAAGAATTCTAAAATAATCCCGATTTTGTTTTGGTCAACTTGAATTCCTTTTTTGAAATGTGGTGTCCTAGTATAATCCCCTCATCAACCATCATCAAGAATTTCTCATGACAAAGAGATAAATGGTGTTCTTTGACATCGTGCTAATATTCTATCCAATTTTTTCAATGCATTATCAAATGTTTCTCCATGAATAGTAAAATCATCCATGTATACTTCAACACAATCATTGGTTAGATATGCATAGATTGCTAGTACACCCCTTTGGAATGTTGTTGGAGCATTACATAGTCCAAATGACAATACCATGTAGGCAAAGGTACCCCATGGACAAGTAAATATAGTTTTTTCCTGATCCTCAGTAGCCACCCTAATTTGATTATATCCACTAAAACCATCTAGGAAGGAAAAGTATTATTTACCTAAAAGGTTGTCTAAAACTTGATCTATGAATGGTAAGGGAAAATAATCTCTAAGTGTAGATTTTTTCAATTCCCTATAATTAACACAAATTCTCCATTTTCCATTCTTTTTGGGCACAATCATAAGAGGAGACACCCACTGACTATCTGAGATAGGGTAGATAAATCCTACTTGCAATAACTTTTCAATTTCCTACTTGACTATGTCCCTCAAGGCTAGGTTGATCCTTCTTTGAGGTTGCTAACTAGTTTAACATTTTTAGTATAAATGTGATGGGTAAAAATACTTGGATGGATTCCTTTCATGTCCTTATAGTCCCAAGTAAAATATCTAGTATGAATTTTCAAAACATCAAATAATTTAACTTCTTGATCATTTTCAAACCAACTATTAATGTTCAAAAATTCACTCGGCTGAATTTCAATTTGTTTGGTTCTAGTGTGTGATGAATCTGATTTTTTGAAAATGTTCCATTAGGGTGTTTAGTGGACATGAATTTGATAACAACATATGATATGTAGAAACATCTCTAAAGTTCCTTGAAGAATAATATTGGAAAATAGATAGTAGGTAGATTTATGATACTTATCTTTTTGTTAGTCAAACTCCCGTCACTACTAATTTACAAATATTCCTCATCATTACTCGATATCTTTGAGATTGAAGATACTAATTCCATAGCTATTTATTCTCCTCTCCAAGAGAAACATTGTTCCTCTGAAGTGAAATTATTTGCATCTTCCTAGAATTTTTGTGGTTATGAAGATAAGTATGCATGTTCCAGAACTAAGTATGAAGGTTAGGAACTAGTTCGACGGTTCTAAAACTAAGTCCAAAGGTTGCAGAACTATCCCCGATTATTCCATAGAAAAGCTCGGTGATCATTCAATGGATGATTAATCATATTATCCACCTCCTATATGTGATCCTGCAATGTTATCATAGCCAAAGAAGATAAATTCTATTTATTAGTATCAAGATCATGAACCTATAATTGTTCTTGGTTATCAATAAATAGTCGTGTAGAATGATATAAGGAAATTTTCTTAGAATTCTTACCATTTGAGATAGTCATATCAACGATCACGCAATCAATAAAGGAAACAATTGTAGCTAACCATGGTCTACACAAAATAATGGGATAACCAAATGTTTTACCTTTTGGCCATACTCCCATGACTCCACCATAACTATCACATCTTCAATGATTCCTTCTAGTTTTTCTACTGACTGATCTTCCATTTGTAATATGGTGCTAGTAGGTTATATACATGTTAATGGTAATGTTTTCAAAGTGTCCACTATCATCACATTTATAGTTGTTCCCAAATTAACCAAAAAAATGTATATCTTTATTTCTATAGAGATAGATATAACAGGCTTCTAGGATCCCCATATTTGGGAAGTAAGAGTTTTCCCGCTAATAAATCATGAAGTTTCCCATCTATTTTAATAGTTATAGGGTACTACTTATTCCTATCATGTCTTTTCAAAAATATAATTTTGATTAATTTGTTTAATTTAGGAATGTCCTTGATTGCTTGCAACAATGGTATTTCAATATTTAGTTTCCTTAATTCTTGCACTAATTTAGATTCCTTGGTCTCAATAACTTCTTTAAATCTTTCTGGAAATGGATTTTCAATAGAGTTTCTATCTGGCTCCTCTTTTTCTTTTTCATCCTCCTTAGGAACAACTGAACTAGGAGTTTTAGTTTCTTCTGTCATCTTAGTAATTATAACAGGTGGACTATTAATTATTTTTCCAAATCTTGTTTGAATATCCTTACAATCCATGGCATTAAGATCAACTAGTTTTTCTTGCTCTGTTCCATAGATAGGGGTTGTTTGTTTGTTTTTGGGATTAGCCACTAGTTGTGCTAGCATTTGTGTTTGAACCACATTTTCAGTTTGTGAACCTTGTGTTGGAGAACCCATTATGGCCTGTTGATGTTGGTTGGGATATGTTCTTCCTTGAGCATAGTTATTAGGGTTCCACCTAGGTTGTGACCAAGTATAAGGGTTACTCTGACTAGACCATGGTTTTTGGTGTCCCTGAGCATACCAAGCTTGTCCTGCCCAATCCTAGGGATTCCATGTTGTTTGAGGGGTCCAAGGTGGTTGTCCCCAATTTTTGGTACTATCTAAGCTTCCCATGGCATCATCCAGGATTAGGAACAAATCTTAGTATGAACTTCCCTTGGCTAGGTTGTCTCTGGAAAAAGTTTACTTCTTCTGTAGTGGATGAAGTGCTAGTTTGTTTAAGATGATTTTTTATGAATGGAAGAAGAGAACAAACATTAGCTTCATGTTCCCTAGATTCACAAATAAGACACATTTCTGTTTTATCTAAAGGACAATCCCTTATTACATGATTCTTTCGCATCTAAGTCGTACATATCTAATGGTTCAGTATAAACATTTTCTTTGGCTTACAATCCATCCATGGTGGAAGTTAATTGAACTAGGATGTCTATTTTAAATTTTTCTAGTTCATCCATAAGTTTGTTCATGTCTTGATTTGTAGTTTTCATAGTTTTTCCTTTCCTAGGTCCACCCCTTGTTCTTGAATAACTTCTACAAATATATTTAATATCATTCAATCTTAATTGATTGATGTTTCCACCTCCCATTAAATTAAGGGATTCCATAGATTCATCATCCAAAACTTTAAGAAAAATGGTATTTCTTAGCTCTTCTTGAAGTACAAATCCACAAATTTTACTTACAAAGAGGAATATATCTAAATAATCTTACATATTTTCATCCTCTTCCTGTTTGATCCTAAAAAAATTGTCCTTCATGTTTCTCCATCAACAATACTCTTGGCATTTGTCTAGGAAGGAAGTTTCCGTTTGTGCCCAAGTGGTAATAGAATTGGATGTTAATCCCATAAACCACCTCATTGTAGCATCTTTCGAGTGGATGTGAACAACTCGATTTTTGATTTTTTGTTTTATAGTCATATGTATAACACAATACTTTAAATTCAAATAATAATTGGTAATGGTCCTCAGATGAAATACCTCTAAATGTAGGCAAGTGTGTAGGTGAATTATTCTTCATAGGTGTATCATCATCCTCCAACTGAATTGGATAGGTAAAGGTCCTATCAGGTTCTATTTCAGCTTCTCGTGCCATATCTACAATATCTTCTAGATATTTTTCCCGATCAATTTGGTATGTGATCCACTTTGGTGAAGGTGAAAAGTCAAGAGTAGGAGGTTGATTACTCAATTAAGAATAAAAAATCTCTCTAAGAGGGACTTGGGCTATAATCCTTCTCCTAAAAGTTCCACTTCCTTCTATTGATTGATCCAAAAATTCCAAAGGTGGAAGTTATGCTTCTTGTCTAACATGAGACAATGGTGCTTCTAATTCTTGCTCAACCTCCTTATTTGAACCAGAGGATGATGATAGTTCTTGTTGAGATATTTTTGGGAGAAATATACCCTTTGAGTCTCTTGGTCTACTCATAAATTTTATGATAATGTAGGGAAGATTTTTCAATTACTAGATGTATGATTGTTGCTCTTGTTGACACCTAATTAGACAATTCTAACTAGTGCCCTGGAAACGGTGCCAAAAATGATGGGTGTCATTATTCCCTTCATTTAATCAACTCTTAGTTGATGTCATATTCAAACCAGGGGTGTGTCTGAAGCTATATGCAAAAAGAAGAATCTTAGTGATCTAGTAAGTCATTGTGGGTATTTATTATTGTGTTTATATTTTCTGGGGGCGTTTTACAATGTCTTTAGGATTCCCTGGAAAAAGCCTTATTAAATCTAAACTATAAGAAACTTTCTGAAATAAAAACTCATTCTTTGAATAAATAAATCTTGAGAATTAAACATGGTGCTGGAAATAAACACACTCTTGCAGAATGAAACAAATTGTTGGAAATACACACACGTTGTAGAAGTAAACACACTTTCTTGGAAATATTTTTTTTTGAAAATTTTGTTTAAAATTCTTGCAAGGAAATAAGAAATATACCCTTTGAGTCTCTTGTTCTACTCATAAATTTTGTGATAACGCAGGAATATTTTTCAATTACAAAATGTATGATTGTTGCTCTTGTTGACACCTAATTAGATAATTAGAATTAGTGGGCCCCTAGAAATGATTCCCAAAATGATGAGTTTTGTTATTCCCTTCATTTAATTAACTCTTAGTTGATGTCATATTCAAACCATGGGTGTGTCTGAAGCTATATACAAAAAGAAGAATCTTAGTGATCTAGTAATTGATTGTAGGTATTTATTATTTTATTTATATTTTATGGGGGTTTTGCAGTGTCTTTAGGAGTCCCTAGAAAAGCCTTATTAAAGCTACACTATAAGAAAATTTCTGAAATAAAAACTCATTTCTAAAATAAATAAATCTTCAGAATTAAACATGTTATTAGAAATAAACACACTCTTGCAGAATGAAACAAATTGCTGGAAATAAACACACTCTTGCAGAATGAAACGAATTGTGGAAATAAACACACGTTGCAGAAGTAAACACACTTGCTTGGAAATAAACACATTTTGAAAATGTTGTTGAAAATTCTTGCAAGGAAATAAGATTCTAATCTATAACACCTGCAAGGACAAGTACATAACAGAATTTAACTTGAAGAATCAAAAGCATTTATAAAATTAACACTTAACAGATTTACATGAATTGCTTAGAAATATAAATACCAATAAAAAAAGAATCCTTCTTCTTGGAGGAGTGGGCCCTTGCTCCACCTTGAATCAAGAGTTGAAAAAGTATGATTCTCTCAAAGTAGGAGGCAACACCGCCTCTCCGATGAAGCAATTTTATCCTCAAAAATTTTCCTTCTTTTCGCAACCTTCTCCAACCTTTCCAGGAGCTTCAACCAGCTCACGGTACCAAATGTAGAATAGGGAAAAATTCTATAGAATTATATTAATCAACAAAATAAAATACAATAGTGTAGGCTACAATATTTATACATATTGGATAGCCTGGATACAAACAAATATGGAGTTGCAACTATGCAACAACAAACTAAAATATAGTAGCTTCCAAAATACATCCGGGAAGCACAAATGAATAATGACATAATTGTTATAACAACATAACAATTATACCCATGAATATAATAAGCCAAATATGGTTAATAAAACCATATAACATTATACAACTAATTAATGTAATAATGTTATAATAATAATTAATAAATAATTATAATTAATTATACAATGCATAATTAATTATCCTAACATTCCCCCCCTTAATTTTGCATTGTCTCAAGGGATGAGGAGAGGAACTCTCTGAACAACTCAAACTTGTCACGTGCAAGTGACTTCATGAAGATATCTACTCTTTGTTCAACTATTGGACAAAACTGAAGCTGTATATTGTGCTTCAACACATGCTCGCGTATGAAATGAACTTGTACCTCAATGTGTTTTGTTCTTTCATGAAAAACTAGATTGTGAAAAAGTTTGAGAACACCTTCATTGTCAACATACATGGTGGTCAATTTTTCCTATGGTATTCCAAGTCCTTCAAGTATGTGACGTAGCCAAATCACTTCATAAACAACTTCTCCTACAGAACGATACTAGCTTCTATGGAAGAACAAGAAATAAAGTGTTGTTTCTTGCTTCCCCATGATATTGGTCCAAATCCCATAAAAAATACAAATCCTGAAGTGAATTTTCTGTCATCAATATTGCCTACATAATCTAAATCCAAATATCCTGACAAAAAGAAATTGTTGTTCTTGTATTCTAGACCAAGATCCACTAATCCTTTGAGATATCTCAAGATGTGCCCTTGCTTTGCAATGAAAAACTTTGGGTTCCTACATGAACATGGATAGATAGATTACTCGTGAATCGATATCTGGTCTAGTGTAGGTCAGGTAAATGAGACTCCCAATCAACTGTCGATAGAGAGTGGAATTTACCTCAAGAGATGGATCTGAATGAGATAACTACAATTTGTTCTCCATAGGTGTAGCAATCGGTGTGAAATCCATCATCCTGAATTTCTTGAGCATTTTCTTGGTATATTTCATCTAAGAAACAAAGATGTGATTCTCTTTTTGCCATACTTCCAATCCAAGAAAATAGTGCATTAGCTTGAGATCTTTCATGTTGAATGATCGGTTAGATCTTTCTTCATTGCATCTATCATCCCTCACTTGAACTTCAAGTGATGACTATATCATCGAGATAGATAATGACAATCACAATCTCCCTCCCTTGCTTTTTGAAGTAAAGATTGGGATCGTATGGATTTCTAACAAATCCATGTTATACGAGATGCTCATCAATTTTGATGTAACATGCTCAGGGTGCCTGTTTGAGGCCATACAGAGGTTTCCTAAGTTTGTATACCTTTGCTTCTAGACCTGGGTACTATATATCCCTCAAAGGTTGAGTCATGTATACTTCTTGTAAATATCAATTCAGGAAGGCACTTTTTACGTCCATCTAATGGACTTTCCAACCAAACTGTGTAGCTAGAGCAAAGATCATCCTAATCATTTTGATCTTAGATGTGGGAGAAAATGTCTCCTCGTAGTCAATGCCTTCTTTTTGTGTATACCCCTTTACTACTAGTATCACTTTGTACTTGTCCTGTCCCATCTGATTTATACTTTGTTTTGAATACCCATCTCGCATCTAATGGTTTCTTCCCTGGTGGAAGATCAACAAGATTCCAAGTGTTATTTTTCATTATTGACTGATATTCAGAGTCCATGGTATCTTTCCAAGATTTTTACTATAGGGCTTCTAGACTCTAGAGGGCTCATTAGACTCAATAAATAGACTCATCAAATAAAAGTTCACTTCTTCTCTTGCTTTGCTACAAGTTCGTGGTCCAGGGATGGATGTATCCATTGGAGCATCCATTCTTACATCTTGTTATGTGCTAGTACACCACTTGGGCATACGTTGAAATTTTCCCATGGGTCATGCTTCTATTAGATCAACACCATCATCCCCATCATCAATTTCATCATCAATGGGAACATCAACTTCATTTTTACAATGGGTAAAGAATCTACATCGGGTGAGTCTAGAGGAGGAGACTCTGCTTCCTTCTTTTCAAAGAACTCAACATCTCTACTAGTGTAGATTTTTTTGGTCTTTGGATCCATCAATCTATACCCAAGAGTCTCTTCATTGTACCCAATGAAGATGAGTTTTGTGACTTCATGTCTAATTTATTTCTATTTTTCTTGGGTATGTGCATACTTGCTTTACACCTAAATACTCTAAGGTGTGCAATAGATGGTTTCCACTTTGACCATGCTTCTTTGGTGTTACTCCATCAAGAGAAGTTGTGGGCACTTTATTTAACAAATACAATGATGTCTTTTTGTTGCTTCTACGCAAAATTTCTTTGCAAGCCTAGAATCATAGATCATGCATCACACCATTTCCATGATATTATGATTTATTCTCTCAACACCATTCTACTACTTATGATGTGTGTGGAGGCATTTGTCGAAAAAATTCCATGAGTTTATAGGTAGTATTTAAAATCATTTCTTGGTGAATTCCCCCTCGATCTAAGTGGAGAGTTCGATGTGACGACCTATTTCGTTCTCAATGACTACTTTAAACTTTTGAACGTTTCAAAAGATTCACTTTTCTTGTGAAGACAAGAAATCCATATTTTTCTTAAATAGTCGTCAACAAAAAGCATAAAGTACTGAAATCCAGAATGAATTGATTGCATTAGACTGAAAAGATTGGTATGAACCAGATCAATCTTACCATGAGCTTGATATATACTATTTTGGAACGAAGCTCTATGTTATTTTCCTACTATGTAGTGAGGACACTTGTTTGTATCCTTCTGAAGAGATAGTATCCCATGTACCATATTGCATCGGTGAAGTGTCTCAAGATACTTGAAACTAACATGACCAAGTCTCTAATGCCATAACTATGTTGAGGTAGAGTTATTAGCCACAAGTGCTTGATCATCTCTATGGATAAAAGCAAGCTAGAACATGTGTCCCACATTGGAGGCTTTTATAACTATTTTCGAGCCTCGTGATTTGTCTCGAATCAAACATGTTTTCTTTCTAGAATGACTATCAAAGTCAATTTTTAAGTTACTGATATAGGAGTTGACTAACTAAAAGAATATTCTTTATCAACCTAGGGACATATAAGACATCGATAGTCTCGTAGTTGCGTTAACCGAGGGTAGAGAAATGTTCCCAATCTCCTGAACCATATATGAAGAATCATCTCCCAACGAAACATGGTTTTTCAAAGGTGTGTCCCTCATTGAAGTAAACCAGTCTTTGTGGCTGGTCATGTGTCGAGTGGCTCCCAAATCAACATACCAGACATCACTAGATGACGTGGAAGGTTCACTTGATCGAGAAATGTACAAGAAGTCTTCATTATCTGAATGTTCTTCTTGTTCAACAATATTTCCTTGCTAATGGGGTCTTCTTTTCTAGTTCCCTTTTTCTACCCTTGATTTTAGTTTGTATGTCCCTTGTGAGATTGTTGGTGTTGAGGTCCAGAATTACTTGATGAACCTTTTTTGTATGTATTATACCAACAATATTTCAACTCATGTCCTCTTTTATAGATTGGACATTACTTCTTTTGTTGTTTGTCCCCTTGATGTTGATATTGATTCTGATGTTGGGAATTTTGATAGGAATTAGGTTTTCCTTTACCTTTTCCTTTCCATTTTTGATGAGAAGAAATTTCCTGCTCCTCTTCATCATCCTTGTTATGCATGGCTTCCTCTTATTGTAGTAGGTTTACCTTGTCAAAACTAACTAGTCGTATCTAACACATTTAGTGTTGTTACAAAAATGTGGTAAGAAGAGGGAGTGCTCTCAAAAAAATGGGAATGAGAGCATCATTTATGACTGCTTCTCCTAGGGCTAGAAGTGAAGCCCTCAACTTTGCAACTCTTCTTAAGAAAGATTTAATTTTATCATTTTCTTGAACTTCAGTGTATGTAACTGACTCTACAAATTTAGTATGACATTCTTGTTTTTGGCCTCATATATTGTTCTCAATTTATCCCATGCTTCTTTGGTTTTTTTGACATCTCAAATATGGGGTTACACATCATTAGACACTCCAAACAAGATGATGAGTTTGGCCTTCGATCCGATTTATCAAACTACCACTATTATGTTGTATTAGTTGTTGATCCGGTCGGATTACCAAAGTGACAACAAGATAGATCTCTTCAAACTCAAGTTGTGTCTTGATTTTTGTCTTCCATGCAACATAGTTGTTTCCTCTGAGTAGTTGTGAATTAGGAAGAAAAAATTGGGGGCATTGGTGCCCATTTTGTAGAAATCACTAACAGGGTTAGGCTCTTATCACTCCAGGTATAAGGTCTCCCAATCTATATACTATCAGTCCGATATACCAAACCTTTCTATATATGCCCTTCCGATATACCCAGTGGTACGTGGAAGAAGCTCACCCTTTCTATATACCCAACGGTACATGAAAGAGGTGTTAACGTACGTGAAAGAATTCAATATGTGGTACCAAGACAATACTAAAAGGGTTTTATGTGATTATTGACACCGGCTCAAAGAAATATCCTCATACGTGCATGTAACTTTTCTATATACTCGGATAATTTCTCAGTCCAGATTTATGTTGTGTAATCATTCACAGATGGATGGGATGGCTCATAGTGTGTGCATTGTGTCCTTATTACTCCTCGTCGATTTAAAGGGTCGATGCCTAGATGATGTTGTTGCAGCTATATTAGGCATTAAGTGTAGTAGTAGTCACAACAACTTTACCCATAAGTGCTTCCAGAGGCATTGTATATATTGAATGCTACGAATGAGATCTAGGATCTCGTGAGTGTTTTAGAACCAATTTTTACTATTTTTAATTACAACTCTTTGCCAGTTTATGAGAGCTTACAATATTTTGGTTGACTATGGCAACTTGTAAATTAGTACAATATACTAGAGCATGCAATTACATTCAAAAATTTAGAAAAATTGAATGACATGATTTTTTTGTTTTTCAGGCCCTGGTGGCCTTTGGAGCCCAATACAACCCAAAATGCAAAGAATTGCAAAAAACTAGCTGAAAATGCAATTTTCAGATATCCCCCCTTTGGAAAATGTTCCTCTACTCAGAAGGAAAAAATATTCCTAATAAGAGAAAAACATTTTCCCTTAAAATAGGGTTTTTCTCACTAAAGGTTTAGGGGTGGTTTTAGTTATGACTAGTGGGTTGGAGGAGGTTTTTCCACTAAATCTTCAGCCAAAGTTAGTGGTTTCTCCAAATTTTCTGCTAAATTTCAAAAATCAAATTTTTTGTTTGGGGTGGGGTCAAACCCCAAACCTCATCCACCCAAGGTGTTCCACCTTTCCAACAAGGCCCTTTTGGAGCTTGGGATATGAATTGAAGAAAATTTAATTTAAATTAAATTTAAAAATGCCAACCTTTGTAAAGTTGTGACTGATGATTTGGAGTCCACGTGGTAGCGAGGTTTTGGTGAGGGCGGTTTAGGCCTTGCGAAGAAAATGGAGCTAAAATCCTTGATATCTTCACCTTTGTATTTTTTTCACTTTATCGTGTATAGATTTGTTCACTACTATTTTGTTTATCTCCACCATTTTGAGTGCAAGTTTCACCGTTGAGTGCCCTTTCTTCATGTCATGATTGACTTCCACCGCAACACTTTGATTTGTTTTGTTTTCTTCAACTTTTCTTTGAATTCATTTGACTCAACCTTTATTTGTTTTTGCAGGTCACAAGTTGCGGGGGGATGCATTGGGGGATGAATTGACCTTGCTTAGAAAATAATGAACACGGCTCAGTTTAATATAATGCTAGCCAATGGAGTATAGGTCACCCTCGATGATTGAAACTCGGTTTTTAACAAATTTGGCCATCAAAATCTAGACATGACTCAAATGTTATTCAGCTCGACTATGGTTGTTTGCATGTAAATCGTGTACCTGAATTTCAATGCAAGAAAACAAAAATTGATCACATGTATTCTAGATTTATTTCATTAGAGGAGGGCTCGGAGAGTCATGTGGAGAGCTCAGTCTCATACAAGATAACTCAGCCAAATAGACTCAAATCGGTCAAAATACTAGCCACTAGCTTGCCTACAACTCGGTGGAATGGATGGAAAGGTCAACTAAAATAGAAAAAACTTCTCCAAATATGGTGTTGTTTCCATTGTTAGTTGTGGCTAATAGGGTCACTATATTTTAGTGACAAAACCCCTAATGGGGAAAAATAATATATATATTTTAAATTTTGTAAATTTATTAGCTCCAGAAACAAATTTCCTGGTGCAGAGAGCACCAAGGCAAAAAAAATTGCTTTCCATTTACTTGGAGATGCACATGAGGTTGTGGGACTACAGGGAGTTTTGGGAAGCTATAGGAGGTAGCACTGGCTCTCCGATGAAGCAATTTTCTTCTCCAAAACTTTTCCTTCCTCTGCAACCTTCTCCAACCTTTCTAGGAGCTTCAACCAGCTCTAGTACCAAATGTAGAACGAGAAGGAGGAAAGCTTGTAGAATTATATTAATCAACATAATCAAATACAATAGTGCAGGCTACAATATTTATACATATTGGATAGCCTGGATACAAAAATATGGAGTTACAACTATGCAACAACAAACTAAAATACAAGTAGCTTCCAAAATACATCCGGGAAGCACAAATGAATAATGACATAATTGTTATAACAACATAACAATTATACCCGTGAATATAATAAGACAAATATGGTTAATAAAACCATATAACATTATACACATAATTTTATAATAATAATTAATTAATAATTATAATTAATTATACAATGCATAATTAATTATCCTAACACTAGCACCCTCACACTACCTTTTCCCCCTTCTCTTCTCTCTCTTTTTGTTCCTATCCCAATCACTTCTTTAATTAAGATCTGGTTTCTACCACCATGACCTCTCTCTTGAAAAGATCACGTGCCAAGTGTCAATGTGGTCCTCCATTGGCAAATGTTTATCCTCTTTGCAAAATATTTCACTAATCGTAATGATGCTTCTAGGAATATTCCCTATGTGGAATATCCTTTACTTGGCCTCCAAGGTTCTAGGATGGTACCTTATCCACTTCTCATGCCTAATCGAGTCCTCACATTTTTTCTCAAGTGACTTCATTATGCTAAATATGGATAATTCCTTTAAACCCTTGTTACGCCTCTGTTTTGCCCCCTGGTTTCACTTAAACTCTTCTTAAACTCTCTTCATGTAGCTTTTCCCCGAGCACCCTTCTATTAACTGATCATGTGCACACGCCTCTTCGTACTTATCCAATATTTAGGGTCCAACATTACCCCACACTACGCATTCTCTCCATCCTCACAAAAATTCTGCTCCTTCCAAGAATAAATAATAGTGGAATTGAAATAATCTAGATAAAGAATGGAAGAAGGAAGAATATGCTACTGCTGCATGAGGAGTGGGAACTCCTTCTTCATGGATGCCTTGATCTTCTCCCACACATCTAATTCTCCCTGAACCTACTAAAGTAGGTCACCCACCAATGCACTTACTTCATCAAAAATTAGTTCATCACTCTTATCTTTCAGCATATCTACAATGCTTTCCAACTTCTTGCTAAGATGGCCTAGCGCATCCATCCTATGAGTGACTTGGGGGTATAGTTCCTTTATCCTATTCTTAATCAAACCCCAAAAGGTTTCGATTGCTTCAAAATTATTCTCAACTTTGGTCAGGATCTTATCGTGCTCTGCCCCTATCACATTTTTTTCTTTTCATGAAATTATTTTAGATTTGCCTCATATGTAGAAGCCAATATGCTTGATACCCTATCTCTGTTGGCAAAGTTGTCATACAAATTTGGCCATCTACACATTGGTCTTTACTACGAGAAAGGAGCTCAGAGTATTGAGTCACTATCTCCCCAATATTCAAATTTTCTTCCCCCTTATGTCATGCCATCGCCTCCTCTCTGACTCTAATGCGAGTGGCCACATTTTAATGGTGAGGATGAAGGTCAAGTCTTCCCAGGAAGTGCATGGTTGACTCATATTTTTTCTCGGGAAGGGCGAGAGTCCAGGTGTTTCAAGATAATGACATCTGAAATGGATTTTATATTCTTGTGGAATTCATACACCTTCACCTTTTCATCCCTTAGCTCACACCTCAACTACAAACTAATCAATTCCTTCTATTTTATCTCCTTGTTTCGTTAAATGATCTCCTCATTCTTTTTCTCAAGCTATTCCTCTAAGACCCATATTCTATCATTTCGACAAAGATTATTTCTTCCACCTCTATTGATACTTTGTTGAGAGTGTTGCAAAACTTTCTCATCTAACATTTACTGGGCATTTACAAGAGGGTTTATGCCCTTGGCATCTGGTATCTTCATCAATGCATCGCGATTTACCTCAAACTCAAGTTCATCAACATGGGACTCAAAATCCTAGGATAACATTTTCCTCATGTATGGGTATGCATGCTCTTCATCAAAAGAAGACCAAGAGAGAAGTTGGTTGGTTGGTAGGGTACTTTAGAAGCACTCATGTAGTACCTTGCTTAGATTATTAATATAAATCATATCATGTTCCTATGATGCTACTTTGTGCCCTTTCCACCTATGCACGCTGCCATTGGGAAGCTTAATGTTAAGTCAGGGTATCTCGCCCATTCCCCATACTCCTTTCCTATGCGTGTGCTCTACTCATTTTCCTTTAGCACTTCTTCAACACTATTCTCTACTTCATGCTCCACCAACTGTTGGATAGTACCTACCACCTCCCTCTCTATAGTGTTATCCATTTTCTCCTTAGTCGGGATCAAGATCTTCGATCTTTCATGTCTACTTTTGCACTCCCCCTTGTCATGAGTGCCTTCCTCATTATCATCCCTCTCTTCATTTCCTTATTCATCGACTCATGTACATCATACATAGGATGATTTTGAGCCTCACCACACTCTTTATCATCTTCATTTGCCCTTTTCGCCACCATGATTTCTATTTCTCCCGAGTAAGACCATTTTGTCACCCTTTGCTTCTTCCATACTTGTGACTCAAATTCAGGGGAATTATCTTTTTCTTCTCTCTCGGGTGACTCTTCCCTTACCAACGAATCTCCCTTTTGCGGAGAATATTTTCTAATGGGAGACGTTTCTAGAGGATGTAAGTATTGGTGCCCAAACCCAACTCCTGTGCCCCTACTACTATCTATCTGTCTACACACCGAACACCTTTCTCTCGGGAGCCTCCCCTCTTTCTCTTTTCCTTAGCAAAACATTTTTCCTCATGGTGGGGTTCTCAGGAATGGAGACATCATCTTCAACATAAGCACCGTTTTCATACATAGGCCTTAGGAACAAATAAAACCTCGTTGTTTTCCTCACCGCAACAAGAAATGTTACTTGTTTCAAGTATGTGCACATCATGGGAGACATAATTCTCCACATAGGCTTTCTTCTTGGGGTATATTAATTCTTGCATGACTTTTGGTAAACAATTAGATCAAACCCGAGTTTTTGCCTCTTCGAATCAATTGACCTTGTCCTGGAAGTACTATGCCATGAAGGAGAAAGACAACTTACACCAAGGACTCTTTATTCCATCTATCAAAGTAAATACGTAGATAAAAAAATGTTGGTCTATGAAGAAATAATCCTCTCCTTATACTAAAGAAGTAGTCTACTCGGGTATTATCCATTCAAACCCGAATGCATCGTGCGTCCTCTTATACAAATTTTCCAGGTGTGCCTTATGAGTGGTTGTCATGGTGTGAAAAGTATATTGTTCAAACCTTTTGGTAGGGGAGGGATTCTCATCTGGGTATTCCCAAAAAAACTTATCCATCCCATTAGACACTCCAATCTTTGAAAATACAATGATGAGGAGGAAATTACCAAACATGATATTCTCTCTATCATGCACGGTGTTTATAATCTCCTCTACAATAAAAGATGAGAGGTTATAGATGGTCCCCTCCGAGATATTACATCATACATTCCATTAGGATTTTTGATCTATGTCTATATTTCTTTCCCATTCAAATTTGTGACCAAGTGTGCATCCATCCTCATCATAGGATCTGTAGTTGTAGAATTGTCTAAGTAGCATGAAAGCTTCTTGTAGTCATAAGCTTCAATGTTCTTCTTAATGGCTTCTTTTTCCCCCAAATCATCGTCCAATGAGTCTACTTCACGAGATAAGGCCGGTGAACTTATAAATCAGCTATGGGGTTATGCACATCCTATAACTTGTGAAACATAAGTGGTCTTCATGCATGTGTGACATAAACCATTGGTATAGTCACCCTGGCTTGCCAAAATAGGGAAAATCATAGACTTACAACAACCCAATCTTCTCCATTTTCACCTTCACTTCATCGTCATAAATAGGCATTCCATCTGATGTCTTCTTCTCTATATGGAGAACTAGTTCTAGTGTCATCTCATTTTATATGGTGCTTATTTGATGGTTGTAATCATTTATGAAAATATTTCGACGTGAGACACCCATTCCTTACCAAGTAATACACCATCTAGGTACTATATTTCTACCTATAATTCTTCATTCAAACTAGTAGAAACATTTTATTTTCCCTTTCCCTTTCCCTTCTTAGGTGAAACATTTGCTACTTTCACCGAAGAAGGCATAACACCCATGGGACCCATATACACAACCTTCTTTGCTTATGTCCATGTACTCCTTTCCACTCTAGTTCGCTGATCAAACTAGTTATGCACGAAAAATATTCACAAATTTTCTTAGACATTCTTTGTAAGGATTCCCTAGTTTGTGAGAGCTCTTTGATAACTTACAATGCAAGGTAGAAAATAACACATCCCCGTTCTTCTATTTATAACTTTTTCTCTTATCCATAATAAATTCCATGCCACCTACCAATGTAATTTTTCATTAAAGGAAGCTCTTTCCAATGCTAAAATTCATCCCTTCTCCTTCACACTTAATCCTACATGAAAAACTTTGAAAACCTTCAGGCACGTAAAAACCCATTATCGATCACATATCGTTACGCGCGTGCATACAACGTCGAAGGAATTCTTCCTCTATGTCCTAATCTTGGTTCTTGACATTTCCTACCTCATATTGTTCTTGTACTTTTCATTCTTGTACGTGGTTTATATAAATCATTTGACACCATCCTTCCCTTATGTTCACCTCTTCTACACGCGATCTTCCAATCCATGTGTTTTTGATTTTTCAACCCTAGTCATCAACAACCATAGCTTCTAGCACTTGTCACATCATTCCAACCCACATAAAAAGGAATGTGTGGTCCTTTATGAATAGAATGTTTTTGAAATAATAAGTGGCTACTAGCATAGAAATGCACACAAAAAAATAACAAGAAAGGGAAACACAAATAAAGGAAACTACATCAAAGCAAATCCCAGGCTAACTAGTAATACTATCTTATTTACAAACACAAAGAAGACTTATTTATAGTAGGGCTTCAGCCTACTCCCATTGAAATGGTCTCGCCAACCATGTTTCATCCAACACTTCAGAATGGAACGTGCATGAATCAAGTATATAAGATATAATGTACGTACCCAACAAATGGACTTTGAATTTCCATAGATGGCATAGAAACTTGGAATCATACAAGAGAACCATCTTCCCAACCTCTAACTACTTGTTTTGGATGTGTTTATCATGTCATGCATTCTTCCCTGGATTTTTCTATTTTTCGACTCAGTGAGTAATAGCCTTTCTCTCATCCAACTACATCAACTTTTCAATACTCTCCTCAAGTGCTTATTCATCATCTAACCCTCTGCGTGTGCTATACATAGCGATGGTAACATGAATTCAATAGGTAACACAACTTCCATGTAATTTCTCTAACATGGTTTATATCTATGATGAATTTTGTATTAGAAGTTGTAAATGTTGATATGTGATTCTTGTATGAAGATGATGTACTCTTGTAAAGTAAGTAATCATGTTTGCTGTAAATAATATGTTATCTTATGAAATAGATAGAATCTCGCCATGTCTATGTTGAATTTAAAATGAAGTATTTCATTCCTTCTTATGTTGAATGATTCACTGCATGTGGATAGAAGAAATTGATTCAGCTTAAACTCGTTCATAGTCTTTATTACACTTGAACTTGTGCTTTAGTCTTCATGATCTCTGATGTAGGATAGCTATACCTTGGATCAATTTCAATGATCCAAGGCATGCTTTCAATTTCATGACGTTGAGGTCATCTTGACTGAGCTAGGTAGAATATTAGATTTCTGAACCCAAGATGTCTTGGGATCACTAGTAACCTTTGCTGCTCACATCCTTCTTATGTGATCCTTGAACGTCATTTTGATTCTTCTTTTAGTAAGATTTAATTAACAATTTTAATAATTTTTATGAGAACCTAATTAAATCTAAGTTCCTAAGTTATAAGCTTATCCTAAGTGACTAGGTTCTTTTATTAATGAGGATTGTTTATTAGAAAGGGTAACCTTAGACTAAACTAATAAACTAACCTAAGGACCTAAGTTGGTTTCTAACCTAATGTTATGAACCTAACCTAAAACTTGGACTAACCTAAAGAGATGGCATGGATGACATACAATGGGATGTTAGTGGCACCAACCTCTAGGTATTTATGAGGATTAAATGTGGCTTTAAACTCTTTGTTACGCCAATTTTGGTGAGTGCATGAAGGATAGTAGGAGGATGAGTTGGCACCTCTGCTAAAGTTTTAGTTACATGGATTTTTAAATTTGGTAATAGCAAAACATGAGTTGGTGGAGGTGGGAGATAAGGAAGGAATGTCAGTCCTGTTTGCATTAATGGATCTTGGCAATTATGAAAAACTACCTAGGAAGTAGGGGAAGTTGGAAGAAAGAATGGTTTTCAGTTTTTCATTGTTCATTTGGTTTTTGGTGAGCTTGTAGCTCTACATGTGGTTTTTCATTTTTGAACCCAGTTCGAATCGTGCATGATTATTTTACCTTGCATGGTGGTGATGGTAACATAAATAAGGCTAGGAGGTTATAAGAAGAAGGAAAAGAAATTTTTAGAGCTGGTTTTTGGCATTTTCATGGAAATATTTCTATCAAGGCTCTACTTGAAGATTTGCAACAAAGAATAGAAGACATGAGCTCTATCAGGCATGATAGGCCCTATCTCTTTAAGTCTTCTACTTTTATTTAAATGTCTTCATTAAAATAACTCTTCTCTTTTTGGAAACTTCTAGTTCTAGATTTTGTGTTTGATTTTCCTTGCTTCAATGTAATTTTGACTTGGTTCTTCTAGATGCATAATGAATCTATTCTTTTTGTGTGGAATACAAAATCTAGGTTGTATTATTTGTAGTTGTGATTAGCTTATTTACATTAGAACCTTCTTTGGCATTGGAATAGATCTATGTTTGTTATTTTTGAATTGATGTATGGACTGAAGATTATATATGCATTATTAGTAGATTGGTTTGGTTGAAATCTGTTGCTTTTGGCTTGCATGCTCTCATGGTTATTGTTGATTAAAGACCAACTTTATAGAGAATTTGTTTGGCGATTCAGACTTACACTTGTGACTTAGGAAAATCTTTGTGTTTTGCATTGGTCTGTAGGATTGTTGATGGCAGTGAGGACCCATTATTTTGTTTGACTTGTTTCCTAATTGTATTTTCATTCTTGCAAATAATATCTAGTTTTTTTATATCTAAGTTATACTTATTTTGGGTTCTTCCCAAATGGGAATGATATCAAAATCTTGTTCCTTTTATAGAACCTAATTTTTCGATGGAAGTTGAACAAGTAATTATGTCTTTGGAATTTTTTGGTTATGTTCTTTTGCATTAAATCATATTTTGTAAACCCATTCGGGATTGTGGTTTCCTTAACTAGATCTTTTTGATCTATGGAAGGCATGCAAATATTGTTGACTGTTGAAGAGAATTTTTTAAGAGGGAGGTTGCTTGCACACACTCTCTACCATTCTTGTTTGGATGATTGTAATTTCTTTATGTAACCAGTTTTGAAATGAGACTGAATTGTTCTCTTTCCCTATTTTTGTTGAGTTTACTTAGAACTCAAACCCTTTTTGGGTTACCTTGCAAAAGGAGGAAGTGATGGTTGTTTGATTATAAGCTTTATTATAACTTAAAAAAAGGGTTTAGTGTTGTGATCTGGATAAACTATGTCTTCTTCCTATGAGGGAAGTATTGTTCCTTTAAGAGATTCTCTTTTAAAATTTGTTTCCAACTTTTGATTTTGTAGAACTTGGAAATATGTGGGTGTATATTGGCATTCATTTCTTGTTTGCAGTTCATACTATCTTGGAAACTTGAGTTATCATGTCGTCTTCATGACCATGATACTGTTGAATTTAGTGTATGACTTCCCTTGGGATGGTTAGAGTATTGTGTTGTCTGTTATTTGTTGTTTCTTTCATTATTTGGATCCTTTCATTAAGATGAGTTCATCATTTGGATAAGACTGTGATCTGATATAAAGCTCAGAATTGACTACTATGTCTTTGACATTAGCATTGGAATATTAATTATGATGTTAATGACATATAAGGGACTACTTATTGATATCTATGACTGGAGTATTAAGTTCGAACTTGGGTTGGGATTCGAGCCTTTAGGGAACCTTTACAGATATGGATGTTTTTGGGAAGCCTAAATATTAGTTATGTTTTGATCACTTAAGATCCTAACTCTGAAATGAATTCAAGTTTGCAGGGAACTTTTATAGTGAGCTATATTGGTCTTGTTTTTAATCTTTAGTTGGATAAACCTTCCTTACTTGGAATGTTGAGACTTTTTCTTGATCAATCTAATTTTTAGAATTTGTGTTGAGCTTGATATAGTTAAGATTATTTTATGGAATGTATTTAGATTTTTGGTTTATCTTTTCAGTAATTATTTAGGGTGTTAACTTTTGAATGATAAAACAATATATTTATTACAGAAAGGTAATTTTGTATATCTTTGTACTTCTTGAAAATTCAGAATAGGTTGAGTTGAGGAACTTAAGTTGGAAACTTGACTAAGAAGATAAGATTAGGATTGGAAATATGAATTTCTCCTTCTTTAATATTGTTGTTTTGATTTCTAGCATGTTGTAATGAGTTCATATGGATGTGGAGATAGGATTAATTATGATGATTTAATTAGTTCTTGCTTATACATTACTTATAGATTCCATAATCTTTCTCTCTCCTTCTTGGTTTGTAATCTTTTGGGAAATTCTTTCTATTAATCTTATTTTTTGATTTTGGAACTATTTCATAAATAGTAGGGTTCATTTTATGAAATATTTAGATAAAATCAAAATGTTTTAATGTTATAGCACTTATCATGCTCAGTTCATATGAACTGACTTGTGCTAACAATTTTGCAGATGGATTTTGTAAAAGATGAAAGGAGAAAGACATATAGAAAGTTACATCTGTTTTACTAAAGAAATTATCTCTTTATTATGATGATTATGTAGCGACATTACTTGAAATGTACTTTTTTGGAAAAATAATATGTAATAAATACTAGTTTTATATTGTTGCAATGACATTTTGTAATCCCTGAAATATTCCTAAGTTCAGTGAGTGGATCACTCCCTTTTTGATAAATGAATGGCTTGATTGTTGATTATTGTTTTATTGTGATACTTTCATTGGCATAAATTGTGATGTATTATAGAGTAATATAATGCTTGAAGGGGAAGTTTAAGTATTTATGAGATATGGGATTAAGAAACTCAATAGTCTTATAATATATAAGACCATGTAACACTCTGAACTGTTGTTACTTCCTCCTGAGCATTCAAGTGTTGATATATGATTTCTTCTATAAAAGGATGTGTTCCTTTGATTGTGAAGTCATGCTTGATATGTATTGTATCTTCTTTGCAATTGAAGATCTTTGACTGAGTCGGAATATGATTGGACTCTTTTATTTCTTTCATTTTGCACCTGAGTTTAATCTGATCTCGGAATGAATTGTGGATTTATCCATCTATAAGACCCAGCCTTGGATCAGTGGCATTGATCCAAGAGATGCTTTAAGTTTATTCGGGATGAACAAAAATTATAGACCTTACGTAGGTTGCAAGGTCTGAATGCGTTGAATAAGCTATTCAGGAGTCTAACACAAGTGATCATGTTAAATGAATTAGTTCCTGATATCATAATATCAGGAAGGTCTTGATCATGGGCCAGGTAATAAATTTAGATACATTTATTCAACTAGCTTATTGGTAGTGCTGGAGTGAATCCTTTTCGTGAATGTATATCTGTAGGTTCTTATTCTGAACATTCTAAATGTTAGACCTAAGTGGATTTATTAAGGTTAATAACCTAAACCTAAACTATAACCTATGGGTTAGATTAGTGTTAATCTAACCTAGGCCTAAGCTATAAGCTAAATGTTCTAAGTTAGCAACCTAGCGCTAAGGAGGTTAGACTAAGTACCATCTTAAATCCTAACCTATGCTTCTAACCTAACAAATCTTAGTGGAGGAAGGGGACCTATGAAGGGGTGTGAGCCATGGGCGGTAGTTTCTATGGCATTAAATGGGATGGATAAGTATGAAGGACAAGGAATTAGCAAAGGTTTCAATGGCTTGTGAAAGCCGACGTGGCAGAGTCGCCAAGTCTAGAAATGGTCTTTGATTTGTTTTTATCCATCGCCAACTATGGCGGTCGGTGGCAATGGAGATTGAGTGGGAATTTTGGAGTTAATATAATTAATGAACTCGGTCTTCGAGCTCGGATTTCTCGGGAAGACATGCAAAATTAAAAGCGGTAGTTTGTTTAGTTTTTCATGGACTCCATTTTTCTCTCTGTTTGATCACTGGTTCTTCGCACCAGTCTACTTGGTGTTGCATGGAAAATATGAGAGTAACTATCTCTTTTCTTTGTCAAGGAAAGTTTATAAGGCATGGAAATAACAAATTATTTTTGTTGAATCTAACGTGGAAAAAGAGAAGAAGGCTTGAGCTCTTTCAGTGGTCTTCTTCGGATTTTTAAGCAACATTACCAGGCATGTTAGGCCCTAACCTTTAAAAATATTGCTTTCTTTCAAATGATTTCATTAGAATAACTTTGTTCAGATGATTTTTGGGATCAGTTGGTTTTTATGGTAGCTTTGTGTGAATTAGTTGTTGTATCTTCTTACTGGCTTGATTTTTCAAGTGAACCCTTGATGGGTGTGCATTTTGTTTCGAATGGATGTATTATCTTGCTGTGTTTTGCATTCGGATAGATTTTGTAGAAATGTTGCAAGGAAAATATATGAATTCGGCTCTGTAGGAGTCCATGAATTGTTTTCTTGTTTGATTCAGACTTCAGTCGATACCTTGTTGTTTCCACTTGTTGAAAATGATACTGTTGGATTTCTTGAATGTACAGTATATACGACTTCTTTAAAAGTTTTGTCGTGAGTAATATATGTTATGGTTGCTGAATCTTGTTGGATCTTGCTATAATACTTAAGTTACTTCTGATTGGATAACTTGTTGTGTTTATAGTATTTGAATGCGACTTTGTAGAAGTTTCCCCCTTGTGTTGCAATTATGGGATTTAATCCGTTGATAGTTTGCAATATATTTATATATATACGAAATGACTCTGTGGAGTCCTTGGAATGTTTCGTATATTTTGGACTTCTGTAGAAGTCATAAATGTGAATACTATTAGTTTGATTCAGTTGGAGTCCTTGAGGGGTAACTGGTAATACGACTTCTGTTGCCTTGTTATGAATACTTTCGCTTAGCAATGAATTTCGTTGGTACAGACTCAGTTGGAGTTCTTTTTATGTTTCGTCTTCTACTTAAGCTTAGAGTGAATACTGTTGTTATGGATTCAGTTGAAGTCCTTGATATGAAACCAGTGTCTCTGCTTCTGTATAAGCCTGGTTGTGAATACTTATTATTATTGGCTCTGTTGGAATCCTTAATATATATATATATCTTGTATTTTGGCTTCTGTAGAAGTTAGTCGTGAATGCCATACTTTCTACTTCTGAAGGAGTTCAGATGTGAATACGGTATGTTATTGTTTTGGTTGGAATTCTTGAATTTGATATGTATCTTGTATCTTTCTACTTCTGTAGAAGTTTATTTGAAGAATACCACATGGGTAAGACTCCTTTTTAATCCTGGAGGCGTATATTATGTTTTCTCTTCTGAATAATCTCAGTTGTGAATACTGTTGTTATGGAATCAATTGGAATCCTTGATTTGTTGTCATATGAATTCAACTTCAATTTAAACCTTTAATATAAGTAGTGGTTGAATTTGGCACTGTTGGAGCCCATGATATGTTGTGTGTTGGCTCGATTCTCGATTTTTGTCCTTGTTGTGTTTTAGTAGGGATTAGATTGAACTATATGTTGATGAGAGTTTTGACTCAGTGGGATTGTTCTTGTGTTTGAGCATGATTACGTCTTCTGTTAGCGTGAATATCTAGTCGTGTGCTTGACTGAAGTAAAGAGCTATTAACTGTACCTTGATAAGCGATGGCATTGGATATTTTCTCGTTGTTGAATAATATGGAAGGTTATGTGGAGTCTATTTGATGGATTATTCATCACTGCCTTGTCACGAGAGCTACTGTGTTGTTCAGTAAGTTACAGGCAATTTTTATATGTGTATTTTGACGAACTGTAGTTCTTCCTGTGGTCTCGACTGGCTTAGTCGCAGGTGTATAATGTGATTGCATTACTCTTAAGTGGATGGTACAGTCATGAGCATGTTTGGAAGGGACATCTGAATGTCTCGGTTTCTTTCTCTTCTGCTGTAAAGTATATGTTGATAAATTTATATTTAATTGTTGGATTTGTAAAACATACTGATGGATTCATGAATTGTTAGGATATTCATTTTGTTGAATATAATGGCCTGTTGGATGTTGTTGTCCTTGGGATTCAGATGGATAGTTGTTTTGGATACATTTGTTCTTCTTGGTCACTAATATTTATGATGAAATATATGAAAAGTATCTAGGACTATTTAGTAACTATAATATGAGTTACGCGTTTATAGTCATGTTTGTATTACAAGAGCATAGTCTGAAATATGTTTACATGTTTGGTGAAATGATTTCATTTAAACAGGTTGTTTAATGAAAACAATTGGTGGATTGCATTTGTTTTAAGAGTTAGTGCTTATCATGCTCAGTTCATCGAACTGACCCGTGTTGACAATTTTTGCAGATGGTTGCCGTAAGTGGTAAAAGCACGCAGATCTGATAGGATGTTCAGATTGTTTAATTTGGTTTTATGATGAATTACAGCTTGATTCTCTGAATGTACTACTAGAAGAAAGATGTTCTTTTGCTGTTGAGTATTGTATCAAGTATGTTGAATGCATAAAATGTATTTGATTAGCTTGAAAGGAATGAAAAGAGATATTTGTTACTTATGTGTTTGTATTCGTATCTTGATGGTTTGACCTTCTTCGGTTTGAATGATCTTGAGAGTATTATTATTATTGTATAAAGTGGATACTTTTGTGATTATCTAAGTAAGCTTGCAAGAATTTGTGACTGAATACTTATGATTGTTTAGTAGTTCTAGTATGTTCTATCTAAAGCTAAATTGGAATTTAGATCACTGTCTTTCTGGAAGCTAGGGTTAAAATAAACCTGAGCAGGAAGCTAAACGAGCTGAATAAATTATTACTTCCTAGTCTTGATCTAAATCAAGACAACGTTTAATTGGATTCTTAATCACTATATCTCGATACTAATAAGTAAGATATAAATTCAGTTATGAGAACTGATATAAACCTAAAAAGGGTTTGGTTAGCAATCTCATGTGAAGGTTGATGGTTATTGTCCAATTTCGTTGATTTAGAATTATGTATATTCTATGAACTCCTTGAAGGGACCTCAAGTCTTAATAACTTCTCTTGTGTAATGGGTTTTACTATGAAAGGTCATTCTAAGGTGAGGAACCCAGGGATTGGGAAAGACTAACCTTAAGGGAGCGTCTTTTAGTATAATTTTAACTCAATGTGTGTAACACTTATTAATAAGTAGATCTTTTCGAGGTGGATTTAAAGGTTGACGGCACAAGTCAACTGCAGGGTTGTACCTTTGAGAAGATTAGGATCTTCTCGAAGATACAACAATGCAGGTGACTTATGACGACACCCTTTGCATTGATCATTAAGATTTACACCTTAAACTCGAACAAGTTACTCTGGGACTGATTAGGAATGTGGTCACGTTATAAGGCTGCCCTAGGAGACTCGGGGTATCTTGACACACTGGATTAACTAGGGTTGACCCAGTATGTCAGCGTATCCCTAGTCCTTGGGAGCATCCCTATAACATTGTCATCTTACTAATCCATTCCTGAGTGAATAACTTGGGACAGGAGAGTCTGACAGAAGTCAGTATAAGACATTCTACATAACATAGGAATGGGGTGAAGGACGTATTCCATATTGACAAGTATGCCGTCAAGGAATACGGGACATAAGCAAAGTATGTTTCAAATCTTTGGCCAAAGTATCGCAAGTTACCGATTGCGTTGTCCTAAGTCACCTAGTCTAAGGGATGAGATGCCGATGAATAATGGTAATAATTATTCGAGATAGGTTCCTTGGGACAGAGCATTCGAATCCTAGATTAGGGAGGAGATCCACAAGAGTGATGTGTTAAATAAAATGCCAAACTTTAATACTCATGAATAGATCGGTAGATTACCGAGTCATGGAATGAATAGATCGGAGGTACTACGAGTCATTACAGCTACATATGGTTATCTGTTATGAGAATGGTTGTTTTTGATTTGTGAGTTCTAAATTATGTATTTAGAACTAGGAAGCATTTGTCAAAAAAAAAAAATTTACTTGTTCTAATGTATAAAAATGAGGATGTTACATCTTGGTATCAGAGCTGAAGGTTGCAGCTCTTAGACCTATTGTGTCCATAATCTGATAAAAACCTGAATTTTCTTGTAACAGAAAATGGTTAGAACAAGGGGGAACGTTGCGAATAATGCTCCACCTGAAGGAGGGGCGGCAACAACCCAAAAACTTGATGAGATCCTTGCTGCCCTATTGGACACAAGAGATTGTTTAGCTGTACTTGAATAGCAGGTGATGGGAAATGAGGAGGATGAAGAAGCTGGTAATAACAATCAACAACCTCCTAAGGACAACCCCGATTTGGGTGTTGATATTAATGCGTTGGAAATGCACCTGTCCAACTAGAAAACAAAAAGGCCAAAGGTAGGCAGTAGAACTCACTAATGATATAAAAAGGATAAGCCCACCTAAGTATGATGGCACCACATTAGGAGATGGAGCTGAGAACTGGCTCAATGAAATGGAGAAGTACTTTGCAATAAGAAACTTCTCAGAGGAAACCAAAGCTATTTGGGAGCCTATCGCTTTCCCACGAAGCATCTTCATGGTGGGATAGTCGTAAAGCGAGCTAAATATTGATAAGACCAATATTACTTGGGATCAATTTAAGGGCTATTTTAGGCAACGATGGCTGCCACAACTTTTCTATGATCGAAAATGACAGAATTCCGAACTTAGCTCAAGGGAAGCTACCAGAATCGAATACTTGGGAGCGAGTTTAAAAACTCCTCAAGTATGTACCACAAAGATCAAACCGATGAGAAGTTCGGAATATGGAAATTCATCATGGGATTGAATCCGTGATAGGGGAGAGGTCGATGTTCACAAATCCAACCACTATGGAAGGAGTTGTTGAAAAGGCCATAAGACAAGAACATAAATTAAAGGCTATTTATGCTCATAAAGAGGAAGTGTGGAAGAAGATTGCAAACCCTTCTTTAACCTCTCTTACACCCAAAAAGGGACCATGGAAAAAGTTTGGAAACAAAAGTAAGTTTCCAGGGGATAATAGTAAGAAAGCAGTAGCAAATAAGCCTGCTGGAAATGTAAGGGATAATTTTGCCAAAAATTATAACAATGGGCAGAAGCCCTATGGAGGACAACGTGATAATTACAAGGCTGGAGGCAATTTTGAGCCTAAAAAGGGACCTGTAGGAGGCTGCTACAATTGTGGCAAAGACCACTACGCAAATCAGTGCCCTTTGAAGAAGGATGATCGTAATCAGCAAGATAAGATACATGCTGCAGTAGCAGACAAGCAAGCTGAAAAGCAAGTGACACCTATAGAAGTTTCGGGTAAGTTATTTGGCATACCTGTCACTATTCTTTTTGATACAGGAGCTACTGAATGTTTCATTTCTAATAAAATTGCTTCTAAACTTAAGAGAAAAGATGGAAAAATGGATAAATCTTGGACTGTACAGTATGGTAATAACTCTGTTCATATAGTGAGTATGTGTCTTTTTGGGGCAGTCCTTGACTTACCTAACTTTTCCATGGAAGTTGACCTCTATGTTACACCTTTGGGGTCTTACGACATTGTCATTGGTGTCAATTGGTTAGCTGAACATAAAGCAAAAGTAGACTACTATGAAAAGAATATAAGATGTTTAGATGATCAGCTGGAAACAACAGAGATTCAAGGGGTTAAACGGGAAATTTCAGTTAGAAAACTGTCAGCTATGCAGCTTAAAAAGGCTAAAAACAAAGGATGTACCCTTTATGCAGTAAAGATATCTGAATTTTCAGAAGAAGATGGTGATTCCATGAAACGATTTCCTCTGCTACAAAGTTTCAGGGATGTTTTTCCTGAGGAATTACCAGGGTTACCACCCAAGAGGGAATTTGACTTCACCATCGAAATCAAACCAGGAACGGAACCTATTTCCAAAGCACCTTATCGGATGACTACTACAGAGTTAGTCGAGCTTAAGGCACAATTGCAAGAACTTTTGTCTAAAGGTTTGATTAGACCAAGTGTTTCACCTTGGGGAGCGCCTGTAATATTTGTGAAAAAGAAGGATGGAACACTTAGGTTGTGTATTGATTATCAAATGTTGAATAAAGCAACAATCAAGAACAGATACCCACTTCCAAGGATCGACGATTGTTGGTCCGAAAATCTGTCGCGTGGGAAGATCTATGGATAAACGAGCCAACAAAGTGTGCGGTGGCATAGCCCTCTTTGAGTCAAAGAAAGCGAAACTAGTTTATTGCTATTCTACCAGCAGGAATCTATGCAAGTCTCACAGATTCTACCTTCGGGGGTTTGGGATCTCATCCCAAAGTAGGTTTATTTCTAGCTGTGAAGAGAAAGGAATAAAAGAGAGGAGGAAGAAGGAACAGTCCGAAGGGAGAAAAGAAATGAATTCCAAAGCAAAAGGTCGGAAGATTTATGTTTTTGGGTTGGTAGTAAAATGTGAGCCAAACCTACTCGCATAAATGAACAAAGCAATACGATGATAAATAAATGACAATAAAATAGAAACAGATCCAAAAAAATAAATACACGATCTAACATAAGAAAGATCTAATGTATATAACACAGTATTCAAAGACAAAGTCTAAATATTGTATTACTAATTTGTTCTGTTACAAAAAGCTCAAAGTCTTTTCTCCTTACTCCTATTTCTCATCTGAAAGATATTCATCCATCCCTCAACACAACAAGTGTTGGGGTATTTATAGAAGAAGAGGAGAAAAGAAGGCAAAAAGGAGCCAACAACTATTTACAAAGATATTTACAAAATATCTAAAAGTCATGTTGACTTTTACAACTTGATGGATGACATCATCCCATGACGCAACATGGATGATGTCATCATTTGTGCCAACATACTTTAGACATTCCAACAAGAAAGTTGGAGAAGAGAAAGAAGAAGAAGAAGAAGAAGAAGAAGCTACTCGTCATCATCATCCTGCGGCCGAAAGGGAGTAGCCTGCTTTTGATGCTACTCAGGTGATGAGATATGGAACTGAGCGCGGTATTCTAGAAATTTGTTAATCATGGGCCCAAATTGATCCTGAGAAGGATCCTTTTGCAGCTCGCTGATCACCTCACAAGTCTCCCGCTCATCTATGAGCTTCTCTGGGAGTTTGGAATAATCCTTTTCCACCTCAATGAGGAACCCGATGAAGTCCCTACAGGCCAGCAGGTTATTGATAGATTCAGTGTCAAATGTGACCTCTGGCCCTGTTCCTTGAGAAGCGATCTCCTTGAAGATCCGGATGGTTTCATCAGCTGACCTAAAGGTGAAGGAAGGAGTGAGCAACCCTGGAGACATGTTGAGAACAATTCACTCCATTTGATGCATTGCATCCAGGGCTGCTTCCTTTACCTTGTCGATTTTTTCCAGAATAAATTCAAGCTGATCTATCCGATAGTCCAGAGTGGACATGGTTTTGTTGAGGGCCCTTGGATGGCCGAAGACACCGAACTTGACCAGATCTTCGACTGAACAGTCGAACATCTGTTGAAAGGTCTCGTGTTGGAGTCTAGCATGATCCAGCTCTTCTGATATGGGCCCCGCTAATGCTTGGAGCTCTTTGTTCGTCTTTCCGATGCTCAGATACAAATTGACAAACTCGGTGATCACTCTTTCACTGTCCTTGAGGATCTGGCTCCTCCAAGCAGAAACGGCCATACCTTGCTCACCAATCTTTGCATATTCGTTGATTTTCTCCTGGCTGAGAAGCTCAGAAGTCTCGGCGGTAGTTGTGGGAGGCGCACTACCCATCTTCTGTAAGGCTTGGAGCAGATATTTGTTTTGCTCTTTTAGTAGCCTTTTCTCTTCTTTTGTTTCTTGAAGCTTTTGACAAGAGGGCGTCGACCGCAAAAAGAGCTTCCCCCTGGAGACTTTTAGAAGATGTCCCCATTGTGACTTGGGTCATAGTAAAATCTGTCGGAGATAGATCCTTTTTCTCTTTGAGGGGATCGGGGTATGTAATTTCCATGATTCTCTCACCTGCAGCACTTTTAGAGAAGCGTGTAACAGGCTTCTGCTTCTTCGCCCCTTTGGCTGGGATCACTGAAAAGTCCATCGGAGCGATGGGAACTTTCCTCTTTTCTTGGCTCATTGGGCTTGAGAGATCCAGCTGGTCCTATGGAAGAAGGACGAAACAGAGGAGGGGGCAGCTGCAGTAGAAGAGGGGAAAAACGTGGAGACACGCGGCGGTGGCATTGAGAGAATAGCCGAAGAAGTGTCCATGGGAGGAAGGGAAACTGTAGCTGCGGAAGACATAGGAAGGGAAGGGAGCCCGGAGATGAGGGAAGAAATGGAGGAAAGATCAGCGAGGGAAGAGAAAATAGACGAAGAAGCAGGGGAAAGAGTAGAAGAAGGGACAGAGGACACGACCAAAGGGATGGTCACTTGAGTCACTCGAGGAGGGGAAGGAAGAGAAGAAGAAGGGATAGAAGGGACCTCTGTTGTGGTAGCAATGCCGACATCCTGAGTGGATGGGCCAATGGGACTATCCTCTCGCCGCTTCTTTCTCTAGTGAATCCGAGTTATTACTGCTCGCGCCGTGGAAAGAGGACTTTTGGGGGCTTCTCCCGAATGGTGCTGGATTCACCTTCTACACCTTTTCCTTTGAGCCGCTTCTTTGATCGTGGAGGCGCGCGTTGCCCAATGGGGATGTTGTGAAATCAACCCCGAGGTAGATTAGGCCGTTCATCCGGCACCAATGTTCTATTCTCCGCAAAGTCTCCTTGACCCTCTCCTCAATTGTCTGAGGAGCTTTAGTTCTATCAATGGCCGAAAGGGCCAATCATCCCCCTCTCAGTATCGTATATACCTTGTCTACTTCATCTTCTGTTGTTTGGTAGCCTTTGGGGACAATGGCTACCCCATATTGGATGATTTCTGCCAATGCTAGGCGAGAATGATCCTTTCTTCTGAGCTCTACCTCATGGAGGACGTCAATATAAATATCCTCGATCTGAGGAACATGGATTGGATCAAGCTTTGCTCTTGGCAGTAGCTCCTTGGGTGAAGGTAGGCCGGGGGAAATCATGCTTCAAATTGAGTAACTCCAGCTCTGCGAACATTTCCTTCGCCTTGTGGTGGGTAGAGCATGTATATCGGCCCACTGTGAGGGGGAAAGGAGTTCCACCCTTCTTTCTTTTCAGGCACTTTTCGTGATATGTGATTAGCTGCCTTGATAGCTCCAAAGAGAATCGGCTTAGGCCCAAAGATACCTTGGTAGCTCCGGTTGGCTCTCCCAAAAAGTTGGCAGCCCTCAGATAGGTGAATGTAGGAAATTGGGTGAACATGGCCCCCCATTTCTCCGTGGCTGCCACTATGTTTTTGGTCGTACGACCATGAGTCAGATTTGGCCTCAATAGGCAGATGATGTGATAAAAGAATGCATCGTTGATTTTGGCGAATTGGGTGATGCTATTCTCCAGCCTCAGTTCTGGATAATACTCATATATTTTGACCTGAGGCCAAACTCCACTTTGTGCTAGGCCTGGATAATCCCTCTCTGATGCTGCAGCATAGACCACATAGGAGTTCATATGGAATACTCCCGTTGTGCTGAACTGTTGTAGCTGCTCGGAAATGGTGCTGCTTATAATTTCCCCCCAGCAAAAGCGCTGATCAGGAAAATTCTTGTTCATTGTTTCCAGGTAGCGCAACATCCATTTATGGAAGTAATGGGCGTCAGAAAGCCCGAAGACCCTGCTCAGGAAGGTAATGGTATCGCTGAGCTCTTCTGAGAAGTCACTGCGGTGGATGATTTGGGGCCACCGGGTTACCACCTTCTTGTTCTTCAAGTAGACTTCGTTCATTAGTTGCATACATTGGTCTTCATTGTCTTCCCAGGCCTTGATGCACTCTGCTTGGCTGACGGCCACGAAGTGCCGGTGGTGAGGGATGCCAAGTATCATCTCAAAATGACGGGCAGTGAGGTTAATGACTACCTCGCCCTTACTGTTTTCGACACATCTGGTGTCTTTGTTGTAAGACTGGGCAACCACCATCATAAATTCATTGTTGATCGTGTCCGACGGGATTCCTCCGGTGAAGTGCGTGGCGCCGCCTATTAATTTTTCCATCCATGGACTCCTAGTAACTTTCTCGAGTTCTCGCCTGAATTCCTCCATGTCGATATGCCCCACCCCGAGTCTCGACATCCATGCGCATTCGGCCCGTGACTCGGCATTCGACCCTTTGATATTTATACTTCATCTCTTCCTCGTAAACTTAGCCTTTCCTTTCGATTTGGTGGGTCTCTTCTTTGGATGTAGACATATGTTCTTCTAAGTTTATCTGCTGATCTGCATGAAGAAGAAGCGAGACCCAATCCGAAAAAGTTGAATTAGCCATTTGATCTTCCATTGGAATGTTAGCAGAAGAAAGAGTTAGAGATTTTTAGGCTCAAGGCGCAGGAAAAATGCAGCTTATAGGGCTAAATAGGCAGGGCGCATGGGAAAGGGCTGTTGCAAAGGTTAAACTGGCACCAAAGGTGCATGGCGCATGCATACTGCAGAGTGCATTTTAGTAAAGGGCGCATGAGAACATTGTGTTGCATGGAAACAGGATGCGCCAAAGGCGCATGAACATTTCATGTTACATTGGGATTTGGTGCGCCCTTTGGTGCATGGGAAAAGCGTGTAACAGGGACTTTTCGTGTGCCAAAGGAAATATGGCGCGGCGCACGGAGGGTTTACAAAACACGAATGTTACTGTAAGGAGAGATGCGCCTGCACTTTTATGACTATACTTGGCACAGATAAGGCTTGTGTTGCATAGATGTTGGGCGCGCCAAGGGCGCATGGAAAGGTGATGCAACATGAAAAGATGGTGCGCCAAAGGGGCGCAAGTTTAGCTTGTGCAGCACGTGGAAGAGGCGCGCCTTGAGGGCATATGAAAACTTGATGTAACAAGCATGATGGGTGCGCCATTGGTGCGGGTTCTAGTTATGCTGCAGGGGGGGACAGATGCGCCATGGGGGCAGCAATATTTAAAATGTTGCATGACGCTACCGGGTGCGCCTAAGGGAAAATAGAGTTTTCGTATGATTCAACTCTTCTTCCTTTCTTTCATTTCCAAGATTGCTTTGGAAGATATAATGTTTTAAGCCAAAAGGGGTTATCAGACCAAGCTTTCAAACTAACACCCTCTACCAGCAGATCTGGAAAGAGGGGTGGGAGGAAAAAAATAAGGAAAGATAGCACAGGGGAGGGCTAGCTCAACATTTGATATTTCAATACTGCTAAACCACAACCAGACCACAAGCACACCAAGAAACAAGAACGCAAAACACACAAGAGGGAGAAGAAACTCTTACCTGGATAAATAGCAAAAGCTCGAGAACGGGTCCACAACACGTTGAAAACGACGAGGCAGGGGCTGACAGGCTCAGAAAAATCACGTGCTCAGTGAAAAGTGAAAATGACATTTGGGCGCGCAAACACATATATATAGGTGAACCAGTCATTAATGCGCCACCCACTTTTTAAAGGGCGCATGAGAGTTGCTGTCGACAGGAAAAAGCGTGCGCCCTTTGGCGCATGAAAATATTTGACAGCAGGAAATTAAGCGCGGCTTTGGTGCACCAAACGCTATGTCAACACGAAGTTATGTGCGCCCTTTGGCGCAGCAAAACATTATGTTACAATAAGATTATGTGCACCCTTTGGCGCACCAAAAAGTGGCGCAACAAACATTGTGCCAACATAATGGCGCATGCGTCTTGGTGCACGCAGGGAAGGCTCAACACACTTTGGCGCACCGAAAGTGTGTTAACATTGAAAATCATGCGCCAAAGGTTTTAAGGGGGCGCACCAAAAGTTGGTGTTACATAGCAATTTCATGCACCCAGCCAAAAAAGGCTCAAAAGACTAAGTTCGAAAAACCAGATTTCCCGGGAAGGGATTTTACAATGTTTCGAACGCAAGGGATCCCTAACGAGGGATCGGAACAAAATTTCGGTATGGTTATCGGTAAAATTGCCCTTGTCAATTTTACGGGATAACAACTGGCTCTTTCTGGGGACTATCCCTGAGTAAACTCGGGGGTAGAGAATCCTAGTTCTCATGTGCCTATCCATTGGGTAACAGAGTCAAAAACAAGGGTGACCGGAGGGGGAGCAAAAGAAACACACAACAAACCAAAAGCAAACACACAACTTAAAGCAAACTGTACAAAGAAGAGAGCAAGCTCTACTTCCTGAAGATCTTCAGATGCTACCCGCTATAAGGAAGCGGGAGTTCGGTTCCATCCAGATATGAGAGATAGAAGCTATTCTCTCCGTTGAGCTGCTTGATCTTGAAGGGCCCTCTCCACAGGGAATCAAACTTTCCGTGCATGCCCTTTGGTTCTCTTCGCTTGTCCCACAAAAGGACGAGATCTCCCACTTGAAAATCCCTTTGCTTGGCTTTCTTATCAAAAAGCCTCTTAACTTGATTCTGATGTTCAGTGATCCTATCGACCACCCTCACTCTCTTTTCTTCAAGTTCTGCCAGATACATGATTCTCTTTTCAAGAGAACTTTGGAAAGTTTCATCTTCAATAGCTCGTGCCAAGCGCAGAGCAGGAAGTTCCGCAGAAATGGGAAGCTCGGCATCAGTGCCATATAACACTTGAAAAGGTGACATGCCGAGAGATCTCTTGGGAGTAATACGATCGGCCCACAAAGCGTCGTACAAAGACTTGTGCCATATTCGCTGATTCTCATCTACTAGCTTCCGTATAATGGTCACCAAGTTCTTGTTACTGGATTCCACCTGACCATTTCCCTGAGGGTAATAGTCGGATGCGTGAGCCAAAGTTATACCATATTCATAGCAAAAACTAATAACCTCTCGTGAGGAGAAGTTAGAAGCATTATCAGCAATGATTTTGTTTGGAACGCCGAACCTGACAATGATATTTTCTTTAATGAAATTGCAAACCACCTCAGAAGTGGCATGCTTGATAGGTATGGCTTCCACCCACTTGGTAAAGTAATCCGTTGCTGTAAGGACATAGCTATGTCTGGCACTCGATTGAGGATTGAGTGCACCAATAAAATCAATTCCCCATTGCCTGAATGGTTCATTGATAATGACCGGCCTTAGGGGAAAGGCAGCCAACTTGGGCTTGCCGACGAATTGTTGGCAGGGTTCACATTTCGCCACCCAGGTGGCTGTATCTTGGAAGAGCGTCGGCCAATAGTACCTGGCTCGAATGATCTTGTGTGTAGTTACGGAGGAAGAGAAATGCCCTCCACAAGCTGAATTGTGAAAACTTTCCAGTAGTTTTACTTGCTGGGGTTTGTCAACACATCGCAAAAAGATGCCATCTATCCCACGTTTATATAAGCCGTCATCCCAGATGACATATTTAGCCACTCTAAGCTTTATAGTGCACTTCTCCTTTGCAGTTAGGTGCATTGGGCATTCGCCGTAGGTAAGGAAGAAAGCGATGTCGGAGTACCATTCATCACTAGTTGCAACAAATAGAACCAGAGGCAGAGAATCAGGCTCTTCTTGCCGGTCCTGTGTTTCATCGGTGTAGTCACCCCTTTCATCAGGGCTTTCTGAATCTTTGTTTTCAGCCATTAGCTGACACAGGCCTTTGCCCCTTACCAGCTTGGTTGGTTTAATATCCAGGTCATACTCCTGGACCTTTGCGATCCAATTTCCTCGCAAGCTTCCTAACTCCTGCTGAGTTAGAATTGATTTCACCGCCGTGTCTGGGACCAGCACTACCGTATGCGAGTTTAGAATGTAATACCTGAAATTCTTCACTGCTTTGACAACGGCGAAGGCATGCTTTTCCAGTTGAGTCATTTTTAGTTCGTGAGGCTTGAGGGGAGAACTCATGAACGCAATCGGAGATTCAACATCCTCCGAGTTCTTTTGCATCAAGATTGTGGACACAGTATGCTCAGATGCGTAACTATACATGATGAAGTCCTTGGAGAAATCTGGACATACCAGGACTGGTGCATGAGCAACAGAAGCTTTTATTTCTTCAAATGACCTTTTTCCCTCTTCACTCCATCTAAAAGTTGGTGACCCCTTCATCATGTTTAATATGTGACGGGTCTTCTCAGCAAAGTCAGGAACAAAACGCCTGAGAAAATTCACCTTTCCAAAGAAAGAATGAACACCAGTCTTGCTTGTAGGTAGAGTAAGGCTTTGAATAGCCTTAACTCTTTCGGCATCTATCTTTGCTCCTTCTTTGCTAACCACATGGCCTAGCAACTTCCCTTCCGTGACTCCAAAAATAGACTTTTTTGGGTTTAGGGAAATCCCATGTTCTCGGCACCTGGCCAACACTTGTTCCAAATGATCACAATGATCATTTCATTTTTAGAGAACACGGTTAAGTCATCTAGATAAACCACGATGACTTTCCCCATTATACCTTTGAACGCGAAATCCATGGCCCGCTGAAAAGTGGCACCAGCATTAGTTAGGCCGAAAGGCATCCTGCTGTAGGCAAATGTACCCCAGGGAGTAGTGAATGTTGTTTTAAACTGATCTTCAGGTGAAACTTCGATCGATTGTAACTCGAAAAACCGTCAAGCATGGACAACATTTCGATCTAGCCATCTTGCGTAACCCGATCCATTATCGGAAGAGGGTAGTTGTCCTTCAGCGAAGCTTGATTCAAATTTTGAAAGTCTACGCATATGCGTATCTCACCGTTTTTCACAGATCGGCACAATATTTGCTACCCAAGTGTCTTTGTGATGGATAGGGAAGATGATTCTCGCCCAAAGCATCTTCTGAATTTCGGCCTGGATGGTACCCGAAATCTTGGGATTATAGTGCCTCTGCTTCTGGCGGAAGGCTTTGACATCGTCTTTCAATGGGATATCATGGTGAACGTCCTTTGGCTTGAAGGACTTTAGATCGGCGTAAGACCATGCCAATACATCCATATATTTTTTCAGCAACTTGACAAACTTTCGCTTCTCCTCAGGCGTGCAACATTTGCCAATGTTCACAAATTGCGGGTGTTCTACCGAACCTATATTGACTGGTTCGGTTTCTGGGGATGAGTTAGGGTCGTCCCGCTTCTTCTTTTTCACAAAACGGTCATGCCTGTCGAACAGGTGCTCTAGAGAAACCAGGCCCTTTGGGATTTTATTTCCTTTGAGCTGACATATGCCGTCGTTCCCTTCGGATTCATTGCCTTGATTGGTAACTGATTCACGGCAAGTGGAAGTAGACCCTTCAAAGTGCAATTCTTTAAAATTTTCCACCTTCTCTAGAAAGGCAATGAGTTGATTATCATCATTGAACACCTGCCAATGCTGAGAATTGTCTGGCACGCTCGGGCGGAAAACCACCTCAATGGTGTACTTGTTCATTTTCAAACCTGGGTGTGGGAGCATGAGAGATGCTGAAACAGCCAATGAATCAGCCATGTCATTTTGGGCTCTTGGAATCGCCTCTATTGAAAAAGCATCAAATTCTTCGATGCTGTCCCATACCGCATTACGGTAATGTCTGAGCCTTTCATTTTTACTTGGTAAATCCTTTTGACCTGATTTACAACTAGCTCAGCATCACCTTGTACTTTTAGATTTTTAATTCCTCTTTCTTTTGCGGCTTGCATACCGAGTAAGAGAGATTCATACTCAGCAGTATTGTTAGTGTTGAAAAACTGTAATTTGAAAGAGAGAGGAATGACTTCTTCCTCAGGAGATATCAGCACGGCCCCGGCGCCACATCCACTAGTTGCACAGCTGCCATCGAATTGCAATGTCCAGATCTTATTAAGATCTCCCTCTTGAACGAGGACACCCGTTTTATCCGTCTCGGTAGATAAGAAGTAGTTCCCCATCCCTGATGATTCAAAAAGGATTTGGGCTTTGGGGTCTTCAGAGCTGGTGACTAAGTACTTCTTTTGTGATTCCGGCTCCAAAGTCTGCATTATGCCTTTGACTGGAATTCTAGCTTTAGACCAGTCCATATGAATTTCTCCACCAACTTCGCTGCAAAAACTTCTTCCCAGCAATATTCCATAGGCTGCCGGAATGTCAGCAACGAGGACTGTCATTTTTACTCTTTTATCTGGGAAAGCCGCAAATGCAAATTGCGCGTCCTTGATTTGGCCAATCAACGGAACTTGCTTAGTTTCCAAGGAATAACACCTGCCGAAAGGCTTGGTAAGAGTGAGGCCCAGAGCATGGGTGACTTTTTCCGGCATGACGTTATCAGAAGCCCCGGAATCAATTATGCAGTTACTCAGCTTGTGTCCATTGATCAGCAGAGAGAGATAGAAAGGCTCTATCTTGCCTGACGCAGATGTTGAAGCCACATTTATATGGGATTCAGGGGGAGTGGAAAGGATTCCTTTTGGGGAAACCTGATTAGATATAACAGCTTGACTTTGGATATACTTAGTCAATCTTACAAGTTGTTCGGGGTTTGACTGAAGGTACTCAGCTTCGGACATTTGGATCTTGGTCTTTTTTACATGATCTATAATATCAAACGCGGCCAAGGGTTGCGTTGGTAAAGGAATGAGTCCCTCACCTCACGATGATGGGATAGGATTGGTGGTCTTAGTAGGAATGTGAGAGGATTGATTTGGAGGAGAGATAGGGGGAAAAGATTTCCTTGTAAAAGGTTTGCCAGGGAGTTGAGAAGGAAGAGGATTACCTCTTTTAGCAATGATCAGAGGCGCGTTTGACATGGCCTTCTCTGCTAGACATGGGCAGCAACTTCCACTTCTTTTCCTTGTGAGCAAGTAAAAACAAGCATATGACTATCCGCTTGCATATCCCCCGGGTACCCTCTTCTTCATCGATTCCTCCTCATCAAATTCCATATACCCGATAGTAGAGTCGCGGTCGGTTCACCAACATCTTGATCATCTTCGCCTTGAGATGAAGGTTCTTCATAATCTCGCTCTTCTTCTTTGATTTCGGCCGAGCATTGATCGGAGGAGCCTCAAGCGCCAACCATGGAGCAACTGTAGGTAAGCGCGGTCTTTGTGAAACATTGTTAGGAATGAAATTCCTCCACGGGATATCCCGAAGATGAGGAACTGGGAGAGGCCTGGGCCAATTGCTTCTTCAATGCAAGCAAATTGTTCGCCATCTTTTGGAATGCTAGATCAGACGAAGTAGTGGGCGAAGGGCCCAAAGATTTAGGCTTGGCTGATTCCTTTTTCAATTCACCAGATATTATCAGATTATCCTCTATCCGAATGGCAATGGCTCGAGAGAGGACAAAGTAGCTACTCGCTCCTGAAGGAGCAAGAAACTAACTTTTGAGCTCATAGCATTTACGAAGAAACACTTTTGATTCTCCGGTGTTGGAAGCATGGCAACAGGGACACGGTTGATTAGTGCATTAAACCGGGTGACAAAATCACGCATGGTCTCATTTGCCTCTTTCTTCAGGTGAGTGATCCGTGATAATAATGCAAATGCATCCTCTGAAGGCTTGTATCTATCTTCGAAAGCATCCCGTAAAGTGGCCCAACTGGTAATAGACCCGGCCGGCAAATGCTGAAACCATTCAGCCGCAGGCCCTTGTAGGGTTTCAAGAAAAAGGTGAACCGACACATCTTCGTGAGTTACGTCCAAAATACTGCATGACATGATGAATGCAGATATGTGGGAATCCGTGCTTTGATTTCTGCTCCCGTCGAATTTGGGAAAATTCTTTCGATTTCCGTGAGGGAGCGCGTGAACTGGATGTGGTAAGGCCAAAGGACCCATCGCGTTTCCCCATGGAACCGCCATCTGAAAAGCTGGAAAGAGAACACGAGCTGGAAGTGTGGTTCCGCTGAGTAGCAAGGCACTACAAAGGGATGTGGATGCCCCCTGCAAAAGACTTTTTCTTCGTGAAGGTGAGACACTCTGGATGACCAGCTAACCGAGCTTAGTCGCTGAAAAATGCGCCGGTGTTATGCTGAAATTGTGCCTTTGAAGCAGATCGAAAGTAGGATCAGCTTCTCCACGGGCTCTCCTGCTGCACGTAAAAGGTTCACTCGCCAGTGTTCCTTCCAGATCTGCAATGTTATGGCGCAGATTCAAACTTTCTTTTTGGTTGTACTTGCTGATTTTCTGGTTTTTCTGATAAAAACCAGCAGCAAATACTTTTCTAAATATTTAAAACTATCCTCTTCAGAAAACTGATTGCGGTTAAATGACAAATTACAACGAGGATAAGATGGCAGGGAAGATTAGTAAGCTGATTTTCGGATCTGATTTTAACCTTTTTTAGAGGGTTTCAAACTTTTTGCAAACAGTAAAAACTCAGATCTACGGCAAAATACTAATTTTTTCAAAAACATAGCGAACTAAAGATCTTTAACTAGACCAGATCTATGACTCTCAGAAGAAAATTTTTCAATTTGAGCACTTTTGCAAATTTTTGGATTTTTAACAAAAAGTTTAGATTTTGCAAACAGGTAGCAATCTTCTGATTTTTCTGATTTTTTACTTTACCATCATAGATCTGATAGATCTGTTCGATCCCCAGTGGAGTCGCCAAAAACTGTTGGTCTGAAAATCTATCGCGTGGGCAGATCTATGAATAAACGAGCCAACAGTGTGTAGGGCATAGCCCCTCTTTGAGTCAGCAAAGCGAAATTGGTTTATTGCTATTCTACCAGCAGGAATCTATGCAAGTCTCATGATTCGCCTTCGAGGTTTGGGATCTCATCCCAGTAGGTTTATTTCCAGCTGCAAAGAGAAAGGAATGAAAGAGAGGAGGAAGAAGGAACAGGTCCGAAGGGAGAAAAGAAATGAATTCCAAAGCAGAAAGGTCAGAAGATTTATGTTTTTGGGTTGGTAGTAAACAGAGCCAAACCTACTTGCATAAATAAACAAAGCAATACTGATGATAAATAAATGACAATAAAATAGAAGCAGATCCAACAGAATAAATACACAGATCTAACATAAGAAAGATCTAATGTATATAACACAGGTATTCAGCACAAAATCTAAATATTGTATTACTAATTTGTTCTGTTACAAAAAGCTCAAAGTCTTTTCTCCTTACTCCTATTTCTCATCTGAAAGATATTCATCCATCCCTCAACACAACAAGTGTTGGGGTATTTATAGAAGAAGAGGAGAAAAGAAGGCAAAAAGGAGCCAACAACTATTTACAAAGATATTTACAAAATATCTAAAAGTCATGTTGACTTTTTACAACTTGATGGATGACATCATCCCATGACGCAACATGGATGATGTCATCATTTGTGCCAACATACTTTAGACATTCCAACAAGAAAGTCGGAGAAGAGAGAGAAGAAGAAGAAGAAGAAGAAGAAGAAGCTACTCGTCGTCATCATCCTGCGGCCGAAAGGGAGTAGCCTGCTTTTGATGCTGCTCAGGTGATGAGATATGGAACTGAGCGCGGTATTCTAGAAATTTGTTAATCATTGGCCCAAATTGATCCTGAGAAGGATCCTTGTGCAGCTCGCTGATCACCTCACAAGTCTCCCACTCATCTATGAGCTTCTCTGCGAGTTTGGAATAATCCTTTTCCGCCTCAATGAGGAACCCGATGAAGTCCCTACAGGCCAGCAGGTTATTGATAGATTCAGTGTCAAATGTGACCTCTGGCCCTGTTCCTTGAGAAGCGATCTCTTGAAGATCCGGATGGTTTCATCGGTGACCTAAAGGTGAAGGAAGGAGTGAGCAACCCTGGAGACATGTTGAGAACAATTCGCTCCATTTGATGCATTGCATCCAGGGCTGCTTCCTTCACCTTGTCAATTTTTTCAGAATAAATTCAAGCTGATCTATCCGATAGTCCAGAGTGGACATGGTTTTGTTGAGGGCCCATGGATCCGAAGACACCGAACTTGACCAGATCTTTGACTGAACAGTCGAACATCTGTTGAAAGGTCTCGTGTTGGAGTCTAGCATGATCCAACTCTTCTGATATGGGCCCCGCTAATGCTTGGAGCTCTTTGTTTGTCTTTCCGATGCTCAGATACAAATTGACAAACTCGGTGATCACTCTTTCACTGTCCTTGAGGATCTGGCTCCTCCAAGCGGAAACGGCCATACCTTGCTCACCAATCTTTGCATATTCGTTGATTTTCTCCTGGCTGAGAAGCTCAGAAGTCTCGGCGGCAGTTGTGGGAGGCACACTACCCATCTTTTGTAAGGCTTGGAGCAGATATTTGTTTTGCTCTTTTAGTAGCCTTTTCTCTTCTTTTGTTTCTTGAAGCTTTTGACAGAGGGCGTCAACCGCGGAAAGAGCTTCCCCCTGGAGACTTTCAGAAGATGTCCCCATTGTGACTTGGGTCACAGTAAAATCTGTCGAGAGACAGATCCTTTTTCTCTTTGAGGGGATCGGGGTATGCAATTTCCATGATTCTCTCACCTGCAGCACTTTTAGAGAAGCGTGCAACAGGATTCTACTTCTTCGCCCCTTTGGCTGGGATCACTGAAAAGTCCATCGGAGCGATGGGAAATTTCCTCTTTTCTTTGGCTTCATTTCTTTGAGAGATCCAGGCTGGTCCTATGGAAGAAGGACCGAAAACCAGAGGAGGGGTAGCTGCAGTAGAAGAGGGGAAAAACGTGGAGACACGCGGCGGTGGCATTGAGAGAATAGCCAAAGAAGTGTCCACGGGAGGAAGGGAAACTGCAGCTGCGGAAGACATAGGAAGGGAAGGGAGCCCGGAGATGAGGGAAGAAATGGAGGAGGAAAGATCAGCGAGGGAAGAGAAAATAGACGAAGAAGCAGGGGAAAGAGTAGAAGAAGGGACAGAGGACACGACCAAAGGGATGGTCGCTTGAGTCACTCGAGGAGGGGAAGGAAGAGAAGAAGAAGGGATAGAAGGGACCTCTGTTGTGGTAGCAATGCCGACATCCTGAGTGGATGGGCCTATGGGACTATCCTCTGCTGCTTCTTTCTCTGGCGAATCCAGAGTTATTACCTGTTCTGGCGCTGTGGAAAGAGGACTCTCGGGGGCTTCTCCCTGAATGGTGCTGGATTCACCTTCTACACCTTTTCCTTTAAGCTGCTTCTTGGATCGTGGAGGTGCGTTGCCCAATGGGGATGTTGTGAAATCAACCCCGAGGTAGATTAGGCCGTTCATCCGGCACCAATGTTCTATTCTCCGCAGAGTCTCCTTGACCCTCTCCTCAATTTTCTGAGGAGCTTTAGTTCTATCAATGGCCGGAAAGGGCCAATCATCCCCCTCTGTATCAGTATATACCTTGTCTACTTCATCTTCTGTTGTTTGGTAGCCTTTGGGGACAATGGCTACCCCATATTGGATAATTTCTACCAATGCTAGGTGAGAATGATCCTTTCTTCTGAGCTCTACCTCATGGAGGACGTCAATATAAATATCCTCGATGTGAGGAACATGGATCGGATCAAGCTTTGCTCTTGGCAGGCAGCTCCTTGGGTCGAAGGTAGGCCTGGCTGGGAAATCATGCTTCAAATTGAGAAACTCTACCTCTGCGAACATTTCCTTCGCCTTGTGGTGGGTAGAGCATGTATATCGGCCCACTGTGAGGGGGAAAGGAGTTCCACCCTTCTTTCTTTTCAGGCACTTTTCGTGATATGTGATTAGCTGCCTTGATAGCTCCAGAGAATCGGCTTAGGCCCAGCATACCTTGGTAGCCTGGTTGGCTCTCCCAAAAAGTTGGCAGCCCTTAGATAGGTGAATGTAGGAAATTGGGTGAACAGGGCCCCCCATTTCTCCGTGGCTGCCACTATGTTTTTGGTCGTATGACCATGAGTCAGATTTGGCCTCAATAGGCAGATGATGTGATAAAATAATGCATCGTTGATTTTGGCGAAGTGGGCGATGCTATTCTCCAGCCTCAGTTCTGGATAATACTCATATATTTTGACCTGAGGCCAAACTCCACTTCGTGCTAGGCCTGGATAATCCCTCTCTGACGCTGCAGCGTAGACTACGTAGGAGTTCATATGGAATACTCCCATTGTCCGAACCGTTGTAGTGCTCGAAATGGTGCTGCTTATAATTTCCCCCAAAGAAAAGCTCGATCAGAAAATTCTTGTTCATTGTTTCGGGTAGTACAACATCCATTTATGGAAGTAATGGGTGTCAGAAAGCTAGAAGACCCTGCTCAGGAAGGTAATGGTATCGCTGAGCTCTTCTGAGAAGTCACTGCGGTGGATGATTTGGGGCCACCGGGTTACCACCTTCTTGTTCTTCAAGTAGACTTCGTTCATTAGTTGCATACATTGGTCTTCATTGTCTTCCCAGGCCTTGATGCACTCTGCTTGGCTGACGGCCACGAAGTGCCGGTGGTGAGGGATGCCAAGTATCATCTCAAAATGATGGGCAGTGAGGTTAATGACTACCTCGCCCTTGCTGTTTTCGACACATCTGGTGTCTTTGTTGTAAGACTGGGCAACCACCATCATAAATTCATTGTTGACTGTGCTGACGGGGATTCCTCCGGTGAAGTGCAGGGCACTGCCTATTAATTTGTCCATCCATGGACTCCTAGTAACTTTCTGAGTTCTGGCCCAGAATTCCTCCATGTCGATATGCCCCATTCTGAGTCTCGACATCCATGCTGCATTCCCTGTGACTTGGGCATTCTGACCCTTTGATATTTATACTTCATCTCTTCCTCAGTAAGCTTAGCCTTTCCTTTCGATTTGGTGGGTCTCTTGCTGGATGTAGACATATGTTCTTCTAAGTTTATCTGCTGATCTGCATGAAGAAGAAGCGAGACCCAATCCGAAAAAGTTGAATTAGCCATTTGATCTTCCATTGGAATGTTAGCAGAAGAAAGAGTTAGAGATTTTTAGGCTCAGGGCGCAGGAAAAATGCAGCTTACAGGGCTAAATAGGCAGGGCACACGGGAAAGGGCTGTTGCAAAGGTTAAACTGGCGCCAAAGGCGCATGGCGCATGCATACTGCAGAGTGCATTTTAGTAAAGGGCGCATGAGAAAATCGTGTTGCATGGAGACAGGATGCGCCAAAGGCGCATGGACATTTCATGTTACATTGGGATTTGGTGCGCCCTTTGGCGCATGGGAAAAGCATGTAACAGGGACTTTTCGTGCGCCAAAGGAAATATGGCGCGGCGCACGGAGGGTTTGCAAAACACGAATGTTACTGTAAGGAGAGATGCGCCTGCGCTTTTATGACTATACTTGGCGCAGATAAGGCTTGTGTTGCATAGATGCTGGGCGCGCCAAGGGCGCATGGAAAGGCGATGCAGCATGGAAAGATGGTGCGCCAAAGGGGCGCAAGTTTAGCTTGTGCAGCATGTGGAAGAGGCGCGCCTTGAGGGCGTATGAAAACTTGATGCAACAAGCATGATGGGTGCGCCATTGGCGCGGGTTCTAGTTATGCTGCAGGGGGACAGATGCGCCATGGGGGCGCAACTGTTTATAATGTTGCACGACGCGCTGGTGCGCCTAAGGGAAAACAGAGTTTTCGTATGATTCAACTCTTCTTCCTTTCTTTCATTTCCAAGATTGCTTTGGAAGATATAATGTTTTAAGCCAAAAGGGGTTATCAGACCAAGCTTTCAAACTAACACCCTCTACCAGCAGATCTGGAAAGAGGGATGGGAGGAAACAAATAAGGAAAGACACAGGGGAGGGCTAGCTCAACATTTGATATTTCAATACTGCTAAACCACAACCAGACCACAAGCACACCAAGAAACAAGAACGTAAAACACACAAGAGGGAGAAGAAACTCTTACCTGGATAAATAGCAAAAGCTTGAGAACGGGTCCACAACACGTTGAAAACGACGGAGCAGAGGCTGACAAGCTCAGAAAAATCACGTGCTTCGCAAAAGTGAAAATGACATTTGGGCGCGCAAAACACATATATATAGAAAAACCAGTCATCAATGCGCCACCCACTTTTGAAAGGGCGCATGAGAGTTGCTGTCGATAGGGAAAAGCGTGCGCCCTTTGGCGCATGAAAATATTTGAGAGCAGGAAATTAAGCGCGCCTTTGGCGCACCAAATGCTATGTCGACACGAAGTTATGTGCGCCCTATGATGCACCAAAACATTGTGTTACAATAAGATTATGTGCGCCCTTTGGCACACCAAAAAGTGGCGCAACAAACATTGTGCCAACACAATGGCGCATGCGTCTTGGCGCACGCAGGGAAGGCTCAACACACTTTGGCGCACCGAAAGTTGTGTTAACATTGAAAATCATGCGCCAAAGGTTTTAAAGGGGGCGCACCAAAAGTTGGTGTTACATAGCAATTTCATGCGCCTAGCCAAAAAAGGCTCAAAAAGACTAAGTTCGAAAAACCAGATTTCCCGGGAAGGGATTTTACAATGTTTCGAACGCAAGGGATCCCTAACGAGGATCGGAACAAAATTCGGTATGGTTATCGATAAAATTGCCCTTGTCAATTTTACGGGATAACAACGATCTATTTGATCGAGATGCGTGGGGCAGTGGTTTATTCTAAGATAGATCTTCAATTTGGTTATCATCAGTTAAGGATTAGAGAAGAAGATATTCATAAAATAGCTTTCGAACAAGGTACGGACATTATGAATTCACGGTTCTACCCTTTGGATTAACTAATGCACCCGCAGCTTTTATGAACTTAATGAATAATATTTTTCAAGAATATTTGGACAAGTTTGTACTTGTATTCTTGGACGATATTCTCATTTATTCTAAAAGTGTTGAGGAGCACAATGAGCATTTGAAGATAGTTTTGGGGATTTTGAGAAAAAGAAAGTTATATGGTAAGTTATCCAAATGTTCTTTCTTTGATTCAGAAGTTCACTATTTGGGTCATGTCATTAGCAAGGAAGGAATTGCTATAGATCCTTCAAAAATAGTGGCAATAACTGAGTGGCCTGCACCAAAGAATGTGCACGAAGTAAGAAGCTTCATGGGTCTAAAGTGGCTGCACTAACTTCATTGCAGAAGAAGGATAAGAAATTTATTTGGAATGATAAGTGCGAAGTGGATTTTAAAAGTTTGAAAAGCCAGTTGACTTCCGCACCTATATTAGCTGTACCAGACCCTAATGGGAGCTTTACTGTTGTAACGGATGCTTCTGGGGAAGGCCTTAGAGGTGTTTTGTTACAAAATGATCAAGTCATAGCATATGAAAGTAGAAAACTTAAGTTACATGAGCTGAATTATGCTCCTCATGATTTGGAGCTTGCTACCATTGTTCATGCGCTTCAAGTCTGGAGACACTATTTACTTGGGAAACCTTTTGAGTTGAAAACTGATCACTTAGGACTAAAATATATTTTCACTCAGCCTAATCTAAATGCCAGATAGAGAAGGTGGTTAGAATTTTTATCACAATATGATTTTGATATTAGCTACATCAAAGGGAAGGAGAATAGAGTAGCAGATGCTCTAAGTCGTAGGAGGCACATTTCTACTCTTATAACATTAAGAACTCAGTTTAAGGATGAGGTAAAAAGTGCCTCAGAATCTGATATTTACTTTCAGCAAGTAAAAGTAACTGGCATGTAACCTAATGATGAGAGGTAAAATGTTTTCATTTTGATAATGAAGGAATCTTGCGTTATGAGAACAGGGTATACGTACCTATGCTGAATGATTTGAGAAAGAAGTTATTAGTTGAATTTCATAATTCGCCTTTCTCTGGACACCCGGGTATTACAAAAATGCTTGCTGATCTGAAACAACAATACTTTTGGAAAGGTATGAAAAAGGATGTCAGTGAATTTGTAACTCATTGTCTGGAATGTCAGCGGGTTAAGGCAGAACATATGCACCCTGCTGGACTGTTATATCCTCATAGCATACCGCAGTACAAATGGCAAGTAATAAGCATGGACTTTGTACAAGGGTTACCTATGTCTAGGAATAAACATGATGTTATCCTGGTAGTTGTAGATAAACTAACTAAGGTAGCTCATTTCATCACCAGAAATCTAAAGGATGATTCACCAGTGTTGGCCAAAAGATTCATACATGAAATTTTCAGATTACATGGTGTACCAGAATTGATTATATCTGACAAGGATCCTAGAATGACGTCAAGGTTTTGGAAAATGCTTAATACAGCTCTTGGAACGAAACTAAACTTCAGTTCTGCATATCATCCAAAAATGGATGGACAAACTGAGAGAGTAAATCAGGTGTTGGAGGACATGTTGCGAATGTATTGTATGGATCAATAGTATAAATGGGAAGAGTATCTTCCATTAGTTGAATTGGCATACAACAACACTTATCACTCATCTCTTAAAATGGCACCATTTGAAGCACTTTATGGAAGGAAGTGCAGAACCCCTGTTAGCTGGGATAGTTTTGAGGATAGAGTGGTAATTGGACCAGAGATCCTCACTGAAATGGAATAGCAAGTTAAGTTGATTCGTGAACGATTAAAGGAAGCAGCAGATAGGTAGAAGAGCTATGCTGACCTTAAGTGGGTTGATCGAAGGTTTGAGCTTGGTGAGAAGGTTTTTCTTTGTGTTAAACCTAGAAAGAGTTCTATAACTTTTGGCAAGGCTGCCAAGTTATCACCTCGTTTCGTGCGACCTTTCGAAATTGTCGAAATAATCAATCCTATAGCTTATCGATTAGCATTACCACCTAATTTATCTCACATGCATGATGTTTTCCATATTTCTTTTCTTAAGAAATACGTTTGAGATCTATCACATGTTTTAAATTAGAATTCCTTGCAGTCCAAGACCGGGAATAATCGTGGTTAAACCCACATGAGTGCTGAAACTCGCCAATTACATTTGAGAAATCATGAAATACAACAATGTAAGGTCCAAAGTGGGACCGGTTTAACGAAGAAAGTGCAACTTGGGAAAATCGGAAGAGATGAGAATTGCTTTTCCTTTTCTTTTTCAACAGAATTAAATCATTGACAAAACATTCTTTTATGAACTTATCTTTTTCAATTTTATATGAAAGCGGATGGAGGCAAACATTATTTAGGCTGAATAAAATGTGTTGTGACATTGATTTCGGAACTATTCAAGTTGGAAATAGTTTCATTGTTTGTGAACTAATAAATTGGTTGACCTGAAGGTTAATCGAATATGTAATCATCGGGACGATGAATCTTTTAGGAGGGAAGCATGTAACACTCTGAACTGTTGTTACTTCCTCCTGAGCATTCAAGTGTTGATATATGATTTCTTCTGTAAAAGGATGTGTTCCTTTGATTGTGAAGTCATGCTTGATATGTACTGTATCTTCTTTGCAATTGAAGATCTTTGACTGAGTTGGAATATGATTGGACTCTTTTATTTCTTTCATTTTGCACCTGAGTTTAATCTGATCTCGGAATGAATTGTGGATTTATCCATCTATAAGACCCAGCCTTGGATCAGTGGCATTGATCCAAGAGATGCTTTAAGTTTATTCGGGATGAACAAAAATTATAGACCTTACATAGGTTGCAAGGTCTGAATGCGTTGAATAAGCTATTCCGGAGTCTAACTCAGGCTGATCGTGTTAAATGAATTAGTTCCCGATATCGTAATATCAGGAAGGTCTTGATCGTGGGCCAGGTAATAAATTCAGATACATTTATTCAACTAGCTTATTGGCAGTGCTGGAGTGAATCCTTTTCATGAATGTATATCTGTAGGTTCTTATTCTGAACATTCTAAATGTTAGACCTAAGCTAGATTTATTAAGGTTAATAACCTAAACCTAAACTATAACCTATGGGTTAGATTAGTGTTAATCTAACCTAGGCCTAAGCTATAAGCTAAATGTTCTAAGTTAGCAACCTAGCACTAAGGAGGTTAGACTAAGTATCATCTTAAATCCTAACCTATGCTTCTAACCTAACAAATGTTAGTGGAGGAAGGGGACCTATGAAGGGGTGCGAGCCATGGGCGGTAGTTTCTATGGCATTAAATGGGATGGATAAGTATGAAGGACAAGGAATTAGTGGAGGTTTCAATGGCTAGTGAAAGCCGACGTGGCAGAGTCGCCAAGTCTAGAAATGGTCTTTGATTTGTTTTTATCCATCACCAACTATGGCGGTCGGTGGCAATGGAGATTGAGCGGGAATTTTGGAGTTAATACAATTAATGAACTCGGTCTTTGAGCTCAGATTTCTCGGGAAGACATGCAAAATGGAAAACTGGTAGTTTGTTTGGTTTTTCATGTGCTCCATTTTTCTCTCTGTTTGATCACTGGTTCTTCGCACCAGTCTACTTGGTGTTGCATGGAAAATATGAGAGTAACTAGCTCTTTTCTCTGTCAAGGAAAGTTTATAAGGCATGGAAATAACAAATTATTGTTGTTGAATCTAACGTGGAAAAAGAGAAGAAGGCTCAAGCTCTTTCAGTGGTCTTCTTCAGATTTTTAAGCAACATTACTAGGCATGTTAGGCCCTAACCTTTAAAAATCTTGCTTTCTTTCAAATGATTTCATTAGAACAACTCTGTTCAGATGATTTTTGGGATCAGTTGGTTTTTATGGTAGCTTTGTGTGAATTAGTTGCTGTATCTTCTTACTGGCTCGATTTTTCAAGTGAACCCTTGATGGGTGTGCATTTTGTTTCGAACGGATGTATTATCTTGCTGTGTTTTGCATTCCGGATAGATTTTGTAGAAATTTTGCAAGGAAAATATATGAATTTGGCTCTGTAGGAGTCCATGAATTGTTTTCTTGTTTGATTCAGACTTCAGTCGATACCTTGTTGTTTCCACTTGTTGAAAATGATACTGTTGGATTTCTTGAATGTACAGTATATACGACTTCTTTAAAAGTTTTGTCGTGAGTAATATATGTTATGGTTGTTGAATCTTGTTGGATCTTGCTATAATACTTAAGTTACTTCTGATTGGATAACTTGCTGTGTTTATAGTATTTGAATGTGACTTTGTAGAAGTTTCCCCCTTGTGTTGCAATTATGGGATTTAATCCGTTGATAGTTTGCAATATATTTATATATATACGAAATGACTCTGTGGAGTCCTTGGAATTTTTCGTATATTTTGGACTTCTGTAGAAGTCATAAATGTGAATACTATTAGTTTGATTCAGTTGGAGTCCTTGAGGGGTAACTGGTAATACGACTTCTGTTGCCTTGTTATGAATACTTTCGCTTAGCAATGAATTTCGTTGGTACAGACTCAGTTGGAGTTCTTTTTATGTTTCGTCTTCTACTTAAGCTTAGAGTGAATACTGTTGTTATGGATTCAGTTGAAGTCCTTGATATGAAACCAGTGTCTCTTCTTCTGTATAAGCCTAGTTGTGAATACTTATTATTATTGGCTCTGTTGGAATCCTTAATATATATATATATATCTTGTATTTTGGCTTCTGTAGAAGTTAGTCATGAATGCCATACATTCTACTTCTGAAGGAGTTCAGATGTGAATACGGTATGTTATTGTTTTGGTTGGAATTCTTGAATTTGATATGTATCTTGTATCTTTCTACTTCTGTAGAAGTTTATTTGAAGAATACCACATGGGTAAGACTCCTTTTTAATCCTGGAGGCGTATATTATGTTTTCTCTTCTAAATAATCTCAGTTGTGAATACTGTTGTTATGGAATCAATTGGAATCCTTGATTTGTTGTCATATGAATTCAACTTCAATTTAAACCTTTAATATAAGTAGTGGTTGAATTTGGCACTGTTGGAGCCCATGATATGTTGTGTGTTGGCTCGATTCTCGATTTTTGTCCTTGCTGTGTTTTAGTAGGGATTAGATTGAACTGTATGTTGATGAGAGTTTCGACTCAGTGGGATTGTTCTTGTGTTTGAGCATGATTACGTCTTCTGTTAGCGTGAATATCTAGTCGTGTGCTTGACTGAAGTAAAGAGCTATTAACTGTACCTTGACAAGTGATGGCGTTGGATATTTTATCGTTGTTGAATAATATGGAAGGTTATGTGGAGTCTATTTGATGGATTATTCATCACTGCCTTGTCACGAGAGCTACTGTGTTGTTCAGTAAGTTACAGGCAATTTTTATATGTGTATTTTGACAAACTGTAGTTCTTCCTGTGGTCTTGAATGGCTTAGTCACGGGTGTATAATGTGATTGCATTACTCTTAAGTGGACAGTACAGTCATGAGCATGTTTGGAAGGGACATCTAAATGTCTCGGTTTCTTTCTCTTTTCTGTTGTAAAGTATATGTTGATAAATTTATATTTAATTGTTGGATTTGTAAAACATACTGATGGATTCATGAATTGTTAGGATATTCATTTTGTTGAATATAATGGCCTGTTGGATGTTGTTGTCCTTGGGATTCAGATGGATAGTTGTTTTGGATACATTTGTTCTTCTTGGTCACTAATATTTATGATGAAATATCTGAAAAGTATCTAGGACTATTTAGTAACTATAATATGAGTTACGCGTTTATAGTCATGTTTGTATTACAAGAGCATAGTCTGAAATATGTTTACATGTTTGGTGAAATGATTTCATTAAACGGGTTGTTTAATGAAAACAATTGGTGGATTGCATTTTTTTAGAGTTAGTGCTTATCATGCTCAGTTCATCAAACTGACCCATGTTGACAATTTTTGTAGATGGTTGCCGTAAGTGGTAAAAGCACATAGATCTGATAGGATGTTCAGATTGTTTAATTTGGTTTTATGATGAATTACAACTTGATTCTCTGAATGTACTACTAGAAGAAAGATGTTCTTTTGTTGTTGAGTATTGTATCAAGTATGCTGAATGCATAAAATGTATTTGATTAGCTTGAAAGGAATGAAAAGAGATATTTGTTACTTATGTGTTTGTATTCGTATCTTGATGGTTTGACCTTCTTCGGTTCGAATGATCTTGAGAGTATTATTATTATTGTATAAAGTGGAGACTTTTGTGATTATCTAAGTAAGCTTGCAAGAATTTGTGACTGAATACTTATGATTGTTTAGTAGTTCTAGTATGTTCTATCTAAAGCTAAATTGGAATTTAGATCACTGTCTTTCTGGAAGCTAGGGTTAAAATAAACCTGAGCAGGAAGCTAAACGAGCTGAATAAATTATTACTTCCTAGTCTTGATCTAAATCAAGACAATGTTTAATTGGATTCTTAATCACTATATCTCGATACTAATAAGTAAGATATAAATTCAGTTATGAGAACTGATATAAACCTAAAAAGGGTTTGGTTAGCAATCTCATGTGAAGGTTGAGGGTTATTGTCCAATTTCATTGATTTAGAATTATGTATATTCTATGAACTCCTTGAAGGGACCTCAAGTCTTAATAACTTCTCTTGTGTAATGGGTTTTACTATGAAAGGTCATTCTAAGGTGAGGAACCCAGGGATTGGGAAAGACTAACCTTAAGGGAGCGTCTTTTAGTATAATTTTAACTCAACGTGTGTAACACTTATTAATAAGTAGATCTTTTCGAGGTGGATTTAAAGGTTGACGGCACAAGTCAACTGCAGGGTTGTACCTTTGAGAAGATTAGGATCTTCTCGAAGATACAACAATGCAGGTGACTTATGACGACACCCTTTGCATTGATCATTAAGATTTAGACCTTAAACTCGAACAAGTTACTCTGGGACTAAATAGGAATGTGGTCACGTTATAAGGCTGCCCTAGGAGACTCGGGGTATCTTGACACACTGGATTAACTAGGGTTGACCCAGTATGTCAGCGTATCCCTAGTCCTTGGGAGCATCCCTATAACGTTGTCATATTACTAATCCATTCCTGAGTGAATAACTGGGGGACGGGGAGAGTCCGACGGAAGTCGTATAAGACATTCTACATAACATAGGAATGGGGTGAAGGACGTATTCCAGATTGACGAGTATGCCATCAAGGAATATGAGACATAAGCAGTATGTTTCAAATCTTTGGCCAAAGTATCGCAAGCTACTGATTGCGTTGTCCTAAGTCACCTAGTCTAAGGGATGAGATGCCGATGAATAATGGTAACAATTATTCAGATAGGTTCCTTGGACAGAGCATTCTGAATCCCAGATTAGGGAGGAGATCCGCAAGAGTGATGTGTTAAATAAAATGCCAACTCTTAATACTCATGAATAGATCGGTAGATTACCGAGTCATGGAATGAATAGATCGGAGGTACTCCGAGTCATTACAGCTGCATATGGTTATCTATTATGAGAATGGTTGTTTTTGATTTGTGAGTTCTAAATTATGTATTTAGAACCAGGAAGCATTTGTCAAAAAAAAAATTACTTGTTCTAATGTATAAAAATGAGGATGTTACACTATTGGATTAAGGATTTGAAATATTAGTTGGTTTATTTACACGTAAAAGAGCACAACTAATAGTTGATACTCTTGAGTAGATCCTTAAATAGTAGAAAGGGAATATGATTGAATTATGTGTGTGAGTGTGTGTAGTAAATATTTTTGTATTAAAACATATGTGATCTATTTTCATAATTGGACATTAGTCCTTGATAAAGGAAAAAGGATATTTTCCTTGTAATTAATCAAAGAGATTTATTTAAGATCTTGTTAAGTGTTATGAGTAGATTATAAGGATGGTTGACTATGTAATTATATAGGATGATTTCATTAATCAAAGTATGGATTCTTAAAAAGGGAACTAAAGGGTTCTAGACTTCAGCATTATGAAGTCTAAAATAAAAGTTTAATTAAGCTTGTTTTAAGCTAAAACTACAGTAAAAAGATCTAATGAACACACCTTCATAACATTGAGATCAATCATGTCGTTATATGATATAAGTTGATATATTTAAGATAAACTTAAAAATGTTTCTGGAATGGTTAGGAAATTAGATTTTATCTGCATACCCACCTCTCGTGTAATTTACACCTCGTAATCTGTTTAATTTAAATGATGCTTAGTTGACTCTTAAAGCATTGTTATCATTAATATTTAATACAATGATTAATTAGGTTAATAAACTTATAATCTTAAGTATGTTAGAATAGTTGAGGAAAATCAGTTGGATGTTGGAACATAGCAGCTGTGACATAGTAACTTCATAATGATAGGGGTCATTACGAGGATACTATGATGCATCATGTTATGCCTCAACACCCCACTTAGTTCGATTAACTCAATTGACATAAGTGGATGATTGGATCATGGTTTCACACAAAACAGGAATAAAAACATGATCTAGTGTCGATGTCAACTCATGTTGACTCGGGGTAAATAGACACACCTAATTGACATAAGTCTATTGAGTATGTCTAACTATCCTTAGTCAACATGAGTAGTCTTCCACACTAGTGCATACGCTTCCCTTTTCTAGTGTGAGACCTTGAATCGATTAAATTGATGAAGTTAGGAAAGACCATTCTAGATAACAGAGCAAGTGTGGTGAGGGACATATTCCTTTTAATGAGTATGCCATCTAGGATTGTAACATGTTAAACATGTTTAAAAAATTTGGCCAAAGTATCGTAAGCTATTGGTTTCATTTTCCTATGTCACCTAATCTAAGATGCACAATTTTAGATGATTATCGATAACAGATATTCAGATAGGATTCTTAGATAGAACACTTGGGTACCCCTAAAAGGGTAAAGGAACAAAGTATACATAGTATACACATTATTAAGTTAACATGAGAGATCAGTTTAATACTGAGTTATGGAATGAGAAATTGGTGTTTCACCGAGTCATTTACAATTGCATATGGTTTTCTATTATGAGATGGATTGGCATTGGAATGTGTGTTTTAAATTTTATCAATTTAGAATAGAGAACATTATGTAAGATTATTATTTTTCCCTTGTTTCTAAAGTCTTAAAATGAGGATGTTATATTCACTACCAAAAAACAATTTAAAAGGTGTGGCCTTGTTCAATATCTTATAAGTAGTCCGATATGACCATAACACAACATAAAAAATTTCATCTCGAATCCTTTCTTCCCACATCATAAATATTAGTTAACGTGTGATTTAGAATTTTTTAAACACTCATCAGTCCCATTATCTTGTGGGTGATAAGGGGTAGTCTTTTAATGGGCCACCATGAATTATTCCAATAATATTCTAGATGTCTCATTTAAGAAATGAGTACCCCTATCACTTTTTAAGCTCAAAGGCATCCATACTTGTTGATTTTATTTTCCCACAAGAACCTAGCTGTTACCACTATGCAATCCCTTGTAGGTACCACTTCTTCCCACCTTGTAAGGTAATTTGTTCATGTAATGATATAGCGTGAGTGATTCCTTTGTGTGATTTGGAGAAATTAGGCATATGAAGTCAATTTCCCACTTTTCGAATGATTATCCACTAGAAATCTGTCTTGATGGAATTTAATCTCTTTTCCCTATTTCATATCTTTCATTCCCTCAGCGCCATGCCCATTTTGAGAAACACAATAATATCCTCTAAGTGAGAAGGCATGCACCGCAATCTAAAATTTGCACATCTAGCATTGTATCGTCAATGCTCTGCGCCCTCTCTTGAGTCAATCCTTAATAAATGGCTAGGCCCCAAATTACTCTTACCTAGTTTTACAACAACCATAAACTTAAACTCCTAGAATAATAGAACCCACATGTATATACGCCCTTGCAAGATGATCTTGTTCACCAAGTAATTTAATGTCATGTGGTCCATGTAAAAGAGAAAAGGATTCACTAGTAAATATTGCCTGAATTTTTGCAACACGTAGATCATTAATAATGCCTCACACTCTATGGTAGTATAATTATGTTCTTCTAGGGTTAGCTTCCTACTAGCAAAGCACAAGGGATGGTCAATAATTCCCTCTCCAAGTTGTGCTAAGATTGATCCAATCACCATCCCTAAAGCATCAACATGTACATGGAATGGTTTATCCCAAGAGGGAAAGTGTAATATGGGCGTGGTGATAAGCCTATTCTTTAATGTTTCAAATTCCATCTGTTACGTCTTTCCCAAATGAAATGTAATTTTTGCTTCAACAACCCTTCCAACGGTGTGGAAATGTTGGCATGCCCATCAATAAATTTCCGAGAATACCGTATGCCTACGAAATCTGCACACCTTGCTCTGGTTGGTAGGCCCCCAAACCTATAATAATGGTAAATTTGGTAGGATCCACTAACAAGCCTTATTTATATATGATATGTCCCAACAGGGTGCCAAATGGAGTAGTGAAAACACATTTCTTAATGTTGAGAGATATACTCAGCCTAGTGACATCTCTCAAACATCATCCTTAGATTGTGGCAATGGTCCGTCACTAATCCATATATTGTTCGATCATCCAGGTAGACGTGTAGAAATTTATGGATGAAGTCCTGAAATGCCCGACCACAATGCATGGAAACAAAATAGGTGTTTTCTTCAATCTAAAAGGAATGACCGTATAGGAAAAAATTCCCCACTTAGTGGTGAAGGTTGTCTTTTCTTGGTGATCCTTTGTAATTCTAACCTGATGACATCCTAAGAATCCATATGTGAAAGAATATATTTTTGTTGGTGTGTTAGAATATCCAGTCATCATCCACATCACCTAGGTGAGTCATCTTGCCTTGCGAGAGTCATAGGTCTTAAGAAGTCAAATGACAAGTGTTAGATTTTGTCATAGAATCTGACATTGTCATTTGCGTCAATGTGTCATAGGAGTTACATTCCTTATTTGGAATTGTAACTCCTCTTCTAGTGGATTCATATGTGTCAGTCAACGTCATATGCATCAGTGGTATCATTGAGTTTTTTCCATGTTTAGGCATGGGGCTTACACATCACCCCTATTTGTACTTCCTATTTTTCGATCTATGAGTATGAGCAGACCCATTCTTCTTACTTGCAATATTCTTTCCATTGTTTCAAATCTTGCATATTGCATTGGCTTGACGTTACCATCAGAGTGCAACTTTGTTGTGGTGCATCACTTTTGACATCGGTTCTCGCGAATCCCTCTTTCATGGTATCAAAGCTAGTTTTAGTAAACGTGCACTCTTCATTTCTCAGTTGTTTATTACTTCTGGTTTCTTCTCATTTCCTCGTGTGCAAGTTTTTTTATTATCATTTTAGAATTATTGCTCACCTCGTATTGAGGTTTCAGCAGTTGCAAGTTAAGGTATTTGGTTGGTTTTCTTATCAGCTGAGTTTGTATTTGGATATTTCTAGATCTTTGTGGCTGTCGTTTTATGGGTTGTTTGTGTGTTTCTTGCTAGTTGTGTTCAGATCCAGTGCCTGCAGGGTAAAAGAAGAGCTCATTTTTTGGCATGGACCTGTGATTACTGGTTAGGATCGTTGTTTTTTCTTCACCAGTGTATACTCAGACTATTTTGAGCTTTTTCCTCATCGTTGTGGTTCCTTGCTGTCTCAAAGTTACCTTTGCCTAGTCTTAAAATGTTTTTACGAGCCTTCAAAAACCTCTCATGTTTTTTCTTGGTCTCTCACATTTTTTTGCAAAAATTCTCACATTTTTGCCTGGTCTCTCACGTTTTTGCAAAACTACTCATGTTTTTGCACTGTTCCCCACGTTCAAACTCCGTCCTAGGCATTTTTGGGCTTTTCGAGTGTTTTCTCCCTTCCAGTGTTTTTGCACTATCCTTAGGCATATTTCTCCCCTGGCTACATTTTCTCCTCTCTTCCAAGCGTTCAAACTTGTTCCGGTGTTTTTCTCTCCACTTGGCATTTTGCACTGTCCTCCATTGTCTTTCTTCCAGCTGGCATCTTATTTTTTCCTGTTCCTACATTTTTCTCCATTCTGGCATTATTCTTTGCACTGCTCTGGCATTTCTACATTTTCCCAGCACGTGTGGACAACTACAATTCTTTTGCTAGGTAATATCTCTCTAAAAATACATTTTTTTATTCACTTTTCTTAAAAAAACATGTTTGCATTCTTTTTACCTTATCACTCTTCTAAAAACGTGTTGTTTCATTACTTTTAAAAGGTATAAGGTAAAAACATTACATTTTATTGGCATTGTAAGTTTTTTGGCTTGTTTTATTAACCTTTCGTCGAGTGCCGAAGACGAAGGGTGAGGTCCGGGATTGGCAGGTGGCTAATGCCCCCTCATAATACAAACAAACCCTATCTCAAATTCCATGCCATTTCTAATGGGCATACATAAGACACATTTTTCATGCGTTTAGGGCACTTTTTTAATCTGTTTGCAGGCTTATTGGCTTTTTTCTCATCAATTGCAGGAATTGGTTTTTGCTATAACTTTTGACTCGTTGCTCAGTTTCGAGCACTTCTTTAGTAAAAGTTGCATGTTTTTTTGCACTCTAGATGATGGGATAATTAGTTTTGTAAACACACTAATTTTATAAAGTGCCGCATTCTAGGGGGTGTATTTGTATTGCTTAATTCAACTCATTTTTTCTTGAGCTTTGTTCTATTCCTTTTTTTGTGGACTTGTGAGCACATCTCGCCACAGTCTTACGACAAAGGGATTATTTCATGTGATGTGAGATGTTGTTTCTCACAAAGCTCTTTCTTCCCCCTCTTGCTTCTCTCTTTCTGTGCTTACTTGCAGTGTTGATCTATTGCGCCCTACGAACCTTGATTGTTGTCTCCACCATTGCACGTTATTACACTAATTGCAAGGTGAGTGAAAAACTGGTTCTGGAACACAGTCACATCTGGTTGTAATCAACGCACTAAATTATAAAGTGCCAAACTCGGGGGGTGTAATTTTGTTCTGGGGTGGTTGTTTCCTTTCTCTCTCCTTCCTTCTGCATTCCTTGGTTCTATCTCTTCATTATGGATATCTCTAAAGTACCAGTGCTCACACCTTTTAATTTCTTCGAATGGAAATCTAAAATTATATTGGTTTTGTGAAGTAAAGGGTTATACCGAGTTACCATGGGGTTAGAGACCGAACCTACTGATGAACCCAAAAAATCTAAATGGTTCAACCATTGTGATGAAGCCTTAGGTCTTATTTGTATGTCCGTCTCTCCCGACTTTCTCTTCCACATCAAAACTTCCTCAACACCCGATCAAGCGTGGAAAATTCTCGATGATATGTTTGGGAAGCAAGATGACATGAGAGCACATGAGTTGGAGAACAAACTACTAGGGTTAAATCCTAGTGACTTTGAAAACCTATAGGCCTTCTTCTCAAAATTTGTCGCACTAGAATGCTTCTAAAGGAATGTAAAGTGGATAAGAAAGACTCTCAATTGATCTTGTCGATTCTTTCTAAGTTAGGTCCTAAATACTCTTTTTTTTCGTTTTAACTTTTTATGCCACTAAAGCCGCCTTGGGTAGGACTTGGACTATGCCCTCCTTGACGCTTTTCGTCCCAACTCATTCGAGAACAGGAAAAACTCATTCAAATGGGGACTCTAAAATCCAAGTCACATGCCCTTGTGGAAAATAAGGGCAAGAAAAATGAAAAGAAGAAAGAAACTAAGGACCAACCTAAGAAAGAAACCAAGACCAACCAACCCCCAGTTAAGCCCATCACTCATACTTCGACTTCTGAGCCTAAAGTGAAGAAGGAAAAGTATAAATGCTCCTATTGTAAGAATTTTGGCCATGACGAGCAGCATTGTTTTGGAAACAAATTGATCACTTAACTCATTTACTTGAGAAGAATAAAATAAGTGTTCCTAAATCTGTTAAACAAAATGCTCAGAAAGGTGAGTCTTCTAATGCAAAGGAAACTAAAAATGAAAAGAAGAAAGGTAAGGCCCTCGTAGCTAGATTAGCTCCATCATCAACTTGGATTATCGATTCCGGTGCCTCGCACCACATGGCTTATTCAGAGGTTGAATTCTCTAGCATTGAACCATGTGGCATGTCCCAAATCATGTTGGGTGATGACACTCATGTGTCGGTTCCGGTAGTGGATCGGTAGAGATTGAAGGTGGAACATTTAACTAAGTGTTGAGTGTTCCCAATCTCTCTACCAATATCCTATCGGTTTACCAAATCACCCACCTTGGTGAAGGAATGCGAGTGGAATTTGGTCCTAACTCGGTGATTATTCGTGAGCTTAACTCTGACTGCACTATGGCTGAGGGAAAGGTAGATCACCATTCACGGTTGTATACCTTTTCCCACTTCTCTTCTGATTTGATGCCCAATGCCTTACTCACTCATGCAAATGAGGTTAGCAAGTTATGGCATGAGTGTTTTGGGCATCTAAATTATCATTACCTTGAATAATTGAGCCAAAATGAAATGGTCAATGGGCTACCCCGAGTTAAGTTTTCTAAGGGTATTTGTGAGGGTTGTACCCTTAGAAAGCACCCTGAAAAAAGATTTGACAAGGGAAAATCCTGGAGAGCTACTCGTCCCTTGGATCTTGTTCATAGTGACATTTCTGGCCCTTTTCCGTCTCCTTTTACTAGAGCTCTATATATACTAACCTTCATTGATGAATTTTCACGTTATACTTGGGTATATTTTCTTAAGCTTAAGTCTGAAGTTTTTGAGCATTTTCAAAACTTTAAGGCTCTTGCTGAGAAACAAGCGGAATGGTCTATCAAGGTTCTTCAAACCGACAATGGAGGCGAGTATGTGAGCAACAGGTTTGAGGATTTTTGCACTTCTAAGGGGATTGCTTTGCAGTGTATAGTTGCTTACGACCCTTCCCAAAATGGAGTTGCAGAAAGAAAGAACCGAACTTTAAAGGAGATGGCTACTTGTATGGTTCACTCGAAATCTCTTCCTCCATAGTATTGGGCTGAAGTAGTGAATTGTGCTTGTTATATTTAGAACCGTGTCCCACACAAGGTAGTAAGAGGGATGACACCCTTTGAAGCCTGGTTTGGACACAAGCCTGATGTCGAGCACTTTCGAGTCTTCAGATCCAAGGCTATGGCTCGGATTCCCAAAAAGAAACACAAGGCATTGGATCCACAATCCAAACCTTGTATCTTTGTCAGGTATCCTGATGGCGTGAAGGGATATCAATTATTGAACCCTACCACCCGTGAGCTTTATATTGAGAGGAGTGTGAAGTTTGATGAGTCATCCTTGACTTCAACTTCCATTGAGGTCCTTTTGCCCACTGATTTAGATTTTGACTCTTTAGATGATGATGTTGTTGAGTGAGTTCCACCTCTCCCTACTCCTCCCGATCCTCAAACTTCTGAGTCTTTTGATTCTGACAGTAGTGATGATGAGGACTATGTCCCTTCTCACTCAAGTGAAGAATCTTCCGACTTGGAGCCTGAGCCATCGGGACCTCTTTGGGCTAGGAAAACTTTACAGAGTGTTAGAGATTTAGTTGGAGATCCTTTGGATGAGAGACGTACTCGCTCAGACTTCACTGGACCTCACTCCTTCACCTCTACTTCTGATCCACCATCTTTCCAAGAAGCTTCTGGGATTCCTGAGATCGATTCTACCATGGATGAGGATTATTCCTCACTCATAAAGAATGACACTTGGGATCTTACCCTTCTTCCAAAAGGAAGAAAAATCGTTCGGTGTAGGTGGGTATATCAAACAAAGTATGGAGCTAATGGAGAAGTTGAGAAGTATAAAGCGTGACTTATAGCTAAGGGTTTCTCCTAGGTAGCTGGGGTTGATTACTCATAAACCTTTGCTCTGGTTATGAAGATGACTTCCATTTCGACTGACCCTTTCCATCACTGCTGCTAACAGATGGGAAGTCCACCAAATGGATGTTCATGGGGACCTAGAGGAGGAGATCTATATGGAACAACCTCCGGGTTATGTCCATGATCCATCCCTCATTTGCAAATTAAAGAAGTCTCTCTACAGCCTTAAACAAGCCCCTCGGGCTTGGTATGCCAAGATGGACTCCTTTTTACTTACATCAGGGTTCACTCGGTGTCACTCTGACCCAAATGTGTATATTCTGTGATAGGATGACTCCATGCTTATTCTTTTTCTCTATGTTGATGACTTGTTGATCACCGGTAGCTCTTCCTCTATCATTGATTTTGTGAAGATCTCCTTGGCCAACAAGTTCTCCATGTCTAACTTAGGATTGCTTCATTACTTTCTTGGGATCCAGATTTCACAATCTGACTCAGAATTATGATCTCGCAGCCTAATTACTCTCTTGATTTTCTTGCTCGGTTTCACATGTCCGATTGCAAGTCCTCACCCACTCCTATTATTTCTGGGATTAAGTTGGTTTCTGATTGCTCTTCCCCCTTGGTTGACGGTACCCTTTATCGACAGTTGGTGGGAAGCTTGATCTACCTTACTCACACTCGGCCAGATATATCTTATGCCATTGGGATTGTGTCCAGATTTATTCAGGAGCCTCATGAGCTGCAATTAAAAGTAGTAAATTGGATCCTTCACTATGTTCATGGCACTCACATAGATGGTATTCATTACTTAGGAGGGACTGAGATTGACTTGGTTGGATTTACAGACTCAGATTAGGCCGGTGATCTAGATCATCGAAGTCTACCTTAGGCTACAATTTCACTCTTGGTTCAGGTCCTATCAGTTGGTCTAGCAAGAAACAGAATGCCATTTCCATATCATCAATAGAAGTAGAATACAGAGGAGTAGTTAACACTACCACATAAGTTGTTTGGTTACAGGGTATCTTGATAGAGTTTGGCATCCACTTTCGGTGGCCTACCATTATCTACTGTGACAACATGAGCACTATCTCAATTTGTAGAAATCTCATTCAGCATCAATGGATGAAGCACATTGAGATTCATATGCACTTCATATGGGAGTTGATACATGAAAACATCATTGACATACAGTATGTTCAGATAACTGATCAGGTTGTAAACATTTTCACCAAGCCCTTCACTGAGGTGAAGTTTCTTCACTTGTGGTCTCTTCTTGGGGTGAGGTCTGCTACAGCCACCCATATTCTTTGGGCTATATAGTCCTCCATCTTCTCCTCTTCTTATTTCCGAGAAAAGATGTTGTTTGTACATGGGCAACTTATCGGGCATTTAGTTGCAGGGACCCGTTGACACATCTTTCTTAGTTGTCTAGGGAGACTTTTTCTATTCTAGTTTACCTTGACCTCTTCCTCGGCTTCGATGAAGGGGGGGTGTTGGTGTGTGTGACTTTCCAGTCATTGTCCACATCACCTAGGTGAGTCATCTTGCCTTGCGAGAGTCATAGGTCTTAGGAAGTTAAATGACAAGTGTCAGATTCTGTCATAGAATCTGACATTGTCATTTGTGTCAATGCGTCATAGGAGTTACATTCCTTATTTGGAATTGTAACTCCTCTTCTAGTGGTATCATATGCATCAGTCAACATCATATGCATTAGTGGCATCATTGAGTTCTTTCCATGTTTAGGCATGGGGGTTACACAACACCCCTATTTGTACTTCCTATTTTTTGATCTATGAGTATGAGCAGACCCATTCTTCTTACTTGCAATCTTCTTTCCATTGTTTCAAATCTTGCATATTGTGTTGGCTTGATGTTACCATCGGAGTGTAACTTTTTGTGGTGCATCACTTTTTGACATCGGTTCTCGTGAATCCCTCTTTCAATTTCACACCGACTACTCCTTCTAGGATCTCCTTGGTGAAGGGGTTGGAAAAGGGTCAATGACACATACCACATTCAAATCCCTGTAATCAACACAAATCCTTATCCTTCCATCCTTCTTAATGTTGATGACCATTAGAATTATCCATTTTGATTCCTCAACAACCTTAATGATTCTTGATGCAATCATCTTATCAATATCCTCCTTGACTTTGACACACATATTTGGATTCATTCAATAAGGTCTCTTCCAAATTGGGTGCATACCTTACTTTAACTTGATCTTCATTTCTCCCAAGGAGTGGTGAAATCCTTTAAGCTCATGGTACCCACATGGAAACAAATCCTAAAATTCATGCAACATATCAATAATCTTCAAAACCTCCCTTTCGTCCAAAGAATGTACAATAGTAGCTTCCTTATATTCCACCTCCAAGCCAATCTTAACCTTCTTAGTTCGAGGGGTTGATGGTAGGAGCACAATTTCTCATTAACATTATCCATAACCTCACACGTACCGACAACATGGTCAACATCTAATTTTTCACCTCTTCACCATCTATTATGTAGAACAACTTTCCTTTCTCTTTTGTCATGAATGCACACTCAACCTGTACCTCCTCTTAATCCTCCTCATCAAAACACACTTCCAAGCTAGGTTCACCCAATAACTCTAGTACTCTATCCTCTGCCATGGAACTATCTCCCATATTTAGGTGCTTAACAACTTGTAGCACCTCATTCACTAATGGTTTAGTACTCCAATACTCGAAATCTTGAAGGAGATTAGTCGTCCAACCCCCTGTCAATTTCCTGTTTGATGGCACAACTCTGAGTGAATGTACCATGTGTGTGGAGATCCTTGTAAGGTGGAGTAAAGCTTATGCACCCATAAATATGGAGGAAAGGCTTCCATGTCTTCCATCTAGGCCTTCTCACATGCCTATATGTGAAATGAGGTGGGTTCCTTCCCATGATAATATTGTATAGCAGTAAGTGCATTGCTTTAGAGAAACTTAATAGAGAACATGGTTCTCACCTTCCACCACTCTAGAAGATTATCGTGATGGGTTACCCACCAATGTGCTGCAGTCTCGAGAAAATTATAGCTAAGCATACTTCTCCTTTCAATCTCACATCTCCATTGGGTTTCCATTGCTCACAGGAAAACATTAGGATTGGCTCCCCCAGTGTAACTTGGAAACTATTTTCCTTCCAGTGCACGATTGAGTGTTTCTTTGTTACTATCGGTATAGAGCCTCTTAACTACCTTTTGAATAAATCATATGTCTCATGCACCCAATTGTCACATGCCACACTAGTTGTATCACTTATAGATTGAGCATCTTCCCACTAAATAACACCTTCTTTTGTTGCTTGTATAACCTCAGGGTCCTTGATAGTGCACACATAGATTTTGTCTAGGTCTTCTTCTCCAAAAGGCTCAAGTATAGGGATTTGACTTCCCATCATCAAAGGGATGATAAAATGTTCCTCCTTGTTCTCAAAACTTATATACCCCTTATTGAAACATAATTCAACATTATTCTTATAGCACCAGGAGTGGGTGCCTAAGTAACACTCGAAAGTTGTCCAACTCAACAAGCACCAATAATTCAAGTCTCAATAAATTTCACCCCTTTGATAGTGATAATAACACCCTTTAAAAAAACAATGAGCATTTTATTTGTCTTATTAGCCATATACAACACATTTGAAGATGGATGTAATGGGGCCCTTCCCATATGATTCCATGCATCTAGGGTGAGAACATTAACTTCCATGCCATGTCAGTCAAAACATTACTTAGGATCCATCCATCAATAAATACATTCAAGGTAATCTCCTTATCATAGTCAAGGTTGTGGGAAGGTAGATTATCATGCAAAACCTGCTTCTTGTGCTCTCCTCTAATGCTTGGTACTTTATCTCTCAACCATTCTCCTAACAGAGGAATGATATTCTCTTGGCACAACATCTTACACACCTCTCTCGATATCATCTATATATTACTAAGGGACCTTAGTTATTTTCTTCTACTCCAAATTATTGGATTACTCTTTTAGACACGAGACTTTCCCCTTAAAGACTTATGATTACAAGCATGGTCTCTTGATAGTCTTCCTTCTCTTGCGTAGGGTCCAGATACTTCCCATGTACCACTTATTCTCTTGTCTTGAGTGGTCTCGCTTTGGTATCTCCCTGGTGTGCTAATACTTAGCTTGATTTGTCACCAATATAGGTTCTAACTTTGACTCACATGCCACCCTTAGCATCCACTATTGATCAGAATGATTTACACTCACCATCCTAGTACCCTTATCCTTCTGGTGCTTCGGGCTCATGTGTTCAAACAATTCTAGGAATTCCTCATAGTTGTGCTTTTTCCCACACAAAGAGCAATGCAAAAATTTTGGACACTTACGCTTGTAGTGTTTTTTAAATCCATAGTTATAGCAGGTTCCATGAGGGAATTCACTCCTTTTCCCCTTCTATTTCCACGGCCTCTAAATCCTCCTTGAAATCCTCTACCTTGACCCCCTCCATCCGTGCGCCCTTTATAATGATGACTATCATCCTTGGAGATGTTTGTAACACTGGTTGGGCACACACCAGTGTTAATGAAATCATGTATTTGGTTAATCAATCTACAATCCTTGGTGTCATGAGTAGTAGAGGTGTAAATTTTGTAATAGGAAGACCCGCTCTTACATATCGTGCATTACATTATTGGACACCTACTTGTATCATGATCTCCATTGAAAATCTCACAGTCTACCATCATCATGTGTATTGATCTTTGAGGAAAAATTCCTTCGTATCCCCTTATCCCTCACAATCCATACATGATAACCCGCTATGCAAGTCTTATGAGCCTAGTTTTTAGACAATTTCTCCAACTACTTTGCCATTGCAATAATTTGGGCTTCTAGAAATAGACTAACTCTTTTATCAATGCTTCCTAATACATAAATGCATAAGGTAGCCTACAAGTCCTCATGCATATCTATGAAATTTCCCTTCTAAATGGTGTGATCAGTCCTCCAATGAACCACTAGGCATTCTACAAAGGGTGAATCCCATACAATAACTTGGATAGGAGAGTCTTGAAACATGTGTCATAATCCCACACACTCTCTTCCATTCCTTGCTAAATATCCTTCAACATGGTGATGCTTTTATATTCAAACTTGGGTATGTGGAACTCTGTCAAAAATGTATTATGTAGCGCAATATAATATACCACCTGTCTCGGTGTGGGTCATACTTTTTGTACCAACTATGTGCATGTCCTTACAATGTAGTTGCAAACTGAATTTCCTTCTACTCTGGGGCATTGATTCCCTTCACACGCCATAGTAACTCACACTTTTTTTCATGTTCTGTGGCATCCTCAATGCCCTTGTAATTAGGTAAGTGAAGAGACATCTCATAAAACACCTTTTGATGGTGTTTTGGACCTTGTCTCCCAGATCTAGGACCTTGATTCCCTCCGATGTTACCTCCACTAGTAGAACCAATAAATCCACTAGTGTAAACTCCTTTCCATCCACTAGATCCTTCTCTGTTGTAGGTAAGGGGCCTAATGTAGTTGTGCCCTATGACCCCACCATCGTGATAAGCGTGCATCGACAAACTGTGATACAAAAACACTCCTACATTTGTTTCCCATACTACTCCAAGACATGATTCTCACACCTTGTGATCCCACACCTTGCCCAAATTTTGTACCAAAAAATACCCCCAAACATAGGAAATGACTATGCATCCATAGATGTACCAAATGAAAAATTATACCTCCTAGGTGTCGCTCGACTACCAATACCGATACCAACTGGATTATCAAAACTTATCTTAGGAAATAGAAAAATAAGTGCAAGGATATGGTCAACATATGGGTTATGATGCATGTTTATTCCTCTCCTCCTTTCTTCATATGGAGAGCTCTTTTAAGAAGCCAAGGGGGTTTCTCTTCTGCACTTTCCAAGATGGGGCAGTTGAGAATGCTCAAGTTTCACTTCCTCTACACGAACCTCAAATCCTTCCCACAATGTATACCTCCATAAATCCATCACTCCTGTAGCTTCACATTTTCTTTCCAACTCCCTCTCTTGAGATTCATTATACTTGAGCCTCCTCTCCTCTCTCTCCATTTCCACCGTAAGGTCCACCATCCTCTACCATGCCAACTTTCACACCCCATTCCTAGTAAGAGTTTAGCTAGCCATGGGAAAAGCTTCCAAAATCAACATAATGAAAAGGATATTTATAACCAATGGAATAACACACAAGAATGGTCTTCTAGGATTCCTCAAGAATTCAAACTCAGCAATCTCTAGGTAAGAATATGTAGAAACAACATATTCTAAGGTATAACTATTCAACACTCTACTCCACCAAAGTGATAAAAACATGGGTCCATATCGATCAACATCATGTAACCAATGATATTAATTTTGGGTCTAAACATGAGGTCTATAGTACCAACTTGACCTTGATGCATATGATGATAGCCATTCATACAACTCTCACTGGAAAATAATAGAAAAATGTTTCATATAACTCATGATACGGGGTCTCCTCTACTCATTTATGTGTATCAAACTCAAGTCTAGTGTTAAATCTCTAAGAAAACTCATCCTTTGTGTTTTTGAGCCACACTTTGATACTATCCAAGGTCGATTTCTCCTTCATTACAAATTTCTCTCACAATAGCTTCAAAAGAGGTCCAAGAAACAAAACCAAGATGTAGTCATTATTTACCCTCAATACCTCTTTCTAACCCCAAATGCATTGGCATATCACCCAAGGCATGTGTGGGCACCAAGCCCATCCTTTATGTGATATTTGTAAGATATTTGTGCCATAAATGGAGGATTATTTGTATAAAGAGAGTACACGCATCTACTTAAAAGGTATAAGATATAACTAAAAGATCTACACATCAATGCATCAAAAAATCTAACTAAACATTGTATGAAGCACAAGGAACAAGATCTCGAGTCATGACAAGCCAAATAACATGAGGTTTTACACCCATAAGAAATATGTACAAAATAGAACCATGTATATTGATTCAAAAGAGTTTACGGTAGCCATACTACATTCAAAAGGGTCATCTCAAACCATATACATCAAGTGATAGAGCTCCAACCCCTATAAACTCATCTTATTAGAGATACAAACTATGCTTTCCCCATAATAGCCCTTGTTACAAACCCCAATACCCATAAATATGCTTAATTATATCCCTTACAACCTCTAAAGCACAAGGAACTATAAACCCTATCATCATGAGCTCCAAAACCTTAGCATTTCCTAACATTTATGAAGCACCTCGTTACCCTCCTTCTCTTAGCACTCTCATACCATCTAGCATCTTCACACTACCTTCTCTCCCTCTCTCTTCTCTCTTTTTTTTTGTTTGGCCCCAAAATATTGGCTAAGTACAAGAAGGTGCATGGGCGTGCAGGACCTATTTGTAGAAGGGTGCATGAGGTGAAGGTGCACATGGAAGGGTTCTAGTAGGGTTTTGTAAAACACATGGCATGCACATAAGGAGAGATAGGTTTTGGGACTTAGCCATATTCAGAATTCTAGATGACACATGAGAAAATCGTGACCCATCTAGCATGCAAAATGGATAAGGTGCCATCCTGACAGTTGCATGATCAAAAAGGGAATATTCCATGCATGCAATGGAAGGATCTAGAAGGAAATTATTGCAAAGAGTGGAGAGATCAAATCAAAGGAGGCATGATCCATTGGAGGACCACTTGGACACTTGGACACTTGGCAGCCAATCTATTACCTCAGAAGGCATGACGGTGAAGGAAGAAAAACTATATATAGAGGTGCATGGATATAAGAAGAGGATACTAGAGAAGAGATGCAGAGAGAATAGTGCATTGAAATAGAGGAAAAGCTCTACAAAAATATCATGAAGGATTCTATGGGTTGGGATTAGAGAAAATATAGGAGTGATGACATATTGGAGGGATGTGTCTATGTTTATGCTTGTAATATGAAGGACATAGTTTCGTTCTGATGCATGACCTTACTCTGCATTATTATGTGGGTCTGTTGTGTCGTGAAGGAATGTAATGTGATTACTAAACTCATTAATATCAATGGAAGGTTATATTCTGAAGCATATATGTGTTCATGAGCTTAAGTCTAAATGCATTTACCTTGTGTTATGAATCATTTATGTATGCTTTCTATTATTTCTCTTTTATGGATGCATTGATATGATAACTCATCCTAGGTTCTTAGAATGAATGCATGGTTATTTCCCATTATTTTGCACTTATATATTTGTCATAAATGATGTACTCTCACAAGAATCACATAAAGGAGAGGCTCAAAGTGCCGTGCATACCTCTGTGTGAGTGCCCAACACCCGCTTGGTGATAGGATGACGTGCATGGGACTAGACTATTGCTTTAAGGGTATAAAAATTACTACATCTTGGTTTCATTTATGGGACCTCTTTTTGAAGTTGTTGTGAGAAATGGCATGCATCTTGGTTCCTGTGATGGATAATAATAGAATGTTTGACCTTGGAAAGTGTTGAAACATGGATAAAGAGCATGGAGGACAAGTTTTCTCAAAGATTCAAAACTGGACCTGAGTTTAATACACATAGATGGGTAGAAGATAAAATGTACCATGAGTTGTATGAGACATTCTTCTCTTATTTTCTAGTAGAACTGTATGAATGGCTTTCAACATATGCATCCAGATCAATTTGGTACTATAGATCACGTATATGGACCCAAGATGATTATTAGAGGCTACAAGATATAGATTTGACATGGACGTGTGTTGTTGATCACTTTGGTGGAAAGGAGTGTTTACCAGTTATACTATTAAATATGCCATTTCTACATATTCTTGCCATGAATTTACTAAGTTTGAGTTTCTAAGGGAGCCAAGAGAATCATTTTTGCATGTTATTCCTTTGGCTATGAAGATCTTGATCATTACCTTAAGTTTAGAGGTACTTCCAATGGCCGGCTAAACTTATCTCGAGCACCTGGGTGAGGAATCTAGGGTGGAGGAAGATGGTGGACATTATAGCTAAGGAGGAAAGGGAGGAAAGATGAATCAAGTATAGTGAATCTCATGAAAGGGTGATGACTAGAAAATGTGAAGTTACAAGTGTGATGGATCTATGGAGGAAGACATCATGGGAAGGAATTGAGGTTCACACAGAGGAAATGTAACTCGATAAGTCTATCCTACCCCATCTTGGAAAGTGCAGGAGAGAAGCCCCCTCATCTTCTAATGAGATTTTGTTGCATGCGAATGGATATCCTTTGGTGTGCATCTGAACCCACCTAGTGACCAAACCCTGGTTCTTGGTTTTCCAGATCAAGGGAGAAGTATTATTAACTCAGTTGGTATTGGTGAGAGTAACTAATCTATGCCCAGAAGATATAATTTATCATTTGGAACATCCATGGTTATGAAAACCATTCCAAGTATTTGGAAGAAAGTTTAGAAAAAATGCAAATATGCAAGGTTTGGGTATCGTATTTGGGAGTGGCATGGGACAAACAATTAGCAGTAGGATGATATCACAAACCATCAACACACAATTTAGTGGGACTTTGAGAACACTATGTGTGACCAATTTAGGCAATTTTATAGCTACATCAGGTGGATCTAGTGGTATGCTGGGGTGGAGGACCTAGTGGACCTAGTGGATCTGGAAGATCTAGTGGTTTAGGAAGAAGGATATGGTGGAGGAGGAAACACCGAGATGGAACCAAGGCTCTGGATTAAGAGGACAAGGGCCTCAACCACCTCCACAAGTATTTTTTGAGATGTCATTGCACTTACAGATTATAGGCTTATTTAAGAGGTTATAAAGCATGTGTACAAGTGTGAATTACTATGCCACGTGAAAGGAATCACTACCTCAGAGTGAAAGGCAAGTCATTTTGTAACAACGTTGCAAGGGCGCACACATAGTTGGTATCGGAAGGATGAAACCCATCAAATAGTGGTAGACTACACTACATTAAAGAAAGCTTTCCTAAAGCATACTTTCATATCCCATAATTTGAACAAAAGAGCACCGGTTGCCCTGAAGGAGATCAAGTAAGGAATGGCAGAGAGTGTGTGGGAGTATAATGCGCGTTTCAAGAATCTCTTATCAAAACTATCCTATGAAATTCATCCTTCTCAACATGCTCAATGGTTTGTTGGAGGATTGATAACACCATTTAGAAGGGCACTATCACACAAAAATTTCATAGACCCGTGCGAGGCATTGGAAGCTGCCCTATGTTACGAGGTTGTTGGGAGCATTGAAACCGGTGTTAGCATTTTTCTAGAGGATCAAATTTCTACAATGGCTAAGCAATTGGAGAAGTTGTCTGCAAACTCGATACATGAGGTTCATAGTGGGATTCGGTGTACAAAATTTTAAGCGTAGGGGCATGCAAAGGATAATTTCCCTTAGAATTCGAGTATGTGCTCTGTTATCCTATAAAAATTGACAAGGGAAATTTTACAGGTAACCTTACCAAAATTTTGTTCTGTTTCCTCGTAGAGGTCCCTCAGCATTCGGAATGGTGTAAAATTCCTTTCGGGAAATCTGGTTTCTCGAACTTAGTCATTTTGGTCTCTTTTGGCTGGGCAAGATTTTTTCCATGCAACACAAAGCTTATTTTCACCCCTTTTATTCCTTTGGTGCACCCTTTGGAATGTTAACACAATGATTGTTGTGCCTCCCCATGATGCACCTTTCTTACTTCCGCCAAGACACATGCACCAACATGTCAACAACAAAATGTTGTGCCCTTAAACGGTGCGCCAAAGTGCTCAAAATCCCATGTTGATAGTCTTGAATCTACGCTAAGGGCGTAGATATTTCCTTGCTGACAGACACATAATTGCACCAAAGGGCACAAATGTTTTCATGTCGACATACTTTTTCGTGCACCCTTTACAAAATTTGGTGGAGCATTTATTATGCCTTTTACTATATATAGGTGCATTCGCCTGTCATTTTCACAACTAAAAATACATTAAAATCTTATTTCTCGCACTGTCAAGACTCTGTCATCCTCGTGTCACATTCGTGGACCCCACTTCATTCCTCCTAGTCTATATATCTCTGGTAAGTGGCTCTTTCTTTTCTTATGGTTTTTCTTGTTGCTCTACTATGGTTTTGCTTGTTATTGATTAGATATAGAAACCTAAGTGGTTTCCCCCCAAACCAGTCTTCCCCTCCTTCTAGATCTGCTGGCCTGGAGGGATTTGTCCCAAAAATGAACCCAGATCTTCTCTGCTATGTTCCCCCCCCACTATCAAGATTCATGTTGAAGGAGGCCTAAAAACCGCAAACCCATCAGGAAGGAGAGAAAACCTAAAAGCTGTCATTTCCACCCGCAGTTTTCTCTTGGCGCAATCACCTACCTTGTTACAAAAACACAGTCACGCCAAGAGGGTGCACTGTCCCTAATTACAACATGAATCCTTCCTGTGCCAAGCAAAACCAAGTAAATCCTAACCCGGTGCAGTGGCACAATCCTGCTTACAACAACAAAAGTGTCATGCAATCCTTTCCTGCGCCGTGCCAAAGGCCCCATCGGCACACATAAAGTTAGTGATACACCTTTTAATGTTGTGCCCCCTTTATTCCCTTGGCACACCAAAATTCCATGCAACATGTCCCATATCTACGCCCTTGGTGCATCCTGCCCTCATGCAACACCAAATTTATTTGCGCCCAGTTTAAAACCTCATATAATGGTGCAGGCACACATCTGTCTACAACAACAACAATGTTATATGTAAATTTCCTACACCTTGCACCCTTTGGCATTGATTTCTTCCTTGCAACACTCCACTTCAGTGCACCATAGTTTTAACCCTACACCCTACAATTTTTCTACGCCTGCACCCAAAGGATTTTAAATTGCTAACTCCTCATTCTGTAGAGCTTTGATGGAAGATCTAACAGCTAACATGGCTCTTCTACGTTGGACTTCGCTCCTTCTTCTTGTAGATCAGCAACTAAACTCAGATCCGCATATGTCTACATCAAGCAAGAGGCCAACCAAGTCAAAGGGTAAGGCCAAACTCACAGAGGAAGAGATGAAATATAAATATCAGAGGGTCGGGATGCTTGAGTCCTAGGAAGAATGTGACCTAGACATCAGAGATTCTGAACTTGGCCACATCGACATGGATGATTTTTGGGCCAGAACCAGGAGGGTCACAGGAAATCCTTAGATGGACAAACTGGTAGGTAGTGGTCTACATTTCACTAGGGGAATCCCGTCAGTGCGGTGAATAATGAATTTATGATGGTGGTGAACCACTATTATAACAAAGACATAAGGTGTGTCGAAAATGAAAAGGGCAAGGTCATAATTAACCTCATTACCTGACACTTTGAGATCATGCTAGGTATTCCCCACCACTGGAATTTTGTGGTTGTAAGCCAAGAAGACTACACCAAGGTGTGGGAGGAAAACAAAGACAAGTGCATGCAGTTAATGAATGAGGTGTACCTGAAGAATAAGAAGGTGATAACTAGGTGGCCACAGGTTATTCACCGCAGCGACTTCTCTGAGGAATTGAGTGATACCATCACCTTCCTAAGCAGAGTATTTGGGCTTTCTGATGCCCATTACTTCCACAAATGGATGCTTAGGTATCTGGAAACCATGAATAAAAACGTGCCTAAATAGCGTTTTGAATGGGAAAAAATCATAAGCAACACCATCTCTAAGCAACTCCAACAACTCACCACAACAGGGAGGTTCTACATGAACTCCTACGTAGTCTACGCTGTAGCCCTCAGAGAGACTATCTCAATACTGAGCCGATGTGGGGTTTGGCCTCAGGTGAAAATATACGAGTATTACCCGAGTTGAAGCTAGAGAACAACATCCCACAATTCACCAAGATCAACGATGCCTTTTTCTACGGCATCATCTGCCTATTGAGGCCCAATATGACTCATGGTCGAATGACCAAGAGCATATTCATGGCAACCGAGAAGTGGGGGGTGTTGTTTACAAAATTCCCCACTTTCACCTATCTCAGGGAAACTAAATTTGTAGGGGAGCCCACTAAATTACCAAGGTATGGAGGCCCTAATTTGATCTTGTTAGAGCTGTCTAGGTAGTTCATAACATATCATGAGAAGTGCCTGAAAAGGAAGAAAGGTGGAATTCCTTTCCCCCTCACACAAGTGAGTACACTTGCATTTCTCACACCAAGGCCTAGGAAATGTTCACAGAACTGGAGCTGCTTAACCTAAAGCACAATTTCATAGCAAGGTCCACTTTTGATATAATAAATTTCCTCCCAAAGGAAAAACTCGATCTGATCCATGTTCCATAGATCGAGGACATCTACATCGACCTGTATCACGAGGTTGAACTCAGGAGAAAGGATCACTCCCACCTGGCCCTAGCAGAAATTATTCAATATGGCGTGGCCATTGTTCCAAAAGGTTTCCAAACAACCGATCAAGAAGTTGATCAGGTATATCTAGACATAGATGGGGACAACTAGCCATTTTCCAAAATTGATAGGACAAAGGCACCTCAGACCATTGAGGTAAGGGTTAAGGACACACTGTGGCGAACAGAGCATTGGTGCAGAATGAACGGCCTTATCTACCTTGGAGTAGATTTCACCACGTCCCCTTTGGGCAACACACCTGCTAGGTCAAAGCATCTGCCAAAGGGCAAAGGAAAAGATAAAGAGGGAGAATCAAGCTCGCTCAAGAAGAAGCTCCTAAGAGCCCTTCTTTCGCGCGCGACAGAACAAGTTGTAACTCTGGTATCCCGAGAAAGAAGTGGCAGAGAGTGTTCCAATGGGCACATCCACTCAGGATGTTGCCACTACTACAACCATGGAGGTTCCCACCATCCCTTCTCCCCCTCCTCATGTGACTCAAGTGACCATTCCTTTGGTCATATCCTCTCCCCATCTTCTACTGTTCCCCCTTCCTCTTCCTCCATTTTCTCTTCTCTCGGGAGCTGTCCCCCACCATTTCTTCTCTCATCTCTCAGCTCCCTTCCACTCCCACGACTACCTCCCTTGTAGTGTCTCTTCCTCCCGTGAGAAATTTCTTGGCCTCTCTCTTGATGCTGCCACCAAGTGTCTCGACCCATTTCTCCTCATCCACTACTGACTTCTCCCTCTTCCACCTCTTTCCCACTCCCTTAAGTCTAGCATGGATCTCCCAAAGACTGAGTCAACATAAAGGAAATCCCCATTACACCAATGGACTTTTCCGTTATCCCAGCAAAAGGGGCTAAGAAGCAAAATCCTATAACCCGCTTCTCTCAGAGTGCATTGGGAGAAAGAGTGATGGAGATTGCGTATCCCGATCCTACAAAGGATAAAACAGGATCTATCCCCTATAGATTATACAGTGATGCAGGTCACAATGGGAATGTCATCTGAGAGCCTTCAAGGAGAGGCCCTATCTATGGTGGATGCCCTTTGCAAGAAGCTTCAAGAAGTAAAGGAAGAGAAGAGGCTACTGAAAGAGAAGAATAAGCATCTTCTCCACACCCTGCAGAAAATGGGAAGTGCATCTCCTATAACTTGCCACTGAAACTCCCCGATGTCCTTAGTCAGGATAAGATAAATGAATACACAAGGATTGGTGAACAAGGTATGGTAGTATCTGCCGGAGAGACCAGATCCTCAAAGACAGTGGGGAAGTAATTGTCAAGTTCACTGAATTATATCAGAACATTGGTTGGGTGAACAAGGAACTATAGGTGATTGCAGGACCTATCTCTAAAGAGTTAGACCATGCTAGGTTACAACATGAGACATTCCAGAAGATGCTCGATCGCTCACCAATGATTTAGTTAAATTTGGAATCTTCGATCACCCTGTGGTACCCAAAGAAAATCCTTACCGCTTTGGACTACTGGGTCGATCAGATGAAATTTGTCTTGGGGAAGATAGATAAGGTCAAGGAGGAAGCCCTGGATGCGATGCATCAAATGGAGAAAATTATCCTGAGGATGTCTCTGGGATTACTCACTCCTTCATTCACCTTGAGGAAGGTAGATGAAACCATCTGGATCTTCAAGGAGATCGTCTCTCAAGGGCTAGGGCTAGAAGTCACTTTCGACACTAAATCCATCAATAACCTTCTGGCCTACCACAATTTTGTGGGGTACCTGATGGATGTAGGTAATGAATATTTCAAGCTCCGTGAAAAACTTAGAGATGAACGGGAGACTTGCGAGGTCATCGGTGGTCATACCAAGGGTCCTGCCTAGGATTAACTGCAGCCGATGGTCAGTAAATTCATGGAATACCGGGCTCAATTCCACATTGTCTCTCCTGAGTAGAAGAAAGATACTCTATTTCATCCGCGAGATGATGATGAATAGCCTTCTTCCTCTTGGCTTTCATTTTTTAAATATCTAGAAGTACGTTGGCACAAATGATGACATCATCCATGTTGCACCATGGGATTTTTTTCATCCACCAAGTTACCCAAAGTCAACAGATTGACCTTTAGATATTTTGTAGATATTTTGTAATTAGTTGTTGGTTCCTTTTTGCCTTCTCTCTTCTCCTCCTTCTATAAATACTTGAATACTTGTATTCAAAGGTGGACACTTTTTAGATAAAAAATAGAAGGAGAAAAGGCTTTGCACTTTTTTGCAATGAAGAAAATACTAATACAATATTGAGACTTTGTGTTGAATACCTGTGTTATGCATCAAAAATTTCTTATGTTAGATCTGTATGTTTATTCTATTGAATCTACCTCTACTTTTTGTCATTTGTTCATCAGTATTGCTTTGTTTGTTTATGCAAGTAGGTTTGGCTCCATTTATTACCAATCCCAAAACATAGACCCTCTGATCTTTCTGCTTTGGAATTCATTTCTTTTCTCCCTTCGGATCTATCTATCCTATCTTCATCTTTCCCTTCTTTCCTTTCTTTTCATAGTTGGAAACACCCCAACTGGGATAAGATCCCAAACCCCCGAAGGTAGAATATTGTGAGACTTGCACAGATTCCTGCTGGTAGAATAGCAATAAACCAGTTTCGCTTTGCTGTATCAAAGAGGGGTTATGCCCTACACACTTTGTTGGCTTGTCTATCCATAGATCTGCCCACCTAAAAGATTTTCGGACCAATAGTTTTTAGTGACTCTACTGGGGAGTGTACAGATCTATTTGATAAAACTGTTAAAATCACTACCTATTTGCAAATCTTAACTTTTGTTCAAAATTTAAAATTTTTGCAAAAGTGACCAAAACTCGACAATTTTCTTCTTCGGGTATCCATAGATTGGGACTAGTTGGAGATCTTTAGTTTGCTGATTTTTTACAAAAACCCATATTTTTCCATAGATATGAGTTTTTGACTGTTTTACAAAATTTCAAACCCTTGCAAAAATTCAACTCTAAGATCCAAAAATTAGCTTACTAAGTTGGCCATTATTTTATCCTCGTTAATATTTGTCAATAAACCGCAATCGGTTTTCAAAAGGAGGGTAAATTCAAATATTTATAAAAAAATCAGAAAATCAGCAAGTACAACTAAAAAGAGTTTTTAAATCTGCTCCAAAATATTGCAGATCTGAAAGGTACACTAGTGGGTGAACCATTTACTCGTAGCAAGAGAGCTCGTGGAGAAGTTGATCCTACTTTTACCTACTTCAAAAGCACAACTTCAAAGTGTTACGTTGGCACACTTATCGTCACCGGTTTTTATGATCGGTTAGGAGTGTCTCACCTCCACGGAGGAATCATTCTTCACAAGGAACATCCACATTCCTTTGCAGTGCTTTGCTGCTCAGTGGAATCGTCCTCTCGGATCATGTCCTTTTTCATCTTTTCAAATGGTAGTATCATGGGGAAATTCTATGGGCCTACATGCCTTGCCACATCCTATTCATGTGCTCCCTCATGGAAACTGAAAGAATTTCCCCAAATTTGATGGAAGCAGAAACAAAAGTATGGATTCACATATATCTGCATTCATCATGTCATGCAGTATCCTGGATGTGACCCATGAGGATGTGTCAGTTCACCTCTTCCTAGAAACCTTGCAAGGACCCGCAGCGGAATGGTTTCAACATTTGCCGGCCGGATCTATCACTAGTTGGGCCACATTACGGACTGCATTTGAAGAAAGGTATAAGCCTTCAGAAGATGTGTTTGCGTTACTATCAAAGATCACTCACCTGAAGAAGGAGGTCAATGAAACCATGCATGATTTCATCACCCGTTTCAATTCACTAATCAATCATGTTCTCGCCTGCCATGCTGCCAACACCAGAAAATTAGAAGTGTTTCTTTGTAAACGCCATGAGCTCAAAAGTAAGCTTCTTACTCTTGCAAGAACAAGTCGCTACCCTGGTTCTCACCCAAGCTACTGCCATACGGATTGAAGATAACTTGCTAATATCTAGCGAATTAAAACGAGAACCATCCAAGCCTAAATCTTCAACTCCTTCACCCCTTCATCTGATCCGGCATTTCAAAAGATGGTGAATGACTTGCTCACATTAAAGAAGTAGCTAGCTCAAGCTTCTCCAAGCTCTTCATACTGAGATATCCCACGAAGGAATTTCACTTCCAACAATGTCCCACAAAGGCCACACCTACCTGCAACTGCTCCACGGTTGGCACTTGAGGCCCCTCTCGGTTAATGCTTTAGCCGAAATCAAAGAAGAGGAGCAAAATTATGAAGAACCTTCATTTGCAGTCAAGGTGATCGAGATGTCGATGAACCGACTAGCACCTCTACTATCGGGTATATGGAATTTGATGAGGAGGAATTTGATGAAGAAGAGGGTACCCAAGGATATGTAAGTGGGCAGTCATATGTTGTTTTCACCCACTTGTAAGGAAAAGAAGTAGAAGTTGCTACCAAGATGCAAAAAGAGAAGGTTGTGTCAAACACACCTCCAACCATCGCTAAAAGAGGTAATCCCCTTCCTGCTCAACCTGTTATTAAGTCTTTTTCAAAGAAATATTTTTCCCCTATCTCCCCTCCAAATCAGCCCTCTCATATTCCTATCAAGACTAGTAATCCTACCCTACCATCGCGAAATGAGGGACTCATTCCTTCATCAATGTAAACGTTGGCCGCATTTGACATAATTGATCATACTAAAAACACTAAGATCCAAATTTCTAAAGCTGAGTATCTTTAGTCAAACCCCGAATAGCTTGTAAGGTTGACCGAATATATTCAAAGCCAAGCTATCATAACTCCTCAGACCTCCCCAAGAGGAATTCTTTCTACTCCTCCCTGCAACTTGCATAAATGTTTCCTCGACGGATTAGGAAAAATAGAACCTTTCTATCTCTCTCTTCTAATCAATGGTCATAAGTTAAGAAACTGCATAATTGATTCTGGAGCTTTCGACAATGTCATGCCGAAAAAGTCACTCATGCTCTGGGTCTCACCCTTACTAAGCCTTTTGGAAGATGTTACTCCTTGGAAACCAAGCAAGTTCCGTTGATTGGTCAAATCAAAGATGCGTAGTTCACATTCAACGTTCCCAAAGAAAAGAGTAAAGATGAATGTCCTCGTTGCCAATATTTCAGCAGCATATGGAATTCTACTAGGAAGGAGTTTTTGTAGTGAAGTTGGTGGAGAAATTCATATGGACTGTTCTAAGGTTATAATCCCTGTGAAAGGTGTAATGCAAACATTGGAGCCGGAATCACAAAATAAGTACTTGGTTATCGACTCATGAGACCCCAAAGCCCAAATTCTCTTTGAATCATTAGGGGTTGGGAACTATTTCTTATCTATGGAGTCTGATAAAATGGACATTCTCATCTAAGAAAAGGATCTTAACAAGATATGGACGTTGTAGTTTGATGGTAGCTATGTAACTAGCGGATGCGGTGTCGAGATGTGTTGATTTATCCGAAGGAAGAGATTATTCCTCTCTCTTTCAAGTTGCAATTTTTCAACATGAATAATACTTTGCTTTGAGTATGAATATTTACTACTTAGCATGCAAGCCATGAAAGAAAGGGGAATCAAGAACCTAAAAGTACAGGGTGATGCCGAGTTGGTCGTAAATCAAGTAAAAAGGATATACCAAGTGAAAAATGAAAGGCTCAGGCATTACCACAACGTGGTATGGGAAAACATTGAGGAATTTGATGCTTTTTCAATAAAATCCATTCCAAGAGCTCAGAATGACATGGCCGATTCATTAGCTGTCTCAGCATCCCTCATGCTCCCCACTCGGGGTTGAAAATGACACATATACCATTGAGGTAGTTTTTCGCCCAAGTGTGCCAAACAACTCTCAAGACTTTGCATGTGTATTCAATGATGAAAATCAGCTTATTGCCTTCTGAAAAAAATAGAAAATTTCAGTGAGCTTCATTTTGAAGGATCCACTTCTGCATGTCGTGAATTTGTTACGGATCAAGACGAGGGATCAAAAGGAAGTGATGGCATATGTCAGTCAAAGGAAATAAAATTCCAAAAGGTTTGGTTTCTCTGGAACATTTTTTCGATAGACATGATTGTTTTGTAAGGGAGAAAAGGTGAGATAATCCTAACTCCTCTCCAGAGACCAAGCCGGTCAATCTAGGTTCTATGGAACATCCGCAGTTTGTGAACATTAGAAAATGTTGCACACCGAAGAAAAGCGGAAGTTTGTCAAATTGCTAAAGAAATACATGGATGTATTGGCATGGTCCTATGCTGATCTAAAGTCTTTCAAGCCAAAGGACATCTAGCATGACATCCCGTTGAAGGAAGGTGTCAAACCCTTTTGCCAGAAATAGAGGCACTATAATCCTAAGATCTCAGGTACCATCCAGGCTGAAATACAGAAGATGCTGGATGCAAGGATCATTTTTCCTATCCATCACAGTACCTAGGTCATGAATATCATGCCAGTATGCAAGAAAAATGGTGAGATATGCATCTGTGTAGATTTTCAAAACCTGAATCAGGCGTCCCTAAAAGATAACTACCCGCTTCCCATAATGGACTAGGTTCGTGGCAAGAACTGATTTGGAAATGTTGTCCATGCTTGATGGTTTTTTGGGATATGATCAGATTGAAGTCTTACTTGAAGACCAATTCAAAACAACATTCACTACCCCCTGGGGCACATTCGCCTATAGCAGGATGCCTTTTGGCCTGACCAATGCTGGTGCCACTTTTCAGTGGGTGATGGACTTCGCATTCAAAGGTATGATGGGAAAGGTTATCATAGTTTATTTGGATGACTTAACTATGTTCTCTAAACAGTGAAATGATCATTGTGATCATTTAGAACAAGTATTGACTAGATGCCGAGAACACAGAATTTCCCTAAATCTGAAAAAGTTTGTTTTCGGAGTCACTAAAGGAAAGTTGTTGGGACATGTTGTTAGCAAAGAAGGGACAAAAATAGATGTTGAAAGGGTTAGGGCTATTCAGGGCCTTACTTTACCCACAAGCAAGACCGGCGTTCACTCTTTCTTCAAAAAGTAAACTTTCTCAGATGCTTCGTTCCCGACTTTTTGAAAAGACTCACCACATATCAAACATGATGAAAGGGTCACCAACTTTCCGAGTGGAGCGAAGAAGGAAAGGCATCATTCGAGGATATAAAATCCTCCGTCACTTACGCACCAGTCCTAGTATGTCCCGATTTCTCCAAGGATTTTATCATGTATAGCTATGCATCTGAGCATATTGTATCGACCATCTTAATGCAAAAGAATTCTGAAAGTGTTGAATCTCCAATCATGTTCATGAGCTCTCCCCTCAAGCCTCACGAATTGAAGATGTCTTAGTTGGAAAAACATGCCTTCACCATTGTCAAAGTAGTCAAGAGCTTTAGGTATTATATTCGAACTCTCATACGGCGGTGTTTGGTCACGACACGGCAGTCAAGTCAATTTTAACTCAACAAGAGTTAGGGATTTTGTGAGGGAATTGGATCGCAAAGGTCCAGGAGTATCATCTAAATATAAAACCAACCAAGTTGGTAAGAGGCAAGGGCCTATGCCAGCTTATGGCCGAAAACAAATATTCAGAGGTCTCTGAAGAAAAGGATAATTGCATCGATGGAATGTGGGGTCAACCGAAGGAAGCTGATTCTCTACCCATGGTCCTATTTGTCACGACTAGCGATGAGTGGTATTCTGATATCACTTTCTTTCTCACTTATGGTGAGTGCCCAACTCATCTAACCTCAAAGGAGAAACATACTATAATGCTAAGAAGCAGATTAGATATCTCATCTAGGATAAGCTGTTTATACAAACACATAATAGATGGCATCTTCTTGCGATGTGTTAACAAGCCATAGCAGATAAATCTACTTGAGAATTTTCATGATTCAGCCTGTGGTGGTCATTTCTCCTCTTCCATGACAGCACACAAGATCATCCGGGCTAGGTACTATTGGCCAATGTTGTTTCAGGATACAACCACCTGGGTAGCAAAATGTGAGCTCTACCAACAATTTGTCAGCAAACCAAAAATTGGCTACTTTTCCCCTGGACACACTGTCGTTATTGACGAACCATTCAGGAAGTGGGGAATTGACTTTATCAAAGCACTCCATCCCCAATCGAGTGCTGGACATAGTTATGTCCTGACAACAACAGATTACTTCACCAAATGGGTGGAGGCCATACCTGTCAAGAATGCCACCTCTGAAGTTGTTTACAATTTCATCAAAGAGAATATCATTGTAAGGTTTGGCGTCCAAACAAAATCGTTGTTGATAATGCTTCCAACTTCTCCTCATGGGAAGTTATTGGTTTTTTCTATGAATACGGGATAATCTTGGCCCACGCCTCGGATTATTACCCCCAGGGAAATGGTCAGGTGGAATCCAGTAATAAAAACTTAGTGACCATCATACGGAAGCTAGTTGATGAGAATCAGCAGATGTGGCATAAGTCATTGTATGATGCTTTGTGGGTAGACCACATTACTCCCAAGAGGTCTCTTGGTATGTCACCTTTTCAAGTGTTATATGGAATCGATGTCGAGCTCCCCATTTCTACAGAACTTCCTACTCTGTGCTTGGCACAAGCGATTGAAGATGAAACTTTCCAAAATTCTCTTGAAAAGAGGATGATGTATCTAGCAGAGCTCGAAGAAAGAAGAGTAAGAGTGGTTGATAGGATCACCGAACATCAGAATCAAGTCAAGAGATTGTTTGATAAAAGGGCCAAGTAGAAGGATTTCTAGGTGGGAGACCTCGTCCTTCTATGGGACAAGTGAAGAGAGCCGAAAGGCATGCATGGAAAATTTGATTCTCTATGGAGGGGACATTTCAAGATCAAGCGGCTCAACGGAGAGTATAGCTTCTATCTCTCATATCCGGATGGAACCAAGCTCTTGCTTCCCTATAGCAGGAAACATCTCAAAATATTCAGGAAGTAGAGCTTGCTCTCTTCTTTGTATAGTTTTCTTTGGTTGTGTGTTTGTTTTTTCGTGTGTTTGTTTTCTATTTGTTGCGTGTTCCCTATTTTCCCTTTTGGTCACCCTTGGTTTTTGACTCTATTTCCCAATGGATAGGCACATGTTGATCTGGGATTCTCTACCCTTAAGCTTTGCTTAAAGATAGTCCCCAGAAAGAGCCAGTTGTTATCCTGCAAAATTGACAAGGGAAATTTTGTAGGTAACCTTACCAATTTTTTTGTTTCCTTGTAGAGGTCCCTCAGCGTTCGGAATGGTGTAAAATTCCTTTCTGGGAAATCTGGTTTCTCGAACTTAGTCATTTTGGTCTCTTTTGGTCAAGCACATGATTTTTTCCATGTAACACAAAGCTTATTTGTACCCCTTTTATTCCTTTGGTACACCCTTTGGAATGTTAACACAACGACTATTGTGCCTCCCCATGATGCGCCTTTCTTGCTTGTGCCAAGGCGCATGTGCCGACATGTCAACAACAAAAATGTTTCACCCTTAAATGGTGCACCAAAGTGCTCAAAATCCCATGTTGATAGTTTTGAATTATGCTAAGGGCGTAGATATTTCCTTGCTAATGAGACACATAATTCCGATAAAGGGTGCAAAGGTTTTCATGTCGACATACTTTTTTGTGCACCCTTTGCAAAAATTGGTGGCGCATTTATTGCGCCTTTTGCTATATATAGACGCATATGCCCTGTCATTTTCACAATTGAAAACACATGAAAATATTATTTCTCTACACCTGTCAACACTCTGTCATCCTCGTGTCGCATTTGTGGACCCCACTTCATTCCTCCCAGTCTATATATCTCCAGTAAGTGGCTCTTGCTTTTCTTATGGTTTTACTTATTGCTCTGCTTTATGGTTTAAGTTATCCAAAATGTGCCCTTGCTCATTTTTTGTGGCTAACTCCTCTCATTTTTTCCTCTCTTATGCCTCAGTCATAATATTTTTCTTTTCAAGCACTCAAAACCTTCTAGAAATGACACCATTGGATAGAGCTCTTTCTCAGCTTTCCAGAAAGGTAAAGTTTTCCTCCTAACTCCATGTATTTTTGAAGTTATGGCTTGGCGGAGTTTTTGAGAAAATTTTCCCCTGAAAGGCCCGCGGCCAATGAGATGCTGCCACATGGCACCTAGAGTGGTGGAGCATGGGGAAATTTTGGAAAATTTTCCAAATGACCAAAAAGGTGCAAAAATTCAAATTTTTGCCCGCCAACCCGATTTGGCCCTGTTTTGCCCTAAAACTTCAAATCACCATATCTTTCGATCTGAGCTCAGTTTTTCACGTTCTTTATATCAATGGAAAGCTGGTGAAATTCTATACAATATTCCAAGGTCAATTTTTCATTTTGGTGGAGTTTGGAGAGAGAAAATTAAAAAAAATTCTGGCATGTGGTCATGAATAGAAATGACGTTTCAACCACTGATTTTAATGAAGAATGGCTCGCAATCTCTCCCAGCATGGTTAAAAATGTCAGGGGATGGGTCTGCATCGAGTCACCCATGCTTTTTGATGGAATTTTGGTCAATGGTTGAACCCCTTGCATGTTTTCCCGTGTTTCTCTCTCCTGGGGTCGTGATTTGCACTGTAAAAGCCAAAATGAGTTCATTTTTGCAAAAGAGAGACACTTTTCAGTTCTACAACTTCCTTTTTCTTCCTCCTTGGTAGAATTTGTGAAGAAATTTTACCTTTCCATGTAATGCAGCACCTTTTCTTGCCTCTAGATCACTGTAATGTACTGTATTGGATCTGAGATGTTGATATATGTTTTGTGATTAAAATCCCTCAATCCTTTCATATATTTATCATTGCTTTCTTGATATTTCATTACATTTTGAGAAATTGTGCATGTTTTGTACTTGTAGTTCCTTGTGGATTGTGTATTTCATGTAGCATCGTGTCTACAACTCCTTTTGTGCATCACGTATTAGCATTAGTTCTTTCTTTTTGCATTCCTTATCTCTGTCTCCTTGGAATTTAGAGTAGATTTAGGAGTTTAAACCTCTGCAATTGTGCAAGTAAAATAGCTGATCAGAGGAGTTGAGGAACCAGCCTCTAATCTGGAGATTCCTCTTCCATTTTTGTGAGTCCCACACTTGGGAAGAGGATTCAATGTTGTGCAATCACACTAGATGCTAGTATGATCAAACTAGAAATCTGATCAACATCCAGGGGGTGCTGCTGATTTGCCACAACAGTTTTGGCACGCCCGGTGGGACCTTAGAGGTCTTCCACTTTATCTTTGATAGGTTGGTGTGTTCCTGTTAAAGATTCAGCCTTTTGGAGGCACTTTCAAAAGCACATCTGGCGACTCCATTTGGTAAACAACTCATTCTCTAAGTTGCAGACCTATTTTCCATTCATTTCCATCCATTCTTCTTTCCATCATTTTCATTCTTTTCCATTCCATGAAGTTGTGCAATCATGACTTCATTTCCATCATGGAATTCAGATTTACAACAGCAGTATATCACACCTCCAACATGTTTTACAAATCCTCCAAATCAGTATTTTGATCAAATTCAAAATCAGCATGTCTACCCATATGAGCAGCAGTGCCAAAGTCAGTTTGGATATAAAGCATGTCAAGCACAAGGGTATGTTGGTTGTGAGGGCAGTCAATAAGAAAATGTAGATCTTCTGGAAAAATCCAAAAGATGGAGGTAAACATGGTGCAATCCAGTGGCTCAAGCACAAATGAAATCATTTAGAATCGGTTGTAGAGCACCTTGTCCATGGGTGGGACCTTTTCCAAGGAATTAGCCCTCAAGAGAAGCTAGACTTCATGATTACAACACTACCATTGCTTGCAAAGTGGATCTGAAGGAATAAAGGTGTATGAGAGGAGTATTCAACAACCTTGTCAATAGGTAAGCACACCATCTCATGCCTTTTCTCCCTCTTTCCCAATTTGTTTTATCTCAGCAGTGTCAAGTTTTAAACTCTCCATCTGCTGTCCCAAGTGTTTAATCCATTTCTCCATTCCCTAGTCTTCCACCCCATCTCAATTCTTCTGTCCTTTTCCCTTCCAAACAGCCATTCCCTCCAAAGAAACAAGAGTTCCTACCTCCTCCACCACCACAAAAAATTACAAAATCAATTGAGTTACAATCCACTTCTCCTCTTGCATTCCCAAATCCATGTTGGGAGGATAAAAATCAGAATGCCAATCAAGGAAAACAACAGCAGAAAGAAGAGCCAAACAAGGATGAAGAAATTCAAAGTCTGAAGAGTTGGGCTCTTAAATTCGGGATTAATAAAGTCCCCTTGATGGTGAAACCAGTAGAGGATGTTGAAGTTGGAGAAAAAGTGGAAAACAAGGCTGATTTTATAACAGCAAGGAAGAGAGAAAAACAACGGTTTGTTGGTGATGAGTTGGGTGTCCATGTTGGCACTTTGGCCAAAGAAAATTTTGATCAGTTTGCACTAAAAATCATCCATCGAGAAGGAAGGAAAACCATCTCAAAACTCCATCTTTGAGGAGAAAATGGATAAGGTCAAGTCAGTTTTTACAATAGTAGAAGAAGGAAGCATTATTGATACATTTTTGCTTTCATTTAAAGGGGCTGATTTGATTGATGAAGCCATTATGGAGGTGAACAAAATAAGTCCAAATTGTGAGCAAAAGGCACAAGAAATTTCATGCTTCTCTCCCACTTCATCTCTCCAACAATCTAATTTTTGGGATGAGTTTGGATTGACAAGTTTCATGTTTGAAAATGAAGTTATACAGGGTGAAGAAAATGCAGATTTGGAGGCCACCATACAAGAGGGAGAGACTTTTCTGCAGCAAGACATTCAAGAGTTTGATTTGCCATCAGACTTAGAAGAATGTTTAGATGAAGAGCTAGCTGAAATTACCATGTTTCCTTCTTCACCATTCATTCTCCAACAACAAGAACTTGCTGCCATGGACAAAAGAGTTCAAGGACAACAACCTACAGTTTGCAACATGCCTCTTGAATCAAAGCTAGAAGAATTTGATCTTCCAAAAGCTATAATGGAGGAGCCCCAAAGCCAACAATGTATTGCAGTAGGTAACAACAATGCAAAAGCAACTTCATTGGATGTTGTAATCAATAATGAGGAGTTGCACACTATTGAAGAGTTCCATGTTGCCATGAAGGAAGAGAAAGGGCAGAAAAGTCCTACCATTACTTCCACATCACCCACCCAAGAAGGTCTACAAGAAGACTCCATTTTTGGAATTGAAAATCAGAGCTATGGGCATATCAAATGGATCATACCTTGCCCAATAAGGTATTTGACTTCATTGGAGTCAAAGGAGAAGTCATAACCAGTCATGCTTGCTTCTAAGCATGAGGGTGAGCCATAAAGTACTAAGGATCAGCTATCATACCTCTTCAATCCAAATGCAGAGCAACTAAAAGAGGTATTGGATTTGTTTTTAGTTGACACCTTGATGATTTGGGTAGAAGACCAGCTTCTTGTTGATTTTCCCCTCATTCAATCAGCCATGTTCAGTGCCAAATCAATTTGTATGGTTGCAACTTTTGAGAAAGGGAAGTTATTTCTCCCAACCAGTTGCAGGGTTTATTTAGCCCACTTTTGCTTCCAGTTAGAGTAGGATAGGTATTTTTTCTTTCAGTAAAATAAGTGCTTGTGCACACTCTGCATGTTCCATTTTGGAGCATGTATGACTTTTAGTTTTGTACATAGTTTTTGTGGTGCTGGTTTTGCTCTTGCACAGTCCATTTCAGTGGGTTTCCAAGTGGCTCAGAGAGGAGGTTTTCAAAGTTCAGATCATTTTGTAGGCTACAACTCATGACTCCATGCCCAATGGATGCTTCAGGTAACTGGTAACTTCATCCAGCAGGCAGATGACCCCTCTGAGTCGCCAAAATTGTTATCCAAAATGTACCCCTGCTCATTTTTTGTGGCTAACTCCTCTCATTTTTTCCTCTCTTGTGCCTCAGTCATAATATTTTGCTTTTCAAGAACTCAAAACATTCTAGAAATGACACCATTGGATAGAGCTCTTTCTCAGCTTTCCAGAAAGGTAAAGTTTTCCTCCTAACTCCATGTATTTTGAAGTTATGGCTCGTGGAGTTTTGGAAAAAAATTCCCTGAAAGGCCATGGCCAATGAGATGCCACCACATGGCACCTAGAGTGGTGGAGCATGGGGAAATTTTGGAAAATTTTCCAAATGACCAAAAAGGTGCAAAAATTCAAATTTTTGCCCACCAACCTGATTTGGCCCTGTTTTGCCCTAAAACTTCAAATCGCCATATCTTTCGATCTAGAGCTCAGTTTTTCACGTTCTTTATATCAATGGAAAGATGGTGAAATTATCTACAAGATTCCAGGGTCAATTTTTCATTTTGGTGGAGTTTGGAGAGAGAAAATAAAAAACACTTCTGGCACGTGGTCATGAATAGAAATGACATTTCAACCACCGATTTTAATGAAGAATGGCTCGCATTCTCTCCCAGCATGGTTAAAAATGTCAGGGGATGGGTCTATCGAAGTCGCCCATGCTGTTTTGATGGCATTTTCATCAAAGGTTGAACCCCTTACATGTTTTCCTATGTTTCTCTCTCCGAGGTCGTGATTTGCACCTTTGTAAAATCCGAGAATGAGTTCATTTTGCAGAAGAGAGACACTTTTCGATTCAGTAACTTCCTTTTTCTTCCTCCTTGGCGAGAATTTGTGAAGAAATTTTACCTTCCATGTAATGCAGCACCTTTTCTTTCCTCTAGATCACTTGTAATGTCTTGTATTGGATCTCGAGATGTTGATATATGTTCTGTGATTAAAATCCCTCAATCCTTTCATATATCTATCATTGCTTTCTTGATATTTCATTACATTTTGAGCATTTGTGCATGTTTTGTGTTGTGTTTCATTATGGATTGTGTATTTCATGTAGCATCAGGTGTCTACAACTCCTTTGTTGCATCACCTATTAGCATTAGTTCTTTCTTTTTGCATTCCCTATCTCTATCTCCTTGGAATTTAGAGTAGATTTAGGAGTTTAAACCTCTGCAATTGTGCAAGTAAAATAGCTGATCAGAGGAGTTGAGGAACCAGCCTCTAATCTGGAGATTCCTCTTCCATTTTTGTGAGTCCCACACTTGGGAAGAGGATTCAATGTTGTGCAATCACACTGGATGCTAGTATGATCAAACTAGAAATCTGATCAACATCCGTGGGGTCTTTGCTGATTTGCCACAATGATTTTGCTTGTTATTGATTAGATATAGAAACCTAAGTGGCTTCCCCCAAACTAGTCTTCCCCTCCCAGATCTGCTGGCCTAGAGGGCTTTGTCTCAAAAATGAATCCAAGTCTTCTCTGTTGTGTTCCCCCACTATCAAGATTCATGTTGAAGGAGGCCTAAAACCGAAAACCCATCAGGAAGGAGAGAAAACCTAAAAGCTGTCATTTCCACCCGTAGTTTTCTCTTGGCACAATCACCTACCTTGTTACAAAAACACAGTCATGCCAAGAGGGCACACTGTCCCCAATTGTAGCACGAATCCTTCCTGCACCAAGCAAAACCAAGTAAATCCTAACCCTGGCGCAGGCGCAATCCTGCTTACAATAACAAAAGTGTCATGCAATCCTTTTCTATGCCACGCCAAATGCCCCATTGGCACACATAAAATTAGTGATACAAATTTTAATGTTGTGCCCCCTTTAGTCCCTTGGCACACAAAATTCCATGCAACATGTCCCATATCTACGCCTTGGCACATCCTGCCCTCATGCAACACCAAATTTATTTGCACCCAGTTTAAAACCTCATATAATGGCGCAGGCGCACATCTGTCTACAACAACAACAATGTTATATGTAAATTTCCTATGCCCTGCACCCTTTGGCACTGATTTCTTCCTTGCAACACTCCACTTCAGTGCGCCATAGTTTTAACCCTACACCCTACAATTTTTCTATGCCCTGCACCTAGAGGCTTTTAAATTGCTAACTCCTCATTCTGTAGAGCTTTGATGGAAGATCTAACAACTAACATGGCTCTTCTGCATTGGACTTCACTCCTTCTTACAGATCAGCAACTGAACTTAGATCCGCATATGTCTACATCAAGCAAGAGGCCAACCAAGTCAAAGGGTAAGGCCAAACTCACAGAGGAAGAGATGAAATACAAATATCAAAGGGTCAGGATGCCCGAGTCCCAGGCAGAATGTGACCTAGACATCAGAGATTCCAAACTTGGCCACATCGACATGGATGATTTTTGGGCCAGAACCAGGAGGGTCACAGGTAGTCCTTGGATGGAAAAACTAGTAGGCAGTGGTCTGCATTTCACCGGGGGAATCCCTGTCAGTGCGGTGAATAATGAATTTATGATGGTGGTGGCCCATTGTTATAAAAAAGACACAAGGTGTGTCAAAATGAAAAGGGTGAGGTCATAATCAACCTCACTACCCAGCACTTCAAGATCATGCTAGGTATTCCCCACCACCAGAATTTTGTGGCTGTAAGCCAAGAAGACTGCACCAAGGCATGGGAGGAAAACGAAGACAAGTGCATGTAGTTAATGAACGAGGTGTACCTAAAGAATAAGAAGGTGATAACCAGGTGGCCATAGGTTATTCACCACAGTGACTTCTCTAAGGAACTGAGTGATACCATCACCTTCCTAAGTAGAGTATTTGGGCTTTCTGATGCCCATTACTTCCACAAATGGATGCTCAGGTATCTGGAAACCATGAATAAAAATGTGCCTGATCAGTATTTTGAATGGGTAGAAATCATAAGCAGCACCATCTCTGAGCAGCTCCAACAACTCACCACAACGGGGAGGTTCTACATGAACTCCTACGTAGTCTACACTGTAGCCTCAGAGAGAGACTATCCAGCACTGAGCCGATGTGGGGTTTGGCCTCAGGTGAAAATATACGAGTACTACCTAGAGTTGAAGCTGGAGAACAACATCCCATAGTTCACCAAGATCAACGATGCCTTTTTCTATGACATCATCTACCTATTGAGGCCCAATATGACTCACGGTTGAATGACCAAGAGCATAGTCATGAAACCGAGAAGTGGGGGGCATTGTTTACACAATTCCCCACTTTCACCTATCTCAGGGAAGCTAACTTCTTGGGGGAGCCCACTAAATTACCAAGGTATGCAGGCCCTAAGTTGATCTTGTTAGAGCTGTCCAGAAGCTCATAACATATCACGAGAAGTGCCTGAAAAGGAAGAAGGGTGGAACTCCTTTCCCCCTCACAGTGGGTAGGTACACTTGCATTTCTCACACCAAGGCCCAGAAATGTTCACGGCTCGGAGCTACATAACCTAAAGCATAATTTCCTGGCAAGGTCCACTTTTAATCCAAGAAATTTCCTCCCAAAGGAAAAACTAGATCTGATCCACGTCCCAAAGATCAAGGAAATCTACATCGACCTATATCATGAGGTCGAACTCAGGAGAAAGGATCCCTCCCATCTGGCCCTAGTGGAAATTATTCAATATGGTGTGGCCATTGTTCCAAAAGGTTTCCAAACAACTGATCAAGAAGTTGATCAGGTATATCTAGACATGGATGGGGACAACTAGCCATTCACCAAAATTGATAGGACAAAGGCACCTCAGACCATTGAGGTAAGGGTTAAGGACACACTACGGCGAATAGAGCATTGGTGTAGAATGAATGGCCTTATCTACCTTGGAGTAGATTTCACCACATCCCCTTTGGGAAATGCACCTACCAGGTCAAAGCATCTACCAAAGGGAAAAGGAAAAGATAAAGAGGGAGAATCAAGCTCTGCTCAAGAAGAAGCTCCTGAGAGCCCTCCTTCTACTACACAGGAACAGGTTGTAACTCTGGTATCCTTGGAGAAAGAAGCGGCAGAGAGTGTTCCAATGGGTACATCCACTCAGGATGTTGCCACTGCTACAACCATGGAGGTTCCCACCGTCCCTTCTCCCCCTCCTCATGTGACTCAAGTGACCATTCCTTTGGTCGTATCCTCTCCCCCATCTTCTACTATTCCCCCTTCCTCTTCCTCCATTTTCTCTTCTCTTGTGGAGCTATCCCCAACATTTCTTCTCTCATCTCTCATCTCCCTTCCACTCCCATGACTACCTCCCCTGCAGTGTCTCTTCCTCCCATGAGCACTTTCTTGGCCTCTCTCTCAATGTCACCACCAAGTGTCTCGACCCATTTCCCCTCATCCACCGCACTGCTCCTCTTCCACCTCTCGGTCCCACTCTCTTAAGTCTAGCATGGATTTCCCAAAGCACTTGATTTAGCATAAAAGGAAAGTCTCCATTGCACCAATGGACTTTTCTATTATCCTAGCAAAAGATGCTAAGAAGAAAAAGCCAACAACCCACTTCTCTATGAGTGCATCGGGAGAAAGAGTGATGGAGATTGCGTATCCCGATCCTACAAAGGATAAAAAGGATCTATCCTCTATAGATTATACAGTGATGTAGGTCATAATGGGAATGTCATCCGAGAGGCTTCAAGGAGAGGCCCTATCTGTGGTGGATGCCCTTTACAAGAAGCTTCAAGAAGAAAAGGAAGAGAAGAGCCTACTAAAAGATCGAATAAACATCTTCTCCATGCCTTGTAGAAAATGGGTTGTGTACCTACTACAACTTCACATTTGAAACTCCTGAGGTCCTTAGTTAGGATAAGATAAATGAATACACCAAGATTGGTGAACAAGGCATGGCATTATCCACCTAGAGAGACCAGATCCTCAAAGACAAGTGAGGAAGTAATTGTCAAGTTCACCGAATTATATCAGAACATTGGTCGGGTGAACAAGGAACTACTGAAGCGATTACGGGACCTATATCCGAAGAGTTGGACCATGCTAGGTTACAACATGAGACATTCCAGAAGATGCTCGATTTCTCAGTTGATGATTTAGTTAAATTCAGCATCTTCGATCACCCCAAGGTACCCAGCAAAATCCTTGCTTTGCTTTGGACTACCGGGTCAATTAGATGGAATTTGTCTTGGAGAAGATAGATAAGGTCAAGGAGGAAGCCCTGGATGTGATGCATCAAATGGAGCAAATTGTCCTGAGGATTTCTTCAGGATTTCTCACTCCTTCATTCACCTTGAGGAAGGTAGATGAAACCATCCGGATCTTCAAGGAGATCGTCTCTCAAGGGCTAGGGCCAGAAGTCACTTTTGACACTGAATCCATCAATAACCTTCTAGCCTGCCACGATTTTGTGGGGTACCTGATGGAGGTAGGTAATGAATATTTCAAGCTCCCTGAAAAACTTAGAGATGAACGGGAGACTTGTGAGGTCATCGGTGATCATACCAAGGGTCCTGCCAGGATCAACTGCAGCCGATGGTCAGTAAATTCATGGAATACCGGGCTCAATTCCACATTGTCTCTCCTGAGCAGAAGCAAGATACTCCCTTTCAGCCACGAGATGACGACGAATAGCCTTCTTCCTCTTGGCTTTCATTTTGTAAATATCTAAAAGTATGTTGGCACAAATGATGACATCATCCATGTTGCACCATGGGATGTTGTCATCCACCAAGTTGCCCAAAGTCAACAGTTGACTTTTAGATATTTTGTAGATATTTTGTAATTAGTTGTTGGTTCCTTTTTTCCTTCTCTCTTCTCCTCCTTCTATAAATACTTGAATACTTGTTGTATTCAATGGTGGACACTTTTTAGATAAAAAATAGGAGAAAAGGCTTTGTACTTTTTGTAACAGAAGAAAATACTAATACAATATTGAGACTTTGTGCTGAATACCTGTGTTATGCATCAGAACTTTCTTATGTTAGATCTGTATGTTTATTCTATTGAATCTACCTCTAATTTTTGTCATTTCTTCATCAATATTGCTTTGTTCATTTATCCAAGTAAGTTTGGCTCCATTTATTACCAATCCCAAGACATAGACCCTCGATATTTCTTCTTTGGAATTAATTTCTTTTCTCCCTTTGGATCTATCTATCTTATCTTCATCTTTACCCTCTTTCCTTTATTTTCATAGTTGGAAACACCCCAATTGGGATAAGATCCCAAACCCCTGAAGGTGGAATATTGTGAGATTTGCATAGATTCCTACTGGTAGAATAGCAATAAACCAGTTTTGCTTTGCTATCTCAAAGAGGGTTATGCCTTGCACACCTTTGTTGGCTTGTCTATCCATAGATCTGCCCACCTGACAGATTTTCAGACCAACAGTGCCATATTAGTAGACTATGAGATTTTGCATGGGGATCATGATGTAATTAAGTTCCCTGTACTACATCATGAAATTCACAAGAATGTTTCTTGTTATTGTAATATATGTACCTCTACGACCCATGATACTAAGGATTGTAGACTAATTGATTAGATTTTTGATGCTATTGATCTTGGTGTGCACGGACTAATCTTGCAAGAAGCTCAAAGGATTATGATCATCGCTATGAAGGGTGCACATATGGAGGAGCTGTGGAAGAGGTTTTTGTGGAGGAGTTTTTGGTCGTAGTAATCGTGGCGAGAGGACAAAGTTAATTCCTACGATGAACCTATTATAATTATGGATCTACGGGGCATTACAAGTGTGAATGTCCTCATCTGCATTTGCAATGCTCATGGTGTGGGAAGAAACATAAGTATGAAGAGTTTCTAGAGATTTATGAGCATATAAACCAGTAACACTAGAAAGACAAAGGCACCTTTGGGATGGTGAGCACCAAGAAAGCCAATTCATAGTGGATTTGAAGACTGGTGCATGAGTTAAGGATAGAACCTATATTGGTGATGACACATGAAGAAGCCATGCATGCCAGGTTGATTCCAAGACAAAGGACAATGGTTTCAAGGGAGGAAGTTATGCATGGGAAGTATACAAATCCTATTCATCGAAGGAGGTGTATCAAGAGACTATTGATGTGATTCAGAGTTTGCAAGGGGAGATCCAATGTCTAAAGGAGAAATAAAAGTAGTTGGAGAAAATGATGACCTGGATGAGGTCAAGGAAGTATGTAGGATGTTCAAGAAAGATAATATTATTCCCTTTCTAGGAGAATGGCTAAGGGAGAAGGTACCACATGCCAAACCAGTGTGAAAGGCAAGTTTTGCATGTAAACCTTCCTCCTCACAACCTTATCTATGATAAGGAGATTCCATTGAATACAATTGTTTATGGGTAGCTTCTAAGCAATATCCTCATCAACACGGGAGTGGAGGTAAATTTCCTTACCTTATATGCATATCATTAAATGAGAATACCTACACTATAACCATCTTCGAATGTGTAGTATGTGAAAAACAAGACAAAGGCAATTGTAGACACCAAAATTGGGTCACATACTCCTTCACCCCTTGTTAAATATTCAACTTGCACACACTCACCTAACCATGGGCCCTTACACCCCACATTAATATTAATGTAATTAATTTAATTAAATTAATCCATGTCCTCACAATATTTATTATTTAATTATCTTAATTAAGATAATTCCCACCCACCACCTCACCTATACACCTCACCTAGCCACCTCACCCTAAGTCTATTCTTTATATGTTTCCATAACTAACTAAGACCTAAGTAAACCCTAAAAATCAAAGCATACATCCCCTATAACCATATTCTCACATAAAAAAGGTAACTCCCGCTCTTTCCCTGGAGGAGTAGAGAGATCGATGGAAATAATTGCCATGCTCTCCCCTTTTTAGTAAGCCTAGGGAATCTTGCCCTAACCGACGCCGGTCACCACTAAACTAATGCTGTTCAACCCAAAACCATCATAATTTACCTTTTATTCCTTTTTGTAACCTTATTTCGAGGTTGGTACATTTTCTGAGAGCAAGAAAGGAGACCGAGCTACATAAAAGTGAAATAAGGATCTTTTTATGCATTCGGACCTTCAAAGCCATCACCAACATCAATCAGAGAGCCATTGCATTCATGGGAGCACTCGAGAAAGCACCACTACATGACCATACACGTATTCTCCGATCAACCACCTCCACCTCTCGGCCATCGGATACGTAACACGTAGCGTGGCCTTAACCGATATAGTTTATTTCAGTTAGTAATCTTTATTACTCCTATTATTAATCTATTCTTTACATGCTTATTGCTTCATCACCCACTTTCCTATAAACCCAAATATCCCTTCACCCATATCACCAAATCACCTATTCTCACCTGATATATACTTATAAGCATACCTAATATATCTACAGACCTCCCCATTCACTCGCCCAAACTTCATTTGACCTCATATCACCCCTGGCCATTTAATATATTTTGAGTTTCTTTTACCCTGACCATACCGATGTTGGTTATCCATAACCGTCGTCGGTTCTACCGAAAACCGGTATCGGCCATATGTAGCCAATGTAGGTCTCTGTGTTTTACACCTTGACCAAGAACATACCCAATAACCACCATACTAGCTGACCCAAATAACCCAGAATCTGACCTTGACTAGTCCCAGTATCTTGATAGACACCTCACCTCTCAGATCCAACTATAGCCTAACATGTTGTGATTGGATTTGATTATTTTATTTGAATGAGATACCTAAATCATATCAACTATAGTCAGATCTTGTTTATTTCTCGCATTAACTTTTTTAAAAAGTGGATTGGTGACTTAAGGAAGTATCACACTTCCAGGAACTAGCATACGCTAATGCGGTTCATTTTCATATATCATTTAACTATCTTTTTGTGGTCTTATTTTCTATTACAGGTAGCTCCTCCTAGCCAAAAGGAAGATCTCACAATCAACTGTGGATCAAGAAGTTAGAATGTGGGCAACAACCATCAACCGACTAGTATTTAACAGGTATTCCTCCTTGGCCCTTACCCTTATCTGTTTTGTCATTTGAAAAGGTAAAGAAAATGGTGAAACATTTTGGCACCCCGGTGGGACCCATCAGGGGTTCTTTTGCATTTATTCATTCCTAGGTGAAAGTTGTGTGTTTTTTTTCCCTTCGAAAATCTCCCACATTAATTTTTATTCCTTGGAATCATTCTCCTTGTTTCTATTGTATAAAAACAATTGTGTTTTTGGTGCTTTAAAAAGAACACATCTTCCTTTCTTTTGCATTACATTAGTGAAAGAGAATCCCTCTTCCTATTCATCTCTTGCTACATCGAATATCACACTTTTATTTGGGCTTAAAACACTTGCATTTCATTTTGATTTGTTGCATTATTTGCTCACATTAAAACTGAGGGAAACCTATATGTTGGAAGTCATGCCTAGCTGATGGTTGACACAAAGAATCGTAGAAAGAAATTTTCTCTCTCTCTCTCTATGTCCTACCAAACTTGCACAAAATCAAACATACACATATTTCTTAAACAAAATCTTACCCAAGAACATTTGTCAGTGATCACATGATCCGGTTAGTAGGTACTCCCCAGCTCGTTGCCTCTGTTGAGTCATCATCTTAGAGGACGGCCTACCCCCACCATAACATACCGAAACCTCTCCTTTAAGATATCCTTCTTCATAAGATTCCTTCCCAACCAAAACATTATTTTCTAAATACACACAATCAATCCTAAATAGCATAAGCTAAACAAACATAAGAAATCACTATTAGGATTGCACTTTTTCTTAGCATTTGTCTTGGCTTATGTTTTGAGGTGTGAGACTACGAATCCCCATTTTTTATTCTTCCTTGCACACTCCACCATCATAGTTAGAGTATTATGACTTTGTATGAGTGTGTCAAGGCCTCATCTTCTCATTCTCAAGCTTCTGAGTTTGATTCTTCATTAAATTTAATTCATAAAACCAATTTTCTTCATTTCTTTCTAATTTCACGATCACCGATGTCGGTCCTACGACCATCACTGGTTCACATCTCATTGTCATCGTTAAACCCTAACTAGTGTCGACTTCTAAATTTCTAGTTACTTTACCTAAAATAGCTTTCATTATTACTTCTTATCTATTTCCAGCCCTTGGGAATCATCATATTTCTCCCTTATTGATATTTTCTGTCATACACAGTTTCACCAGTATAAATCCAACATTCCCACTTTATTTTTGAGATTTTTTCTTCCACGATGACTGTATCAGTTTCAAAACCATCATCGGTGTTGTCTTAACCATCACTTTGGTCATCTTGACCATCATCAATTTTTCTATAACCATCGTCGGTTGCTTGTGTTTAATTTTTCAAAATCTAAACATTGACCAGATTCACCTCCCAGACCCCATTATTCTCTATTTTTACTATGTTTAGTGTCATCTACGAGAATATGGTCTTCCCAAGTCAATACTTGTTCACATGGTGCTTTGACTTGCAGCTTTGATTAATGCCCTCATATTCCACACTAGTTGTCAACCAATCCCACCTAGTCCTTCACCACCTTCCATCCTATTACCCATGGATCCAACCTTACCTACCACCATTTCTACTAGTGACAAGGAGTTTACATGACTCCTTGACCAAAATCCCGAGGCCTTACAGTTCTACCTTTCCCACTCTTCCACCCATGACTCATATGGTCGGTTGATATATGGCATGCCGTATCAATCTCTCGACCTTATTCCTACGATTGCATTACCATCACTGCTTCATCCTCGATAGTTTCATAGCTAGGACTCATACCTAATATGATTTGTGACATCGGTAGTTTCCATCATTCTGTCATATCTATTGTACCCTCATCCACCACCTAGACCATAGAAAAATTTGCACCCATTGTATCAAAAATACCCATTGCAACACAACTTCCCATGGTGTCGGTGACCCCTGCTCCATTCCAAAATCTCATCCTCTCCATCCTGCAAACACTACACCCAATCACTACCAAATTCAAGAAAACCATCCCACCTATATAAACCTACTATCAATAACCCCACATCTCATCTATCACCCATTCTACGGATATGTGCCTTCCATGTTGGTTCTTTATTCTTAACCTCTCTATAAGGTTTAATATCCACCTCCTTATACCATAGGACGTGTCCCCCATCACAACCTACCAACAACCTCATCAAGTTGATGATGGAAAAGATGCAAACATTAGAAGCATCAATTTCGGCTCACACAACTCCTCACCTATGATGAAATTTGTAATGATACTATTCACCCATCCATTCCCATTCGACCAAACCCCATACATTGGGAGATTCCAAAATTTAACCACTTGATATCAAAGAAGATCTACAAAAACATTTGGGGTCCTTTAAACATGGGTGTTACCGATTTCCCACGATGAGCTTTACTTTTGAGGAAATTCCCAATGTCACGACAAGACCTACATTATATTGGTATAGTGGACTACGAAGACACTCCATTTACTCATTTAATCAAGTAGCCCAAGCCTTCCTAGATCACTTCTCCATCAACGTTGTTAAGAAGGTTACCATGACTAATCTTTATTTCACATGACAATATGATGATGAGTCTATCGCTGACTTCGTCACTCACTGATGCAACCTCATTAAACAACTCACATTCCAATTGCCTTAAACCAAGATTATAGAACTATTTACTCGGGCATGTGCTAGACACATCTCACCAACCCTACAGGTGCAAAATTTTCACACTTTCGACGAGGCATTCACCATGGCACAAAAATTGGAAATTCATGCTATTGAAGAAAAGAAGATTCAACTTCATAACAAGAACATCACGTTTAAATAAAATGATACTTATTCTTCTTTTAAATCTCAACACAATTATTCAAATCCAAAAGGTTCTACTAATGCCATAGTTCTCAAATTTGGTTCCCCTCATCAATCAAACCCATCCAAACCCCCTTCTAATCTCTCTCCTATCCAAGCTTTCTAGTTCAGACAAGAACAATGAAAGTACACTTCCCTAGGAGAATCTTATTCTTCCATTTGGAAAAGATTATTAAGGTTGGTGCCATTACCCTTCCACCTATAAAACCACATCATCTGGTTTTGACCATGAGCGACCCATGATTACGTGGTATAAGGAAAAAGACTTTTGTAATTATCATCGGGTCAAAGGTAACAATGAAAATAATTAAATTGCCTTCAAAAATATCATTTAAGAAATTATAGACATTGAAGACTTAGTCTTGGATAGCCCAAATACACCCACTAACCAAAGCCTACACATCTTCAAGAAGCCATTCCCTAATCATTCCCTATCTTCCAACCAAGGGGTTGATACCTCAAAAAATTATAGTGTTGTCTGCGAGGTCCATGCTATTTTCAATGACACACCAGTTGCTTCCCAATTACCTAATATTCCTTCCATAGATGAAATCTTATCCCTTGCTCCCCTACCTACACCAGAACCTATTTCATCTACTCCTCTACCCAAAGAGGAATATCCTTCATCTTCTCCTCACCCATGAAAGATCCTATAATTAGTACTGCTTGCCTTTGGCCCTCAAAATTCTGAGCAGTTGTCAATGGCACCTCTCCTACTCATGGAAGATGTAGGTTCACCACATACACCAACGTAAGGAGAGCCCACTTTGGCTGGCTCATCCTCTCCTCTACCCATAGAGGATACTATAGAAGTACCACTACACCTGTAGATGAATGTCCACCATCAGGACCTTTATGATCCCATTGATATGCTTTCGACTCTCTTACCCACAAAGTCGAGGAAAGCCTTTTCTGGTATCTCATAGACATTTACGAGGGATTGCCACTCGGTCGACTATAAATGTAGCTCTGATTTACATAGAAAAGTCACTCTCTGTATTATATTTTTGTTCCCATATCTTATGCAATACATTAGGCTATTATATAGCCATAATAATAGCTAAACAACCTCCTATAAAATAGGAAGGAGTCACAACAATTAACCGGAATGTTATTCACGGGTATAACAAACTCTAAGAATAATATATTGTTAAAACAATATACATTCAAACCTAATATTTAATATATAACAATATTAAATATTAACTAACAAACTATAATGTAAACATTAATATTTAATTTCCTAACATTCCCCCCCTTAATGTTTACATGGTAACATTAGAACTTTCACACTTCCTTTGCAGCCTGTCACCTCTGCGCACTCATGATCTTGGCACACACTCGAATTGAAGGTAGAAGAAGGAACACATCAACTTCTTATCAACCAAGCACTATCGGGAACACATCTGACTGATGAGGATGGGAACACACTCAGAATCATCTACTTATAAACCAGTCACTCTAGGGAACACATCTGACCTAGCAGTGTGGGAACTCAAGCAGGAACACATCTGAACAACCTTCAATGGTTTTCAGGAGGCTAACCACAAACCTAGGTACGAACAGGAACACATCTGACTGTTCTACCTCATCAAGCCTCATGATGCTGTGTTTCACTGTGTTATTTGTTCTGCACTATGTTTTTGCATTTGGGGAAATAGGAATAACCACATACTCAACTGAAAAACTTGAAAATGGAACATTGGATCATGTTGATCATGTTCCCCCCTCAATGTGAACATTTCACTTATTCAACACACAACAGGAACTCAGAAAAAGAATCACACTAGACATCAAATACTGAAAGCACACTCACACCACAAAATGTGCCACCATAGCTTCGTGCGCCCCGTCATTGGTGACTGACGAGAGGTCGTTGTCTGACCTCCAGCCTCCGATGCCTCCATCCTCCAGTTGAAATTATCTAATAGAGAAAATATTCATCACTTTGATTTTCTGTATAAGCAGTATTTCCTTCCTCTTCATTTTCTCCTTCATCATCAGCAACCATGGCATTATCTTGCAGTTTTCCATCAAGTAAGTCTTGTGCTCTTTTCTTGCAATTTGAGGACAAGTGGCCAGATTGTCTACAATAATAATAGGTGAGCCGCTTCTTTGAATCTTTAGAAGATGATCCAGGTCTGAAAGAATATTTAGATCTTCTTTTATCTTGTTTCTTACCATATAGGGCTTTTTCCTTTGGTTCCACAAACATGATTCTCTTTTCTTCATCTAACAAAGAAGAAATAAGTTCTTCTAAACTTGGATTTATTTTACTCAATGTAAAGACCATGTTAGAATAGCATGGAGGCATGCTATTGAGTAACACTGCTTTAGCGTCGTCATCAGGGACATCTACACTTATTCCTACTAGTTGATTGCAAATAGAACGAAACTTACTAATATGTTCCACCATGTTATTGCCTTCTTCCATCTTGAGGCTGAACAATCTTTGCTTTAAAGATATTGCTTTGCACTTCCAACTTGTGATCCAAACAATTTGTTCAATGTCTCCCAAATTGTGTGAGAGGACTTTTTAAGTCTATATGATGCAAATAAGAATTTGATAGACCCAATCCAATAATCGTTGTAGCCTTTCGATCTCTACTTTCCCATTTTGCTGCTTCATTTGCATTTGTTGGTTTCTTCTCTTTTCCATCAACAATATCCCACAAGTCTTTGTTAATTAGGAACAACTGAGTTTGTACTTGCCAGGTATGAAAATATTTACCTTCAAATTTTTCAATGTGACTCAACTTATCCATTATGACGCTTCATAAATTAAAAAAATAGGTGTCGGATACAACCGAAAATGCACCCTTTTTTACAAATAATTAAAATTTTAATATAGCTAAAAGCTATTGATTAAAATTTTGACATATACAAATAAAATAACAAAATGACTCAAATTTCGAATAGAATCTAGTGACACAAATAGAACTGCATGAGTCTTTTCACTCTCTCACTTCCACGACCTTTTAATTAAGAACATATATGGAAAGAGTATGCCAAATACTATCAAACTTTAAACAAATAAAGTACTACCTACTTCTTCCGTAGACTTTGAATAACCAGATCAAAGGATAGCTTGGTGATTGTATTGGAAAAACTCGTGTATATTTGTAGACTTGGAAGAAACTCCATGGGGAGCACAACGATCATTGATATTTCCCATAGGTGATGAAATTTGACGGTGCACCATGCATGGACCTGCGGTGTGGATAAATCTGGTGCAACTCTGTCATTTGGTAACCCAAGACCACGTGCTTGTCGATTCACCTATGATCAAGGGGAAGCTGACAGCTGGCATGCATTCATTCAATTCAACCCGCAAGATTGGGAGTCGCACAACAAAATTCACTCAGGTGAATATGTATAAGAATTTTACTTTTGCATTTTTTCCATTTGAATACTCGAAGCTATGGGTCATGTTCATGTATTCTAATTGGCTCTGATATATATGTAAAAACCAAAGCATATAAATTTAATGCCTTAGACGTTGTTCCACGTGGCTGTAGATTGTGCATGCTAAGCTCACAATTTAAAGCGTGTGTTGATATCAGAGGAAGCCTCTGCCGTGTATGAGGTGAGAACTTTTGCTTCTGGTAAGATGATAAGCCATTTGAAGACTCCCGAGAGGGTAGATCTGGATAGCCGCACTCACAGACACATACAAATTGTAGGTTTGACTTTCAAAAGACCATTTGCCAATGACTCTAGCCTTGTGAAGCAATCACTCTGCCAAATATTCCAAACGCGTTTTGGTACTTTTCAATGCACACCACGTATTTTTCAATATGAGAATACTCCCACAATAAATCTTCAAATTGTTGGGGATGCAAATTATGAGTCAAGCAATCTGTTATGCGCACAACTGAATCATATGCTCTGAATTGGTTTGCTCCACCAATGAGTACGAATGCCACAAACTTGAATATAACAAATGTATAGGCACCCAAGTTAATTAGTAAATGATTTCTCTCATCCAACGAGGCACAAAGAGCTGCCCCTTTGCTAATTTGAAAACTCCATGCAATCTGAGAAATAGCACGCTCTGATACCAAATATAAATGTAGCTACAGATTTACATAGCAAAATCACTCTCTGTATTATATTTTCTGTCCCAATATCTTGTGCAATACATTAGGCTATTATATAGCCATAATAACAGCTAAACAACCTCCTATAAAATAGGAAGGAGTCACAACAATTAACCCAAAATGTTATTCATGGGTATAACAAACTCTAAGAATAATATATTGTTGAAACAATATATTATAACAATATACATTCAAACCTAATATTTAATATATAACAATATTAAATATTAACTAACAAACTATAATGCAAACATTAATATTTAATTTCCTAACATCGACGTCGGCTCCACTTACAACAATACCATTCTCATGCTTGGCCGATCACCTAGATTATGTTGATAGAGCCTTACTTTGGGGGAATCTTATACTTCTTGTTTCATCACAAATGCAGCTGTCACTCATTGACACTTCCACTATCTATCCTAAAGTGTTTCGACCGACCAAACTAGACACAACCATAACTATCACAAAACCTCCCATGACACCACTCATGGCTCAACTCACACCTCTTCCCATAACCTAACATTCATCTGTACCCCAACCCACACCTATATAATCTCCCTTGCCTAAACCTATCACTCTGTTAGGGGTCATACCAACAGACTAGCCTTACTCACCCACCCATCAAATTAGATTTAGCTATGTCTTCCAAAACTAACACCAAATTTAACTTGAGTCCTAAACGAGAAGATCCAATCTCCTAGATCTCATACCCCAACCTCTCCAATCACACCCTTATCACCTTCACCCCTTCCATCCATACTAGGACCTCACCCTTCGATCCTGCCAAGAAATCCTCATTCTTTGGTAAACCAAGAACACGAAACCCATTTCCCCATCACATACCTCTAATATACCCATCGCGCCCACACAAACTCCACCCTCACGTGTAACTTTTTTACCACCCATACCTCCAATACCGTCAATAAATTCTTCACTACCCATGACACTTCCTTCTCTTTAACTCATGCATCTGTGACCCACACCACCTACCTCCACAAGACACCTCGTTACCCCCATGGGTAACAAGCCCTCTCCCACCATCTGCTTTTTTCCTCTACATCTTGTGCACCCATATAATATTTACCCAAGAAGATGCAACCTAAAGCTAAGACTCCACTACCCTCTAATAAGGTAGTTAAAAAAACCACACCTTCTATTACCAATTCATCTACCATACCCCCACCGAGAAAGATATGACCAACACCTAAGACCACACCACACACCAAACTAGTAGCCCAACCTACTCCCCCTCTTGCGAATACTCTTCCTACACAGTCAGACGTACCTATACCCAAACCCACATTCACCTCCCATTGTGATCCATTAGCAGGGTCCTACACCAAAATCCTAACCAACCTCCTTGAAACTTCTATCATCACATTACCACCTCTTAGACCTTACAACCCACTCAAACCCAAACCAAAATGGTTTGACAAAACCAAAATTTGTGCCTACCATCATGTGCTAGGACATGATGTAGAGAACTGTAAGGCTTTGAAATCCACTCTTATCCAATTATGTCCTTGAGAAGAAAACTTTGATGATGATGATCTTCTTGATGAAGACCCCATTTCACCTTCACCTAAATCCATAGATCTTCTCTCATTACCTACTCGTGACCAAAATATCTAGCCCCACAACTCTTAGATCCATCCTTGAGATTTGAAATTAACATGGTTCACATAAGAGAGTTAGCCAAACCACTACCCAAATTCGACATGCCCTACTCATCTCGCGAGGGTTTTATCCACCACTAGGGTTTTGTCCCTCTTTCCGCTATACCTTCCATGATACACCCTATTTATCTACCTCCCCTCAGATTAACGGGATCAACATTACCACCCATTCTTAGAAAGACAAGGGCAAGGAGAAAGAAACTATCCCATCAACCAACCCCGTACTCCACACCCAAAGTCATCATTCGTAGTCCGCCTATCCCATTCTTGACGGGGCCACACATTGTACAATGCTGAAACAAATACACCAATCCCCCTCAAAATGTCTTTATATGACCTCGTCTAGACCTTAGAGTCACATCGTCAAGCCCTCATGGAGGTCCTTCAATCTATCGAAGTCTTACCAAATGACCCCACACCCGTAGCCTCCATCATTACCCCTCACCATGTATCCTCTCTCACTAGGTCTTTGGATCCCTCTACACCTTCACCCACTCACCAAGTGGCTGCCCTTAGTTTTGTAGATGAAGAGATCACTCCCTTCCATTCGATGACCCCAACCCCGCTCTTTTCATCTCCATATTTATTGATAATATATGCATACGATGTGTTATGATCGATGGTGGTGCTAGCATTAACATCATCTCCTCCCATATGTATGCCCAAATGCAAATACCTACCAATTACATGCATAGTAACCCCGTTATGTTGCATTCCTTCAATGATGCCATAACCTCTACACTGGGTACTATTGTTCTCCATGTCCACAAAGGTCTTCGCACCATCCCAAAAATTTTCTATGTCCTAGAAGGGGAGTTCCAGTATAACTTGTTGCTTGACCAACCTTGGATTCATGTTATGGGTTGTGTCCCTTCGACGTTACATTGATGCCTCAAATTTAAACATGAGGGACATACTTACACAATCCCTACCGACCCCTCACCTTTTAAGACCTGTAACATGTTATATCGACCCCAATGATGTGCTTGTCTTGGGTGAGGCATCCGCCACCAAAACTACTTCACCTCCACCCACAAGCCCATCCACAAAAATTTCCACTACTTACATTTGCATCTAACCTCGCTATCTTTACTATAAGCGTAGCCTCTCTTCTTTGGTTCCCTTGCTTCCCCTTCATCTAGTGAGCCATCTATACCCTTTACCCACATACTAACTACTTATCCTTTAGAAGGTTTTTTTCAATGCCTCACTGGGGGAATACTTCCTATACAATATCGATACCTTCCTCACCCCATAAGAGTATGGAAATCTGTGTCAACACCCTAATTATGACATTTGCATTGGAGACATTTTCCCTTATGACCCTCCCCACCTTTGCACCAATATAACATATGGGGGAATTGATATGGCCACCTATAAACCCGAACCTACATCCCAAACCCAACCATTTTCAAGCGACCTACACTCCCTCACCAACTATTGTTTCACTCACACTTTCCTCCATTCATGTGAGTGGAAAAGATTTATCTTTGGTTTATATGAACAAGGCCGGCACACCGTCATCCCTTCTACCTCTCATAAACAAAATGATCGTAGTGGCATTGGTTTTGACACTCCATCTTTAAGAGGGTTCGCATCGACCTTATTCAAGATGATAAATATTCCCCCTCTCATTCACCCATATTACCATCCTCACCCATGGAGTCCATATATCTTGAATCTATACCTCCCAACTTTTTATTAGTAAACACCATTTCCTTGGGACCACTGACCTATCAACCTGATGGAGAGGTTCCCTCTTCTCTCCCATTCATGTATCCTAACATGATCGATGATGATATGCCTTCAATTAACATTGTTTAATGTCGGGACAATGAGTACATCCTCACCTACCTTGGTGCGAGAAGATTCTTATATTCACGGTCATTACCCTTCGAGATGTAAATCATGTTCAATGAATTGACCATGGAAATAAACATTAATACCCAAGATGACCCACACATTCTAAAGATTGGCCAATCTTTAGACGCCATTAAACATGAAGCCTTGACCTCTTTCCTTTGGGACCATAACAATGTATTTGCTTGGTCATATGTTGATATGCCTAGTATTGATCCTAAAATCGTGGTTCATAATATTGTGACCATTCCTTATGCCAAACCTATCAAATAAAAGCTGTGGAAAATGCATCCTTGCATTTCTCTTCTGGTCAAAGAAGAGCTTCAACAACTTCTCTTAGTTTCCTTCATTATACCCATCTATTATTCCCAATAGATTTCTAACATTGTTCTTGTCACGAAAGTGACAGGGAACTCTATATTTACACAGATTTCCATGACCTCAACCTCACCTATCCCAAAGATGATTTCCCACTACCAAACATTGACCAACTAGTTGATCTCACTACTAGCCATGAAATGTTATCACTCATGGATGGTTTCTTAGGCTACAATCAAATATTACTAGCTCCCGAGGATCAACACAAGACTGCCTTCATCACCCCTTGGGGGAATTTTTGCTATCGAGTAATGCCCTTTGGTCTTAAAAATGCGGGTGCTACATATTAGCAGGATATGACTTACATCTTCCATGACATCATGCATCGCATATTCGAGGATTATGTAGATGATCTGCTTACCAAATTCAAACATCAAAGCTGAACACCTACTGTTCTTAAAGTCGTATTTGACCACCTCATCAAATATTATGTTCATTTTCAACCAAAAAAATTCATCTTTGCAGTACTTTTAGGAAACTCCTAGGTTTCATCATTTATTTTCATAGTATAGAAGTCGATCACGATAAATTTCAAGGCTATCCTTGAAATGCCACCACCCACTAATCTCCATCAACTTCACTGACCTATAAGGAAAATTGCAATCAATTCATCACTTTATCTCCCAACTCTCGACCGTTGTCAACCATTAAATCATCTTCTCAAGAAAGATGTTTCATTCAAATGGGATGATGAATGCCATAGAGCCTTCGAGGCCTTACAACAATACCTGCTTTCAACCGCTAGTGCTCGTTTCTCCTAAGGATGACCAGCCCTTCTATCTATATATTTCTGCCACTAACCATTCTCTAGGTGATATGCTTACTCATCACAATGACCAACATGGAGAGAAAGTGGTTTATTACATAAGTCATACCCTTCTTGATTATGAAACTAGATATACCCACGCCAAATTTTTTTCCTAGCGTTAGTTTTTTCACCACCAAACTCCGTCATTACCTACTTAACCACAAAACCTTTGTCATTACTAATCTTGACCCATTACACTACATGTATGCCAAACCTCATCAAAATCAATGAGACGCATGCTTGCTTATGCTTCTAGCTGACCTTGACCTTGACCATCAAGGGCCAAGCTATTGCCGACCAATTGGCCGATGCACCTGATTCCAAGGAGTAACCCTCTAACTTCAACTTTCCGGATGAGTTTATTGCTACCCTTTCCTTGGATGAACACGATTACAAAATGAAACTCTTCTTATATGGTTCCAAGTGTTAGCAAGGGGGGTGGGGCTGGTGTTATCTTCATTTCGCTTGATGATGAACCTATGCCTTTGTCTTTAAAACTTGATTTTGATTGTACAAACAATATTGCTGAATATGAAGCACTCATATTGGGTCTCTAGGCTGATTACGCCTTAGATGTTAAGTCAATCAACATCTTTGATGATTCTTAGTTGGTCATAAACCAAGTCAATTATATATACCAGTGTCGTAATGAGATACTTCAAAAGTATAAGCATCATGTGGACATACTTTTGACCACCTTCGACCATTACACCCTTCAAACCACCCCATGTTCTACCAATAAATTTGCAGATACCATGGCCTACTTGGCTTCTCAGATACCTTCTTCACCCACTGACTCTAAAATCTTTGTCACCATACAAATACTACAATCACCCTCTTATTTGCCTCATGAAGTTTACTTTATTGGAATCGTTGCTCCTGACCCAAGTGACCTTTGGTATAAGAAATACACAGACTATCTTTCCCTCTCCATTTTACCTACCGATCTCACTCATAATGGACAATGTGCCTTCCTTAAAAGTGTCTCACATTATGTCATCATGGGTGGTCTTCTGTACAAATGCGGTTTTGACAACATTCTCTTGCAATGCCTTACCAATTCTAAAATTCCTTACACCATTAAGGAAGTCCACGATGGGATTTGTGGAGGCCACTTTAGTGGTCTCACTATTGCCAAATGTATTCTTTTCCTAGGATATTATTGGCCAACCACGAACCATGTATTTGTGATTATGTCCAACACTAAGTGAAATGCCAACAACATGCTAATCTCCATCACACCCCTAGTCATGCCTTATAGGTCACACGAGACCTCGGCCTTTCTCTCAATGGGGTGCGGATCTTGTTAGTGAGATCAACCCCCATTCTTCACAATGCCACCAATGGATTATAACCACTGAATATTACACTAAATGGGTAGAATCCATTCCCCTCATTTCCACCAAAGCTGAGAAAATATGTGAATTCATCAACCATCACATCATCTATTGCTTTGCGTCCCTCACCATATTATCATAGATAACAAAAAACAATTCAAAAACAAAACCCTATGCAAACTATGCGATGCTTTTGACATCCAACTCAGTTTCTCATCACCTTATTACCCACAAACCAATGGTCAATCCAAATCAACCAATAAAACATTGAACAAAATTCTTATGAAGGTGGTCAATGATATTGGGAAGGATTGGCATACGCACATTCCTTTCACCTTATGGGCTTACCACACTAGTATTCGCACTTCGACTGCTGCCACCCCCTTTTCTTTGGTCTATGGTACTGAGGCTATCTTACCTCTCGAAGTCCAGATTCCATCCCTTTGCATATCACTACAAGACATGCTCAATGACGATGACTTTTGCGGGATATTTTGGCACAAATTGAATTATTAGATGAAGCGTCATCTCAATGCCCTAGACCATCTCCAAATCTACCAAAAATGTATCAAACATGCCTATGACAAATGTGTTCATGAATGAACCTTTCAATTTGGTGACCTTGTCTTGAAGGAAAATCAACATGTAACCAAAGAAGAGAAAAGTAAATGGGGAAAATTTTCTCCTAATTGTCTTGGACCCTATATCACCACCCATTCCTATGGGATCAGGTACTTATCATTTGTCTTCACTCGAAGGTAAACCTAAACCTGAGCCCATTAATGCCTTACATCTTCGACCATTTTATTGTTGACATCAAGTCCTATATCAATTTTTGCAATTGGTTATTTGTCCCTTGAGAGTTGTTCACCTTCCATTATTACCCACTTTGAGGATCCACGATTAAACAAGAATCATGTGATTACCCATCACCAATAGCCTTATCTTCAATATGAGTACCACGACTCGCTCATAGCATGATTCTCATGGATACTTTTCATCTTCTTCAAGATGGAATCCCATGGTCGTTCATCACTTGAAACCATCATTACGATCTTGTCTTTTAAAACAAGACCCTAATCGTCCTCTATAATATTTTCCATGACTTAAACATCTCAAAAACAAAAGGGATACAACTCCTTGAGTCAAAATTCTAGTAAAAATATGACTCCCTCAAAAGGACATCTCTTCTCCATATTATACCACTATCAATAGACTTCTTCCTTGAAGGACAACTATATATGGTCATTACAAATTATAATAAATATTCAGAAGCTTCCCGCATTGATCAGATTCATGAATACCTCAAGGAGATAATATATTCATCCCATATAAAATTCCCACATCGATCAGTCTATTAAAAACAAATAAATCAAGAAAAAGATGAAATTTTCATCATGGAATTGCCTTTTTTGGATTATGGGTTTCTTATTCCGAAATACACGTCATCGTACACTAAGTTACGCTAAGCCTCCCATTCTCATCTTCTTTATTTTCTACCTAAATTCCTCGTTACTCAAGGGACTTGCCGAAAATGTGACATTTTGTGATCTTGTGACTTTTCTTCACCCTTAAAAAAATCCATTATGCAAAGCCTATAGGGTCTTATGTTCATAAGCCCATCTAAGGTATGATCGACTCATTAGGGTTCTTATCAATTAAGCAACTCTTTTACCACTTCTTACCATTCACCTTCCTCATTACCTATTGATTATCCTATACAGGACCAGATCCTCGATACATGTATTTAAAAATCAATCAACCATACCTACAACCTAAACTCAATCATACCTATGACCTACATCACCCATGCCTAACACCTACTAGACCATTCTGCTATTTCACCCTAATCTTCCCTAGCTTATGGGAGAACTACATTGGCCTGAGGTCCATTTTTTGCCGGGACTATGTAGGTAGCACTGCGAGGGCATGGGACCCTTGGAGGTTAGCTCGAAACTCTCTACCCCTAACCAATTCTCTCTCCCCTTTCCTAGTCACATTCTACCCTAGTTAGTTTCCTTTTTATATCAATAATTGGAAATTAACCCAAACAAAAAAATATTGCTTCACATCTTTACCATCATCATTCATACATTCATTATGTCTACCATTTCTTTACCATTATCATGAATTTTACTACAAAACATCTTAGCATGACCCATATCATCATTAATTACACAAATTATTAATTAATAACTCAACCATACCTAAACCCACCTAAAATTCATCATACCTAAGCCAACCTCGACTCAATCGATGTCTATGACCTAACTCAATCGATGCCTATTACCTAACTCAATCCATGCCTATGACCTGACTAAATCCATGCCTACATGACCCCGACTCCGTCATACCTAACTCACTTAGTTTCCATAACATACACAAATTGTAATGGAAATTAAAAAAAAAAACACCATCCATAGTATAAATATTATCATCTATAAATCATGATGTTTGTGTATACATACATGTGTACACCGATACAAATGAATATCAAAATATCAAAACCATCATGTACATCCTCGCCATCTTCAGCACACAGGATGGTATATGATCAAAATCAATCAACTCTCATGTACATCCTCACTATATTGCACGCAGGATGGTATATATCAAAAATAAATAACTATAAAGAACAGGAGGTACATACAACTATTAGATATCACCCTCGTTAGAGATCCTCCATATCCATCTCACCTGTCTCCTCCTCCTCCTTGGCTCCTGTATGATGGCCTTCTAACATCTCACCACCCATCATAGGTTGTGGTTGGGTCCCTACTGGTACTACACTGGAACTAGCCTCCATGAACTAGTGGCCTCAACTTGACCCTGTCTTAGGGCTTGCTAACCCCTATGCTCTCCACACTATGGGTGCATGACCTGGTCCTCTCACTTGAGGCCTCCTGTGCCATGCACTCTCCATAGGATAGAAAATCTATCCCTACTACCATAAAAATATCTTGATAATACCTGGCCTCACCTAGGGCATCCTGTAATCTAGCTATGGGTATTGTCTGTGGTGGCCCCATTGGCCTCTCACCCTATCCCTATCCTTGTGCCTATCCTAAGGGACCCTATCCCACTCTTGCTTATATACGGGACTAAATATTTACAATCTATGCTCGTGTAGTGGTTAACCGGCCTCTACAAACCCATAACCTGTGCTTGTAGGGTGGCAACCTGTATCCCATCATCATCACCACCTTATGCGGGTGCCTATCCCTATGCTACATTAGCTTGTAAACTAGCCACATGTGCATGTAAATTGGCCACCTATTCTTGTAAAGTGGCTACTTGTGCTTTTGTACTTGTCAACTACCCCTGCACCATCCCTAGCTATGTAATCAACATAGCTACCTACCCCTATAGGGTGTCCCTCTGAATAGTGATGGTGGCTAAATCTAGCTGGCCCACCTCGGTGAGTACTTGCTCATAGGTGTGCAGCCCACCACTATCTATATTTTCCAGTCCCAAAGCATCATTGATGATCCGCGTCTCTCACTTGCTCCTCCTGAATTATAGGTATTATTGGCTAGGGTAGAGGCAACGGACTCTCCACGTCATCCCTCCTATACTATGGGAAGGGTGGAGGTATATCCTATGGTAGCCTGAACTGTCATCTAACCCTATATATGGGTGTAAAACCTTAGACAAACTGTTATATTTATCTTTGCATTACAAGTGTTGGCATGTGATTTTCTTGAATGAGGTGTGTTCCCTTGATTGTTGAAGATCATGCTTGTTATGGATAAATTATTTATTCTCTTGGATTCTTTAGAATGGAATAATATGGCTTGCAAGAATCCATTTTCACTTCTTATTGATAAGATGCAATTTGATTTTGAGAGGTACAAACTTATCTCTTTTACTGGCTCATCCTTGGATTAATTTCAGTGATCCAAGGAATGTTTTAAATCTCTTTAATAGGTTGAATGGTAAATTGACATTCATTAGTTTGAGAGACATAGTGGACTGAAAATTATATGTTACAAATTATTTGGGCTTGAGTGAATGTATCTTCTTTCGGTTGTATGTTTGTGCTTGGGTCTTTGGGATTAATCTCGCAATACATTAAAGGCATAAAAAAAATAGTATTCTTCATGACTATGAAGGGGATCAAAATCCTAAAACTAAAGGACTATCCTAATGGTATCCTAAACTAGGTAAGATCACCTACTTCCTAGCTATGTCTACTTAATTGGGTTATAATCTAACCTAAGCTTCTTATTCTATTTTCGTTTGGATGACGTCCTAACCTAAGCTCTTGTGTTAAATGAATAAGGGAGAAAATTGCTAAGGTGATACTAGACTATTTTAACCTAATGCCTAATACTATATGGATGTGAATTTAATCTAACCTAAGGTGGAAATTACCTAAGGAAATGTTTTAAAGACCTAAGGAAATTACTAATAGACTAACCTAAGTTTTGGGGAAATCTATCCTAAACTATGTAAAAGGAACCTAAGGGTCACATGGCACTAAGGCGATGGTTCTAATGGAATTTAAGTGATTTGGTTTAATGCATGGAGATAGTACCAGTTTTGGTAAAGGCTAGTTAACTAAATAGTGGAGGCTTATGTGGAGGCTTCACTAAATATGGAATTGCATATTAATTTGGAAATGGCATTGATAGTTTTGTGAGGTGGTGGCAAGGAGAGATAAGCGAGAGATTTGAGATTTATGGCATTATTGAACCTCGTTTTTTGTGTGTAAACCATATTGGAAACAAGGGAGGTAGATTTGTGAGATGTTTTTTGGTTTTGCATGTCTCACAAATTTTTCTTTGCATGGAGCTATCTCGGTTCGTTGAATCAGCAGCAGTTTGACTTGTTTTGTGGCTATTTTTGGTTTCTCTGGTCTATTTTCGATCAAGGGAATGTATATGAGGCATTGGAAGAAAATTTGTTTGGTTTTTGATCTTTCATGGAGAAGAAAAAGAGTGGGAAGCTCGGCTGGAAGTCTCCTTCGAATTGGTAGAGGCACTATCAGGCATGATAGGCTCTATCCATTAAGATTTCTTGCTTTCTTCTAAATGATTCATTAAAACAATTCTTCTCTCATGAGATAAATATTTGCATGATTTGTCTGGTTAATTACTTGCATGTTTTTATGAAATATCTCGTGATTTTGGGATGAAAATCCATTGCATAGTAATGTTAGTTTTTGGGAAACTTTCTCTATGCTAGTTTAATGGTGACATGCATGCAAAACTTGTGTTTGAAGCTCTATATTTCATTCTAAAACTTGTATTCAAGGTTGGTGTTGTTCTGAACTGGCATTCGTTGCTTAGTATGGTTATGAACTTTTATTGGAGCCTTGTGTTTTGTTTGAACTTGTATTGGGGCTTTGTGTTTTGTTATGAGCTTGTATCAGAAACTTTTTGTTTGTTCTGAGCTGTGTTGGAGCTTTGTGTAGTTCTAAACTTTTGTTGAATCTTCATATTCAACACTGTACTCGTATTCAGTACTTGTGTATTCTAAACTTGTAGTCGAGTTGATGAGTTTTGTTCTGTACTTGTACTTTGAGCTGGAGTTTTATTCATATTCAAGGATTTGAAAATGCTTGAACTCGTTTTGGGAACTGTCTACTCAAAAGAGACTTGAGAGATTAGTTTTGGTTTTAGTTGTTTTGTAATCTATTTTGAGATCTTCTCCGTGTAGCTTCATAAGTGGGAATGGTGGTGGTACTTACATCTTTTAGGTGTACCATGTTCTTGACACAGTAAGGCATATAAGTATGGAGGATCTGTCTCCCCCTCTGCTATCGTAAATCCCGCGTCTTGTGGAAAGATTGACTGTTTTGTTTGAGGGATTAATGGACTGGAACTACATCTTGTTATGGGTTTGGATGATTTATAGTTCATTTGGAATAGTCGTTAATAGTTTAGAGGCTTATGGAAATGTAATATTTACTTTTTCTTGTAATAGATGTTTGAAACAAATACCTTCCTTGTCATAATCTTTTAAATAGAACTTGAGATTCCTTGTTGTGATTCTGTTTCAGTCACGTTGGAGGTAAGTTTGGGACAATACTTGTCTTAAACGTATATTGGGTTTTCTTACTTACCTTCAGATCCTCTTAAATTGACTTTTTGGTTGTTAGGGAAAAAGAGTTGATTACTCTCTCATGCTGAATCTTGTTGATAGGATTTATCATCTTTGGTTTGGGGTTGTCTCACTGAATTTGTCTTCATGATGACCACAAACTTTATGTCTCTATTATTTAGAGTTGTGTAAGACCTAGAAGTTGGGAATACAATATCTATTGAGTTTGTGAGTTGTATTGAACCTTATATATCTTATATTGTTTTTGGATTTATATTCCTTGATAGATTAATTGAACGAATCTTAGATTTTTAAAAGAGAAAGGAATATGTTCTCTTGGGGACAATATACTATTTTAGGGACTATACGGTGTACCTCATTCTATTAATTGAATTATAGCTTATGTTTGATGAATGGGAATACATAAAACAATTGGTAAGATTGCTAAAGGAAATTAGAAGTGTGCTTTCATTTAGCTATGTGTTTGGTTTTGTGTTCTCGCTTGGGAACTAGTTAAAGAACTTCTAAGTTTTAAATAGAATTTGGAATTCATTTGATGGTATAAATGAAATAAATTATTGATTGGACCCTTTTCTAATTGAGATCCCTTTTTACTGTTGTTTGGATAAGTTCATTTGATTGAACTTTTCGGTATTCACTTTTCTTTTTAGATGGAAATTTATTGTGGATTATTTGGTCTACTTTGTATAAGTCATTGGTTATTATGATATGGAAGGAAATTAGCTAAGTCGGTATGTTGGAAAGAAAATAATAACATGCTTAGGCCAACTGTTTTTCTTGATTGAGTCATACTCCATTGGGATTGATATTGGAAGGTTGTCTCTTTTTGCACTCTGTCTTATTATGAACCCTTCTTGGATGGACTAGATAAGAGATTAATTCTATGTGAGTCTAGCTTGGGTTGTGGAACATTTGGTTTCATATCTTTGAATTATATCTTCTAACATGTGGAAGTTAGTTTAGAATTTCAAGAGGAATCTTTGGCTCTCTACTCCTACTTGTATTGATTTGGAATTCTTGTTAGGTGTTTTCCCTATAATGTTGAATCCTTTTATAGTTATCTTTTAATTGAGGTAGTTTGTGTGTTCTAAACCTATTTCTATCTTTCATATGATTAGTGTGTGGGGAATAGGTAGGTATTGATTCTTCTTCTTTTACTTATATGGAAAGATGAATCATCCTAATATGATCTATGTTGTCTATAACTCATTTTCTACTTAGTAAAGATAAAAGTGTATTTCTATTCTTATATAACTATGAAACAATTGGATGATAAGACCTATTGATTTTTTTAAAGTAATTGATAGGATCAATTACACCTTATGATATAATGCGGATGTTGTGGATTATATTATGATCTTTTCTTAAAACTGAATTTAAACTCTTTAATTGTACTTCTTTTTTGGATGTTATTATTTATGATTATTTGTATGATATATTAATTGTTTCATTAAAGAAGAGTTGTTTTAATGGAACAATTAGTGGAATGCACTTCACTTTAATGCTTAGTGCTTATCATGCTCAATTCATTGAACTGACCCATGCTAGCAATTTTTGCAGATGGACATCGTAAGTGATAAAAGAAGAAAAAAATTTTATGATGCATTGGCTTATTTAATTCTAGATCTTATGTAAAGAATTTTGATTCATTCTTGAGTTGTATTGGAAAATAAAAGTGATGTTCTTTTAAGATCTTAATTCGATTGAAATCCAGTAATGTAAAATGTATAGTCTTGTAAATGTATATTTATCATCATGAATTGAAAGGTTTTGTGTTGGAATCCAATTTGTGATGTGAATTATTTTGTACTTGTATGCCAGAAATAATAGTGATATCTTAGCAGTATTCTTTATATCTACTGTATACTTTTGTTGTTCTCAGATAATGAGTTAGATTAAGGAGATAGTATAATCTCCCTTATTATAATGAACTTTTTAAATTGCAAAAGATTTCGTTCTCTAACTACACAACTATAGTTTAATAATAAAATATGCTTAGGACATACAATTAAACTATATGAGTAATGAACGATAAAAAGGTTATGTTAAACCTAACATCTAACCATGTAGAGGAAGACTCTTCCTCTCTCAAAGAATGAAAGATAAAAGGACTAGTGGTTATGATCTTTAATCTTTATAACTTTGTTTATAAAGTAAACACTAGCTGAATCTAGGCAGATGAAACTCTTGATTTGGACACTAAGAATTAAACGTTGATGTTTGATGTCCTGATTTTGGGATAACTGATTGTTATGCCACGTTAATGAATAACAATGCAAACATGAATTAATGAATTTCTCCATATCTAATCAGGATAATTATGGGTAAAGAACTTAAGAAATGATGGAATTAGGGTTAGGCATGGTTGTTGTAATCTAAATCTTAATCGAATTTAATTATGATTAATCACCACTAAGGGGGTATGTACATCTTGATGAATTAGTTCTAATGGATGTTGGCACATCCCAATCGTAGGAGTGTACCCTCAAGAAGTACCAAGACTTCTTCGAGATACGGTGTTGCAGTTGACATGTGGTAACACCCTTCCATATTTGTTTAGCTAGATCTATGCACATCTCTGGACTCGAAATTAGTTTCTCTCTAGGTCAAGTTAGTAGCATGTTTAGGATAGGTAGTAGCTTTCTATGACCCAGGGTACTTGGCACATCTAGTTTACTTAGGTCAACCGAGTATGCCCATATACCCTAAGTAATAATGAGTTTCCTCCTATAATAAATTATGTTGCTAACCCAGGCTAGGGTCAAACCTTGGGCAAGTGGACTGACGGTAGTCAATAAAGACCATTCTAGATAATGAAGAGTGAGGTGAAGGACATATTCCGAAATGACAAGTATGTTGTCTAGGAATAGTAACATGAACAATATGTTGAAAATCTTTAGCCAAAGTATCACAAGTTGTTGGTTGCGTTGTCATATGTCACCTAGTTTAAAGCAACATGATGTCAAATGAATATTGGTAACAAATATTTAGATAGGTTCTTTAAATAGATCACTCAATACTCGGAATAGGGTAGGAGAACCAAGTATACGTAGTATACATAAATTATTCTATACTTTAAGTTAACATGAGAGATCAGTTGGTAACCAAGTCATGGAATGAGAGATCGGTAGTATACCGAGTCATTATAGTTGCATATGGTTATTTGTTATGAGATTGATTAGCATGGAATGTGTGTTCTAAATGATGTTTTATTTAGAACAGAGAACATTATGTTTCAAAAAAAAATTCCCTTGTTTCTAAATTATTAAAATGGGAATGTTACATCTTGGTATCAGAGCTGAAGGTTGCATCTCTTGGACCTATTATGTCCATAATTTGATGAAACTTAAATTTTCTTGTTAATAGAAAATGGTTAGAACAAGAGGAAATGTTGTAAATAATCCTCCACCTGAGGAAGGAGTAGCAACTACCCAAAAACTTGATGAGATCATTACTACCTTGTTGGACACAAGAGATCATTTTTATGTACTTGAACAATAAGTAATAGGAAATGAGGAGGAAGAATATGCTGGTAAAAATAATCAACCACCTTCTGAGGACAACACCAATTTATGTGTTGATAATAATAATGTGAACATACCTAATCAGCCTAAGAAAAAAAAGGCTAGGCTGACAAGTTGAACTCACTAATGATATAAAAAGGATAAGTCCACCCAAGTTTGATGGCACCACATTAGGAGATGGGGCTGAGAATTGGCTTAGCGAAATGGAGAAATACTTTGCAATAAGGAATTTCTCAAAAGAAACAAAGGTGATATGGGGAGCATATCAGCTTTCCCATGAGGCATCTTCATGGTGGGACAACCGTAAGGCTGAGTTAAACATTGATGAAACTAATATCACATGGGATCAATTTAAAGGTTACTTTAGGCAACGTTGGTTGCCGCAACTTTACTATGATCAGAAAATGACTGAATTCTAAAACTTATCTCAAGGAAGCTAGCGTAAATGAGTATTGGGAGCATCTTACTAAACTCCTTAAGTATGTACCTCGGTAAAAAAATGACGAGAAGTTCAGGATACAAAAATTCATCATGGGATTGAATCTTGTTATAGGAGGATAGGTGGATGTTCACAGCCTAACCACGATGGAAGGGGTTGTTGAAAAGGCCACAAGGTAGGAATAGAAATTGAAGGAAATTTCTACTTATAAGGAGGAAGTAAGGAATAAAATCCCCAACTCCTCTTCGTCATCTCTTGCACCTAAGAAAGGACCATGGAGTAAATTCGGAATGAAAATTAAGTTTTCATCCGATACTAATAAGAAATCAGCAATAAAAAGTTTTTTGGTAATGCACTGAGAATATGTTTTTCAAGAACAATAATAACAAACAAAAAGTCCTATAGAGGTCGAATGATAACTCTAAGGCTGGAAATAAACCCAATCCTAGAAAGGGACCTATAGGGGTTATTATAATTGTGGCAAAGATCATTACACAAATCAATGCCCTTTGAAAAAGGATGATTGTAATCAACAAAGACAAGATACATGCTATAGTAGGTGACAAGCGATCAACCAAATGAAAAATAGGCCACGCCCATAGACATTCCGATTAAGTTATTTGTTTTACCTATAACTATTATTTTTGACACTTGAGCTCTTTTGAATGTTTTATTTCTAGTAAATTAGCATCAAAACTAAAAAGAAAAGATGGAAACATGGATAAAACATGGATTGTACATTATGGAAACAATGTCATTCATATAGTTAGTATGTGTCTTTTTGGAGCAGTCCTTGACTTACCTAATTTTTCCACTGAAGTTGATCTTTATGTTGCACCTTTAGGGTCTTATGATGTAATCATAGGTGTTAATTGGTTAGCAAAACATAAGGCTAAAGTGAACTATTTTGAAAAACACATTAGTTGTTTCGATGACTGCGAGAAAACAAAAAAAAGAATCGGGGTGTGAAACATGAGAATTTACGATAGAAAATTGTCATCTATACAACTTAAAAAGGCCAAAAATAAAGGTTGTACCTTATATGTAGTAAAGATTATAGAAACAACTGAAGAGAACAGTGATGTCTTGGAATGATATCTATTATTATGAAACTTCAATGACATATTTCTAGAAGAGTTACCAGGTCTTCCACCCAAAAGGGAGTTTGACTTCACAATTGAGATCAATCCTAGAACCGAGCCTATTTCTAAGGCACCATACCGAATGACTACTATAGAATTAGTAGAGCTTAAGGCTCAGTTGCAAGAAATTTTGTCTAAAGGTTTGATTAGACCAAGTGTTTCACCTTGGGGAGCACTAGTAATTTTTGTGAAAAAGAAGGATGGAACACTTAGATTGTGCATTGATTACAGAATGTTAAAAACCGAAACAATCAAGAATAGATACCCACTCCCTAGAATTGATGATCTATTTGATTAGATGCATGGAGCATCAGTGTATTCTAATATAGATCTTCAATCTGTATATCATCAATTATGGATTAAGGATGAGGACATTCATAAAAAAACTTTTAGAACAAGGTATGGACATTATGAGTTCACGGTTTTACCTTTTGGATTAACAAATACACCTGTAAAATTTATGAATTTAATGAATAATATCTTTCAAGAATACTTGCACAAATTTTTTCTCATATTCTTGGATGACATTCTCATATATTCTAAAAGTATTAAGGAACACCATGAGCATTTGAAGATAGTTTTGGAAATCTTGAGAAAGAGACAGTTATATGGTAAGTTATCTAAATATTCTTTCTATGACACAAAAGTGCACTATTTGGGACATGTAATAAGTAAAAATGGGATTGTTGTAGATCATTCTAAAATTGTAGCTATAACTTAGTGGCATGCACCAAAGAATGTACATGAAGTTAGAAGCTTCATGGGGCTTCTTTGCTCTACTATAGAAAATTTGTACAAGATTTTTTCTAAGGTGGATGTACCAATAAGTTCTTTATAGAAGAAGGATAAGAAGTTTGTTTGAAGTGAGAAATGTGAATATGCATTTAGAACTTTGAAAGAAAAGTTATCTTCAAGTACCTATTCTAGCAAAGATTTAGATCCTAATGGAGACTTTATAGTAGTAGTAATCGATGCATCGGTGAAGGTCTAAGAGGTATTTTGTTACAAAATGATCATGTAATAGCTTACAAAAGTAGAAAACTAAAGTTACATGATTTGAATTATGCTCCACATGATTTAGAGCTTGCTGCCATTGTTCATGCACTACAATTTTGGAGACATTACCGCTTGGTAAGACTTTTGAATTGAAAATTGATCATCTTGGGTGAAGTATATTTTTGCTCACCAAATCTTAATGTAAGACAACAAATATGGTTAGAGTTTTTCTCTCAATATGATTTTGACATCAATTACATCAAAGGTAAGGAAAATAGAGTGGTTGACACTCTAAGTTGTAGGAAGTGTTGTATATATCTTTTCCCCGGGTAGATATAGACAAGCAGAAGAATGGAGAAATCAAAGAAGCTCAAATCCCTGACATGCGCCCAAGGCGCACAGAAGTGGCACACGACAATGAGTGTCGATAGAGGAAATGGTGCGCCCAAGGCACACAGAAGTGGCACACGACAATGAGTGTCGACAGAGGAAATGGTGTGCCCAAGGCACACAGAAGTGGCGCACGACAATGAGTGTCGACAGAGGAAATGGTGCGCCCAAGGCACACAGAAGTGGCACACGACACGGAGTGTCGATAGAGGAAATGGTGCGCCCTTGGTGCACAGAAGAGGATGTCGACACACACATGGATGCGCCTATGGCGCACCTTCAGGAGGCGCAACATTTTGAGCGCTGACAGGAAGCAGACCCTGGCGCAGATATTCAAATGGCCATAACTTTTGACTGGGAGCTCGGATTCATGCAAGGTTGGAATTTTGGAAAGCTTACGAGGTCCTCTATCCAACTACGATTGGATATCTTTAATTGGGTGAGAACAAATTCTTAAAAATTCAAAATACAGTTCACCACTTTTGGGTTCGTTGGGGTTCTCACCTACCATCATAATGAGATGAGTTAAGTGCATTCTGGAGGTGGTTGGGGCAGATTTCAAATTCCTCTCTCTTTTCTCTCTCATTCTTCCTATAAATTGTAAGGAGGGGCTTCTTTCTAAAGGTTGGACATTCTTGTTTTTCCCCTCCCTTCTTCTCTTTGGCAGGTGAATCTGTGGAGTTCAAACCTCCTATCTAAAACTGTAATGCAACCTTGCCTCTTGGCATTTTGCAGTGTGTTGTATCAATCTTTGGAGCAAATTAATGCATGTCTGTGGATGATTCTCAACCCTCTCTATATTCATTTGCATCCCCTTGATCTTTTCACTGTGAATCTGGCTATCTGTGTATGATCTTGCATTGCATTTTAATGGTCTGTGTTTATTGGCAAGACAGGTGTTCTTCATTCCTCGGTGCATCACCTCCTTAGCTTAGGTTTATTTTTATGCATTTTTCTCTCCCTGTCTCCTTGGTAGTTAGATTTAGGTTTTTTGGGTAAACCTCTACATTTTATTGGTGCATCTGAATAGAGGAATAGGAGCCGGCCTTCATCCGGAGAGCTTTTCCATTTTCGCAAGGTCCCACACTTGGGAAAAGCTCCATGTTATGCAATCATACTGAGAGTCTCAACCCATCGCGTTGCAGAGTCCCAGGGGTGCTGTGATTTCGCATCAACAGTTTTGGCACACCCGGTGGGACCAAGAGGTCATTCCATCAAGATTTGAAGGAACTTTCAAGAAATTCAGACTTAGAAAATTACAGGTTTTACAGTTTTCGGTTTTTTTTTACCTTCCAGGCTGAACTTTGAAATCAATTTTCAAGGACTTAACTTGCTTGAAACAAGTCAAAATTTCACCAGTTGATAGATCGGGGGATAATCTTCAAAAGGGTATTCTTAGATTTTTGAGATTTTGACTTTCAAAATTTCATGGTTTTCTGATTTTCAGATTTCAGGTTTTCGGAAGTCTGGCATTTTTGGATTTTTGGGACTGTCATTCCAAATCCCTTTCCAAACTCTAAAATATCAAAAAATACAGGTCTTTCAAATTTCTATTTTTAAAGTTTGTCAGGTTTGGTGTGTAACTTGGCAGGATCTAGCCTTTTGAGGCTCACTTTCTAACACATCTGGCGACTCCGAAAGGGGTAGAATTCAGCGGTGTAGCAGCAAAAGTTGCCCAGGCATATGAGAAGAATTCGAACCAGGTCTAATACTCGAGAAGAGGGGCTATTTGTCCACTTGCAACTTTCACCAGGTAGAGGAAGGAGAGGAAGAAGACCACAAAGATCACCATCTCCACCTAACAGGACTTTGTCTACACCTCCACCTGGTAGGCCTTTTCTCACATCGACCAGGGTTCTTAGGCCAATCATAATGGCACATCTACCACCGAATCCCTTTGTCAATTTCACGGGTAGTAGTCCACTTGCCCTAAATGCTCATAATCAAATTCCAGTTGCAGCACTAAAGAACATACCCTATTTCACAGGAGAAAATCACACTACTCCTATTGATCACATCCAGGATATTGCTAATGCATGTGCAATTCACGAAATAAATGAAATGGATGTTGCGGTCAAGCTGTTGGCTTCATCTTTCAAAGGCAAGGCCTTACAATGGTTTAGGAGCCTTACAGCAGGGTCTATTACGAATTGGAACCAACTTTGTTCTGCTCTTTGCAGCCAATTCGGGGAGAGGGCGGACAATTTATCTTTATTGGAACAGCTGACAACAATCAAAAGGGCTCCTAACGAACAAATGGCAGATTTCAACTTCAGATTCCAATGGACATGGGATAGGATCCCAATAGCTATTAGACCAACTACCGAAGGAGCATTCCTTTATTTCTTAAAGGCTATAAATTCAGACATAGCCATGATGATCCAATCAATGGGAGGGACAACGCTGCCAGGGTCCTATGACACAGCGATCAGAGCAGAGAACTGTTTGATCCAAGCCGGAAAGCTTGCACCAAGGCCACCAATGCCTCTCTATCCAGACATGGGAAATCCTACAACCAGTCAAGCACCAGAGTTGAATCCCATTCCAACTCCTAGAAATCAAAGCAATAATGAGGCGTCGACTTCTTCAAATACTTCAAAGGAATTGCAGGAGGTCATGAAACAATTGCAGAACCTTGGAAATGAGCTTGTGACTATCAAAAGACAGCAAGCTCAAAGTGCTAGACCGTATCAGCCTCAAGCACAGTACCAAGCTAGGCCCCCATACCAACAAAATAGACCACCACCTCAGGCTGCAAATCAAAACCAGAACCAAGGATGCCTCAAGCCTGTTTGCAGTGCCATTTCGACCGTATGATCCAAATGCAACGACATCCTCAAGAGCCTTGGTTCCAACACAAAATAACATGGCACAGGAGTACAACTGGTGTTACCCTTGCAATCTACCTCACAATCAGTCAGCATGTTTCAATGGTGCACTGAATCAGGCCTTGATGGTGCAAACCATTGGTGTTGCTCAAGAACCAAGCCAGGAGGAGAATCAACAGCAACAAACGCAACAAGAAGGACCTCCAACAGAAACCACATTGGCAAATTGGCAAACGGAAGACTTCTGTGGAGTTAACCAACAGCCTTTTCAAGGCGTGGCTGCCAACACACGGTCAAAGAAGAGAAATATAGGAGAGGGAAAACCGTGTAATCCAGTTGTTTCTCAACCCACTCTTACACAACAAGGGGTCAGTAGACCAAACGCAGCTCCAAATGTGCAAAATCAACCCAAGGTACCTGTTGTAGCAACACACGCACATGCTCAAGCTCCAGAAAAGTTTGCACCAAGTAAGGGACATCAAAAGGACAATTCATCCCCTTTCAACATCATTGATCAAATGAAGAAGACAAACGTGAATATATCAATGTGGGAATCTTTATCCATCCCAGGACAAAGAGATCTTCTACAAGCTGCCATGAAGAATTGGTCAACTTCGAACCAGCAGGCCCATATGCAAGAGAAGGTCCTCACGAATGCTGCTCAGCCTGAAGGGAATCATGGAGGACAACAAGGTAAAGTTTTGAAACCCCCTCCATTCTATATTTCATTAATCATCGGGGATAAATTAGTACACAATTGCATGATTGATTAAGGGCAAGTAGTTGGTGATGCCAAAGCGGATAAGCGGATCATTTGGGTTGAAATATGAGCCGATCTTGAAAGGAGTAAATACGGCTAGATGGAGCAGCGGTAGAAGCAGGTTGGGGTCATCAAGAGGTTAAGCCTAACACTACATTCCTGTCCTAATGTTACTGATTACGTAAGATGTGTACGTGATTGACCTTACGCACTCTCTTTGTTGTGTCTATCAAGAGACTTCACTGCAAAAATCGGTGGATATTTATCTGCAGATTGGTCACACATGATTTTTAGGACAAGGTATGGAGCCAAAGCAACAATCAGGTCAGAACCAATTGCCCATTTCCATATTGAGCCTCATGTACAAAATCCTATCAATGTAAATTGCTCGGTTTTTGATCAGGAGGAGTGTTCAAGTGATCTAGAAATAGGTACTAAGGTCAAGGGAATTCCTGATTTAACTTTGGATGAATGGGCAAACAAGAGTCATGAATTTGACCCATACAAGGAAATTGAAGAATCTGAATTGGGCGTGTATTGTATACACGAAGAAAATTCACCCATTCGACATCATTCAGCCTGAACAAAAGGATGAAAACAAAGTTTGGAAATTATTTTTCGATGGTTCGAGAAGCAGACAAGGTGCTGGAGGTGGTGCAATGTTGATTTCACCACAAGACATCAAATATTTTTCAGCTTTTCGTTTCCAGTTTTCCTGTTCGAACAACACGGCTGAATACGAAGCATTGATTCATGGAATTCATTGGGCCAGGAAAAGGGGCATAAAGAACTTGCAGGTGTTTGGAGATAGTGAGTTGATTGTCAACCAAGTTAGGGGACAACATGCTACAAAGAATGACTTGCTGAGGAGCTACAAGAATAGGGTATGGGACCTCATTGAGGATTTCGAAGCTTTCAACATTGTGTCCATACCCAGGAAGAAAAATGAAGTCGCAGATAGGCTCGCAGCAGTTGGAGCAACGTTTGATGTGGTTGACAACATCAGAAGGGGAAAAACACAGCCACATATCCATGTGATTGTGAGGCCAGCAGTTCCAGATAATAACACAAGGTGGAAAATGTTTGAGAACGATCAGCAGATCGTCAATTTCTTACAATAAGAGGCTGAATTCTCAGCTAGGAATCGGGACATTAGAAAGCAGTAGTATGGGGATCAGGTAGTGCAGCCGTGGACAAACAAGCTTCCTAAGGGTTTAGTAACATTGGAGTCTATCTTCAACCCTAACGACCAGTTTCGTAAGGAAAAGGCAAACATACAGGACAAGAGAGAAGATTCAGAGCCAATTCCGGTTGGGGAAGGCAAAACACTTCAAATTGGCAAAGTGGCCACTGAACAGGAGAAATCAGATTTCGTACAACTTTTCCAAGAATTTCCAGATGTCTTCGCTTGGAGCTATGAAGACTTAAGAGGATTCGATCCAAATTTGGCACAACATACCATAGAATTGGATCCAGATGCTAAGCCCGTTAGGCGAAGCGAGAGACCGTCCAACCCTCACATGGAGCCTCTAATGAAGAAAGAGCTAAATAAGCTGATAGAGGCAAGCATTATATTCCCGATCAAGCACTCAAGCTGGGTTGCAAACTTGGTTCCGGTCAGGAAGAAGAGTGGAGAAATTAGGTTGTGTGTAGATTTACGAGACCTCAACAGGGCATCTCTCAAAGATCATTACCCACTTCCTTCGATGGAACAAATATTGCAAGTAGTATCCGGTTCGGAGAGAGATTCTCTCTCCTAGATGGCTACTCGGGGTATAATCGGTGATGGTGAAAGAAGGTGACCAATTCAAGATGGATTTCACCACCAAATGGGGGACCTATGCCTACTGAAGATGCCATTTTGGCTATCAAATTTGGGGCCACTTTCCAAAGGGCAATGGATATGGCATTCAAGAGGGTTGATCAATAAAATAGTTTTGATATATCTTGAAGACATCACTTGTATTCTCAAAAATGCGGTGGATCACCTCTATCATTTGAGGCAAGTATTTTAGAGGTGTAGAAGATTTGGGGTATCATTGAATCCCAAAAAATGCATATTCTTGGCTCACGAGGGAAAACTTCTAGGCCATATTGTTTAAAAAGAGGGATTGACGATCGACCCGAGAAAAGAGTTGAAGCAATTCGAGCATTACCATTGCCAAGTCACAAGAAGGCTCTTCAAAGCTTCTTGGGAAGGATAAATTTTGTCATGCAGATTTGTTCCAAATTTTGCTGCTCTTGTGAAGCCAATAACGTTGATGTTAAAGAAGAGCATGGCATTTAAGTGGACATCTGAAGGCAAGGCAAGTTTTGAGGCAATAAAAGAAGCTATATCCTAAGCTTCGACTCTCGTCAATCCATATTTCTCCAGGGACTTCGTGTTATATGCCTTTGGTGGTGGGGACATGATTTCTGCAATCCTGGTACAAAAAAACAAGGGAGGATTAGAACAACCAGTTGCTTTCTTCAGTCAAGGCTTGGAGGAATACGAAACTAGGTACTCTTTCATTGAAAAGCATGTCCTTGCAGTAATCAGGAGCTTAAAGAAATTCAAGCATCTAGTCTCAAACAACAAGATCCAATTATTAGTCTCTCATGCGGGAGTCAAGGACTTCCTTCTAAACAAGGATCTGAATGAGAAACATGCAGGATGGATAACTCGTGTCATGGAATATGACATCGAGATCAAGGTCACCAAACTAGTACGTGGGAAGGGACTATGTGAGCAGCTAGTCTTGAGTCAACAAGTTGAAGCAGGTGATGAAAAAGAGGTTGTCTTGGTACTACAGGATAACCAAGAACAAGAAAATGATGGCGTGCCTACTCCTTGTTGGACTCAAAATATGATACACTTCCTACAAGCAGGCCTATGCCCTCCAGAAATGAGCAAAGAAAAGAGGAGATACTTCAGATTACAAGCCATTCCATATGTGCTTGTTGATGGTGTTTTGTTTAAGAAAGACATCAATGGAGTTCTATTGAGGTGCATTGGGATAAGTCAAATTGAGAGGGTGTTACGAGATTTTCACGATGGAGATTCTGGAGGACATTTTCCCCATGAGTAACAGCTCTCAAGATAATGAAGGCAGGGTATTATTGGCCGACAGTCTTCAGTGACTGCTATACATGGATAAGAAAGTGCAAGAAATGTGCACTCTTCACAGGCAAAGAAAGACTAGCAGCGCTTCCATTGCACCCAATTCTGGTTGACCAACCATTTATGCAATGGGGATTGGACTTCGTCGGAGTCATCAATCCAAACTCAAGCCAAGGCCACAAGTGGATTCTCACAACAACAGACTATTTCACCAAGTGGACCGAAGCAGTAGCGCTCAAAGAAGCAAATGAGTCTAACATACTAGACTTTTATGAAGGAATAGTGACCAGGTTCGGTGTGCCGGCCACTATCATATCAGATAATGCATTGGCATTCATAGGTTCCAAGATTACAGAATGGGCTGTCAAGAATGGAATCTATTTGAGCACCTCTTCAAATTATTACCCGCAGGGTAATGGACAGGCAGAGTCCACGAACAAGAATTTGTTAAGAATCATCAGAAGGACTCTAGATGAAAACCAAAGGACATGGCATACCAAGCTAAAATCAGCATTATGGGCTGACAGGATAACGCCAAAGAGATCTACAGGTAATTCTCCCTACAAGTTGGTATATGGGAAAGAGGCAGTGTTGCCTATATCATTAGAATTGCCAGCATTGGAGCTCATGAAGCAGTTGGAGTTGTCTGAGTTTGAACCAATGGAGGCTAGGTATGCAGAGTTGATGGAATTGGAAGAAATAAGAGAACATGTAGTTCAGGCGATTGAAAAGGATCAGGCCTTAGTAAAAAGATGGTTTGATAAGAAAGCGAGAGCAAGGACCTTCCAGGAAGGAGACCTAGTTCTGAAATGGGATGCAGATCGGGCAAAGCCAGGAAGGCATTCCAAGTTTGATGCCATTTGGAGTGGCCCCTACATGGTCACAGGATGTAAGAATAGCAATGCCTTCCGATTGTCTACTTTGGATGGAGGAGAAATCCCGATTCCGGTTAACGGAATCTATCTTAAACATTGCTACTAAAAGGAAAAGGTTCACCCTTGTAAATATTAGCCTAGATTTAAATTCCTCTAAGTGCGTATGCACATTGTCTTGTGGTAGTTAGGTTTTTGTTTCCCTAAGTGCTTCGGCACAGGTTTTGTTGCTCTCAGGTTGATTTCTACAATTCAGAATGCTGTCAGAGAAGAAGTTGCGGTATCAGGTTCGGGATCAGATATCAGGTTGGTTTCAGGTTATTGCTTATGACTCCATGCCCAATGGATTGCTAAAAGGCCACTGATCTGCTACCTAGCAGGTAGGTGATCCCATTGAGTTGCCAAATTGTTGTATATATCTTTTCCCGGGTAGATATAGACAAGCAGAAGAATGGAGAAATCAAAGAAGCTCAAATCCCTGACATGCACCCAAGGCGCACAGAAGTGGCGCATGACATAGAGTGTCGAGAGAGGAAATGGTGCGCCCAAGGTGCACAGAAGCGGCGCACGACATGGAGTGTCGATAGAGGAAATGGTGCGCCCAAGGTGAAGTAGCGCCACGACACGGAGTGTCGACAGAGGAAATGGTGCGCCCAAGGCACACAGAAGTGGCACATGACACGGAGTGTCGATAGAGGAAATGGTGTGCCCTTGGTGCATAGAAGAGGATGTCGACACACACATGGATGCGCCTATGGCGCACCTTCAGGAGGCGCAACATTTTGGCCGACAGAAGCGAGACCACAGCGCGAGATATTCAAATGGCCATAACTTTTGACTGGGAGCTCGGATTCATGCAAGGTTGGAATTTTTGGAAAGATTACGAGGTCCTCTGTCCAACTACGATTGGATATCTTTAATTGGGTGAGAAAAAATTCTTAAAAATTCAAAATATAGTTTGCCACTTTTGGGTTCGCTGGGGTTCTCACCTACCATCATAATGAGATGAGTTAAGTGCATTCTGGAGGTGGTTGGGGCAGATTTCGAATTCCTCTCTCTTTTCTCTCTCATTCTTCCTATAAATTGTAAGGAGGGGCTTCTTTCTAAAGGTTGGACATTCTTGTTTTCCCCTCCCTTCTTCTCTTTGGCGGAGTGAATCGGTGGATTTCAAACCTCCTATCTAAAAGCGTAATGCAACCTTGCCTCTTGGCATTTTACGGTGTCTTTGTATCAATCTTTGGAGCAAATTAATGCATGTCTGTGGATGATTCTCAACCCTCTCTGTATTCATTTGCATCCCCTTGATCTTTTCACTGTGAATCTGGCTATCTGTGTATGATCTTGCATTGCATTTTAATGGTCTGTGTTTATTGGCAAGACAGGTGTTCTTCATTCCTCGGTGCATCACCTCCTTAGCTTAGGTTTATTTTTATGCATTTTCTCTCCCTGTCTCCTTGGTAGTTAGATTTAGGTTTTTGGGTAAACCTCTGCATTTTATTGGTGCATCTGAACAGAGGAATAGGAGCCGGCCTTCATCCGGAGAGCTTTTCCATTTTCGCAAGGTCCCACACTTGGGAAAAGCTCCATGTTATGCAATCATACTGAGAGTCTCAACCCATCGCGTTGCAGAGTCCCAGGGGTGCTATGATTTCACATCAACAGGAAACACATTTATGCTCTTATAACATTGAGAACTCGGTTTAAGGATGAAGTAAAAAGTGTTATGGAATCGATTCTTAATTTCGGAAAGTAAAAATAGTGCTTGTTGCGAGATCCAAATGATGTGAGGTATACATGTTTTCAATTTTATAACAAAGGGATCTTAAGATTTGAAAACAAAGTACTGGCTAAAATATTTGTGCATGAAATTTTAAGATTACATGGAGTACTTGAATTAATCATATCAATAGAGATCCTAGAATGATGTCAAGGTTTTGGCAAATGCTTAATGTAGCTCTAGGAACTAAGTTGAATTTCATTTTTGCGTATCATCTAGAAACATATGGACAGACTGAAAGAGTTAATCAAGTTTTATAGGATATATTACGAATGTATTGCATGGATCAACAATATAAGTGGGAAGAGTACCTTCCACTAGTTGAGTTTGCATATAATAACACATATCATGCCTCTCTTAAGATGGAACCTTTGAAGCATTATATGGAAGAAAATGTAGAACCCCTATTAGTTGGGACAACATTGAGGATAGAGAGGTAATTGGACCTGAAATCCTTACAGAAATGGAACAACAAGTTAAAATGATTCGTGAGTGCTTGAAAGAAGTAGCAGATAGGCAAAAGAGTTATGCTGATTTAAAGTAGGTTGACAGGAAATTTGAACTTGGTGAGAAAGTCTTTCTTCGGGTTAAACCGAAAAAGAGCTCTATAAATTTTGGCAAGGCTGCCAAGTTATCACCTCGTTATGTGGGACCCTTTGAGATAGTTGAAGTAATCAACCTTGTAGCTTACCGTTTAGCATTACCTCCTACTTTGTCACAAATGCATGATGTTTTCCATATTTCTTTGCTTAAGAAATACATTTCAAATTTATCACATGTGTTAAATTGGAATTCCTTGCAGGTCCAAGACCCAGGAATAATCATGGTTAAACCCATACGAGTGTTGGAAACTTTCCAGTTGCATTTAATCAATTATGAAATAAGTCAATGTAAGGTCTAGTGGGACCAGTTTAATGATGAAAGTGCAACCTGGGAAAACCTGGAAGATATGAAAATTTCTTTTCCATTTTTATTTGATTAGAATTGACTATGATGAATGATAATTTTTTTTGTGATTTTATCTTTATATGTCAATAAGTCTACCTGTTTGGGGAAAATAACTATTTATTTTTAAATAAACAACTATGTGAATGTTGATTTCTAGAACTTTAAATTCTGATATTGTTGCAAACATATGTTAAGAAAGTGAATAAATTGATTATACTTAATGCAGTGACCAAAATGAGATAATCATCGGGATGATGATTCCTTTTAGGAGGAAGAATGTAACAGCTTGGATAAAGCTGTTATATTTCTCTTTGCATTACAAGCATTGGCATATGATTCTATTGAATGAGGTGTGTTCCCTTGATTGTTGAAAATCATGCTTGTTATGGATAAATCATTTCTGCTCTTGGATTCTTTAGAATGGAATGATATGGCTTACAAGAATCCATTTTCACTTCTTATTGATAAGCTACAATCTAATTTTGAGAGTTACAAACTTATCTCTTTTATTGACTCATCCTTGGATCAATTTTAGTGATCCAAGGAATGTTTTAAATCTCTTTAACAGACTAAATGGTAAATTGACATTCATTAGTTTGAGAGACATAACATACTAAACTTTGTATGTTACAAATTCTTTGGGCTTGAGTGAACATGTCTTCTTTCGGTTGTATGTTTTTCTTGGGTCTTTGGAATTGATCTTTGTAGGAATTTAAAGGTGTTAAAAAAACATAGTCTACTTCATGACTATGAAGGGGATCAAAATCCTAAAACTAAAGGAATATCCTAACGGTATCCTAAACTAGGTAAGAGCACCTAATTCCTAGCTACGTCTACTTAATTCGTTTATAATCTAACCTAAGCTTCTTGTTTTTTTTCATTTGGATGGCATCCTAACCTAAGCTCTTGTGCTAAATGAATAAGGGAGAAAATTTCTAAGGTGATAGTAGACTATTTTAACCTAATGTATAATGCTATATGGATGTGAATTTAATCTAACCTAAGGTGCAAATTACCTATGGAAATGTTTTAAAGACCTAAGGAAATTATTGATAGACTAACCTAAGTTTTGGGGATATCTATCCTAAACTATTTAAAAGGAATCTAAGGGTCACATGGCACTAAGGTGATGGTTCCAATGGCACTTAAGTGATTTCATTAATTTTAATGCATGGAGGTACTTCTAGTTTTTGAAAAGGCTAGTTAACATTAGTGGGGGCTTACGTGGAGGCTTCACTAAATATGGAATTGCATATTAATTTGGAAATGGCATTTGCCAATTTTAGGAGGCGAGTGGCAAGGAGAGATAAGTGGGATATTTGGGAGTTATGGCATTAATGGACCTCATTGTTTGTGTGTAAACTGTCTTGGAAACAAGGAGGTGGATTTGTGAGAGGTTGTTTAGTTTTTCATGTCTCACAAATTTTTCTTTGCATGGAGCTATTTGATTCTTTGAACCAATGGTTTGACTTTGTTTCGTGGCTATTTTTGGTTTCTCTGGTCTATTTTTATCAATGGAATGTATATGAGGCATTGGTAGAAAAGTTGTTTTCTTTGTTGATATTTCATGGAAAAGAAAAAGAGTGGGAAGCTTATATGGAAGTCTCCTTTGAATTGGTAGAGGCACTATCAGGCATGATAGGCTCTATCCATTAAGATTTCTTGTTTTTTTCTAAATGATTCATTAAAACAATTCTGTTCTCATGAGATAAATATTTGCATGATTTGTCTAGTTAATTGCTTGCATGTTTTTATGAAATCTCTATGATTTTGGGATGAAAAACCATTGCATAGTAATGTTAGTTTTTGGGAAACTTTCTCTGTGCTAGTTTAATGGTGACATGCATGTGAAACTTGTGTTTGAAGCTTTGTATTTCATTCTAAAACTTGTGTTTGATGCTTTGTATTTCATTCTCAAACTTGTGTTATGAGCTTGTATCGAAACTTCATGTTTATTCTAAGCTGTGTTAGAGCTTTGTGTAGTTCTAAACTTATATTGAATCTTGTATTCAACATTGTACTCATATTCAGTACTTGTGTATTCTAAACTTGTAGTCGAGTTGATGAGTGTTGTCTTGTACTTGTACTCTGAGATGGAGTTTTATTCATATTAAAGGATTTGAAAATGCTTGAACTTGTTTTGGGAACTGTCCACTGAAAGAGAATTAAGAGATTAGTTTTGGTTTTAGTTGTTTTGTAATCTCTTTTGATATCTTCTCCATGTAACTTCATGAGTGGGAATGGTTGTGGTACTTGTCTTTTAGACTGTACCGTGTTCTTGAACTAGTAAGGGCATGTAAGTATGGAGGATACTCTCTCCTCCTCTTCTTTGAGAAATCCCGTGTCTTGTGGAAATCTTGACTATTTTGTTTGAGGGATTAATGGATTGGAACTACATCTTGTTATGGGTTTGGATGATTTATAGTTCATTTGGAACAATCATTAATAGTTTTAGAGGTTTATGGAAATGCAATATTTACTCTCCTTCTTGTAATAGATGTTTGAAACAAATACCTTCCTTGTCATAAACTTTTAAATGGAACTTGAGAGTCCTTGTTGTGATTATGTTTCAATCACGTTGGAGGTAAGTTTGGGATAGTACTTGTCTTAAACATATATTGGGTTTTCTTACTTACCTTCAGATCCTCTTAAATTGAATTTTTGGTTGTTAGGGAAAAAGAGTTGATTACTCTCTCATGCTGAATCTTGTTGATAGGATTTATCATCTCTGGTTTGGGGTTGTCTCACTGAATTTGTCTTCATGATGACCTCAAACTTTATGTCTCTATTATTTGGAGTCGTGTAAGACCTAGAAGTTGGGAATACAATATCTATTGAGTTTGTGAGTTGTATTGAACCTTGTATATCTTATATTGTTTGTGGATTTCTATTCCTTGATGGATTCATTGAACGAATCTCTAGGTTTTAAAAGAGAAAGGAATATGTTCTCTTGGGGACAATATACTATTTTAGGGACTATACTGTGTACTTCATTCTAATAATTGAATTCAAACTTGTGTTTGATGAATGGGAATAGGTAAACTAGTTGGTAAGATTGGTAAAGGAAATTAGAAGTGTGCTTTTATTTAGCTATGTGTTTGGTTTTGTGTTCTCTCTTGGGAACTAGTTAAAGAACTTCTAAGTTTGAAATAGAATTGGGAATTCATTTGATGGTATAAATGAAATAAATTATTGATTGGCCCCTTTTCTAATTGAGATCCCTTTTTACTGTTGTTTGGATAAGTTCATTTGATTGAACTTTTCTGTATTCATTTTTATTCTTAGATGGAAATTTATTGTGGATTATTTGGTCTACTTTGTATAAGTCATTGGTTATTATGATGTGGAAGGAAATTAGCCAAGTCGGTATGTTGGAAAGAAAATAATAACATGCTTAGGCCAACTATTTTTCTTGATTGATTCATACTCCATTGGGATTGATATTGGAAGGTTGTCTCTTTTTACACTATGTCTTATTATGAACCATTCTTGGATGGACTGGATAAGAGATTAATTCTATGTAAGTCTAGCTTGGGTTGTGGAACATTTGGTTTCATATCTTTGAAATTATATCTTCTAACATGTGGAAGTTAGTTTAGAATTGCAAGAGGACTGTTTTGGCTCTCTACCCCTACTTGTATTGATTTGGAATTCTTGTTAGGTGTTTTACCTATAATGTTGAATCCTTTTATAGTTATCTTTTAATTGAGGTAGTTTGTGCGTTCTAAACCTATATCTGTCTTTCAGATGTTTATGCTATAGTCGGTGTATGGGGAATAAGTAGGTATTGATTCTTCTTCTTTTTCTTATATGGAAAGATGAATCATCCAAATATGAGTTTATCTATATGTAACATTCCCATTTTAAAACTTTTGAAACAAAGGATTTTTATTTTTTTGAAACACAATGTTCTTTATTCTAAATAAAGCATTATTTAGAACACACATTCCATGTTAATCAATTTCATAACAGAGATAACCATATGCGAGTTGTAAATGACTCGGTGATATCTTGATCTATTCATGTTTAAGCTGTAAGTATTGAATACTTATCGTATACTATGTATACATGGTTTTCCTACCCTAATGCAGGTCTTGAGTGATCTGTTTAAAGAACCTATTTGAATATTTGTTACCAATATTCATCGACATCATGTTGCTTTAAACTAGGTGATATAGGACAACGCCACTAGTAGCTTGTGATACTTTGGCAAAATATTTTAAACATCTTGTTTATGTCACTATTCCTAGATGGCATATTTTTCATTTGGGAATACGTCCTTCACCTCACTCATCTATTATCTAGAATGGTCTTTCTCGACTTTGTCAATCCACTTGTCTAAGGTTTGACCTAGTCTAGTCTAGGTTACTGACATAATTTATTATAGGAAGATGCTCATGATGACTTAGGGTATATGTGCATACTTATTCTACCCTAGTCAACCAAATGTGCTAAGGTACCCTAAGTCATAAAAGGGATACTCCTATCCTAAACATACTAATAACCAAACCTAGAGAGAAACTATGTTCAAGTCTAGATGTGTGTAGATCTGGATGATCAATGCAGAAGAGTGTTGCAACATGTCAACTGCATCTCTGTATTCTCAAGAAGACCCAAGTCTTATCGAAAGTACAGCCCTGTAGTTGGCATGTGCCAACATCCTACGAAACTACCTCATCGAGATGTACATACCCCTAGGAGGTTATTAATGTTTAATTAATTTGGATTATAAAATAGATTACAACATCCATGCTAAACCCTAATCCAACACTCCTTAAGTTCTTGTTCCATACTTGAATCAATTAAGCATTGAAGAACTTCCTTTAACTCATGATTGCTTTTAATGTTCGTTTACTTAGTTTAACAAGCAGTTAACCAAAATAGGACAACAATATCATAAGTTTCAATATAATGTAATTTAACCATTCAGGGAGGTATAGCAACCACATAGGTCCAACTAAGTAGACTTCATACAAAATGAAGTCTAATGATTAATAATCATATCTCCAATCCTTTTTGGTTTACATTCATTTAAGAGAGGAAGAGTCTTCCTCTACATGATTAAGTGTTAGGGTTTATCATTCATAATATCCATAGTTCTTACTACATGTTCATTACGCATCACATTACTATGTTAAATTGTTTAGGTAATAAACATCATCTTATACAACTTAACAATATGCATCATTATAATGGAAATTGAACTAATTCCCTTTATCCATATTATCAAAGGATAACCAGATAAGGTATAAAATAATATGATGAATATAAACAAGATAGAAATTCCATCTCCTTCATAAAATTATGAGGTAATTTACACAACCAATGCAAGTAAATCTCCAACTCCCAATTCATCATTATAAACCTATATATTTACAAGACTATGCACTTTAGGTGTCTTGCATAACAAAAATCTTCATTCTAAAAAGTATACAACTTTTCTTTTTCAATACAACTAAATAGTGAATCAAAATTCTTTACAAGGAATTAGAATTATATCATCCAATGCATCATATAAGATTTTGCCTTCTTTTATCACTTACGATGTCCATCTGCAAAAATTTCTAGCACAAGTCGGTTAATGAATCGAGCATAATAAGCACTAAGTATTAAAGCGAAGTGCATTCCACTAATTATTTCATTAAAACAAGTCTTCTTTAATGAGACAATTAATATATCATACAATAAACATAAGATATACCAACCAAAAATAAGTACAATAATAAATCTAGATCCACTTTTAAGAGAAGTGCAAAATATAATCCACAACATCTATCTTAAAACATATAGTTTAATTTATCCTATTAATTACCTTTAAAAAAACAATAGATTTTTCCATCCCATTATTTCATAATTCTATCCTAATAGAATACAACATTTATATTTACTATAAGAAAAAATAAGTGTTTACATCATGGTTCACTTTAAGATGATTAATCTAAATCTTAAGAAAAGAATAAGAAGAACCATTACGTACTATACCCAAACTCATAACATTCGAAAAATAGAACAAGTTCAGAACATGAATTAACTTTTTCATTTCAGGGATAACAATCTTGTAAATTCAACATTTAAGATATACATCTAAATAGAATTTCATAACAATCCAAGAAGGTATAGAGAATCAAAATAGTCTAACTGCAAATCTAATTCTACTTCTACATGTTATAAGTTATCATTCAAAGATTGTACACTAACATTCATAAATCTAAGTAGATCTGTATAGGAGTTAATCTATACTTGAGTTCACCAAAAAAGATAGAGTACAAGAGACAAAACCTACTCCTATCCATCTAAATAAAGCAAGGCTTAGTCAACAACAGTTGATCAAACAAGTATACATTCACTTATCAGTAGAACCGACTTAGCTACTCTCTTTTTACATCATTACAACAAATGATTCAAACGAGTAGATGAACAAACCATAAAGAAATCACCATATCATAAGAGAATCAAGTGGAGAGGATTTCAATAAATGAACTTATCTAAATGATATAGAAAAGGGATCTCTATTAGGAAAGGTCCATATAATTATTCGTTACATTACTTAACAAATGAATTCTGTTCAATTCAATTGTAACGAAAAACACATTACTGAGTCCCAAAAATTGCGTCGATCCCAAGAGAGTATATGTATCCTCTCTCTTTAAAAGACCCAAGAACTCATTCACTGTATCCAACAAGAATAGAATCCCGAAAAAGTAAGCTAATAAGTTCATAAGTATCCACAAACTCTAGGATTGAATTCTATTTAAAATGCTTCAACAACTTAGTATGAAGAGTAAGTAGTTCATGATTCAAAAATAACTATACACAAAATAGCTGAATGGAGAAAGTAATCCTTCCCTTATAAATTCAGAATATAAGGGTAGTAACTCAACCTTCAATGAGACCCAAAATTTATTTTAAAGGATCTGAAGAGAGAGCAAGAAACCCAAAAATGCTTAAGTCAAAAGATTTCCCATTCTTACCTCAAATGCAATTGAAATAAAAATCCAAATCAGACTTTCACAACCTCATAAGCGTAAGGCGAGAGGAGACATTTCTTCAAACAAAAGCAGTCAACCCAAAATGTGGGTTTCCTCAAAGCAGGGGAAAAGAACACCCCCAAAATTTCATGCCATTACCATATCGAGAAGATGATACGAGTTTTAAGAACAAAAGTACCACATTCATTTAAACAAGATGTTTCTAGTTCCAAATCTCGAAGATATTACCATATAAATCAGCTAAACTATATCACAGGTTTCTTGTGAGTAATTTGTTCCATAATAGAGTTATAAGCTTTAAACTTTTAACATAAGTAATACCCAACACAAAAATACGTAATGCAATTGAATTCTTCGATTCAATTAAAATTTCTTAACACTCAAGTACCAAATATGAGTATAGTGTCAAACATGAGCTTCACACAAAATTTCAAAACTTCACAAGTAATAAAATACAAGTATAGTGCCAAATACAAACTTCAAGCAATAGTTCAACATTGCATAAGTTTCCAAACACCGGTTCAGAACAACACGAAGCTCCAACACAAGTTTATATCAAAACATGAAGCCCTAATTCAAGATCAAATGGAACTCAAGATTCCCTTAAAGTTCAGAACCCTATATTGCAATGAAGGCTAGTTCAAAACACAAAAACCTCAAATACAAGTTCCAGAATGAAAAACAGAGCTACAAAAACAAGTTTTGCATACAAGCTTCACATGCATGCTATCATTAAACTTGCACAAAGAGAAAGTTTCCAAAACAACATTATTTTTCCATGGATTCATATCCAAAAATCATAGAGATTCATAAAACCCAGCAAGAAAAATAACTAGTCAAACATGAAAACATGAATCTCATGAGAGTAGAGTTGTTTTAATGAATCATTTAGAAGAAAGCAAGGAATCTTAATGGTTAGAGCCTATCATTCCTGATAGTGCTTCTTCCAACTCAAAGGAGACTTATAGTTGAGCTTCCAACTCTTTTTCTCCTCCATGAAAGATCAACAATCAAACATCTTTTCTTCCTATGCCGCATATACTTTCCTTCGATAAAAAATAGACCATAGAAACCAAAAATATCTTTGAAGTGAAGATCAAACTTTTGGTTCGATGAACTAGATAGCTCCATGCAGAGAAAAATCTGCAATCCATGAAAAACCAAACAACCTCCCACAAACCCACCTTCCAAGTTTCCAAGACAGTTTTCACACAAAAATCAAGGTCCATCATGTCATTAATTCCAAATTTTCTCGCTTATCTTTCCTTGCCACCGCTTCCTAAAATCGGTGAATGTCAATTGCATCCAAACATGCAATTCCATCTTTAGTGGAGCTTCCATGTATGTCTCCACTAAAGTCAACTAGCCCCTACCAAAAGCCGGTAGTACCACCATCCATTAAACCCTATCAACTCACTTAAATTCCATTAGAACCATCGCCTTAGAGACATGTGACCCTTAGGTTCCCTTTAATTAGTTTAGGATGGATCCCAAATAACTTAGTTTAGTCTAGCAATAACCACCTTAGGTCTTAAAACATTGCCAATAGTAATTCCCACCTTAGGTTAGATTAAATTCATAACCATTTAGTATTAGGTATTAGTTAAAATATCCTAGCATTACTTTAGTAATCTCTCCCATATTCATTTAGCACAAAGATTAGGTTAGGAATCCAACCCAACAAAATAGAATAAAATGCTTAGATTAAAATAAAATCCAAATAAGTAGATGCAACTAGAACATAGGTGTTCTTACCTAGCTTAGGATAGTGTTAGGATAATCCTTTAGTTTTAGGACTCGAATTCCTCCTCTGTCATGAAATAAATTGAATTTTGTTTACGTCCATAACTTCCTTCCAAGATCAATCACCAAAGACCTAAGCACAAACATAAAGCTGAATGAAAACACGTTCACATAAGACCAAATAATTTGTAACTTAAAAAAGTTCAGTCTACTATGTCCCTCAAACTATTGAATGTCAATTTACCATTCAGCCTATGAAGAAGATTTAAAACATTCCTTGGATCACTGAAATTGATCCAAGGATGAGTCAGAAACAGAATAAGTCAAAAACTCTTAAAGCCAGATTGCAACTCACCTTTCCAAAGTGAAAATGAATTCTTGAAATCCATACTATTTTAGTCTAATGATTTATCCATATCAAGCATGATCTTCAATAGTCAAAAGAACACATCTTTATCAAGAAAATCACATGTCAACACTTGAAATGCAAAAGAGGAATATAACAGTTGTTGAGGGTGTTACATGCTTCCCTCCTAAAAAGAATCATCATCTCGATGATTATCTCATTTTTAACAGATTTTCATCAAGGAAAATCAACTTATTCACTTTTCTTACCATATGTCAAAAACATATCAGAATTTTTAAGTTCTAGAAATCAACATTACATAGCTATTTATTCAAAACAAATAAATATCTGCCCAAAATTGGCATACTTATTGTAATATAAAGATAAAATCACAATTTTTATCAGTCAACAGAATCAATTCTATTCAAATAGATATGGAAAAGTAGTTTTCATATCCTCAAGGTTTTCCCAAGTTGCACTTTCTTCATTAAACTGGTCCCATTGGACCTTACATTGACTTATTTCATGATTTCTTAAATGCAACTGGTGAGTTTCCAACACTTGTATGGGTTTAACCATGATTATTCCTGGGTCTTGGACCTGTAAGGAATTCCAATTTAACACATGTGATAAATTTGAAACATATTTCTTAAGCAAAGAAATATGGAAAACATCATGCATTCGCGACAAAGAAGGAGGTAATGCTAAATGATAAGCTACTAGATTGATTACTTCAACTATCTTAAAAGGTCCCACATAACGAGGCGATAAATTGGCATCCTTGTCAAAAGTTATAGAACTCTTTTTGGTTTAACCCAAAGAAAGACCTTCTCACTTTGTCAACCCGCTTCTAGTCATCATAACTCTTTTCCTATCTGTTACTTCTTTCAAGCATTCACAAATCGTTTTAACTTGCTATTCCATTTCCATAAGGATTTCGGGTAGAATTACCTCTCTATCCTTAATGTTGTCCCAACTAACGGGGTTCTACATTTTCTTCCATATAATGCCTCGAAAGGTGCCATCTTAAGAGAAGCATGATATGTATTATTGTATGTAAATTCAACTAATGGAATATAATCTTCCCACTTATACTATTGATCCATTAAATAAATTCATAACATATCTTTTAAAACTTGATTTACTCTTTTAGTCTATCAATCTATTTCTAGATGATACGCAATTGAAATTCAGCTTAGTTCCTAGAACTGTATTCAATGTTTGCCAAAACCTTGACATCATTCTAGGATCTCTATCAGATATGATTAGTTCAGGTACTCCATATAATATGAAAATCTCATGTACAAATATTTTAACCAATATGGGAGAACCATCCTTCGATTTATAGCAATAAAATGTGCTACTTTCATTAGTTTATCAACAACTACCAAAATAACATCGTGTTTATTTCTTGACATAGGTAACCCTTGTACAAAATCCATTCTTATTACTTACCACTTGCTGCGGTATGCTATGAGGATACAACAAACCAGATGGATGCATATGTTTCACTTTAACACGTTGAAATTCAAGGTAATGTGTCACAAAATTAATAACGTCTTTTTCATTCCTTTCTAGAAATATTATTGTTTTATATCAGCAAGCATTTTTGTAATGCCAGGGTGTCCAGAAAAAGGTGAATTGTGAAATTTAGCTAACAGTTTCTTTTTAAATCATTTAGCAAAGGTATGTATACTTTGTTTTCAAATCATAAGATTCCTTCATTATCAAAGTGAAAACCTTTATACCTTACATCTTTTGGATCTGCTGCAAGCACTACTTTTACTTACCAAAAGTAAGAGTCAAATTCTATAACACTTTTTACTTCAACCTTAAACTGAGTTCTTAATGTTATAGGAGCATAAATGTGCTTCCTAAGACTTAGAGCATCAACCACTTTGTTTTCTTTTCCTTTAATCTAACTTATGTCAAAATCATATTGAGAAAAAAACTCTAACCATCTTCGCTATGTTGCATTTAGATTTGGCTGAGTGAAAATGTACTTAGTCTAAGATGATCAGTTTTTAATTCAAAGGGTTTACCAAGTAGATAATGCCTCCAAACTTGAAGTGCATGAACAATGACAACAATCTCTAAATCACGTGGAGAATAATTCAACTCATGTAACTTAAGTTTTCTACTTTCATAAGCTATGACATGATCATTTTATAACAAAATACCACCAAGACCCTCCCCGGATGCATCCGTTATAACAGTAAAGTCTCCATTGGGGTCTGGTACAACTAAAATAGGTGCAGAAGTTAATTGATATTTCAAATTTTTAAATGTAGATTCACATTTATCAGTCCAAAAAAATTTCTTATCCTTTTTCTATAATGAAGTTATGGGTGCAACCACCTTAGAAAAGTCCTTTACAAATTTTCTATAGTAACCAACAAGTCCCATGAAGCTTCTAACTTCATGTACATTCTTTGGTGTATGCCACTCGGTTATAGCTACAACTTTAGAAGGATCTACCGAAATCCCATTTTTACTAATAACATGACCCAAATAGTGAACTTACGTATCATAGAAAGAACATTTAGACATTTTACCAAAAATCGTCTCTTTCTTAGAATTTCCAAAACTATCTTCGAATGCTCATGGTGCTCCTCAATACTTTTATAATATATGAGAATGTCATCTAAGAATACAAGAAAAAACTTGTCTAATTATTCTTGAAATATATTGTTCATTAAGTTCATAAACACTACAGGTGCATTCGTTAATCCAAAAGGTAAAACTCTGAACTCATAATGCCCATACCTTGTTCTGAAAGTGGTTTTATGAATTTCCTCATCCTTAATCTGCAATTGATGATATCCAGATTGAAGATCTATCTTAGAGTATATAGCTTCTCCACACATCTAATCAAATAGAACATCAATTATAGGAAAAGGGTATCTATTCTTGATCATTGCTTTATTTAGCATCATATAATCAATGCACAATCTAAGTGTTCCATATTTTTTTACAAATATTGCAAGTGCACCCCAAGGCGAAACACTCAATCTAATCAAACCCTTAGACAAAAGTTCTTGCAATTTTGCCTTAAGCTTTACTAATTCTATAGTAGTCATTCGATAAGGAGCCTTAGAAATAGGTTCAGTACCTGGTTTGATTTTGATTGTGAAGTCAAAATCCCTTTTGGGTGGTAAACACGGTAACTCTTTCGAAAACACATCACTGTAGTTTCGTAATAATGGATAATGTTCCATGAAATCATTATTTTCTACAGATTCAGAAATTTTTACTGCATACAAGGAACAACCTTTATTTTTGGCCTTTTTAAGTTGTATAGTGACATGATTGCCTAACTGAAATTTCCCGTTTACACCCCGAATCTCTATTGTTTTCTGCAGATCATCTAAACAACTAATAAAAATTTCAAAACAGTCAACTTTTGCTTTATGCTCAAGTAACGATTTACACTGTGACTACATCATAAGATCCCAAAGGTATAACATAAAGGTCAAATTCGGTGGAAAAGCTAGGTAATTCAAGGACTTCCCCAAAAGGACACATACTAAGCGTATGAAAAGAAATATTACCATAATGTACAATCCATGATTTATCCATTTTTCTAGCTTTTCTTTTTAGTTTTGATGCAATTTTACTATAAATAAAAAATTCAGTAGCTCTAGTATCAAAAATAATAGTTACCGGTATGCCAAATAACTTACCCAAAACTTCTACGGGTGTAGCTTGTTTGTCTGTCACTCTGCGGCATGTATCTTGTGCTACTGATTATGATCATCCTTCTTTAAAGGACATTGATTCATGTAATGATCTTTTCCACAGTTATAATAGCCTCCTATAGGTCCCTTTTTAGGCTCAAAATTATTTCCAGCCTTAAATTTATCATTCTAACCTCTATAGGACTTATGTCTGTTATTATTAGTCTTGACAAAGTTGTTTCGTGCATTTCCAACAGACTTATTTGTTGTTGTTTTCTTATTATTATCAACTGAAAACTTATTTTTATTACCAAAATTCTTCCATGGTCCTTTCTTAGGTGCAAGAGATGCTGAAGAGGAGTTTGGAACTTTCTTCCTTACTTCCTCCTTATGAGCAGAAATTTCCTTTAATTTATGTTCTGCCTTATGGATTTTTCAACAACCCCTTCCATAGTGGTTAGGTTGTGACCATCTACTTCTCCCCAATAATGGGATTCAATCCCATGATAAATTTTTCATATCCTGAACTTCTCATCGGTTTGATCTTCGAGGTACATAGTTAAGGAGTTTTGTAAACTATTCCTAATAGTCGATTCTGATTACCCTTCCTTGAGCTAAGTTCAGAAATTCAGTTATTTTCTTATCATAATAAAGTTGTGGTAGCCAACGTTGCTGAAGTAACTTTTAAATTAATCCCAAATAATATTAGTTTCATTAATATTCAACTCATCCTGACAATTGTCCCACTATGATGATGCTTCATGGGAAAGATGATATTCTCCCCATATAGCCTTGGTTTCCTCCAAGAAGTTCCTTATTGCGAAGCACTTCTCCATTTCATCGAGCCAATTCTTAGCCCCATCTCCTAATGTGGTGCCATCAAACTTAGGTGGACTTATTCTTTTTATATCATTTGTCAGTTCACTGCCTTGCCTTTTGTTCTCTCGGTAGGTCGACAAATTTGTATTATTATTACCATCACCCAAGTTGGTGTTGTCCTCAGGAGGTGGCTGATTGTTATTACCAACTTATTCTTCTTCCTCATTTCCCATTACTTGCTATTCAAGTACATCCAAATGATATTTTGTGTCCAATAGGGCAAAAATGATCTCATAAAATTTTTGGGCGGTTGTTGCTCCTTCATCGTGTGGAGGGTTATTTGCAACATTTCCTATTGTTCTTACCATTTTTTGTTAACAAGAAAATTTCAGTTTATCATATTATGGACACAACAGGTCCAAGAATCGTAACCTTCATCTCGATACAAAGATGTAACATACCCATTTTAAGACTTGAAACAAGGGATTTTTTTTTGAAACACAATGTTCTTTGTTCTAAATAAAGCATTATTTAGAACACACATTCTATGCCAATCAATCTCTTAATGAGATAACCATATGCAGCTATAAATGACTTGGTGATCTACTGATCTATTCATGTTTAACTTTAGGTATTGAATACTTATCGTATACTACATATACTTGGTTTTCCTACCCTAAACCAGGTACTGAGTGATCTATTTAAAGAACCTATCTGAATATTTATTACGAATATTCATCTGAAATCACGTTGCTTTAAACTGGGTGACATAGGACAACGTAACTAGCAGCTTGTGATACTTTGGCCAAATATTTTCAACATATTGTTTATGTCACTATTTCTAGATGGCATACTCATCATTTTGGAATACGTCCTTCACCTCACTCATCTATTATCTAGAATGGTCTTTACCGACTTCTATCAATCCACTTGTCCAAAGTTTGACCCTAGTGTAGGTTACAACATAATTTATTATAGGAAGATGCTCATGATGACTTAGGGTATATGGGCATACTTAGTCGACCCTAGTCAACCAAATGTGCCAAGGTACCCTAAGTCATAAAAGGGCTACTCCCTATCCTAAACATGCTAATAACCAGACCTAGAGAGAAACTATGTTCAAGTCTAGATGTGTGTAGATCTGGATGATCAATGCAGAAGGGTGTTGCCACATGTCAACTGCATCATTTTATTCTCGAGAAGACCCAAGTCTTCTCAAAATTACAACCCTACAGTTGGCATGTGCCAAAATCCTATAGAAACTACCTCATCGAGATGTACATACCCCTAGGAGGTTATTAATGTTTAAGTAATTTGGATTATAAAACAGATTACAACATCAATCCCTAATCCAAAAATTCTTAAGTTATTGTTCAATACTTGAATCAATTAAGAATTGAAGAACTTCCTTTAACTCGTGATTGCTTTTAATGTTCGTTTACTTAGTTTAACAAGCAGTTAACCAAAACAGGACAAAAATATCATAAGTTTCAATATAATGTAGTTTAACCATCAAGGAGGTATAAAAACCACATAGGTCCAACCAAGTAGACTTCATACAAAATGAAGTCTAATGATTAATAATCATATCTCCAATCCTTTTTGTTTACATTCATTTGAGAGAGGAAGATTCTTCCTCTACATGATTAAGTGTTAGGGTTTATCATTCACAATATCCATAGTTCTTACTACATGTTCATTATGCATCACATTACTATGTTAAATTGTTTAGATAATAAACATCATCTTATGCAACTTAACAAGATGCATCATTATAAGGGAAATTGAACTAATTCCCTTTATCCATCTTATCAAAGGATAACCTAGATAAGCATAAAATAATATGAAGAATATCAACAAGATAGAACTTCCATCTCCTTCATAAAAGTACGAGGTAATTTACACAACCAATGCAAGTAAATCTCAACTCACAATTCATCATTATAAACTTATATATTTACAAGACTATTCACTTTAGGCATACTGCATAACAACAACCTTCATTATAAAAAGTATACAACTTTTCTTTTTCAATACAACTAAAGAATGAATCAAAATTCTTTACAAAGAATCAAACTTATATCAACCAATGCATTATATAATTTTTTTCCTTCTTTTATTACTTACGATGTCTATCTGCAAAAATTGCTAGCACGTGTCGGTTTAATGAACTAAGCATGATAAGCACTAAGCATTAAAATGAAGTGCATTGCACTAATTGTTTTATTAAAACAACTCTACTTTAATGAGACAATTAATATATCATACAATAAGCATAAGAGATACAAACCAGAAAAGAAGTACAATAATAAATCTAGATCCACTTTTAAGAGAAGAGCAGAATATAATCCACAACATCTATCTTAAAACTTATAGTTTAATTGATCTTATTAATTACCTTTAAACAAATAATAGATCTTGCCATCCCATTATTTCATAATTCTATCCTAATAGAATACAACATTTATCTTTACTATAAGACAAAAGAAGTGTTTACAACATGGTTCACTTTAGGATGATTCATCTAAATCTTAAGCAAAGAATAAGAAGAACCATTACGTACTATACCCAAACTCATAACATCTGAAAAATAGAATAGGTTCAGAACATGAATTAACTGTTTCATTTCAGGGATAAAAATCTTGTAAATTCAATATTCAAGACATACATCTAAACATAATTTCATAAAAATCCAAGAAGGTATAGAGAATCAAAAATTCTAACTACAAATATAATTATACTTCTACATGTTATAAGTTATCATTCAAAGATCAGAAACCAACGTTCAAAAATATAAGTAGACCCATACAGGAGTTAATCTCTACTCGAGTTCACCCAAAAAGATAGAGTACAAGAGACAAAACCTAATCCTATCCATCCAAATAAAGCAAGGTTTAGTCAACAACAGTCGATCAAACAATTATGCATTCACTTATCAACAGAATGGACTTAGCTACTATCTTTCTATATCATTACAACAAATGATTCAAATAAAGTAGACCAACAAACCATAAATAAATCACCATCTCATAAGAGAATCGAGTGCAGAGGAGTTCAATAAATGAACTTATCCAAATGACAGAGAAAAGGGATCTCTATTAGGAAAGGTCCATATAATTATTCATTACATTACTTAACAAATGAATTCCTATTCAATTCAATTCAGAACGAAAAACACATTACAGTCCCAAAAATAGCATACTGATCCCAAGAGAATATATATTTCCTCCTCTTTAAAAGACCCAAGAACTCATTCACTATATCCAATAAGAATAGAATCCCAAAACAAGTAAGCTAACAAGTTCAGAAGTATCCATGAACTCAAGGACTGAAGTCTCTTTAAAATGCTTCAACAACTTAGTACGAAGAGTAAGTAGTTTGTGATTCAAAAAGAACTATACACAAAACAACCGAACGGAGAAAGTAATCCTTCCCTTATAAATTCAGTGTATAAGGGTAATAACTCAACCTTCCAATGAGACCCAAAACTTATTTTAAAGGATCTAAAGAGAGAGCAAGAAACCCAAAAATGTTTAAGTCAAAAGATGTCCCATTCTTACCTCCAATGCAACTAAAATAGAAATCCAAAACCAGACTTTCACAACCTCATAACTATGGCAGAGGAGACATTGCTTCAAACAAAACAGTCAACCCAGAACGCAGGTTTCCTCAAAATAGAGGGGAAAAGAACACCCCCAAATTTCACGCCATTACCATCTCAGAGAAGATGATACAATATTAAAAATAGAAGTACCACATTCATTTAAACAAGATGTTTCTAGTTCAAGATCTCGAAGAGATTACCAAACAACTCAGCCAAACTATCTCCTAGTTTTCTTGTGAGTAAGTTGTTCCATAAAAGAGTTATAAGCTTTAAACTTTTAATACAAGTAAAACCCAACACAAAAATACCAGAATAGAATCAAATTCGTCAATTCAATTAAAAGTTCTTAACACTCAAGTACCAAATATGAGTACAATGTCAAACACAAGCTTCACACAAAATTTCAGAACTTCACAAGTAATAAAATATGAGTACAATGCCAAATACGAACTTCAAGCAATAGTTCAACATTGCATAAGTTTCCAAACACCAATTAGGAACAACAAAAAGCTCCAACAAAATTTTATATCAAAACACGAAGCCCTAATTCAAGATCAAATGGAACTCATGATTCCCTTAAAGTTCAGAACCCTATATTGTAACGAAGGCTAGTTTAAAAGACAAAAAACTCAAATACAAGTTCCAAAAAGAAAAAAACAGCTACAGAAACAAGTTTCACATACAAGCTTCACATGCATGCTATTATTGAACTTGCACAAAGAGAAAGTTTCCAAAACAACATTATTTTTTTCATGGATTCATATCAAAAAATCACAGAGATTCATAAAACCTAGCAAGAAAAATAACCAATCAAACATGAAGGAGACTTAATGGTTAGAGCCTATCATGCTTAATAGTGCTTCTTCCAACTCGAAGGAGACTTCCAGCTGAGCTTCCAACTCTTTTTCTCCTCCATGAAAGATCAAAAATCAAACATCTTTTCTTCCTATGCCTCATATACTTTCCTTCGATAAAAAATAGACCATAGAAACCAAAAGTAGCTTTGAATTGAAGGTCAAACTCTTTGGTTTGATAAACCAGATAACTCCATGTAGAGAAAAATCTATCTGCATGCAAAACTAAACAACCTCCCATAAACCCACCTTCCAAGTTTCCAAGACAGTTTGAACAAAAAAGCGAGGTCCATCAATGCCATTAATTTCAAATGTCCCACTTATCTTTCCTTACCAACACCTCCTAAAACTAGCGAATGCCAATTCCATCTTTAGTGGAGCTTCTACATATGCCTCCACTAAATTCAACTAGCCCCTACCAAAACTAGAAGTACCACTATCCATTAAACCCTATCAACTCACTTAAGTGCCATTGGAATCATCGCCTTAGAGACATGCGACCCTTAGGTTTCCTTTCAATAGTTTAGGATGGATCCAAAAAAAAATTAGGTTAGTCTAGAAATAACCACCTTAGGTCTTAAAACATTTCCAATAGTAATTCCCACCTTAGGTTAGATTAAATTCATAACCATTTAGTATTAGGTATTAGTTAAAATATCCTAGCATTACTTTAGTAATCTCTCCCATATTCATTTATCACAAAGCTTAGGTTAGGATGCCAACCCAACAAAATAGAATAAGAGGCTTAGATTAGAATAAAATCCAAATAAGTAGACGTAGCTAGAACATAGGTGTTCTTACCTAGCTTAGGATACTATTAGGATAATCCTTTGGTTTTAGGACTCTGAATTCCTCCTCTATCATGAAATAAATTGAATTTTGTTTATGTCCGTAATGTCCTGCCAAGATCAATCACCAAAGACCCGAGCACAAACATACAGACTGAACAAAAACACGTTCACATAAGACCAAAGAATTTGTAACATAAAAATTTTAGTCTGCTATGTCCCTCAAACTACTGAATGTCAATTTACCATTCATTCTATGAAGAAGATTTAAAACATTTCTTGGATCACTGAAATTGATCCAAGAATGAGTCAAAAAGATGAATAAGTCTACAACTCTTAAAGCCGATTACAACACATCTTTCCAAAGTGGCCAGAATTCTTGAAAGCCATACTATTTTAGACTAATGATTTTTAAGAACATAAATGATTTATCCATATAAAGCATGATCTTCAACAGTCAAAAGAACACATCTTTATCAAGAAAATCACATGTCAACACTTGAAATGCAAAAGAGGAATATAACGATTGTCGAGGGTATTACCTTTGTATATAACTCATTTACTACTTCATAAAGATAAATGTGGGTTTCTATTCTTATATAACTATGAAACAATTGGATGACAAGACCTTTTTATTGTTTTAAATTAATTGATAGGATCAATTAAACCTTATGATATAATGCAGATGTTGCGGATTATATTATGCTCTTTTCTTAAAAGTGAATTCAGACTCTTTAATTGTGCTTCTTTTGGATGTTATTACTTATGATTATTTGTATGATATATTAATTGTTTCATTAAAGAAAAGTTGTTTTAATGGAACAATTAGTGGAATGCACTTCACTTTAATGCTTAGTGCTTATCATGCTCAATTCATTGAACTGACCCATGCTAGCAATTTTTGCAGATGGACATCGTAAGTGATAAAAAATAACAAAATTTTTTTATGATGCATTAGCTTATTTAATTATGGATCTTATGTAAAGAATTTTGATTCATTCTTGAGTTGTATTGGAAAATAAAAGTGATGTTCTTTTAAGATCTTAATTCTGATTGACATGCAGAATGTTTGAAATGCATAGTCTTGTAAATGTATATTTATCATCATGAATTGAAAGGTTTTGTGTTGGACTCCAATTTTTGATGTGAATTCTTTTGTACTTGTATGACAGAAATAATAGTGATATCTTGGTGGTATTCTTTATATATGTTGTATACTATTGTTGTTATCAGATAATGAGTTGGATTAAGGAGATAGTATAATCTCCCTTATTATAATGAACTTGTTAAATTGTAAAATATGTCGTTCTCTAACTACACAACTATAGTTTAATAATAAAATATGCTTAGGACATACAATTAAACTATATGAGTAACGAACGATAAAAAGGTTATGTTAAACCTAACATCTAACCATGTAGAGGAAGACTCTTCCTCTCTCAAAGAATGAAAGATAAAAGGAATAGTGGTTATGATCTTTAATATTTATAACTTTGTTTATAAAGTAAACACTAGCTGAATCTAGGTGGATGACACTCTAGATTTGGACAGCTAGGTTGCATTAAGACTTAAACGTTGATGTTCGTTGTCCTGATTTTGGGATAACTGCTTATTATGCCACATTAATGAATAACAATGCAAACATGAATTAATGAAGTTCTTCATATCTAATCAGGATAATTATGGGTAAAGAACTTAATAAATGATGGAATTAGGGTTAGGCATAGTTTTTGTAATCTGAATCTTAATCTAATTTAATTGTGATCAATGACCACTAAGGGGTGTGTACATCTTGATGAGTTAGTTATAATGGATGTTGGCACATGCCAACCTGTAGGACTATACTATAATGCCCACTTCCCTTTGACACTTTTGATACTGATTTTGATACTATTGATCATATTATGGACACTACTATGTTTTGTTTTAGTATGATGGTTAGATGTTAGATCATGGATTATTATTGATCTGGATTTAGTTATTATGCTTGATGATTACTAGAGACATGTTTATATATGGTTGATGATATACTGTTGTGATATGGATAGGTTATTGATGTTGATTTTAGACATGTGACTTTTGATATTTTGAGTAGCTCTAGTATAGAGATTCATTGGATGATGATATAGTGGAAAAATTGAATTTAAAATGATAATGTTGAATTCTTGATATTGTTGTGATTTGGATTTGATATTTATATGTTGCTTATATCATTTTGGATGTTCTGATATGGCCATGAGGCCGAAGGAGGTGTTGTTATTTTGTAGGTTAAAATATCACAACAATGTCGGGGATGAAGACTAACCATATTGAAATTCTAGGTGAAATCAACAAGGTCACCATGGCAACTGTAATTGTTTGTGTGTTGTGTTGTGTTAGAATTTCCCATGTGTGGTATTTTCATTATATTTGACCATGAGATATATGTGTTTTATTTATGTGTTCTTTTTATTATTTAATTTAAATGTGATAGTCATATAGTTAAACTTTATCTAAATTTAATTGGGATGTGGAATGTAAGTAATAAAGTGTTGTCTTGGTTATTAATTAAATTGGATTTGTGTCATGTATAACCATATGTTAAATAAATAATTATGTCAAAAGTATGTAATAAATGAAGTCATAGATATTAATTCATGTTGTAAGAATGTGTAAGAGGATGTAAGAGATGTGTAAGTGATGTGAAAGTTTGTGTAAGTCAGATTTTGGAGTGTAGAACACTTCATCCTCAAAGGAATTCGAATTTGTCCTTGAGGGCTGCATTTTGAGGCTTGTGGGACAAGTTAGACTTGTCCCACACCTCTTAAAATCATACACCAACCATGCCTATGGGTTGGGAGTAAATTTTATCCTTTTTAATTAAAATTTGAAATGACTATGTGTAAGTCTTTATTGCACTTTACTTACAAATTTTTAATTCAGTCCTTGTTAATGTATGGGTTAATTTTGAGTGTGTAAGTTGCTTGTCATCTCCATTTATTGTGATTTATTATGAAGTTGACTTTCTCCTTTTGGGGTTGAGTAAGAATGATGTGGCATCCCACTTGGAATCCACATCATCCTCTCCCTCCCTCTCCTTTAAATTCAAATTTTCTCCTCTTTTTGGGTTGTTGAAACTTTGATTTTTCCTCCTTGGGTCAAATTTTATTGCTTGTTGGAGCTTGCTTTGAGGAAGGAGTTGGAAATTATTTTGCATGCATATACCTTGTTGTTTTGGGATTGCATTTGAGCACTGAAGGAACTGTTGTTTGGGAAAAAAATCCATTATGGAGAGGTAGGATCTTTTCCTTTTAATATGTTGTTTTTCCTTTTTTCTTGCATGAATGAAATGGTGATTGTGTTGTGTATTCATGGATGGTTGGGTAGATTGCTTAGGGAAAGGTGTAGGAGAAGACTATGGGGTCTTTATAGGGGGCATAAGGGATCTGCCAATGGCACTTATTTTATTGTGGAGGGAGTTTTGGTTTTGGGATCCACCTTGGAAAAGAAACTGCTTGCATTTCTTACTATGGGGGGCATAAGGGATAAACTTGGGGGCATAAGGAGGGGTTGGGAGATATAAGGTTTATGGGTTTGATGTATTTATTGGTGGTATGCATTTTGGTGGATGCCCAATTCCAAATTGGGAGGCATAAGGAGATTCCCCATAGTTCTTGCTCTTGATGGCTTGCTTGATCAAGCCTATGTATTGTGTGAATGATTCTTATTGCAGTTGTGAACTGCTATCTTTGTTTGGACTGTGCATTTTGTTGTTCTATGCATGAGAAAATAATGTTGTTTGTTGTGAAAGAAGCCTTGTTGCCATGTGTTGATGTTCATTCTCCATTTCAATATGGTTGGGGCTCAGGGGCCAATGGGGAAAGATGGCTTCTCCTTTCCCATTGGATGTCTTGGTTGGGTGGAGAGCATTGCCTTTCCCCCTTCCTTGTTGTGATCAATTGAAAAGATGAAGAAATCAGCATGTTGTTGTTTTGGAGCTTGGAGAGAATACAGTTTGCAGTCCCTTCCTTAGAGAAAATTTCATTGTATCTCTTCCCACCTTGTAGTGGATGAAATGTATTATTATTGTAATTAGAAGACATCTGGTATTGCAAGGAAAGATGGAGATTCATTTGAGAAATGTAAAGAATAATCAGTTCATACTCTACTCTGAGAATAACGTGAAAGAATGAGAAATGTTGTATTTAGTAAATTGGAATTTATGGAAAGAATGAAGTTGCAATGTTGTTGATTGAAATCAATAAAATAATTACATCCCTTTTTCTCCAATTTGTATTGTTGTCTTGAATTGGAATGGTTGTTTTAAAATGATATCTCTGTTGAAAAGAAAATGCGTGAAGGAGAAAAGACAACATTTTGTTCCTTACTTTTATTTAAAAAATTTGAGATGTCAAATTGTGCCATATGCTCTTGAATGATAAATTAGAAAAATTGAATGTCTTAGAGTAGAATCGTGAATGTTTTCCCACATTGGGGAGTTGCAATTTGACTTTTAAATTTGTTATGGAATGAACTTTGTTTCTTGTTTTATTTTTTAAAAAATCTGGCAATTGAATTTTTATCTAATAAATGCACAGTTCAGAATTACAACTATAATTAAGAAATGAAACAATGAAATTTAGGTGTATTATTTCATAATGAACCTAATGGGAACTTAACAATTGAAAATGACTATCACGGGCTTCATCAAATCAAATTTCAACTTGTTTAACCAACTTCCTATCAAAAGTTGTAAAGATACAATTTGCAACTGAACTATCAAATTGAACCTTGAAAAAATCCTAAACTTACCCAAGACCATTCTCCATGTTAAGTTTACATGTTGAGAAGGATAAAAAAAAATCAAAATTGAATCAAATCCATTCCTGGGTCGTTTTCTGTCTACTGTTGGAAATTGCCAGTTTTCAAATTAAAAACCCTACAGATATATTTCTTAAAATATACCCTAAAAACTTCATCAAAATCCAAAATTTATTATTTCTATGTGAAGAGGACTCGAGATATTTTTGGAAAGTCCTTGTTTGTCCAAAATGACTTCTCTATCAAAAGTTATGGCCATTTGAAGTTTTACTTCAAAATGGCCATCCAAAAATAAATCTAACTATATAAAAATCAAAATTTGAACTTTGGAAAAATTTCCCCAAAAAGTCCGCAGCCCCATAACACTCTTAGCCAATCAGGTGTCACCACGTGGCACTTGGGAGGGGCGAATCTTATTGAAAAACTTAACTTTTGAAAAATTTGCCATTGGGAAAATTTTCCCAATTTTCTCTGCAACCCCGCGGCCCCATGAGCCAATCACGTGCTGACACGTGGCTTGGTGGGCGCGTGAAAGAAATTTTGAAAACTTAAAATTTTAGTCTTTTGGAAAATTTTCATCTTTTTCTTCACCTCTCTGCTGACCCATGTCCAATCACGGGCTGCCATGTGGCACTTTAAGCAAGGGCGTAGGTTTGGAGGAAAAATTTCCTTTAGAAAATTTTAGGTTTGGACCTTGGGAAAAATTCCCAATTTTTCCCGCTACCAATAGGCTCTTGACATGTGGCATGGGTTTTCCTTGGCGGAGGCACGTGTCATTTTTCGCCATTGGGATTTTTCCAAAAAAAAAAAAAATTCTAAATTCTATTATGTCCCGCTGATCCACATCTCCCCACGCTAATTGGAAAGCACCACATGTCCCCTTCATCAGCCCCATGGGCATGCAGAGGTGTTTTGCACCTTTGCACCAAAGGAAGGAAAATTCTCAATTTTCCTCCCCACTCCACCAACCCGCTTGAGGAAAATTTCTCCCTAAAACCCCGCCGGCCCATAACTTGAGTTTTACAAGGAGTTAGAAGGACTTCTTTATATGGTTGGAAAGGTGAGAAAATTTCCTATCCAATGAGCATGATTTAGGAAAGTTTTGATGACTCTAAGTGTGTGAAAAATCAAGTTGAATCTTGTAAGCCTGTTAGGGTAGGGAGGAGTGAGAATTTACTCTCCTAACCTAAGTGATGAATTTAATCCCTTGTATTGACCTTGTGCTTGTTGTGAGATGTTGTAGGATCATTTCTGCAAGTCAATCTTGACTGTTAACCTAAACCTGGTTTGTGATAACTATGATCTTGTAACCTTCTTTGCAAACACCCTTAACAAAAAAAAAATTATTCCATAATTTTCCTAGCTAAACCTAGTTTGTTTCTTGGTCTCAAGTGGTAGTTTGAAGTGGGAATGAGATGTACCCTCGAGAAGTCCCGGGACTTCTCAAGGATACTGATGTTGCAATTGACATGTGGCAACACCTTCCGTCTTTGTTCACTAGATCTACACACATTTGGACTTGAACTTAGTTTCTCTCTAGGTCAAGTTAGTAGCATATTTAGGATAGGTAGTAGCTTTCTATGACTCAAGGTACTATTAGTGCAAATTCACAATACCCCCAAATGAGTTATGGATCTAATTTTCTAAGGCAATTTCATTTGGTGTGAATGCACAACATTGAGCTTTCCCAAAGAGTGGGACCTTTGCAAATAGGGAAATCTCTCCAGAGAAGGTTGGTTCCTCTTCCCAAACTACCTACCATAAGCTATTCTAGTGCAGGAAAGCTAATCTAATCCTAATATAACTTCTAAGGAGATAAGGAGAGGAAGAAAACAAGGGAAAATAGATCCTACACTAAAACAGTGATACACCGAGAGAAGCAAAATGTTGAACATCTATCAAAGCGCCATGGAAACAAAGAGAGGTGAGCAATGGAAGCATGGGCACGTGTATCATAGACCAAAGATGAATTTCACACAAAAAATTGTTCCAAAACTCCATGAAACACAGCTCCAAAACCTGCAATGAACATCCAAACATGCACAAATACCTGTAATGAAGAGAGGAAAGAAGAAAAAAACCAAAAAATGAGCAAGGATGGACAAATGCATCGCAAAACACATTTTTAATTGCTCCAGAAGTTTGCAGAGAATCATCATTTCACAGGTAAGAGGAAAAAACACCATTATAGAGCAAGGGAGGAGGTTTAAACTCCATTTTCAACTCTGGGGAAGAAAATAAGGGAGAGGTTGAGAAGAATGATGAACAACCTTTTACAAATGAGCTAAAATTGGCTTTTATCACTCGAACAGAAAGAAAGAAATGAGAAAATGCGGGAAAATTTGATTTGAAACTTCAACCACCGACAATATCCATTTAATTGTCCTACAAAATGATGGGTTTCCATGAAAAATCCCATACTTCATCGTACATTTCTTTACAAAGAAAAAGAGAGGCCCATACTTCATTAATTTTGGTGGTTGGGGTCATTTTCTGTGTTTTTACATGCCAAAGATGTTTTTCTCAATTTTATCCCACAAAAATCCATCAAAATTAAAAATTAAATAGTAAATCATGTGGATAATTTCACCAGCTTTCCAATGACACCAAAATCATGAAAAACTGAGCTCTGGTTCGAAAGATATGCCCCTCTGAAGATTTAGGGCAAAAATGGCGAAATTAGGGCAAAATTCAGGTTCGCGGGTTGAAATTTGAAAATTTTCCTCTTTTTTAAAATTGATAAAATTTCCAAAAATTCCCCATGCCCCACCACTCCACTACCATGTGGCATCTTCTAGTTGATCCGTGGCTTTCAAAATAACATTTTTCTCCTTTTTGTAAAATTGGAAAATTTTCCAAAAAACCTCCACCGGTCCACCACTCTGAGACATGTGGCATCTTCGATCAGCTACGGAGATGTGGTTCAACTTTTACCTTTTATGTTTTCACCAATTTGGAAAAATTTCTAAAATTATGTCAACGCCTTAAATTCCGTTGCTAACTAGACACGTGGCATCATTTTATTTCTCACCAGGGATGTGCTTCTATTTTTCGCCTTTGAGAAACTTTGACCAAACGCCAAAAATTGAAGCCCTTCCGCCCTCACCACTCTTCTGCTGACACATGGCACATCCTAACTAGGCATGGGCCTCAAACAATATATTTTCCTTTGCAGGATTTTGGGCTAAGATTTTCCTTTGAGTTTTTTAGCCAAAAGGCTAAGTGCAAAAATTTTCCCGCAGTCCGCCTTGGCAAATTTTCCCTCCAACCTCTGTCGAGCCATAACTCAAAAAAATACAAGGAGTTAGGAGGAATTATTTACCTTTCTGGAAATGGGAAGAAAAATCCTATCTGATGAAGCCATTTTCAAAATATTTTGAGTGCTTGAAATGTGTAAAAATTGAAGTTGAAGCACAAGGAAAGAATGAAGGCAAGTTAGCCAAAATAAGTAGGGGCTCATTTTGGATAATAGGTACCTTGGCACATCCGGCTGACTTAGGTCAATTGAGTATGCCCATACACCCTAAGTCATCATGAGCATATTCTTATAATAAATTATGTTACTAACCTGAGCTAGGGTTAAACCTTGGGCAAGTGGACTAACGGTAGTTAGTAAAGACCATTCTAGATAACAAAAGAGTGAGGTGAAGGACGTATTCGAAATGACGAGTATGTTGTCTAGGAATAGTAACATGAACAGTATGTTGAAAATATTTGGCCAAAGTATCACAAGCTACTAGTTACATTGTCCTATGTCACCTAGTTTAAAGTAACGTGATGTCAGATGAATATTGGTAACAAATATTCAGATAGGTTCTTTAAATAGATCACTCAGTACCCGGAATAGGGTAGGAGAACCAAGTATACGTAGTATACATAAAGTATTCTATACTTTAAGTTAACATGAGAGATCAGTTGATAACCGAGTCATGAAATGAGAGATCGGTAGTATACCGATTCATTACATCTACATATGTTTATCTGTTATGAGATTAATTGGCATGGAATGTGTGTTATAAATGATGTCTTATTTAGAGCAGAGATAACATTATGTTTAAAAAAAAATCCCTTGTTTCTAAAGTCTTAAAATGGGAATGTTACAATGGGTATCATCTCGTGCTCTCCGAACATCACCCCTCTATCCATCTGAGTAGCTGCAATCCATCTAGCTCCACAACCATCTGCCCATATGATGGATAACCCACATAGGGCCTCTAAATGATGTCTACACCAGACAACCCCTCCAATAACCGCCTGTAGTAGGTGACATCATGCATCACCATGCCCGCTTGACACTCTTTAATAACTTGCACCCATTTCCTGTAGCCCACTGAAAAAAAAACATGGCTTGAATGCATTAGCCCGGGGCATACCAACTAGGTGCACACACAATGTGCTCATATGCCCAAAAATGTAGTAGAAAAGTGCAGCACAAGTTAAACCTCCGAAGCCACCCATACACCCATAACTCCTTGTATAGTTACACTAGAAATTTTGGCGCCCATGTAAAATGGGTATGTTCTATCACCATATCATGCAAAACCCCAATCGGTGATGGTGGGAATGCCACCCTCCGCATCTAGCAATGTAAAGCAAGAGACCACGACCATCAAAAACACAACTAGCCTCATCTCCTCTGGACGATCCAAGTACATCTCTCCATAGCTCATGTTGGCACTATAAAATCTCATCTCTACTAACCCCTCACCAAAGAATGTTAGCACCAACCCCTCAGACACCTCTGAAGAGATCAAATATATCTATGCCCCCACTATCGGTAACTGCAGGATCCTGTACACATCCTCTAGGGTGACTATGATCTCACCCATTGGTAGATGGAATGTGTTGGTCACCGAATCCCATCTGTTGATGAGGGTGATCATAAAACTAGGATTCTAGACTACATGCTGGTAGCATCTGACCCTAATCAGGTGAACCTTTGAAACATGTCACCAATCCTCGGTTATCACACTTCCTTGAACTGTCATGAGTAGGGGCGGCACCCTATCTCACATCCACAACTGATCCCTCTCCTACATCCAACACAACATCACATTAATACACCTTGATCATACCCACAATCACTCTTGACACTTCACCTACACCTATTACCCTCCCTCCTTTTCCCCTTACAACTTACCCTCTTATCATATGTTCTATCTACCCATCCCAACCCTAACCCACTATTGATCATACCATACTTCTTTCAACCTCTTACCCATGCTCTATTTTTTATCAACAACATCTTCTTTACCCAATATCTATCCCACCCAACCATCCCGGGGCTCTATTGGCCCCTTTTATCCACATGATGACTAGTACTTGGTTACTTCTAACCGACCATGGGCTATCCTAAACCGACATCGATCACCTTATCTATGACCGGTACCATCTCGATCGTCACGAAAAAATCCATGACACATAAACCCCCTTTCTTCCTAAAAACTCCCTTCTTCTACCTTTCTCCCCACCCATTCCTACCTAAATCTACCCTCAACTCCTCCCCACCCCTCATTCACCTAACCACACCTCTCCCCATTCCTATTTTACCCAATTTACCATCCTAAATAAAAAATCCCCTTTTCCCCCCAAAAATCATATTCCTTCCCTGATCTATATACCCAATCTACCTTCCAAACCAATACAAGGGATTGAATCTTACCTCATCGTGCTATCGTCTCCATGGTGGCATGTTGGGTCACCTTGCACCGATGGTCCACCCCATCCCTCTCCTACCTCTTCCATGTCCACTAACCAAATCCAATCCTCCTACTCTCCACCCAATCACAATCAATCCACTGTGCTCACGAGCCTGCGTCTACCTAGCTCCTCTAACCAATTGGATCCCTCCACCTCAAGTAACCAAGGCTCTGGATCAAGAGGACAAGGGCCTCAACCACATTCACAAGTATTTTTTGAGATGTCATTACACTTACCAGATTATAGGGGTATTGAGGATGTTGTAAAGCATGTACCATTCCCATTTCAAGACTTTAGAAACAAGGGATTTTTTTTTTGAAACATAATGTTTTGTGTTCTAAATAAAACATCATTTAGAACACACATTCCATGCCAATCAATCTCATAAGAGATAACCATATGCAGCTGTAATGACTCGGTATAATACTCGATCTCTCATTCTATGACTCCTACCAACCGATCTCTCATGTTAACTTAAAGTATATAATACTTTATGTATATTATGTATACTTGGTTTCCTACCCTATTCTAGGTACTAAGTGATCTGTTTAGAGAACTTATCTAAATATTTGTTACCAATATTCATCTAGCATCACGTTTCTTTAAATTAGGTAACATAGGACATGCAACCAACAACTTACAATACTTTGGGAAAATATTTTAAACATATTGTTCATGTTGTGTGCAAGTGTTTGTTTCTAACTTAATGCTAAATATGAATGGAAGACTAACACCTAAATAGTCTTCATTAGCAAGAATTAAAAAATCATTCTAAGCACCATCATGATAAGAATCAATCAAGGGTTAGATGCTAATATTTATCAATAAAACTATGAAATCAACAATGTAAGCTTCTAAATAACCTCTATTCTTTAACAACATGCAAATGAAAGAACCTAGGTAGGTTCCATGGCTATCAAAAATAGTTTTCCTTAATGTTCTAAGAACCTAGGAATGGGGGTTAGTCAAAGTTGGGCTACAAGACCTTTTGACACCTCCCATATGACCCAAACACTTTAAGAAAGAGGCTTAACTCTTCAAGATGATGAACTATCAAGAAAACAAGGTGCAAGCTCTTAGTCTCTTTGCTATATGCTTTGCATTTTCTCTCTTGAGTTTAGGTGTAAGTAAAAGGTAGGTGGAGGGCTCTTTATATAGCCCAAAGGATAAAGGATTCAACACATCCTCATGAATGTGGGATAAAGGTAAAACATGATTATGAATGGATAAGGTTTCTTTATTGAAGGTAACCTCACTTTAGAAGGGTTTAATTTATGCTTAGAAAGTCATGGGAGTTGGGGTGCTTTAATTAATCAAATGTGATTAACTAATAGGTAGATGTGAGCTTATAGAATCCAATTAGATGAATATTAGTACGATTTAGGCTATTAAAAGGGATTAAATCAATTAAACATTGATTTATTGGTTAAATGGAAGGGAAAGCTAATTAATTAATAATAATTAAGTAGTCTAGGTAGAAGGGGTGATTTATTAACGAAAGGTTGTTAATTAGGGTATTTATTGGATAGGCGACTTAATCAATTAGCATATTGTAATTAATTAATGACAATAAGAGGGAATATGAGCACTTTTGATGATATGTCATCGATTTGCAAGAAAGGGGATAATTAGCGCAATTTAAGTATTTAAATTGCTTGGGTGTAATTATGGGTGTCTACATTTGCCCCTCTTTAAGGTGGCGTAAGTGACGTCACTTCAAAGATAGTAGACGAGAACAATTTTTTTTGAAGGGATAGAAGAAAAATTAGTAGGAGGGAGAGATGCCCCCTCGAGTGTCAATGGGGTGATGAAAGAAGCTGATCAATGATCGAAAAAGATGAGAAATAGGTAGAAGAATGGGGAAGAGGCAGAATTTCCCGATGAGAGAGAAAATTAGGGGTGAAAAGGGAAGTGGTGTAGAAAAAATAAGGAATAAGGGAGATAAGAGCTTAGCCACTAACCGTTGTTTATGTGGAATAAATTTGATGTCATCATATTGCCATAGGAACTACATCATTGGCCCTTATTAAAAATATAAGCATACAAAAAAGGTAGAATGACATAAAAATTCATACTACAAAAATTTTCCATTGCTGAAAGTACCAACTCCATGCAACATACAAAAATGCAACGCAATACGAGAAGGAAACAAGATCATCTAACAGGGGAAAACAAGTACGAACACACATATACAAACTAACAACGATCAAGACAGTTCTACAAATGTTTTGTTATCGAGTGCTAAAGAGATCCACAAGTTCATGATTGACAACAAGGGTTTAAAATTATGCCCCAAACAAGGATACATGCGGGAAATGATAATGGACACAGGGTCCATGAAAAGTATTTGTGCGCAACGAAATAGCACCAGGCAACCAAAAGTGCCCCAGAGTATAGACGAAGCAAGAAGCTAGCTTTGTGAATGGTTGTGAATCTAGTGATCCGCGAGTCGTATTAATTGGGGAATATGTGAGACAAACCAATAGGATATGGAGAAAATACCATGCGTAAGACACAAGTTTCAGCCATAAGAAGCAAGTTACCATTTTGTATGGTTTTTTACTTTTTAGGAAATTTTCAAAAAAATTTGCCTTGTTTTTGGATTTTTTGATATATTAAGTGTTTGTATTGTTTTAGCATTCTAAACCATGGTAAACAATAGAAGAAAGGAGAAGAAGAAAAAGAAGGGCCTAGGGGTGACAAAAAGTGCCCTAGGTCATATGGTATGGTCATATGAGGGCTTAAAGCTTGTGATTCCTACTAGTATTTGATTAACTCCAACCCCTTTCATTTTATTTGTGTGGTGAAGGCAAGAGCATTTTATTCTATTTTAGTGGAAACTAAAATAAATAGTAGAGCATAATATTGAAAAGCTTGTATCTTTTGATCGGTAACTCGGTTTTGAGTGTTGTTTTTTACAAAAGTGCGTAGTTTTTATGCTCTTTCCATTGGAAATATTTATTTTGAGAATTGCACTATAATTATAAAGTGTCATATTGTAACACGCACTCATTATAAAGTGCAAAAAATTTGGGGGCTCTTGTTGCATTGCTTGGGGTCTTGTTGCATTACTTGGTTCTTCTATTTCTTTTGGTGATTTTTTTAAGATGGCATCTACTTCTACATTAACTCATGTTGAGCCATTAACAACACATGGAAACCAAGAATGGAAAAAATAATTAACTAGAAAGGATTATGGGCTTTAACTTCTAAAGAACAACCAGTGTTCACTAGAGAATATGAGAAATTTCAGTACCAGTGAAAATTTGATGAGTGTATGGGTTTGATAGGAACTTATGTAAGTGTGGCAGTCTTTTATTTCATTTGGAAAAGTGTGACTCTCCTTTAAAAATATGGGAGAAATTAGAGGATTTATTTGGTAAGGTGGATCATATAAGAGCCATGCAACTTGAAATTGAGATCACCTCTCTTAATCTTGAAGATTTTCTAACAATTATAGACTATCTTACCAAGTTCAAGCATTTGTTGCAACAGTTGAAGGGGAGTGGAAGAGATAAGAAAGATGAAGAGTGTGTTTACTTGATTCTATCCAAGTTGAGAAGACCATTCCAATTTTTTTCTTCTACCTTTTTCTCTAGCATGGATGCTTTAGGTGATATCTTCAAAATGCCTAACTTAGAAACATTTTTGTGAAAGACTTACTAGGGAAGAATCTAAATTATCTCACCTTGAGTCTTCCACCTCTCAAAAGGAATTAGTTGCATCTAATCCTAAGGGCAAGGGAAAACCAAATAGTAAAACTAAATCCACACCTTATCCATCTCAAAATTCTCCTAAACCCAAAGAAAACAACTCAAAACCCAAGGAGTCTTCTAAATCCAAGAATAAGTCTAGTTGTTCATGCTCTTTTTGTGGGGGTAGTAATCATGAAGAAAATAGGTGTTATAAGTGAATGCAAGCCTTAGAGGATGTAGTCAAGAAACACAAAATTTCTATCTCCACTCCACCTCCTTCTAATCAACATGGAAAAGCACTTAATGTTGTTGGAAGATCTCAGTCACCACTTGCAGACAATTGGGTTATAGATTATGGTGCTTCTCATCACATGAATTCTTCCAAGGAGTCTTTTGTTTCTCTAGGTTTGAGTTCTACTTCCAAAATTGAGGTTAGAGATTATTCCTTTCTTTCTGTTGAGGGAAAAGGTGATATACAACTTGATGGTGGCAATATCCAAGATGCACTATATGTTCCTAACATCACTACAAATTTTCTTTCTGTATATCAAATTTGTCATTTTGGTCAAGGGAAAACAATGACTTTTACACCACATGGGGCAGAAGTAAGAACTTTGTTGGATCCTTATTCACTTGTTGCTTAGGGTATTGTTGATCATAGTTCAAGACTATATCACTTTGAGGGTTTTGATGACACTTCTTCTATAGGGACAGGATTGGTTTCTCATTTAGATTCAGAGAGTAAGCTTTGGCATGAAAGATTTGGACATCTCAATTACAAATATTTGAAGGAGTTGAGCACTCATGGTATGGTATATGGTCTTCCTAGAGTTTCTTGTCTTGAGGGAGTTTTTCATGGTTGTGCATTAGGGAAACAACACCAAGATCCTTTTCCTAAGAATTTGTCTAAGAGAGCTTCTTCACCACTTGAGCTTGTGCATAGTGACTTGATGGTTTTTCCTACCCCATCTTTCAATGGATATAAGTATGCACTTACATTTATTGATAATTTCTCGAGGCGTACTTGGGTTTATTTTCTCAAGTACAAAAGTGATGTTTTTCACATTTCAAAGTCTTCAAGGATTTGGTCGAGAAATAATCTTCTAGTTGCATAAAGAACCTTCGCAGACCGATAATGGGGGAGTGCTTCAGCAATGAGTTTTCTAAATTTTGGAAACTCAAGGCATTATTCTGACATTCTATTCCTCATACTCCACAACATAATGGATTAGTAGAAAGGAAGAATAGAACTTTGAAGGAAATGACTAACTGTATGATGCATTCTAGAGATATACCTCCTATCTATTGGGTAGAAGCAATTAATTATGCTAACTATATTCAGAATTACACACCACACAGAGCACTTGAGCATTTGACTCCAGAGGAAGCTTGGTCCAACACTAAGCCAGATGTCTCATTTTTTCAAGTCTTTGGGAGCCATGCTTGGGCCTTTGTGCCAAAGAAGAAAAGGAAAGATTTGGATAAGAAGAGTAAACCCTTGATATTTGTAGGGTATTGTGAGGACATGAGAGCTTATCGTCTTTTAGATCCTGATACACATGATGTTCTTTTTCGAACACATGTTCAGTTTGATGAGCGTTTCACTCCTCATGATTCTTCATCTTCTTCCATTCCTTCTTCTTCTTCATCTCATCTTGAGGATATTTTCTTTGAGGAGATTGATGAGGAGGTTATAGATGCCATTGAGGATCCTATTCCCACTGATGTTGTCACTATGCCTAAGTGGGATCGTACTATAGTTTCTGAGGTAGCACCTTTCATAGAGGATCTTCACGCACATTCTATAGGTTGGAGTTTGTGTTAGGTAGTTTATAAGGATCCATAGTATTTTCAAAGGCTCATGGGATACCATGGAGTGGGATGATGTGATGGTAGTGAGTATTATTCTTCGATGAAGAATCATACACGGGATTTGGTATCTCTTCCTAAAGGAAGAAAGATGGTTAGGTGTAAGTGGGTATACCAAACCAAATATGCAGTTGATGGGTCCATTGACAAGTATAAGGCTTGTCTTGTTACAAAGGGTTTTTCACAAGTCGAAGGTATTGATTACTCTGAGACTTTTGCACCCGTTGCCAAGATGGATTTTGTACGCCTTGTACTTGCTATTATTACTACATCACAGGGGTGACCCGTATACCAGATGGACATGAAGAGTGTCTTATTACATGGAGATCTACAAGAGGAAATATATATGGAGTAGCCTGGATTTGTTTAGGATTCTTCTCTTGTTTGTCGGCTCCGAAGGTCTCTCTACGGTCTCAAACAAGCCCCTCGGGCTTGGTATGAGAAGATGGATTATTTTCTTCTATCTACTGGTTTTGTTCATTGCCACTCCGATCATACAATGTATCTCCAACATGTCGGTGAGGATATTATGATACTTGTCTTGTATGTTGATGATCTGTTACTTATTGGCAACTCTTCTTCCCACATTTAGAGTATTCAGAGGGCTCTTTCTACATAGTTTGACATGACAGATCTTAGGCTATTGCATTATTTCCTTGGTTTGCATATTTCTCAGATAGATTCAGGGATTCATTTGAGTCAGCAAAATTACACCCATGATATTCTTAGGTGCTTTGATATGGCTGATTGAAAGCCAAGTCCATTTCTATTTCAGTCTGGAGTTACTCTTACATCCACATGTAGTACACCACTTTGTGATCCTACTTGTATAGGAAGTTGGTTGGGAGTCTCATGTACTTAACCCATACTCGCCCTAATATTTCATTTGCAGTAGGGCTTGTATCTAGGTTTGCACATTCTCCTCATAGTAGTCACTGACATACTACTAAAAGAATTTTGTGTTATTTGCATGGCACTTCCCACTTTGTCCTACACTACACTAGGGGTTCTACTCAGTTGGTTGGGTATATAGATTCAGATTGGGCAGGTTCTATTGATGATAGGTGTTCCACTTTTGGCTATCTTTTTGTCTTGGTTCTTCTCCAATTGCTTGGGTGTGCAAAAAGTAACAAGCTATTGCACTTTCATCTTCAGAGGTAGAGTACAAGGCAGCAATTACAGTAGTCAGCAGATTCTTTGGCTTCGCCAATTATTGACAGAGTTCAGATTCCCACAGGATTCACCGACTATACTTTGGTGTGACAACCAAAGTGCAATTCACATTTCTCGCAACCCAGTTGAGCACCAGCAGGCTAAGCATATCGAGATACACATCCACTTCATTCGGTAATACATTCAGGATGGAGTTCTTTGCTTGGAGTACCTTTAACTCAAAGAAAGCCAGTGGCAAACATCTTTATAAAGCCTTTTGCATTACCTCACTACCTTGAGTTACGTGGAATGCTTGGGGTTTGGAAGTTGTTCTTGGGGGTGTTTGTGAGAACATCTTCCTTCTTCTTCTTCTTCTTCTTTCTCTTTCCTTATAGCAGGATTCTTTCCTTCTTTTGGTTCGAGATTTCTTCATGGATATATTGTACATGAGTACCTCATCAGGCCTAGTTTTCGGGACTCATATTATGGACATGCCACTTCTATTTTTGCCTCTAGCTTCACTTGAGGGGGTGTTACGATGAGGTATTTACCTTAGCTCATGTTCACCTAGGTACATTATTTACCTTTATTATATTTATCCTCACCCACTTATGTGTGTGGATATTTCTTTTTATTTATTTAGATATTAGGAGATATTATCTAGTTGTTAGGTATAGTTCTTTCCTTGATCTATGGTATTGACTAGTTCTTTCCATGATTTATGGCTTGATCTACGACCTTGACTGGTTCTTAGATTGTTATTCCTTGCCTATATAAGCAAGACCCATTCTCATTATATTTCATTGAGTTCCATAATAATATATGATATTGCTTCTCATTTGTTTGTAAAGGTTTTATGTAAATTTATTTTGGTGAATTGCTTTCATCTTATTGATTGTGGTGTTTGATTAGCATCTGTGTTCTTGGCTTGGTACGATCTAGTTATTGTTCCTTTTAATGCATGCGCAAGCACCAATTAGGTGACACACATGCCAAAAAGGGTGTGCAGGCACGAAAAGAGGGTGCACATGTTAGAAGACACCTATGCGCAAGCGCAGTGTCGAAATGTAACGCACATGCCCAAAATGGCATGCAGGTGCCCTAGATAGGCAGAAAAAGATAGGAAAGTGTCCAAAACATGACACTTAGAAGAATTTTTAGGATTTTTGGGTTAACCCTAAAAATAGAGATAGATTTTTAGATGAAATGCTAGAAACTAATGAGTGGCGTGTGATTTTGTAGAGACATTTACCAGTGTTATAGATGTGGGAACATCACTCTTGAATTGCCAAGGTAGAGAGCAGGATGCGTTGACATGACCGTTGAGAGATGGGTGTATTATTGGAGGTAGTAGGGCTGGGCCCCATGGCTCGAGATGCCCTCCATTATCTTTGGATCATGGCCTCCCACCGCACTTGCTAAGGGATGGCATAGCGAGAGTCGGTGCTTTATACCGTAGATAGGTGAGATGACAGTGATGATAGATGATGTGTGGTAGATCCTACGTGTTCCCATGATGGGTAAATTGATTGAGTATAGCTCAGATGCAGGGTTGATTAGAGCAGCATGTAGTGCATTATTCGGTGTTGATGACATCCCACATGATGGGATGACTGTGGCCCTACATGAGTGCATCTCGGACCCGACATTACATCAAGGGCCACTGTATATTATGGAAATTAGCATTGGGTTTCTACTCATTGATAAGATAGGGAATTCTTTCCCGAGAGGAATGCTACTAGTAGTACACAGGATTTATAGTGGTGAGAGGTATTGTTGGGGTCAGTGTATACTAGCCCATTTATATTGGGATTTACATCTTATCACATACCACGGTCAGAAGACCGTGGGGCCGACATCATTGTTGCAGATATGGTCATGGGATCATATAGCCATTGGATGCCCTGTCGGCCCATTCCGAGTTCAAGACCCCGAGGAGCCATCATACATGGCTTAGATAGCAGTTGGTGGAGACATCCGTGGTCACCTTGGTAGCTTATTTAGATATAGGCGGGAGTTTGATGAGCTAGCAACAATAGACGTCATTTGGCATCCATATAGACATTTATAGTGGCCAGATGATGCCAAAGAGCTTAGTGTGTGCTTGGTGGAGCACTTCTTGATTGGCAGCCGCAGCTATATCATGGAGATGTATCGCATTGATAGGTGCTAGCGGTAGCTAGGCCGAGTATAGGGCGTCCTGTAGCCAGATATCTGGCATGCTCATAAGGACTCTAAGAGGAAAACTATGGGGCCTCGAATTATAGTAGCCCAAGACAAAGCCAGTTTCCCATAGGTGATCCCCCAGGCATGGGATCCATTGCGGTAGATTAGAGATTCGGGGACCACAACTGATTATGTAGCGTGGTATGCTACAATGTTACCCCGACAACTGACTATTCCAGAGGTAGCATGGGTAGCAGGTATTTGCCCTCCTGTGGAGGTATGGCACGGATCAGAGCATAGGGCCAGAGTAGTAGCATTGGGGCCAAACCCTAAGGATCCTTTTGATGGGATCCCTCATGATGGATAGGGTGCTGTACTAGCACATGGACCGAGGCCACATGGCCTAGCACATGTAGCTATGCCTCCACCCCAAGGCATAGTATTTGAGCAGGAGTAGTCTTCTAGAGTGCCACAAGGACCCATCACGAGGTCCACATAGCTTCACGGTCAACGGTGCGAGATAGCCACAACACAAGGATAGATGCACACGGCTCTTAGCCAAGAGAGATGCGGTGAGAGTGGAGAGAGACAAGTCTCAAGGCTAGTGCGTGACAACCACAGCAGAGAGAGACAAGGCTTGAGCCCATATTATTACATTACTTTCGGGATAGGATCGGGCTTGGTCCCGAGGCCGAGGCCGAGGAGATGATAGAGCAACATGATAGAGCTAGGTCCAAGAGATAGCTACACAGGGGGCACAGATATTGAGTCTCTTACATCAGTCCCAGAATGCCAGTGTGCATGATCATGGCATAGAGAGACCACATGTATACACATTATCAGGAAGCTATAGCCGTGAGGGACCATGCCTACACCGAGCTATAGGTGATGATGATGGAGAGAGGCGAGAGGCTATTGCCTCTAGAGAGTCGAGGAAGACTGGGTCGGGTCACAGGCGAGTGAGACACTACCCTTGAGGCACTTGATCACCTCAAGAGATGTCAATTTGATTCGGGATGCCACCAGGCTTGGTGTGGAGGCACTATTTTATAGGAAAACATACTATAGAGTGGTGCCACTAGAGCAGAGAGTGGCATTGCCATAGTTATCAGGATCGAGTGCATCTAGCTCTCATTCACGGAGGTCTGGTCATTCTACCAGATCAGTCAGATAGCCCCTTCCGAGATCAGCCGGTAAGACCAATGCCAACCTAGCCTACGGATGTCGACATCAGAGGATAGACCTAGGAGCCCGGTGAGGGTGAGAGCTATGGTTGATAGCCACTTTTGTATTGTATAGATTCTATTTGCATGTATGCCTCTTATGAAGGCTGATTTTGATGTACAGTGATTGTAGACATGTATTATTTGTTGATGATGCCTCATGATGAAGGCTTGATTCTTTTAGATACATGCCCCTTTTTGATGGCATTATGTATCACCGATGTATTTATATTGAGCACTGATTAGGACATTGTGTATCATACAGACATTGTTGATGTATCCCTATTGTACGCCTCAGCTGAAGGCATTTTTGATATAGAGTATAGATTTGTATGTATCCATTTTTGATACAGATGTATTTTTGCACACACACACACACACACACACACACACACACACACACACACACACACACACACACACACACACATATATATATATATATGAGGACTCATTTTGTTTTGGCTCATATTCACATGATTATGATATGATGTACATTTTTGTTTTTGATACATGTATATGGATGGTTTTTGCATTGTCTATAAATATGTGGGGAGCCAATTAATGATGAGACATGAATCGTGTTTATGTACCTTGAGCGGGTTTTTTGCCTGCATTGGATTCGATGCATGTTATTGTCTTGATTCAATAGTTGTGGATATTTATGATGTTTTTGTATGATGCATTGTATTGTTGTACTTTAATGCATATGGGCATAATTCTATGATGTGAAATACCCCTTTTCAGAAATTACTATATGTAGATTTGTATTGCACGTTGCGTTTGTTTAATTCAACACTTATGGATGCGTTGTGACATGAGTGGGCATACATTGATTTTCATTGCATGCTGCGTGTTTTGATTTAGCACTTATGGATGCATTATCTCGATTGTGTACTTCGTATGTGTCGATTTCGATGTGTTGATGTATATACCTGTCATCTTTGTAGATGTTAGATGATAGATCTGTAGATGATATCAAATGTTGTTTTCATGTGTTATTTTGATGTATATGGATGGGATGATATGATGATATTGGTGTGGGGGATAGATTTTTGATTATGTGTAACCCCTTTTGCCCCCATTGATGATACGATAAGTGATGATTAGCTTAGCTTACATGCATGATGTAAAACTTAGCATTTTTTATATATATGATGTATAGATGATGTTAGATGTGATGATACTGATGGGAAAGTGATGTGAATGATAACAGAACAGAGCACATGCAAGAAACATAGCCACATGCTAACAAATAACACTAGGAATTAATGTAATATACCATGATTCACCATGTCTTATTAACAAGGAACTAACACAACCAAATGCTCAAGAAATAACATAATGAATTAACACATTACATCATTATTTCCCAAGGTTCACTAGCATGTCAAGACACACCGCAATATGCACAAGCAAGAATGAATTTAACCTAAGCAAGAAAAGATGAACTATGACAAAGTACGCCCAAGCAACAAATAACTCAAAAGAAAGCACGCCAAACACTAAAAAAACAACAAGAAAATCAAAGAAACAAGACAATGCAAGTAAATGTTTTTGTAAGATATGTTTTCATGCACCGATTTTCTACTATTTAGGTTTTTGTGAGACAATTTTCTATTGTTTTTGTATTTTTCTCGAAACAATTTTCTATTGTTTTTTTGTATTTCCTAAAACAATTTTCTATTGTTTTATTGTTTTTACGAAATAATTTTCTATTGTTTTTGTGTTTTCCTTGAAACAATTTTCTTTTTTTTTTATGTTTCTGAAACAATTTTCTATGGTTTTTGTGTTTCTGAAACAATTTTCTTTTGTTTTTGTGTTTTTGAAACAATTTTCTATTATTTTGTGTTTTTGAATGGTTTTCCAAAGCTAAGTGTAGGTAACCAAGAAAACATGGATGCCCCCAGCGTTAGGTGGGGAATATACAGGGCGAAGCCACACACTTATGAAAAGGAAGGTGAAGTCATTGATTTTCCCCTAGCGTAAAAGGGGAAATAACGAAATACCAAATCCCTCATAGATGAATAAAAGAAGACAAAGCCAGATCAAGGCTAGACAGGATGATGTGCACAAGGAATCAAGACAACTTGATCTAGGCCCAAGACAACTACCCTTCTAATACATAATGCTAGTGAACAAAAAATCCTCTTGAGGCACCAGAAACTGGTTTTCACCCAAGGATGTGCCCAAAGTGCCACAATTGCATGGTTTTCACTAGTGGACGACCTGTTTTCTCTTTTTCTTTTCGATGTTTTGATTTTTGATTTTTTTATTTATTTTTACTTCCTTACACCATGTTTAGGCATAGAACCTCTTAATATGCATGGCATTCATGGGCTCCCAAAGCTCATCACCATTGGGGTGAGCCAGCTTGTATGCCCCAGTGTCATACTTGGCAACTATGACATAGGGTCCTAACCAATGTGGTTCAAACTTCCCTTTCTTTTCTCACTCTGCTCTGGTGTTGAACTGGTTCTCCTTCATGACTAAATCACCAACCTCAAACTGATGAGGGATGATTCTCTTGTTATAGTTTCTAGAGACTCTGTGTTGATATACTTTTAGGTGATTAAGAGTGTGAATGCACCTCTCATCCAGTAGCTCTAACTCAGCCAACCTTGCCACTCAATAATCTTCATCCTTATCCAGATAGTCTCGAAGAGAGATTCTCAAGGACGGAAGTTCAATTTCTAAGGGGATGATAGATTCTGTCCCAAACACTAGGGAATATGGTGTCACACAGTAGGAGTGCGAATGGATGTTTGGTAAGCCCAAATGGCTGGATGAATTTGTAGGTGCTAGTTGCGTCCTATTTTGTTGACCATCTTCTCCATTATCCAGACCAAGGTTTTGTTTGTTGCCTCATCTTGTCCATTACCCTAACGGTATTATGGTGTGGACCATTTGATCTGATTTGGAATCATTGGAAAATACGTTTCATAGTTTTGTTCTTAAATGACTTCCCATTATCTGTAACAATGGCTGCAGGGATGCCATACCGATAAATAATGTGATTCATGATGAATTTAGAAATTTGTGTTCCTGTGACATAGGTTAAAGTGACGGCCTCCACCCATTTTGTAAAATATTCGGTGGGCTGTGATGAGATGTGTATGACCATCGAAGAGGTAGGAGTAAGCTTCCTATTAAATCAAGTCCCCATTTAGAGAATGGCCATGGGGTAGTGATTGGTTGCAATGGCTATGACGGAGCATGGATAAAATTTCCATACTTTTGGCAAAGCACACATTTTCTAATGTAATTGCAACAATTAGTTTCCATGGTAAGCCAATAGTAGCCTACTCTCAACAATTTCTTAGCCAAGACCATTCCATTTGTATGCGCTCCGCATTCTCCTTTGTGCACTTCCTTGATTTCTTGAATTGACTCCGTCACATCTAGACAACGTGAATGATTCCCGTCATAGCCATGACAATAAAGTGTACCTCCTAAAAGGGTGTAATGGGCTATCTCGCGAATTAGGATTTTCTTTTCGAAAGGGAGATATTAGCAGGGAATTTTTGTCCTTAAGATAGGTGAAAATGGGTTCATATCATGGTGAATGGGGACCAACAACGTCACAAGCTAGGTAAGATTTTGGCATGTCACATGTGGGCTAGCATAGATTTTATACGAAGAATGGCATATCATTGTTCCTTGGCAGAATATGAAGCATAGATCCTGTTGCCATAGCATCCATTGATCTATTTTGTGCTCTTTGGATTTGCTCAAAGGTAACAAGAACAAAATACTCTTTTAGATTTTCCACTAACTTTTTATAAGGTATGATTTTGTCATCCTTAACCTTATATTCATCATTTACTTGTTTAATGATTAACTGTGAATCACCTAGAACCTTAACATGATGAATATTCCAGTTGATGGCTAGCTTTATTCCCGCAATGAGTGCTTCATACTCTACAATGTTTTTCATGTAAGGGAAGGCCAAAGGAAAGCTGCGGTATAGGATCACCATAAGGGGTAATAAGGACCACTCTTGCACCTAAACCATGAAACGTAAATTATTCATCAAAATGTATCTACCACATGGCCGAATCTTCAATGTAAAGTAAGAGTGTCCGGTAGATCTAGACTCAAAGGCTCCGTGCTTGGCAAAGGTGCTTCGCTAGCTAGTTTGCAAGTACTTGTCCTTTAACTTATTTTTGATGGAAAATTTTTATATCAAACTCACTAAGTAGAATGATCTAATTAGCCATTCTACCCATGAGGGAAGGTTTGGACTCAAATACTTGAGTGGGTTAACCTTAGATATGAGCTTGGTCTTAGTATTCATCGGGTAATGGTGAAGTTTCAAAGGTAAAAACAATAGTCAAGAAAGCATTTTCAATTTAAGGATAATTAAGTTCATAGGAAAGGAGGGTGTGACTCAAATAGTACACCACTTTCTCCTTATGGTTAATGTCATATTGGGTGAGCAGCACACCAATAGTGTATTGTGTAGTGGAAATATAGAGCAAAAGTGGTTATCCCGGAGTAGGAGGCATGAGGACAAGTGGATTAGCTAGGTATCTTGTTTAAGCAAAGAAAAGGCTTGTTGTTGCTTGGGTCCCCAGATGAAAGTGACATCCTTTTTAAGTAAATGGGTGAATGAGTGACATTTATCTACAAGCTATGAGATAAAGTAGTGAATGGCTTGAATTTTCACCCGCAAGTTCTACGCATTGCTTGATATTTTGAGATGGAGGCATTTCAGGTGATGACAAACACTTTATCCAGTCTACCTCAATGCCTCGTCTAGACACAATAAAGCCCAATAATTTCCTTGATAGCACACCAAAGACACATTTCTTGGGATTCAATCTGACTTTGTATTCACGCAGGCATTCAAAGATATTCCGTAAAATGATTGGATGATCCTCTCTTGTTTTGGACTTTCCCAAGATGTCGTCGACATAGTCTTCCATGATGTCATGAATCATATCGTGAATGATTACTATCATGGCTAACTGATAAGTTGCTCCCTCATTCTTAAGGCCAAATGGCATCACTTGATAGCAGAAGGTGCCCCAAGGAGTTGTGAAAGTTGTGTTGTGTTGGTCCTCAGTGATTTTAATCTAATTATAACCTGAAAAGCCATCCATGAGTGATAGCATTTAGTATCCTTTTGTTGAGTCAACAATCATATGAATGTTGGGTAACGGAAATTCATCTTTAGGGCAAGCCTTATTGATGTCCCTAATGTCTGTATAGATTCGGATACCAATGGTTTCTTCCGGACAAGAATCATGTTCAAAATCCATTCGAGAATAGTCAATTGGTCGATGAATCCTTCGCAAGCAACCTTTCCAAATCTTCATTGACCAACAAGGCCACTCTTGGATGCATCTTTTGGAGTTTCTATTTGATAGGCTTTGCATCTATGTGCATGACTAGGTTGTGCATGACCAAAGTTGGATCTAGGTCGGGTATGTCTTTGTAAGACCATGCAAAAAAATCAATGAACTCTCGCAACAACATAGTGAACATATTTTGTTCTCTAGCTCGATAGTGATGCCCCCAATTTTACTATCTTGGGATCTTCCGCAATACCAATATTGACATCAATGGTTTCTTTGACTAATAATTTTGATAAATCCTCCATATGCGTAGGATTAGGATGAAGGTTGAGATCTTCATCTAAGGATTTCTCCATGATATTTTCATCCTTGGTGTGGTCACTTTGTATGTCCTTTGTTTTCTTATTTGTTTGTCAACCACTTTGCCTTAAAAAGGTTTTCATTGTGTGACTTGGAGTTTGATTTTTCCGAGGATTTTCTTTATAACTTTTTCCCTCACTTTTCTTCAAATTTTTCTGACCATGAAGCTCAGTCTCCTCGCCGAAGTAGGCACAGGTGTCTAAGTTGATAGAGAAACATTTCTTATGATCTCCAATGGGGATTATATCCCTTATGCCCATAAACTCTATAATAGCCTTGTCGTTCTCGAATAAATCTAGTGGCATGTGATGTTGTTGGTCCCATTCAACAAGGGAAGGGTATACAAGGTCAAGGGTTGGTTTAGTGGGGGTGATGGTCAGGAAAACGTTATTCATGAAAAGGTTCATGGAGGCCAGATCCTCATATTGGCTACAATAGGAATCTGTATCGTTGTCTAGGTAATCGGAACTATTCTCACGCTCAGAACAAGTCACGTCTTGATCGTTGGGGTGCACTCCATAAGGACAAATCCCGATGCCGTATCTTTTTGTTTTGAAATGTGGAAGAGGAACTGGTTCGCATTGTCCTTGTTCATTCCTCCCACATCCTAGGCCTTTGTATCTCATGGAGTACATCATTATGCTAGATTTTTCATATTTCGAGGTTTGATAACAGGATGGTTGGGTGTCCTCAGGGACCCAAGTAGTAGGTGGATCAAGAAATTTCTCCTCACCCAACAAGCCTCTAGGTAGGAACGTCCCAATAGTGTGTTCTTCTCTAGGTCTCCTGAAGTGGTAGTTGGGTCGTCCTCTAGTCTTGGGTGATAAGAGAGATCTAACACCAAGGGTGCTTGTTGTACATTATAATCCCCGAGCCATATTCCAAGATTTTCATCTCCCATGAATCAAATGGAGATGTTGAAGTAGATGCCCCATGAGGGCAAGAACGAGAGAATCTAAATCCATGTGGGATTCCATAGCCTCAAACCGAAGAGGAACATTTATATCGGCGCAGAGGGACATGCATATGTACCTTTTCATGTAAAGCTATTGAGAGCTCTACAATGAGCAAAGGGATCTAAATCTCCTAGTATTTTTATCGTATGTCCCTCATGTTTCAACTTGATGCATTGATGAAACATTGATGGCACATCCTGCATGGCATGAATCCATGGTTGGCCTAAAAGCATGTTATATGGAAGTTCCAAGTCTAGGATGTGAAACTTCATCTGATGAAAAGTGGGGCCAACCTCCATGGGCAGTGTGATGGTGCCTACTAACTCTCTTTCCATGTTGTCGTGTGCGGTGATAGTGATAATATGGGACTCAAGATCTTCCTCCATATGTCCCAATTGTTTAACCAGCTTAAGTGTGCAGATGTTCAATCCCAATCCATTTTCCACAAGCACCCATTTGATTTTCCTACCAAGAACAACTAACTCGATGTACAAGGGAAGATTATGTGTAGGATTCTTGGTAGGGATCTCCTATGGTTGAAAGTGAGATGCTCACTTGGTGTGATGTTTGCCACCGTAGCTAAAGATATTGACTTCTAAAGGCACTCCCAACCCTTGAAGAGTTTGATATAGGATGTCCCTATGCACATGGGAAATCTTGAGAAGATCTAAGATCGAAATATTAGCATATGTTTTCTTGAGTTGTTATAAAAGGCTATACTTACCAAGTATGCGGGTTTCGACGGAGAGGGTTTTTAAATTATGAGGCGGAGTGCACCTTTGTTACAGCAAAGATAGTCCTTTCTCTTAATCTAGATAGTGTTGACACGTTTAGCGAGGGAGTGAATACATCTAATAAGTGAATCTTAATGATTTTTATCTCTCTTGTATACAAGTAATTCACGGATTTATAAGTTTGGGATGAATCTCCCGATCCGGCTTTGCCTTTTCTGTCTTTTCATGCTTTGGGAATGGTTCCTTATAAATTCACATTTTCTTGTTAGGTGTTTGTGTGTGGCCGGGATTATCCACCTCTATCTCCTGTTGGTAATGAGGTCTTGAATATAGTGGTGAAGTCACAAACACTTGTCTATTTTATGACCTTTGACGTGATGCATTTCAAGAATATTCATGCTCCTTATACCATGAAGGTTTAGGAGCGTTGTCGTCAAATGGTTGTGTTGTAGGATAAGTCATCATGTGGGCCACATCCAACTGTTTTAGTATGACTGACAATAGTTCATTGAGAGAGGTGAATTTTCATCATTTTGGTGGTGGTTGAATTGGGCCGTTGGTCAGTTTAAAAGGTTGACCAGTTTGGACCATTTGAACACATTTGGAATCGGTGATTCCGTCTCCCACCACGTTTTTATTTTTGTTGAAGATCTTTAGTTTGGTTTTTAAGGGTGCCTTTGGCAATGAGAGCCTTTTCTATCTAAATCCCTTTCTTGATAACCTCCTCAAAAGTACAAACACAATGCATTTGAAGGTGGAAGGTGATATCTAGGTTGAGATTGGGAACAAAGATCTTGACCATTTGCTTTTCAGGGAAATCACTAGGGAAGTGACTACCTATCCCTCTCCATCGTTGGAGGAAGCTAGCGAAGGTCTCATTTGGGTGTTGTTTGGCACCACACAAGTCTACCATGGTGACATCACTCTCTATGTTATATGAGAAGTGACGCATGAATCTTTCTGCCAATTATGGCTAGGTGGAAATTGATCCCCGTGGTAAGAGTGTAAACCATTCCAATGCTTGACCTTTGAGACTCTTGGGAAAAAGTCTGATGAGGTAATTATCACTATAAGACACCTCTTGACAGGCCATGTAAAAATCTTTAACATGATCCCTTGGGTCTCCCTTTCCTTTGTATTTGTCGAAATTTGGCATATCAAATATCTTTAGAAAGGGTTGAAGGGTCATTGTCTTGTTAAAAGGATAGGGCACAACTCTTCATATTGATATTTCCTAATGCTCCCTATATTGATCTCTTGTAAGCTCACAAGTGTCACTTTCATAGAGTTGCACTTCTTGTGTGAGCAATTGTTCCTTAGTGGGAGAAGCAGGATGTAAACACGATGGTACCCTATGTCTTCTTCACCTTATTTTTCCCAATGGAGTTTGTTGATCTTAACATTAGGCCTCACCTTTTGAATGTTCTTGTTTGCATCTTTCTATACATGGGAAATAAGCAAAGAAAGTTTTCGCTTAGGTCTGCTGATTTGTTATTGGATTATGGCTTGGTTTATAGCCTCTTCTTCTAAAGGTTCCTCCTCATTGTCTTGTGGAGGTTCTTCCTCTGTCTCTCAAGTTCTATCTTGTTTCTTTGTGGTACTTTGACGAGGGGTATTCTATTCCCTACCACTTTATTATTTTCTGCATAAGAAGTGGAAGCATGCCCTCCTATTAAAATATCTTCCATATTGATAATGGGGCGTTCTTCCTCGGTGGTGTCATTTGGTGTAGTATTGGTTCATTCTCGATGGGCAATTTGGCCCATAATTTGATAACCCTGAGCCAACACTCTATCTTTGTTTCTAAGAATAAATTTGTCTAGTAGAGTAGGTTCAAAATCAAATTCCACACATGGGGACTCTAATTTGTTTCCACTATGGTTGACCATTTATTCTATTTCCTTTTCTCGTAAAAAGTAATGGTCCTAGATCGTGTCCGATGAATGGGTTTGACCCTTTTCGTGAGAGGTTTCCCAAGCTTACACTTGTTATTCCTCATATGTTTGTCTTTTTATCCCTAGACGCGTCTTGGGAGCCATGTTTTTGTGAATTTTTCACTAGGGTGAGTTTGTAGATTTGTTCAAATTTTAATGACTACCCCTAAGTGAAATGCAAGATGTACGTGTTAAGATTAAATTAATAATGTGAGAATACCAATGTGATAGAGTGATAAAATCACCAATGAAGCAATCGTTTGGTATTGAAACTTGATCAAATGAAGTATTTCCTAGACTACGTTTCAAAGTAACTTGCGACGCCAGATGCTTAACAAGATGTCTCCACTTATGCCAAGTTCAAGGGAATGAACAAGATGTATGTAAATAAATGAAGTTAAATGCGATCTCCCAATCAAGATATACGACAAGAAATCTTAAATCTGATTAAGACCTATATCTCAAAAAGTGCCAATTACGATTTGCGAATGGCACAACAATATCACCAAGATATGTTAACCCACTTTGCAAGAAAGTGAAGTATTGATATCGAGGTGTTATTGATATAACATGCATAAATGGTAATGCCTAGCACCTTTTGAAATCGAGGTAATAATAGAACCGAACCAAAAATCTCAAAGTATAGCTAGGAATAGTTAAGAATGTGTGCAGCATAACCATACAATATAGGTATTTATGTCAAGTTTACAAGAAACAAGACGTAAATATCGAAATTGTAATGATACAAGACAAACAAGCTAACTATTCTACGAAAGTCCACGGTGATGAACCATGCTTAACTATGGTCACAATCTTGATGTGGGTATCAAGATCACAATGGATACCAAATGATGTGAAAACACCTCCGCTCACTTTAGATGTTTAACTAATCCATCCGCAAACATGGATGGGCATAAACGGACACAAAAGTGAGAGAAATAGTCGAATGGAAACACAAAGGTAATCACACCTCTTTTGATCAACAAAGTATCAAAATAATATGAAGGAAATAAATCAAGAAAAAATGATGAAAAATGCTAGCCTCACTTCGGCAGAGTTTTGCCTTGCCCTAAGGCAAGTAAGAACTAGGAGAAAGTAATGTGTTGTAACGTCCCAAAAAAAAATCACACACAAAACCACACAAAGAAACTACAGGATAACTTTTTTTTTTTTTTTTTTTTTTTTTGACCTGCTTGACAAATAACATGACACGACACAACATGTCATCACCAAGGTTACCTCTAACTCTGAGAACCACTAGATACAAGGATGACCACGAGGGTAGCACGAAAACATTCACACCCAACAAGGACAATATACTTTTCTTTTGACAGGACAACATAACAGTCCAACCACATGATACTCTTACAGCTAGGGCAAGCCACAACAAGAATTATTAAAGGTTATATTTCGGTAAAACACTCTTTTACTCTTAACTTATGTTTTCAGAGAGATTCAAGATATGATTCGCATAATTCGTCTTACCAAACTGAATTCATTTTATTAAACATTGTAGAGTCGTTCACTAAGGTCTTCCCTTTACAACAATTTAATATTTATTATTATCATTTTTATTTTTATTTTCTTTATTTAACAAAGGAGATAATTTAACACCACAAGGTCATCCATCCCTACTTACGTTACTACAATTTGCTCATTACTTTGCTACAACAAGAATTCGTGTTCAACAAGTTAAGAGGAGAATTACAGAGCACCCAGGGAAAGAGTTAAGAGAATGAGGTCAAATTGGATTTCCTCCTTAAGACGTCATCAGTTATTACCAAGGTTAGATTGGTGCTTAACGTTTTTACACGCAAAAGCTAACAATCTTACTTAGGACTCACCGAAAGATCTTAACAAAAGGGAAACTATTTTCTTTCAAATAGGCGGAGAGATAAATTGAGGGTTTTCTAAATTTTCTTCTCTTACTTGTTAACTCTTATTAGAAACTAACCATTGTTTTCCTTTAAGCTTGTTTTAAGCCTTCACCAAAAAGTAGTGTTCACTAGTTTAGCTATGGATAACACGTTATAAAATTTCACTTGCAAGGATGGTCTCGCCTTTGATTACTTAAGGCGTTGTTTGTTCTCAAGTGGATCACCTCTACAATAAATCTATTTGAATAACACTTTAAGGTAACTTTTGTAAGGATTAACCACCCCATTTGTCTCACATAAAACACATCGATACCAAGCCTTAGAAAGATTCAACTTCACACATAATTCTCAAGACCAAAGTTTTACAGTACTTATGCCAGTGTAAAGATTGAATATTATTTCTCACTAAAAAGAGTTACCAGCCATATTACAAAAAAAACGACAAAACAACTTCTTCATGTAATTCTCCGAACAATCCTAGGCAAGAGATCTTATAAACTCTTTGCAAGCAATGTTACAAAACTTACAATACATTGAACATTTTTTTACACGAACTTCATAATTTGAACTGTTGCAACTTTTACACTCTTTTCCTTTAATCTACACGCTTAATCCATCTCGCACAAATATTAGCTAGAGAGTTCACTCGCTAGAACTCGAGCATGTTAAGACTACCCATTACTGCAATAAAGTGAGCTAACATTTTATAATATCATGAAAGGAGAATTTCTGAAATCAAGAATGAGTCAATGCAAAAACCACAAAAACAATATGCCTCACACGATAGAGAGTTTTATGACAGCCAACAAGGAGAAAACTCATTAATCAAGTAAGACAGATATTCCAAAATAATTCAAGGTAAGACCAGATTGGTGAAATATCACAAGGCCGAGAGTATTGAGATTTCAGTCATGTAATCCGATGGATTACGTGATTGAAATCTAATACCCAATCCCCCAAAAGAAACCCGATAAGCCAAAACATGCTAGTAACAATCCATGACGCACAACAACACAAGATTTTTCCATCCTTCCAAGGGTGAGGTTCCATAGAGATTTAGTTTTCTATAGTTTTATTTTTAACCGTTTTAACTTCTTTAGGAAAACATTCATATATATATATATATATATATATATATATAATCATGTTTAATAGGCCACTTTGCACACTTCGAAACCGTATAGCTGCTCATAAGGAAACCAACATAGACACAACGTGTCTTTTAACAAACTGATCCTTATCCCCAATAGACAGATTAATAAATATTATTTTCTTCCAGCCAGGTAAGAAATCCCATTATAACATGCAGGTGATTCTAGTAGAGAACAGGGTAATGTTTTTCGACAATCATAAAGTGTTGATATTTTAAGACTCCCACAGGCTCCAACGGAAGACAATAGTGAAATATTTCAACCTTTAGCCTTGAATTGATTTTATTTATTTACTTATTTTTATTAAAAAAATAAACCTTCACAGCACATACAAGGGCATCCCGAATGACCCAGTCAAGGGCTTTCATGAGGAGATGAAACCCAACTGATTTCATCTACGGATTCCTCCTACGCGAGACCTCTCTCTCTCTTCAGAGAGAGGGAGAGGGAGAATACTTTAATTATGTTGAATCCACAAAAATTGTTACTTATACATTTATACCCATACGTATTCCACCTATACCCAAATTTGGGTTGTCTTAAAAGATGAATAATAATTATTCATTTCGAACTCAACCACCAGGAACTTGTTCTGGCCAATAAAACAAATACCAAAAATCTGTTGCAAAACGTATGGCACACGCGTGTAACACTACTTCCATTTGAAAGGTTAAAAGAGGAAGGAAGATCGACCCAAGTTCCCAATCCTCGTTAGTACAAAAAATTGAATGAGTATTCATCCCATTAGTTTATTGGGGTAAAACAGAATAGAAAGCGCTGTCCTAAAATTCATGCTGGCATATAGTCATTTCCAGAGCCCAAGAGAAAACTTGGCTACAACCCAAAATCTCATTCTAAACACTTCTACAGTGACTTGTTTAGGTAACCCAAACAAAGTGAACTTCAACCCGCATTTGGAAGCAACAGAAAATGATTACCCAGTTTGTATTTTCAAACTGTATTCATACTAAAAACAGCATGTCAACAACAGCCCGTAAAACGTTCCATATCCTTATTTCCTATAAGGAGAGTGATAAAATTAAAACCGGGTAGAATATACTAAATTTCCTGCCCATGAGACATTCAACCATGCTCAAGCAGGTTACTCATACTACAAGTTGTAGCACATACCCTTAACGTTATTTTCATAGGGAGTAATATTTCAGAGGTCTGATTATATCCTCATATTTTATCATATTTTCCTCATACTAGAATTTACCCAAACCTGGCATAAGGGTTTAAAATATACCAACCAAGTCCCAAAACTCAAGCTTATTATGAACACATATTGGTACTCGGTTTTCAATTCCAGAATGCAACATCCATTGATTATGAGATCCACATGCATGCCACAACATTGTCAAAACAATATACTTTCCTACCAATCACCTCAAACTCAAAAAAATGATCCAGAAGTTCTGTAGCACACTATGCTCGTCACAGACTGATATAGGAAATCGATTTAAAGGAAAACATTGGAACCCCCAAAAAAAAAGGTGTTATCTTTCCAACTAATACAGCAGCATAGACTATTGTTTTACCCAGTTTGGAACAGGGCGGCAGCTCAAAGCAACTACCAGAAAACCCCTTCAAGATGCCATAACAGAAGAGGAAAACAAACATTCATTTCATGACAAAATAAAATGACAGCAGAAGATTGCAAGGGGCAGGTTTAACATGCCTGATTTGGAGCTTCTACAAGTCGCCCAGCCTCCAACTCTTCTCCAACAGCACCAGCCGTCTCCCAAGACATCTTCTCCAACATTGCATAGATCTCCTGTGCCTGTGGGTGTGATCTGTCACCTCTATGAGATTCTCTTCCATGAGTTACATCGTAAAACAAGTAAGGTCCCAATAGATAATCTTTGTAATAAATTTCATCAGGTCTCCTGGTAACACTCTTACTGCCACATAGACGATTTTGATAACAATATCTTGAAGGAGAATCCCAAATTTGAGGATGCATTCAATACTGAACAGGTAACAACATTATTGGACGGCCTGCTGGTTAGAAGCGCTCAAAGAGGCGCCTACTATACCCGCTGTGCGCTGCTGCCTGGCTGGAGACTAATGCTATGGATTCCCAACAAGAACACACCCACAACACCCAATAAAAGTGGAGTAACGTGCTGCTTTCTTACACACAGTGTGTGCATGCTGTGCGCGCAAGCCAGCGAAACCCGCGCCCCTTCTTCCCCCAAAACGCATCAGCAGCAACAGAAACCCGCGCCCCTCACGACCACAAAAAAAACAAAGTTATCCTCCCCCACTGAGACCCACGCGGCCGGGCGGCAAGGAAAAAAATGAGGCGTCCAAGATTTTGTGCCTGGCAAGGCGTGAGGGGGGTTTCATTGCGGCCAGGGAAGACAAAAAAGGACGCGCCCAGGATCTGCGCACCAGAAAACGACCACACAGCAAGGAAACTTGCAATCAACTTACAAATGTGAGATTTTCATCTGGGCGCGCGACCCCCAATCCACTGAGCACGCAGATCCCCAAACTACTGAGCACGCAAATCCCCAAAACAAAGAAAACGTGGCTAGCAAGCCATAACGAATCACGAGGACAAAACGCAGGCCAAAACCCAATACGATTTCAAACACGTTTCCCCAGATCCCAGGGAAGGTCCAACACGGTTTACAAGAAAAGACGTCTATTTTGGAGAGAGATCCGTGTGATACACAAATCCTAAATTCTCCCCATTCGAGCACGCCTTAGAAGATTTTACAAACCTAAACCATATTTAATTTGTTCACCTTAAATGCCGAGCAGGATGGAGCTTCATCCTCATTTCCCAGCATTAATTTATGTAATCGCTTATCAAAATTTAACAACAGGGTTGGTATCAAATCGACGCTCAGAAGGCGAGGTTAACGTCGACCGATAAATAAGAATATTATTATTATTATTATTATTACCACTTATTAATACTTATTAATCGAAATAACAAGAGCCAACTCGCGAGCTCAATAAATCGAGCGCACAGTTTTCCTTTAATAGAAGGAAACGAAATGGGTGAGACGGGAACACCCACAGAAACACCGACACGACGCGCGAAGACAAGACGGAGTGGGAGAACTCCAGTCATTTTCTGTGGCAAGGGCGAAGCCAACGAGAGGTCAACATAAGCACCACAACGTTAAAAGCTTAGCGACATGGACGTCGGAGAACGGGGCATTACATTCTCCTCCCCTTAAGAAAGCATCGTCCCCGATGCGACAAGGCATAGAGGAAAAAGAAATGATAAGCTACAAGGAACGGAAAAAGACAAAAGTGCACTTTATGGTTAAATCTCAGTTGATTAAAACACGGCCACGAGGTGGCCTTAGGGACATTTGGTGCAAATTTTAACTTTTAAGGTTCTGTGAAGATTGGTAGTTCCCTCTTATTCATTGTTTCATTAGACTCCTCTCATTTCATCACTTCCAGTTTCAATTCTTCAAAATTTTATTGTTGTAGATTTTTTTTTTTGTTAGTTTATTCCTTATTGTAGGTGCCCAACATAAACTGCCAACACAACACCCTATCGGGTTCAGACAAGACACTACAGATTCACGAACACACAAGTATATACTTCATGACTGTATTACACCACAAAAGATTACTCAAATACGGAAGGGAATATGTACGGTCCTCATAACCTAGTACTTGTCACACAATCATGACTGACAAATAGAATACTTGAGCAAGGTGTACTACGACAACAAGACATTTCCTTAATTCCACAGATAAAAAATTCACATAACTCCGAACAAAAGCTACAGGTACATAGGGTACACTAGGGAGCCACAACCATAACCAACTCTCGTGAGCACACACACATCATAACACTACCCGAAGCACCATATACCACCCGAAGCATCAGAAAATAACCACCTACTCCCAAGTATTACAAAGCAACTCCATATAACTCCCAAAGAGAAAGAAACATAGTGCCAAACCAAGTCGGGTCACTCAACCATAGAGTGCCATCAAGAATATCAGGTCACTCAACCATAGAGTGCCATAAAGAATACCAGGTCACTCAACCATAGAGTGCCGTCTCCTTTCTCCTTTTAATGAGGCCGGGTCACCCTATGGCCCAGGCACATAGAGCCCCGTCACCCCCAACCCAAGTGACATAATAACTCGTGGTCCAACAACCCGCTAGTTATCTGTAACTCCTTGGGGCGTACCCCCATACAACGAAGCGGGTCCATAGGTCCAACCATTCCATGGTGCATCCTATGACCCTATCCACACATCACGACAATAGAACCAGCATAACAATCTGATCAGAATGCCAAGTGGCAAAGTACAAGCCTTGGGCAAGGCGGTACAATCTTAAAATTTAGAAGAAGTCTCAAAACCAAGCAAAACAACTGACCAAAAGGCCATAGTTAGTGCAAAAATCTGAACGTTAGTACCACAAACCAAGGAAATGCCCAAAATGTAAGCATGACAATCAAGAAAACTGCTGGTCCTTACAAAGTAAAGTAAAAAAAAAAACTCAATTTACGAATAAAATACACTTTTAATAATGTCACATTACGATAACCGTGTGGCCTTATCTAGCCACCAAAGGGGTACTCAACGAGTTGCTAGCACTCGGAACATCGAGCCTCAGCTCGTAACAATATATATCAATAATACAACTGTCATCATCTCAATCTGAATCATCTCGCCACAACTTCAACAAGGCTCAACATAGTCAAAATCACATAGGTTAAATCCATACGACAACCATATCGGGAGAGAGAAAAGAGTACAAGTCACCATCTACTGAGCCTGAGGTGTCCGCGAAACACAATATGCATGACACCTGTTGAGCAAGTGTCTCACATACCAAACAAACAAAAGTGGGTTTTCAGCCTATGTAAGGCTCCACTTCCTATCTCGTACTCGGCTCGAGTGACTGGTCAACGGTACACATTTTCTCACTCCATACATACACAGTTTACCGATTTCCCTCAGGGTCGGTTAGTGTAAGGCTCACAACATAACATATGACTACATCACTAACACCATGGTGGTACACACATAGCTACCATAACGTCTCACGTATGGTATGTATACAGGGTAGATCACAATCATACAATCACAGGGCGCAATACATCACTTTACCACATTCTGCACCCAAAGTGCAATCACAATACGATAGGGTTCATACACTCACTGTATGACCCTAAATCACGACATGAATCATTACATATCACACAACTCATACATATGATGGACATAGTAACAATCACAACATAACATTCATTTGCTACATAACAAGGTGATACACACATTTCTTTAAAACATGGTAAAAACATCATGATACAACTCATTTCATTTTACGTCAATCTAGTCATACAACACATTGATACACCTACATATCACAATATGCCACAATGCTCCAACACCCCGTCATCCACATTAGAATACTTTTCACACATCACAAGCAGTAACTTACACGTGAACTCTTCATAGAATCCACAAGAAGGAGAGAGAATACTCCCATCCCCAGCACATCAACATGATGACAAACACGCACTAAGTGACATACACATCATGTGCGTTCATAATATCACAATTACGACATCAATCACATCACGCTTATACCACATTACTCTTCCGATATGAACCACTACCATGCAATACCCTCATCTCCATGTAACACTATCATGTACACCATCATCATCATGTAATACCATCACATCTCCAATCCATCCCAGAGGTTCGAGAGCATGAACCTCGCTCTGATACCAAATGTAACGTCCCAAAAAAATCACACACAAAACCACACAATAAACTACAGGATAACTTTTTTTTTTTTTTTTTTTTTTTTTTTTTTTTTTGACCTGCTTGACAAATAACATGACACGACTCAACATGTCATCACCAAGGTTACCTCTAACTCTGAGAACCACTAGATACAAAGATGACCACGAGGGTAGCACGAAAACATTCACACTCAACAAGGATAATATGCTTTTCTTTTGACAGGACAAAATAACATTCCAACCACATGATACTCTTACAACTAGGGCAAGCCACAACAAGAATTATTAAAGGGTTATATTTCGATAAAACACTCTTTTACTCTTAACTTATGTTTCAGAGAGGTTCAAGTTATGATTCGCATAATTCGTCTTACCAACATGAATTCATTTTATTAAACATTGCAGAGTCGTTCACTAAGGTCTTCCCTTTACAACAATTTAATATTTATTATTATCATTTTTATTTTTATTTTCTTTATTTAACAAAGGAGATAATTTAACACCACAAGGTCATCCATCCCTACTTACGTTACTACAATTTGCTCATTACTTTGCTACAACAAGAATTCGTGTTCAACAAGTTAAGAGGAGAATTACAGAGCACCCGGGGAAAGAGTTAAGAGAATGAGGTCAAATTGGATTTCCTCCTTAAGACGCGTCATCGATTATTACCAAGGTTAGATTGGTGCTTAACGTTTTTACATGCAAAAGCTAACAATCTTACTTAGGACTCACCGAAAGATCTTAACAAAAGGGAAACTATTTTCTTTCAAATAGGCTGAGAGATAAATTGAGGGGTTTCTAAATTTTCTTCTCTTACTTGTTAACTCTTATTAGAAACTAACCATTGTTTTCCTTTAAGCTTGTTTTAAGCCTTCACCAAAAAGGAGTAGTGTTCACTAGTTTAGCTATGGATAACATGTTATATAATTTCACTTTGCAAGGATGGTCTCGCCTTTGATTACTTAAGGCGTTGTTTGTTCTCAAGTGGATCACCTCTACAATAAATTTATTTGAATAACACTTTAAGGTAACTTTTGTAAGGATTAACCACCCCATTTGTCTCACATAAAACACATCGATACAAAGCCTTAGAAAGATTCAACTTCACACATAATTCTCAAGACCAAAGTTTTACAATACTTATGCCAGTGTAAAGATTGAATATTATTTCTCACTAAAAAGAGTTACCAGCCATATTACAAAAAAAACGACAAAACAACTTCTTCATGTAATTCTCCGAACAATCCTAGGCAAGAGATCTTATAAACTCTTTGCAAGCAATGTTACAAAACTTACAATACATTGAACATTTTTTTACACGGAACTTCATAATTTGAACTGTTGCAACTTTTACACTCTTTTCCTTTAATCTACACGCTTAATCCATCTGCACAAATATTAGCTAGAGTCAGTTCGCTAGAACTGAGCATGTTAAGACTACCCATTGCAACAGTGAGCTAACATTTTATAATATCATGAAAGGAAAATTTCTGAAATCAAGAATGAGTCAATGCACAAACCACTAAAACAATATGCCTCACACGATAGAGAGTTTTATGACAGCCAACAAGGAGAAAACTCATTAATCAAGTAAGACAAATATTCCAAAATAATTCAAGGTAAGACCAGATTGGTGAAATATCACAAGGCCGAGAGTATTGAGATTTCAGTCATGTAATCCGATGGATTACGTGATTGAAATCTAATACCCAATCCCCAAAAGAAAACCGATAAGCCAAAACATACTAGTAACAACCATGACACACAACAACACAAGATTTTTCCGTCCTTCCAAGGGTGAGGATTCCATAGAGATTTAGTTTTCTATAGTTTTATTTTTAACCGTTTTAACTTCTTTAGGAAAACATTCATATATACATATATATATATATATATATATAGTCATGTTTAATAGGCCATATTGCACACTTATATATATAGTCATGTTTAATAGGCCACTTTGCACACTTCGTAACCGTTATAGCTGCTCACAAGGAAACCAACATAGACGTAAAGTGTCTTTTAACAAACTGATCATTATCCCCAATAGACAGATTAATAAATATTATATTTCATCCGGCCAGGTAAGAAATTCCATTATAACATGCAGGTGATTCTAGTAGAGAGAACAGGTAATGTTTTTCGACAATCATAATGTGTTGATATTTTAAGACCCCACAGGCTCCAACGGAAGACAATAGTGAAATATTTCAACCTTTAGCCTTGAATTGATTTTATTTATTTACTTATTTTTATTAAAAAAATAAACCTTCACAGCACATACAAGGGCATCCCGAATGACCCGGTCAAGGGTTTTCATGAGGAGATGAAACCCAACTGATTTCATCCACGGATTCCTCCTACGCGAGACCTCTCTCTCTCTTCAAAGCGAGGGAGAGGGAGAAAACTTTAATTATGTTGAAATCCACAAAAATTGTTACTTATACATTTATATCCATACGTAATCCACCTATACCCAAATTTGGGTTGTCTTAAAAGATGTATAATAATTATTCATTTCGAACTCAACCACCAGGAAGTTGTTCGGCCAATAAAACAAAACCAAAAATCTGCTGCAAAACGTATGGCACACGCGTGTAACACTACTTCCATTGAAAGGATTAAAAGAGGAAGGAAAATCGACCCAAGTTCCCAATCCTCATTAGTACAGAAAAAAATTGAATGAGAATTCATCCCATTTGTTTATTGGGGTAAAACAGAATAGAAAGCGCTGTCCTAAAATTCATGCTGGCATATAGACATTTCCAGAGCCCAAGAGAAAACTTGGCTACAACCCAAAATCTCATTCTAAACACTTCTACAGTGACTTGTTTAGGTAACCCAAACAAAGTGAACTTCAACCCGCATTTAGAAGCAATAGAAAATGATTACCCAGTTTGTATTTTCAGACTGTATTCATACTAAAATCAGCATATCAACAACAGCCCACAAAAACGTTCCATATCCTTATTTCCTATAAGGAGAGTGATAAAATATAACCGGATAGAATATACTAAATTTCCTGCCCATGAGACATTCACCCATGCTCAAGCAGGTTACTCATAATACAAGTTGTAGCACATACCCTTAACGTTATTTTCATAGGAAGTAATATTTCAGGAATCTGATTATATCCTCATATTTTATCATATTTTCCTCATAATAGAATTTACCCAAACCTTGCATAAGGGTTTAAAATATACCAACCAAATTACAAAACTCAAACTTATTATGAACACATATTGGTACTCGGTTTTCAATTCCAAAATGCAACATCCATTGATTATGAGATCCACATGCATGCCACAGCATTATCAAAACAATATACTTTCCTACCAATCACCATAAACTCAAAAAGACGATCCCAAAGTTATGTAGCACACTATGCTCGTCACAGACTGATATAGAAATCGATTTAAAGGAAAACATTGGAACCCCCAAAAAAAAGGTGTTATCTTTCCAACTAATACAAAGCAGCAAAGACTATTGTTTTACCCAGTTTGGAACAGGGCGTCAGCTCAAAGCAATTACCAGTAAAACCCTTCAAGATGCCATAACAGAAGAGGAAAACAAACATTCATTTCATGACAAAATAAAATGACAGCAGAAGATTGCAAGGGTAGGTTTAACATGCCTGATTTGGAGCTTCTACGAGTCACCCAACCTCCAACTCTTCTCCAACAAGACCACCACTGCCTCCCAAGACATCTTCTCCAACATTGCATAGATCTCCTATGCTGTGGGTGTGATCTGTCACCTCTATGAGATTCTCTTCCATGAGTTACATCGTAAAACAAGTAAGGTCCCAATAGATAATCTTTGTAATAAATTTCATCGAGTCTCCCAGTAACACTCTTCCGCTACAGATGATTTTGATAACAATATCTTGAAGGAGAATCCCGAATTTGAGGATGCATTCAATACTGAACAGGTAACAACATTATTGGACGGCCTGCTGGTTAGAAGCGCTCAAAGAGGCGCTCTTGTACCCTTGTGCGCTTTCTTTGCTGGTGGAGACTAATGCTATGGATTCCCAACAAGAACACACCCACAGCACCCAATAAAAGTGGAGTAACGTGCCCTGCTACACACACCAGGTATGCTTGTGCTGCGCATGGCGGCAAGAAACCCGCGCCCCTTCTTCCCCCAAAACGCATCAGGCAGCAAGAAAACCGCGCCCCTCACGACCACAAAAAACGAAGTTATCCTTCCCCCCACAGACCCACGCGGCCAGGGCAGGGAAAAATGGAGGCGTCCAAGATTTGCGCACCCGCAAGGCGTGAGGAGGGTTTCATTGCGGCCAAGGAAGACACAAAAGGACGCGCCCAGGACCTGCGCACCAGAAAACGACCACACAGCAAGGAAACTTGCAATCATCTTACAAATGTGAGATTTTCATTTGGGCGCGCGACCCCCAATCCACTGAGCACGCAGATCCCCAAACAACTGAGCACGCAAATCCCCAAAACAAAGAAAACGTGGCTAGCAAGCCAAAACGAATCACGAGGTCAAAACGCAGGCCAAAACCCAATACGATTGCAAACACGTTTCCCCAAATCCCAGGGAAGGTCCAACACGGTTTACAAGAAAAGACGTCTATTTTGGAGAGAGATCCGTGTGATACACAAATCCTAAATTCTCCCCATTCGAGCACGCCTTAGAAGATTTTACAAACCTAAACCATATTTAATTTGTTCACCTTAAATGCCGAGCAGGATGGAGCTTCATCCTCATTTCCCAGCATTAATTTATGTAATCGCTTATCAAAATTTAACAACAGGGTTGGTTTCAAATCTACACTCAGAAGGCGAGGTTAACGTCGACCGATAAATAAGAATATTATTATTATTATTATTATTACCACTTATTAATACTTATTACTCGAAATAACAAGAGCCAACTCGCGAGCTTAATAAATCGAGCGCACAGTTCTCCTTTAATAGAAGGAAACGAAATGGGTGAGACGGGAACACCCATTGAAACACCGACACGACGCGCGGAGACAAGACGGAGTGGGAGAACTCTAGTCATTTTCTGTGGCAAGGGCGAAGCCAACGAGAGGTGAACACAAGCACCACAACGTTAAAAGCTTAGCGACATGGACGTCGGAGAACGGGGCATTACATGTGTCACATGTTTCTCAATGAAAGTATGGTTCACAACTCAACACTATTTTTAAAATGGTCAAAGTGGGATCCCGACCAAAGTATAATCTCCTAGGTGGTTCTCTTGCCCTAGGTGTTACAAAGTTGCCATAAACAAGTGTAATTTACCTAAAAAGTCACACTGACTAGTTTGGGAGTATCTCGGCTTTACTTTATCCCCTTCAAGAATAGTAGGAAACTAGTGTGTCTACATGTACTATCACTGGGGTTGCCACAATGGACAACTTGTAACACTATCTCACAAAGGAATCATTAGTCAAGTAGGTAGTGCAGAGCACTTCCCGTTTCATTCACAAGGTTCCCTCTTACATGGACTACTTTGGGGTTCCTAGAACCACCCCCATTGTTGTAGCTTAAGGAATTATGCTAAAGGGGATATGTTCCAGTTAAGCAGAGAGGGACATACCCTTTTCCAAAACCTGCAATACAGTGTTTTGAATATGTTGTTCTTTTTATCTTTCTTAATTTAGATGTGGTTTGCTTAAACAATGTTTGGCAACCTGCAAGAACACATGTATTAGAAGTTTTTTGACTTTTGTTTTGTTTCCTTCATTCTTTGACAAGCGTTATTGGTCCTAAATGATAATGATTAGTAATTTTCCATCAAAAGAGAAGGCACCATTTCTGATTCTCCAGATCATCCAAGGATGCAAGAGAAGAGCATACATGATGTCGTCACAAATCTCAAAAGATAACCAAATGGAACAATACTTTAATTTCAACAAATGCCAAATTGACCAATTCTAACTAAAATACCCTTAACAATCTTAAAGTGGAAAAAGGTCTTAAGAATCATTTCTGATTCCCAAGGTCACCCCAAGGGACATGAGGGAAGAGCATACACGATCTCAATCCCGTTAGTAAATAATGCAAAATACTATCTAATCAAATACCAACATGTAAAAATAGCCTGCAAAGATAGATATGTGATTAGATAAACTTCCAAAAAAAGTTAGCACATCAACCCTTTAAATCCAAAAATGTAAAAGGATTCCTATGCCCCTTTTTCTGTGCCTGCATGCGGGTTAGGGCGTATGCACCACCAAAGGCTGTTTATCAAAGACACAGTGTACTGTGCCATTTGAGAGATGTGTGCACCCCTAAAACAACACTTGTGCTCTTAAAATAGCACTCGCGCAACTCTGTGGATTTTTAGATCAATTAAATGCTTGCACCACCCGAGAGGTGTGTGTGCCATGAAAAAAAGCATACACGCTACTATGAGAAAATAGACAGGAAAAACATACAGAATAACTATATTACGAAAAAATACCTACTGCGCCACTAAAACCTCATGTGCACTTGGTTAGGGCATCTCGTGCCATTCGACGGTTTTTCGACTACAAAGCAAAGTGCAGTACAAAATGACATGTGCGCTTGGGTTAATGCACTTGCACGTGGGTTAGGGTGGATGCGCCAGGGTTAGTGCACATGTGGGGGGTTGGTAGATAGAATGATAGAGTTTGATAGCATGCCTGTGCCACTAGAGAGATGTGTGTGCCCCTAAAATCATGCTTGTGCCATGAAAATCACGTCTGCGCTCCTAAAATTGTGCCTATGTCGAACCGCAATGACACGGTATGGAAAAGAATGCAAAAAACTTTATGATACTCTAAATTTTGACAAGTTAGTTCAAAAATGGCAATGACCCATTAAAATTAAGGCTATAAACATGAAGTAACACATTAAATGAGCAAAAATCCAAAAAAATGGAAATTAATTACTACATGTGCATATCAAAAGTTAGCCAAAATAATGAAATTTAAACTAAAATGCCATGGGACTAAGGGTCCCAAGGCATGCCAAATGTGTGTAAGTGTTTGTTTCTAACTTAATGATAAATATGAATGGAATACTAACACCTAAATATTCTTGATTAGCAAGAATTAAACAAACATTCTAAGCACCATCATGATAAGAATTAATCAAGGGTTAGATGCTAACATTTATCAATAAAACTATGAAATCAACAATGTTAAGTATCTAAATAACCTCTATTCTTTAACAACATGCAAATGAAAGAACCTAGGTAGGTTCCATGGCTATCAAAAATAGTTGTCCTTAATGTTCCAAGAACCTAGGAATGGGGGCTAGTCAAATTTGGGCTACAAGACCCTTTTGACACCTCCCATATGACCTAAGCACTTTAAGAAAGAGGCTTAACTCTTCAAGATGATGAACTCTCAAGAAAACAAGGTGCAAGCTCTTAGTCTCTTTGCTATATGCTTTGCATTTTCTCTCTTAAGGAGTTTAGGTGTAAGTAAAAGGTAGGTGGAGGGCTCTTTATATAGCCCAAAGGATAAAGGATTCAACACATCCTCATGATTGTGGGATAAAGGTAAAACATGATTAGGAATGGATAAGTTTTCTTTATTAAAGGTAACCTCACTTTAGAAGGGTTTAATTTATGCTTAGAAAGTCATGGGATTTGGGGGGTGCTTTAATTAATCAAATGTGATTATCTAATAGGTAGATGTGAGCTTATAGAAGCCAATTAGAGGAATATTAGTACGATTTAGGCTATTAAAAAGGGATTAAATCAATTAAACATTGATTTATTGGTTAAATGGAAGGGAAAACTAATTAATTAATAATAATTAATTAGTCTAGGTAAAATGGGTGATTTATTAATGGAAGTTCGTTAATTAGGGTATTTGTTGGATAGGTGACTTAATCAATTAGCATATTGTAATTAATTAATGAAAATAAGAGGGAATATGAGCTCTTTTGACAATATGTCGTTGATTTGCGAGAAAAGGGATAATTAGTGTAATTTAAGTATTTAAATTGCTTGGGCATAATTATGGTTGTCTACACATGTTAGTATTCCTAGACGACATACTTGTCATTTCAAAATACGTCCTTCAATCCACTCTACAATTATATAGAATGGTCTTTACCGACTATCGTCAGGTCCAATTGCCAAGGTTTGACCCTAGCCTAGGTTAGCAACATTATCTATTATAGGAAGATGCTCACGATGACTTAGGATATATGGGCATACTTGGTGACCTAAGGCAACCAAATGTGCCAAGGTACCCGAGTCATGAAAGCTACTACCTATCTTAAACATGCTACTAACTTGACCTACAAACAAAACTAATTTCAAGTCCATATGTGAGTAGATCTAGATGAACAAATACGAAGGGTGTTGCCACATGTCAACCGCAACACTTTGTATCCTTGAGAAGTCCTAGAGGCAGTCCTACCGTTGGCATGTGTCAACATCCGATAGAACTGATTCATCAAGATATAAATACCCCCTTAGTGGTCATTATTCATAATTAATATTGGAGTAGGATTCAAATTGTAGTAACCATGCCTATCCATAATTCCAACATTCTTTATCTTCTTTATCCACAACTAGCCCGATTAGCTATGGAGAACTTCATTAATTCAATTTTTCATTAATGTTCATTAATGTGGCATGCAAGTGATTATCCCAAAAATAAGACAACAAACATCAAATTTTTAATTCTTAATGTAACCTAGCTGTCCAAAGAAGGCGTGTCATCCACCTAGATTCAACTAGTGTTTACTTTATAAATGAATTCTAAGATTAGAGATCATAACCACTATTCTGTTAGTGCAAAATCACAAGCACCCACAGGTATTGATCGGGTTTCTAGGTTGATTACTAATATCCCGGTGTGATTGCATCAACATTGAATCCTTTCTCCAAGTGTGGGACTTGAAGAGTGAGAAAGGAATCTCCAGAGAAAGGTGGTTCCTATTCCTCTCTGTTCGGAGTGCATACGAAATATGCGCAGAGGGTTTTCCTCAAAATCTAATCTAATTTGCCAAGGAGACAAAAGAAGATGCATAAAATAAATCTAAGCTAATAGAGGTGATGCACCAAGGAATGAAGAACATATGCTTTGCCAAATTTAACACGAGATCATGTAGATGTAACACAACATCATGCATGAGATAGCAAAAATGCAATGAAAGATCAAGAATGACAATAATAAATATGTAAGAGGGTTTAGAAGTAACCACGAGACACATATATATATTGCTCAAGGATAGATTCAATACATTCAATGGCCAAAAGCAAAAAACGGTGTTACGGTCTATATGGGAGGTTTGAAAACTCCACAAATCTTCTTATGAACGGGGAGAGAAGGGAGGGTGCAAAGCGGAAATGTCCCCCTTAGAAAGAAACCCCTCCTTACAATTTATAGGAAGAATGGGAGAGCAAAGAGAGAGGAATTCGAAATCTGCCCCAACCACCTCTAGGTTGCATTTAATTCATCCATCATGGTAGAAGCGGCGGGTTACGCAAAGCGGCGGTTTGTCCTAGAAGCGGGGTTGTTTGCTGCATTAAAGTGGTTGTTGAAGCATTACCTCTACTTGTTATTTCGCGCCGAGGCATTTCTCAATTTTCATCCTCCAAACTGAACCAAAATGCAAGATCGACCTTGGAAACGTGTAGAGAATCTCATAAGCTTTCCGTTGATATAAAGAACGTGCAAATCCGAGCTCTGGATCGAAAGATATGTCGATCTGAAGATTTAGGGCACGGAACAGGCGAAAACGGATTTTGAAATATTTTCCCGCGCACTGCCACTTGGATGCCACGTGGCATGCTCTGATTCACTGAATAATTCTCTCTCTTCTACTTTTCGGCGGGCTGTCTTTTGAATTTTCCTTGTGGGCCCTAGCTGGGACACGTGGCACTATCCCATTGGTTCGGATCGGTGCTCGAAAACTCACCCATTGACTTTTTTGACTTTTCTCTTGTGAGGACACGTGGCAGCTTCTGATTGGTCCTCGGCTGATTCGGCTCCTACGCGTACTTCGCCTCCATTTGTCCCGGATGTCCCATTTGATTTTGGGCCCTTTGTGCTCATTTCGGCCGGTTCGGGCGGTTCGGGCATTTTTGGCCCGCTTGTCCCACTTTGCTTGGACGACTTGACTCTTTTCGGCGGTTCGGCGGTTCGGGGCATTTCTGGCCCGCGCGTCCCAATTGCTTTTGGGCTCCTTGTACTGTTTTCACGCGATCCGGCCGGTTCGGGCATTTTCGCATCCATTTGTTCCACTCATCTCGAATGCTACCCTCTTGTGATTAGCTAGCCAATTTTTCTCCTCGGCTGGATCGGCTTTTCGCGCCCGCCGCGTACTTCTGTCCCACTTGTCCCATTTGCTTTGTGGGCCGCCTGGACTCATTTCGGCCGGTTCGGGCGGTTCACGTACCTTTGTCCCACTCGTCCCACCTTGTGCTGGACCAGGACTTAGCCGATTTTCACAATTTTTACTGGCCCAAACTACTTGCTTTCTGCAACCTTCTCCGCACTTTCTCAAAGCTTGCTCCCTCCTTCTTCGGCCTGGGGAGTTTAGAAAGATTCCTGAAGGGACCCTAGAAACCTGATTTTGCTCTGAATCAGTCATTTTTCTTGGAATTTGGACATCCTGATGCATGTTATCAAATTTACCCTGGGGGGGTGAATTTTGGATAACAATTTGGTGACTCAGCGGGATCATTCTGCCTGCTAGATGAAAAGGCCAGTTGCCTGAAGCCATCCATTGGGCATGGAGTCATCAAATATTCTGTTAGAATCCAAACTGACTTAGAATGTGCAAAGGGAAAGATGGAATGTGACCTGATTTAGCAAAGACATGCATCATCTCCATAGACAGTAGTAAGTGTGCAAGGCACTTAGGAAAACAAAACTAATTACGAAAAACAATGTGCACAAGCACTTGGAGGAAGAAAATCTAATCTAGTATTTACGAGATGTAGTGAAACTCCCTCTAGAAGCTAACGCTTGAGATAGATTCCATTTACTAGAATCTGCAGTTCTTCACCATCCAATGAGGCCAATTGGAAAGCATTGTTGTTCTTGCACTTTGTGACCATGTATGGGCCACTCCAAATGGCATCAAATTTTGAATGCCTTCCTGGTTTTGCTCTGTCCACATCCCATTTCAATACTAGATCTCCTACTTGAAAAGATCTATCTTTGGCCTTCCTATCAAAGGTCTTCTTGATCAAAGCCTGATCCTTTTCCATTGCTTGGAATGCCTGATCTCTGATTTCTTGCAGCTCCATCAATTCTGCATATCTCACCTTCATGGGTCCAAACTCTAGCAATTCCAGTTGTTTCATGAGTTCCAACGTTGGCAACTCAAGTGACAGGGGCAAGATTGCCTCTCTTCCGTAGACAAGCCTAAATGGAGAGTTACCTGTGGACCTTTTGGGAGTTATCCTATCAGCCCATAAGGTGACTTCGATTTAGTATGCCAAGCCTTCGATTCTCATCAAGAGTCCTCCTAATGATCCTCAAAGCAAGTTTTTGTTTGTAGACTCGGCCTGGCCATTACCTTGAGGGTAATAGTTTGATGAAGTGCTGAGGTAGATCCCGTTCTTGATAGCCCACTCAGTAATTTTAGATCCAATGAATGCCAATGCATTATCAGAGACTATTGTAGCAGGCACACCAAATCTGGTAGTTATCCCCTCGTAAAAGTCCAAGATGCTAGACTCATTCGCCTCTTTGAGTGCCACTGCTTCTGTCCATCTGGTGAAGTAGTCTGTGGCTGTCAAAATCCATTTGTGCCCTTGGCTCGAATTGGGATTGATGATTCCAATGAAGTCCAAACCCCATTGCATGAATGGCTGGTCAACTGAGATTGGATGCAATGGGAGGGCTGCAAGTCTCTCTTTTCCTGTGAAGAATGCACAATTCTTACATTTCTTGATCCATGCATAGCAATCACTAAAGATTTTAGGCCAATAATAACCAGCCTTCATGATTTTCAGAGCTGTCACTCTTGGTGCAAAATGGCCACCAGCTGGTCCATCATGAAACTCCTTTAATACCCTTTGAATCTGACCTGTGTTAATGCATCTCAGCAGCACTCCATTGACATCCTTCTTGAACAAAACTCCATCAATGATGGTATATGGAATAGCCTGCAACCTGAAGTGTCTTCTTCTTGCTTTGCTCATTTCTAGAGGGCACATGCCCGTCTGTAGGAAATGTATCATATTTTGAGTCCAACAGGGAATGGACTCATCATCATTTTCCTGTTTTTGATCATTTTGTAAAAGCAGGACAGCGTCTTCTTTATCTTCTGGGTTGTTTAGTTGTTTGGAAGCGAGCTGCTCACACAAACCCTTGCCTCTTACCAGCTTGGTGATCTTGATCTCAATGTCATACTCCATGACACGGGTGATCCATCCTGCCCTTTTCTCATTCAAATCCTTGTTGAGGAGGAAGTCCTTAACCCCAGCATGTGAGACCAGCAACTGGACCTTGTTGTTTGAGATTAAATGCTTGAACTTCTTCAAGCTCCTGACTACTGCAAGCACATGTTTTTCAATAAAAGAGTACCTCAATTCACAGTCATTTAGGCTTTGGCTAAAGAAGGCAATTGGCTGTTCATCATTATCTTTATTCTGTTGCACCAAAATGGCAGAAATAGTGTCATCACCCCCAAATGCATAGAGGATGAAATCCTTGGAAAAGTCCGGGTTGATGAGAGTGGGTGCCTGGGAGATGGCTTCTTTGATTGCTTCAAAACTCTCCTTGCCTTCTGCCGTCCATTTGAAAGCCATGCTTTTTCTTAACATTTTGGTGATGGGCTTGACAAGGGCTGCAAAATTTGGGACAAACCTCCGAACAAAGTTTATCCTTCCCAGGAAACTTTGAAGAGCCTTTTTGTGACTTGGCAATGGCAGAGCTCTTATGGCTTCAACCCTTTCTGGATCAATTGCTAATCCTTCCTTGGAGACAATATGGCCAAGAAGTTTCCCTTCATGTGCAAGAAAGATGCACTTCTTAGGATTTAAAGACACTCCAAACTTTCTACACCTCTCGAAATACTTGCATGAGGAAAGAGATGGTCTGCAGCATTCTTTGAGAAGACAGTGATATCATCTAGGTATACCAGCACTATCTTGTTAATCAAGCCTTTGAATGCCATATCCATAGCTCGCTGGAATGTTGCTCCGGCGTTCGACAGTCCAAATGGCATCTTCTTGTAAGCATATGTGCCCCATTTGGTTGTGAAGGCTGTCTTGAACTGGTCTTCCTCCTTCACCATAATTTGATTGAAGCCTGAGTATCCATCAAGCAGCGAAAACCTTTCTGACCCAGCTACAACCTGCAATATTTGCTCCATGGAAGGGAGTGGATAATGGTCCTTGAGAGAGGCTCTATTCAAATCTCTGAAGTCAACACATAGCCTGATCTCTCCACTTTTCTTTCTGACTGGAACTAAGTTGGCAACCCAACTAGAATGCTTGATTGGGAATATAATTGCTGACTCAATCAGCTTGTCCAATTCTTTCCTCATGAGAGGCTCCATGTGTGGATTGGTGGTCTCTGTTTTACTTTGACAGATTAGTATTTGGATCCAACTCGATGGTATGCTGAGCTAAGTTGGGATTGAAGCCCTTCAAGTCTTCATAGCTCCAAGCAAACACGTCAGGGAATTCTTGACAAAGCTGTATGAACTCATATCTCTCTTGCTCAGTTGTCATTTTTCCAATTTGCAATGGCTTGTTCTCTTTTACCAAGATGGATACCGAATCTTCCCTCTTGACCTGAATATTTGCTTTCTCCTTTCTAAACTGATCATTGGGGTTAAAAATGGACTCCAAGGTGACAAGTCCCTTGGGCAGCTTGTCAGTTCTCAGCTGTATCACCTGGTCACCATATTGCTGTTTCAACTTCTCTTGATTTTTAGCTGAGAACTCAGCTTCTTCTTGCAAGAAGTGGATGATTTGCTGGTCATTCTCAAATACTTGCCAATTGACATCGTTATCCGGCACTGAAGGCCTCACAATCACGTGGATGTTTGGCTGTACCTTGTCTTGTTGAATGTTTTCTACAATGTCAAAGGTTGCCCCCACTGCTGCAAGCCTGTCAGCAGCTTGATTCTCTTTTCTGGGAATGGCCTTGATGCTGAAAGCCTCAAAATCTTCCATGAGGTCCCACACCCTGTTTTTGTAGCATCTGAGTAGATCATTTTTGGCAGCATGCTGTCCCTTGACCTGATTTACAATCAGCTCACTGTCCCCAAACACTTGCAAGTTATTTATTTTTCTCTTTATTGCCCAATGCATCCCTTGCACCAAGGCTTCATATTCAGCAGTGTTATTGGAGCATGCAAATTGAAATCTAAAAGCTGAATAATACTTTACTCCTTGAGGTGAAATAAGCATGGCTCCACCTCCTGCGCCTTGTCTACTCCTTGATCCATCAAAAAACAGTTGCCATACCTCATTGTCATCCTTGTGGCTTGGCTTGGTGATGTTAGGAATAGGTTGACTTTCTTCGTGTATACAATAGACCCCTAGCTCAGATTCTTCTACTTCTTGATAAGGATCAAAAGCATGCACCTTGCTTGCCCATTCATCAAGAGTCAAATCTGGGATACTTCCAACCTTAGTGTCGGCTTCATCAGTGCCAAGGTGATCTTCTTGATCAAATGCTGAGCAATTGGTATTAATATGACTTGGAGTATAGGGCTCAATGTGGAAATCTGCAATAGGTTCCGACCTAATTGTAGCTTTAGTTCCATACCTCGTTCTGAACAGCATGTGTGACCAATCAGCGGACAAATATCCCCCAATCTTGGCAGTAAAGTCCCTTGACAAACAGAGGGAAAAGAGTGGTGGAAGGTCTATGACTGATATATCTTGTAAGACAACAACATTTGGACATGCATGCAAGGTAAGACTCAAATTTTTAATCACTCCAACTTCTGCTATTGCTGTCCCATCCATTTGCACTACTCCCTTAGATGTTATTTCATCTTTGGAGCCCTAGCCGATCAGCTATCTCTGTTTAGGCATTTCTTGAGCTACTTGCCCCGCAGTCTATCATGCGTTATGCACTAGCTGATTTCAATAATTAACGAAACATAGAAAGGGGGCTTGACATTCTACCTTGTTGTGTTCCATGATTTCCTTCAGTGGGCAGCATTTGTAAGCACTTTGTCTTGCCTTTGAACTCGCTGATTTGAAGTTGGCCAATCCTTTATGGCAGCTTGCGGTAGATTTCTTTGGCACGGGATGGATAGGGATTCCCACATAGATATATTGACGTTTGTCTTCTTCATCTGATCAATGATACTGAATGGTGATGAAGGATCTCTCTGCTGTCCCTTGGTTTGCACATTTGCCCCTTGAATATGGGCAGCAACAGCTGGCATTTGATTTGGCCTAGGGGTTGTTTTGTCCGCCTTGTGCATTTGAAACCGGGTTTTGCTTGCCAATCATTTGTGGAGCTGTGGGAGGTTGAGGATTGGCTGGGACTAATGGCTGTTCTTCACCCAAATTTCTCCTTTTTGACCTTGTGTTGGCAGCAACACCCTGAGAAACTATCTGATTCATGCCACAGAAATCCTCTGCTTGCCAATTTACCAACGTGGTATCATTTGGGGCTGATTGCTGTTGGAATGTTTCTTGTTGTTGGCTGTTTTCTTGACTACTCTCACCCTCCACACCAGCACTTGTTACCATTAAAGCTTGGGTTAGAGCACCATTATAGCACATGGATTGATTATGGGGTTCATTACATGGAAAACACCAATCATACTCCGGGCAATGTTGTTTTTGTCTTGGTACTAATGCCTTAGAGGCAGATATGGCATTTGGATTATAGAAATTTGGAATGGTCTATTGGCAGGAGGCCTTGTTTGATTCATATTTGTGGCTGGATTAGGTGGTCTTTGAGGCTGATATGGCTGCCTATTCGGTTGAGCTTGAGGCTGATACGAAGGTCTAAAACCTTGAGCTTGCTGCCTCTTGAGTGTGACCAGCTCATTACCTAAATTTTGCAGTTGCTTCATGACTTCTTGAAGCTCATTTGGGGCACTTGGAGATGAAGTGGAAGCTTCATTTGAACTCTGATTTCTAGGAATGGGAGAAGGAGCTAAGACAGGTGCCTGACTAGTACTTGGGCTCTCTAAGCTTGGATATAATGGCATTGGAGGCCTAGGAGATAGCTTGCCAGCTTGAATCAGACAATTTTCAGCTCTAATGGCAATATTATAAGCAGCAGGGATAGTTGTGCCTCCCATGGATTGAATCAATATAGAAATATCAGAATTTAAAGCTTTAAGGTAGTATAGAAAAGCACCTTCTGCTGTTGGTCTGACTGCTACTGGAATTCTATCCCAAGATCTTTGAAATCTGAAGTTGAAATCAGTTAGCTGCTCATTGGAAGCTCTCTTGATGGTTGTCAGCTGCTCCAAAAGAGACAAGTTGTCTCCCTTCTCTCCGAATTGATTATGAAGTGCAATACACACGGTGATTCCGGTTTTGATAGAGCCGGCTCAAGGCTCTAAACCATTGCAATGCTTTCCCCTTGAATGAAGACGCCAGCAATTTGACAGCTACTTGCATCTCGTCGATCTCATGGATTACACAAATGTTAGCAATGTCCTTGACATGATCGCCAGGAGTGGTCTGATTTTCTCCAGTAAAGTATGGAATGTTCTTCGATCTGCTGCACGGGATTGGATTTTGTGCATTGAGAGCAAGTGGGTGCTTTGCTGTGAAGTTGACATAGGGGTTCACTGGTTGCGCCATTCTGATTGGTCTTAAAATCCTTGTATATTGAAAGAAAGGCCGCTCAGGTGGAGGAGTTGAGAGAGTTCTGTTTGGTGGAGATGGAGACCTTTGAATCCTTCTTCCTCTTTTCCTTCTTCTTGGAGATAGTTGCAGGTATTCAAACAGCACTTCCTCTTCTCCAGCTCTTGATCTTGTGATTCTTCTCATAAGCTTTTAGGGCTGACTGCTGGAACCAGTTGATTCCTCCCCTTGGAGTCGCCAGATATGCAAATAATAGCTCTTTTCAAGCAAGAAAATTGCAGCAGATGCATATCAACCTTGCTGCAAATAGAAATGAGACCTCTGTCCCACCGGGCGTGCCAAAACTGTTAGTGCAAAATCACAGCACCCCTGGGTATTGATCAGGTTTCTAGGTTGATTACTAATATCCAGTGTGATTGCATCAACATTGAATCCTTTCTCCAAGTGTGGGACTTGAAGAGTGAGAAAGGAATCTCCAGAGAAAGGTGGTTCCTATTCCTCTTCAGTGCATACGAAATATGCAGAGGGTTTTCCTCAAAATCTAATCTAATTTGCCAAGGAGACAAAGAAAGAAGATGCATAAAATAAATCTAAGCTAATAGAGGTGATGCACCAAGGAATGAAGAACATATGCTTTGCCAAATTTAACACGAGATCATGTAGATGTAACACAACATCATGCACGAGATAGCAAAAATGCAATGAAAGATCAAGAATGACAAGTAATAAATATGTAAGAGGGTTTAGAAGTAACCACAGACACATATATATATTGCTCAAGGATAGATTCAATACATTGTAATGGCCAAAAGGCAAAAAACGGTGTTACAGTCTATATGGGAGGTTTGAAAACTCCACAAATCTTCTTATGAATAGGAGAGAAGGGAGGGTGTAAAGCGGAAATGTCCCCCCTTAGAAAGAAACCCCTCCTTACAATTTATAGGAAGAATGGGAGAGCAAAGAGAGAGGAATTCGAAATGCCCCAACCACCTCTAGGTTGCATTTGATTCGTCCATCATGGCGGAAGCGGCAGGTTTTGGCAAAGCGGAGGTTTGTCTAACAGAAGCGGCGGGTTGTTTGCTGCATTAAAGTGGTTGTTGAAGCATTACCTATGCTTGTTATTTCGCACCAGAGGCGTTTCTCAATTTTCATCCTCCAAACTGAACCAAAATGCAAGATCGACCTTGGAAACGTGTAGAGAATCTCATAAGCTTTCCGTTGATATCAAGAACGTGCAAATCCGAGCTCTGGATCGAAAGATATGTCGATCTGAAGATTTAGGGCACGGAACAGGTGAAAACGGATTTTGAAATATTTTCCCGCGCACTGCCACTTGGATGCCACGTGGCATGCTCTGATTCGCTGAATAATTCTCTCTCTTCTGCTTTTCGGTGGGCTGTCTTTTGAATTTTCCTTGTGGGCCCTAGCTGGGACACGTGGCACTATCCCATTGGTTCGGATCGGTGCTCGAAAACTCACCCATTGACTTTTTGACTTTTCTCTTGTGAGGACACGTGGCAGCTTCTGATTGGTCCTCGGCTGATTCGGCTCCTACGCGTACTTCGCCTCCATTTGTCCCGGATGTCCCATTTGATTTTGGGCCCTTTGTGCTCATTTCGGCCGGTTCGGGCAGTTCGGGCATTTTTGGCCCGCTTGTCCCACTTTGCTTCGGACTGACTTGACTCTTTTCGGCCGGTTCGGCCGGTTCGGGCATTTCTGGCCCGCGCGTCCCAATTGCTTTTGGGCTCCTTGTACTGTTTTCGCGCGATCCGGCCGGTTCGGGCATTTCGCGTCCATTTGTTCCACTCGTCCCGAATGCTACCCTCTTCAGCAGTTAGCCAATTTTTCTCCTCGGCTGGATCGGCTTTTCGCGCCCGCCGCGTACTTCTGTCCCACTTGTCCCATTTGCTTTGTGGGCCGCCTGGACTCATTTCGGCCGGTTCGGGCGGTTCGCGTACCTTTGTCCCACTCGTCCCACCTTGTGCTGGACCAGGACTTAGCCGATTTTCACAATTTTTACTGGCCCAAACTACTTGCTTTCTGCAACCTTCTCCGCACTTTCTCAAAGCTTGCTCCCTCCTTCTTCGGCCTGGGGAGTTTAGAAAGATTCCTGAAGGGACCCTAGAAACCTGATTTTGCTCTGAATCAGTCATTTTTCTTGGAATTTGGACATCCTGATGCATGTTATCAAATTTACCCGGGGGGGTGAATTTTGGATAACAATTCCTTTTATCATTCTTTACTTATATAGTTTAATTGTATGTCCAAAGCATATTTTACTATTAAACTATAGTTGTGTAGTTAGAGAATGACATCTTTTGCAATTTAACAAGTTTCATTACAATAAGGAGGAAATGTACTATCCCCTTTATCTAACTTATTAATTGATAAAATTAAAAGTACACAACCAGATATAAAGAATACCACCAAGATATCACTACTAATTCGTCATACAAGTACAAAAGAATTCACACCACAAATTGGAGTCCAACTCAAAACCTTTCAATTCATGATGATAAATATACATTTACAAGACTATGCATTTTAGACATTCTGCATGTCAATTAGAATTAAGATCTTAAAAGAAAATCACTTTTCTTTTCCAATATAACTCAAGAATGAATCGAAATTATTTACATAGGATCTAGAATGAAATAAGCCAATGCATCATAAAAAAATTTGCCCTCTTTTATCATTTACGATATCCATCTCGCAAAAATTGCTAACATGGGTTAGTTCAATGAACTGGTCATGATAAGCACTAAGCACTAAAGTGAAGTGCATTCCACTAATTGTTCCATTAAAACAAGTCTAATTTAATGAAAAATTAATATATCATACAAATAAGCATAAGTAATAACAACTTAAAAGAAGTACAATTAAAGAGTATGAATTCACTTTTAAGTAAAGACAATAATATAATCCATGACATCTCGCATTATATCATAAGGTTCAATTGATACTATCAATTACTTTAAAACAAAAACAGGTCTTGTCATCTAATTTTTCATAATTATATAAGAATAGAAGTACACATTTATCTTTACTAAGTAGAAAAGATTTATATGCAAAGCATAGCTCATATTAGGATGATTCACCCTACAACTTAAGCAAGAAGAAGAATCAATACATACTATTCGCCATACCATAATCATCTCGAAAGATAGAACAGGTTTAGAACACACCTAATCGCTTCAATTCAAGGATATCAATATAAGGATTCAACATTAAAGAGACAACATCTAACAAGAATTCCAAATCAATCCATGAAGGGATAGAAAATCCAAATAGTCAACCTGCAAGTCGTAACTAACTACTACATGTTAGAAGATATCATTCAAATATCTTAACCAAACATTCCGCAAATCAAAGCTAGACTCACACAGGGTTAAACTCTTCTCGAATCCATCCAAGAAGGGTTCATAGAAGATAGGGTGCAAAAGATTAAACCTTCCTATACCAAATCCAAAAGAAGTATGACTCAGTCAGGCATGGTAGTCGGTCAAAACAAGTTTACATTCTCTATTCAACAGAACCAACTCAGCTACTCTCTTTCTACACCATTACAACAAATGACTTGTACAAAGTAGACCAAACAATCCACAAAGAAATTTCCATCTCAAAAGAGAATCGAAATACAAATAAGTTCAATCAAATGAAATTATCCAAACAATAGTAAAAATGTCCAATCAATAATTCATTTCATTTATACTATCAAATGAATTACCATTTCTATTTCAAACTTAGAAGTTCTTTAACTAGTTCCCAAGAGAGAACACAAAACCAAACACACAGTTAGAAGAAAGCACACTTCTAGTTTCCATTACAAATATTAACCAACTGGTTTATCTATTTCTGTTCATTTAACACAATTTTGAATTCAAATATCGAAAAAGTACACAATACAAGATGCAAAAACAATATACATGTCTAAGAAAACATATTCTTTTCTCTTTAAAAGACCCGGATATTCCTTTAATGATTCTAACTAAGGATACAAAATTCCAAAACAAGATAAGCTAAACAAGTTGAAGTACTCATGAACTCAAAGAAATGAAATCCCATTTACAAGGCTTCAATAGCCCAATACAAAAGAACAAGTAGTTTTTGATCTAGTTAAGAAAAAACTTAAAGAACCAACCTAAAACTATAGGTAATATAACCTTTCATACAAGACTCTGTGTTCGAGAGTGTTCAAATTCTTCTTTCCAAAAACCCAAAAATCAATTAAAGGATCTGAAGAGAGTAAGAAGATCTAAAACACAAAAAGTCAAGTAAGGTCCTAACGTTACCTCAAGCTTGATTGAAACAAAATTCACAACAAAAGACTTAAACAACTCCATTAAAAGGATGCAACAGAGAAGATGCTCATTTCAACCATTGATCACAAGGAGTATGCATACCGTATTTCCATAAGCCTCAAATCGCATTAACGATTGTTCCAACGAACTCTAGATCAAACCAAACCCACAACAAGATACAGCCGAGTCTATTAATAATTCAAACCATAATATTCAAGCCTTCCACAAGATGCATGTTTGCTCGAGAGAAAAGGAGGGAAGAATATACTTCGTATTCACATGCCCTATCAAGTTCAAAGAAGGCGGTACAATTTCCAAAAATAGAAGTACCACAACCATTCCAACAAGAGGCTATAAGGAGAAGATCTCAAAAGAGATTACCAGATCAACTTCAAACCAAAACTAATCTCTCAAGTCTCTTTTGAGTAGATAGTCCCCAAAAAATTTCAAAGCATTTCAAATCCTTGAATATGAGTAAAACTCTAGCTCAGACTACAAGTACAGAATCAAACACATTAACTCAACTACAAGTTCAAAATATGCAAGTATTGAATACAAGTACAGTGTCAAACATGAAGCTTTGAACAAAAGTTTAGAACAACACAAATCTCCAATACAAGCTCAGAACAAACATGAAGCTCCAATACAAGCTCAAATGAAACAAAATTCTCCAATACAAGTTCAAACAAAACACAAGGCTCCAATACAAGCTCAAACAAAACACAAGGCTCCAATACAAGTTCAAACAAAACACAAGGCTCTAATAAAGGTTCAAAACCACACAAAGCAATGAATGCTAGTTCAAAACAACACCAACCTTGAATACAAGTTTTGAATGAAATACAGAGCTTCAAATACAAGTTTCGCATGCATGTCACCATTAAACTAGCACAGAGAAAGTTTCAAAAAGTTAACATTACTTTGCAATGGATTTACATCTCAAAAACCACAGAGATTCATAAAAACATGAAAGTAATTAACTAGAAAAATCATGAAAACATTTATCTCATGAGAGAATAATTTTTTTAATGAATCATTTAGAAGAAAGCAAGAAATCTTAATGGGTAGAGCCTATCATGCCTAATAGTGCTTATGCCAATTCAAAGGATACCTCTAGTTGAGCTTCCCACTCTTTTTCTTCTCCATAAAATATCAACAACCAAACGAATTTTTCTCCAATGCCTCATATACATTCCTTTGATCGAAAATAGACCAAAGAAACAAAAAATAGCCACAAAGTAGAAGTTGAACTACTGGTTCTAAGAACCAGATAGCTCCATGCAGAGAAAAATTCACGAGACATGCAAGACCAAAAACCTCTCACAAATCCACCTCCTTATTTCTAACACAGGTTACACATAAAAACTAAGGTGCACTAATTCCATTACTCCCAAATCTCCCGCTTATCTCTCCTTGTCACCGCCTCCCAAAACTAGTGAATGGCATTTCCAATTTAACATGCATTTCCATATTTAGTGAAGTTTCCATGTTTGCCTCTACTAAAGTTTACTAACCTTTTCCAAGACTGGATGTACCTCCATACACTAAACCTAATCAAATCAGTTAAATTCCACCTGGAACCATTGCCATAGTGTCATGTGACCCTTAAGTTCCCTTTTTAATAGTTTAGGATAGATTTCCCAAAACTTTGGTTAGTCTCACAATATTTACCTTAGGTCTTAAAAATTTTCCATAGGTAATTTCCACCTTAGGTTAGATAAAATTTACAACCATTAGCATTAGGAATTAGGTTAATATAGCCTAACATTACTTTATTAATCTTCACCCTTATTAATTTAGTGCAAGAGCTTAGGTAGGATGTCATCCTAACAAAATAGAATAAGAAGCTTAGGTTAGATTAAAATCCAATTAAGTAGACATAGCAGGAAGTAGGTGCTCTTACCTAATTCGGGATACTATTAGGATAATCCTTTAGTTTTAGGATTTTGATCCCCTTCATATTCATGAAGCGAGACTATATTTCATTTACGCCATTAACGTCCGAAGAGATCAATCCTAAAGACCCAAGCACAAGAATACACCGAATGAAGACATGTTCATACAAGACCAAATAATTTATAAAATAAAAAGGTTTAGTCTGCTATGTCTCTCAAACTAATGAATTCCAATTTACCATTTAGTCCGTTAAAGAGATTTAAAACATTCCTTGGATCACTAAAATTGATCCAAGGATGAGTCAGTTAAAAGAGATAAGTTTGCAACTCTCAAAATAAAATTGCAACTTATCAATAAGAAGTGAAAATGGATTCTTGCAAGCCATATCATTTTAGTCTAAAGAATCCAAGAGTAGAAATGATTTATCCATAAGAAGCATGATTTTCAACAATCAAGGAAACACACCTAATTCAAGAAAATCACATGCCAATGCTTGTAATGCAAGGAGAAATATAAAAGTTTGTCTAAGGTGTTACATACTTCCCTCCTAAAAATAATCATCATCCCGATGATTATATCATTTTTTATCATTGCATTAAGGATAATCAATTTATTCACTTTCTTAACATATGTTTGCAACAATATCAGAATTTAAAGTTCCTAAAATCAGTATTCACATAGCCATTTATTAAAAATAAATAGTTATCTCGCCCCAAACTAGCGAGACTTATTGACATATAAAGATAAAATTATAAATTTTTATCACCATAGTCAATTCGATCAAATAAATATGGAAAAGTAGTTTTCATATCTTCCAAGTTTTCCCAAGCTTGTACTTTCTTCATTAAGTTGGTCCCACTAGACCTTACATTGACTTATCTCACGATTTCTTAAATGTAACTAGTGAGTTCCCAACACTCGTATGGGTTTAACCACGATTATTCCCGGTCTTGAACCTGCAAGGAATTCCAATTTGACACATGTGATAAATCTAAAACATATTTATTAAGAAAAGAAATATAGAAAACAACATGCATTTGTGACAAAGCAGGAGGTAATGCTAAATGGTAAGCTACGGGATTGATTACTTCAACTATCTCAAAGGGTCCAACATAGCGAGGTGATAACTTAGAAGCCTTGCCAAAAGTTATAGAGATATTTTTCAGTTTAACTGAAGAAATACATTCTCACCAAGTTCAAATTTCTGTCAAACTGCTTTAAATCAACATAACTCTTTTCCTATCTCGCTACTTCTTTCAAGTTCTCATGAATCATTTTAACATGTTGTTCCATTTCCGTAAGGATTTCAGGTCCAATTACCTCTCTATCCTCAATGTTGTCCCAACTAATAGGGTTTTTACATTTTCTTCCATATAATTCCTCAAAAGGCGCCATCTTAAGAGAGGCATGATATTTTTTATTATATGAAAACTCAACTAGTGGAAGGTACTCTTCCCACTTATACTGCTGATCTATACAATACATTCGTAACATATCCTCTAAAAATTGATTAACTCTTTCAATCTATCCATCTGTTTCCGGATGATATGCAAAACTGAAATTCATCTTAGTTCCTAGAGCTACATTAAGTGTTTTCCAAAACCTTGACGTCATTCTAGGATCTCTATCCTATATGATTAATTCAGGTACTCCATGTAATCTGAATTTTTTGTGTACAAATATTTTAGCCAATATAGGAGAATCATCCTTCAGATTACCAGCAATAAAATGTTCTACCTTCATTATTTTATCAACAACTACCAAAATAACATCATTTTTTATTTCTTGACATGGGTAACCCTTGTACAAATTTCATGCTTATCACTTTCCACTTGTACTACGGTATGCTTATGAGGATACAATAAACCGGATGGGTCCATATGTTCCACTTTAACACATTGACATTCAAGGATATGTATCACAAAATCAATAACATATTTTTCACCCCTTTCCAGATATATTGTTGTTTTATATCAACAAACATCTTTGTAATACCAGGTGTCCAAAAAACGTGAATTGTGAAATTCTGCTAATAATTTCTTTCTTAAATCATTTAACAAAGGTATGTATACTCCGTTTTCAAATCTTAAGATTCATTCATTGTCAAAGTGAAAACCTTTATACCTCACATCATTTGGATCTACATCAAGCATTTTATTTACTTACTGAAAGTAAGAATTATATTCCATAACACTTTTTACTTCATCCTTAAACTGAGTTGTCAATGTTATAAGACCATAAATGTGCTTCCTATGACTTAGAGTGTCAACCACTTTGTTTTCCTTACCTTTGATGTAATTGATGTCAAAATCATATTGAGACAAAAACTCTAACCATCTTTTTTGTCTTACATTTAGATTTGGCTGAGTGAAAATATACTTTAGCCCAAGATGATCAGTTTTTAATTCAAAAGGTTTACCAAGCAGGTAATGCCTCCAAACTTGTAGTGCATGAACAATGGCGAAAGCTCTAAATCATGTGGAGCATAATTCAACTCATGTAACTTTAGTTTTCTACTTTCGTAAGCTATGACATGATCATTTTGTAACAAAATACCTCCTATACCTTCACCAGATGCATCTGTTACTACCATAAAGTCTCCATTAGGATCTGGTACCACTAGAATAGGTGCTGAAGTTAACTATTCCTTCAAAGTTCTGAATGCAGATTCACATTTCTCACTCCAAACAAACTTCTTATCCTTCTTTTGTAAAGAAGTTATTGGTGCAACCACCTTAGAAAAATATTTTACAAATTTTCTATAGTAACCAACAAGCCCCATGAAGCTTCTAACTTCATGTACATTATTTGGTGCAAGCCACTTAATTATAACTACAATTTTAGAAGGATCTACAACAATTCCATTCTTACTTATTACATGTCCCAAATAGTGCACTTATGTGTCATAGAAAGAACATTTAGATAGCTTACCATATAACCATATCTTTCTCAAAATTTCCAAAACTATCTTCAAATGCTCATGGTGTTCCTCAATAATTTTAGAATATATGAGAATGTCGTCCAAGAATACGAGCAAAAATTTGTCCAAGTATTCTTGAAAGATATTATTCATTAAATTCATAAATGTTGCAGGTGCATTTGTTAATCCAAAAGGTAAAATCGTGAACTCATAATGTCCATACCTTGTTCTAAAAGTTGTTTTATGAATGTCCTCATCCTTAATCCGTAATTGATGATATCCAAATCGAAGATCTATATTAGAATACACCGATGCTCCATGCATATGATCAAATAGATCATCAATTCTAGGGAGTGGGTATCTATTCTTGATTGTTTCTTTGTTTAACATTTTGTAATCAATGCACACTCTAAGTGTTGCATCCTTCTTTTTCACAAAAATTAAAAGTGCGCCCCAAGGTGAAACACTTAGTCTAATCAAACCTTTAGAAAAAGTTCTTGCAATTGAGCCTTAATATCTACTAATTCTATAGTAGTCATTCGATATGGTGCCTTAAAAATAGGCTCGGTTCTAGGCTTGATCTCAATTGTGAAGTCAAACTCCCTTTTGGGTGGAAGACCTGGTAATTCTTCTAGAAACATGTCACTGAAGTTTCATAACAGCAGATATCATTCCAAGACATCATTGTTCTCTTCAGCTATTTCTACAATTTTTACTACATATAAGGTACAACCTTTATTTTTGGCCTTTTTAAGTTGCATAGCTAATAGTTTTCTAATAGAAATATCACGTTTCACACCTTGAATCTCTGTTGTTTTTTGTAGGTCATCTAAATAACTAATGTGATTTTCAAAACATTCCACTTTAGCCTTATGTTATGCTAACCAATTAAAACCTATGATTACATCATAAGACCCCAAAGGCACAAAATAAAGATCAACTTCAGCTGAAAAACTAGGTAAGTCAAGGACTGATCCAAAAAAGACACATACTAACTATATGAACAACATTGTTTCGATAATGTACACCCATGTTTTATCCATGTTTTCATTTTCTCTTTTTAGTTTTGATGCTAATTTACTAGAAATAAAACATTCAGTAGCTCCGGTATCAAAAAGAATAGTTATAGGTATTACAAATAGCTTACCTGGAACCTCTATGGGTGTGGCCTATTTTTTAGCCTACTTGTTAGCTACTGTAGTGTGTATCTTGTGTTGCTGATTATGATTTTCCTTTTTCAAAGGGAATTGATTTGCATAATGATCTTTTCCATAGTTATAACAGCCTCCTACATGTCCCTTTCAAGGCTCGGATTTATTTCTAGCCTTAGAGTTATCATTTTGACCTCTATAAGACTTATGTCCATTATTATTGTTCTTGAAAAAGTTGTTCCGTGCATTACCAGTAGACTTCTTTGTTGCTAATTTCTTATTAGTATCAGATGAGAACTTACTTTTCATTTTGAATTTCTTCTATGGTCCTTTCTTAGGTGTAAGAGATGATGAAGAGGATTTGGGGATTTTCTTCCTTACTTCCTCCTTATGAGAATAAATTTCTTTCAATTTTTGTTCCTTCCTTATGGCCTTTTCATGTAATGAAATTACTTGTATAATTCAAATCATGAGTAGAAATATAACACCAAATAACAAAATATTCCAGAATAATGATCTCAATATGCAATTATAATAGCTTCGCCACTTCAAGGGGGCAACCTCCAAACCATACAATAATACTCAAATACTCCAATGATGATGAAATACTACCTACAATCCCCTATATATACTATTCATATGTTATGGCCATCATTGAGGCCGACCTACTAAGCATGAGAAAGTATAAATGATATAATAAAATGATATGGTAAGCCAAAAGTCAGCTACTCATATCCTAATACAAGCAATAGGTCAAGGGCATAGCATTACCTTCCCCTTCAAAGCAACATTTTCCCCAATGTTAAGAAGCTCTGGGTGCTTCTGAAAGAATGTCATATCTTCCCATGTTACATCTTCATTGTCCATATTCTTCCATTTGATCAAGTACTCAGTAATAATCCATGTCCTCAATCTTTTAGTGTGTGTTTGAAGGATGCATTCAGGTTCTAAGATGACCCTCCCCTCCTCATCAAGCTCAGGTAACAATTTTTGGGTTGATAATCTCTATCCAATTACTTTTTTAGCAAGAAACATGAAATACTAGATGTATTTTGGTTGATTGTGGAAGTTCTAATTTGTATGCTACAGTACCAATCTTCTGCAATACTTGATAGGGGCCATAATACTTCGGTGAAAGTTTTTATCCTTTTGTTGTTGTTTCAAAGACATTTGCTTATATGGTTGTAACCACACAAAAACCCAATCACCAACTTCAAAATGTCTTTCCATGCATTGTTGATCAACTTATTGCTTCATGCGGTTTTGTGCCATGACCAAGTTCTCCTTGAGACTAGAGAGGACCTCTTGTTGATACTAAATGTGTTCTTCTACTACTCTAACCCATGGTTGTCCTCTCAATGATGATGTGATGGATGGTGGATGGTACCCATAGAGTGCCAAAAAAGGATACATTTTAGATGAAGTATGGAAGGAAGTTTTATACCACCATTCTGCAAGTGGCAACCATTAGACCCATCTTGCTTGTTTATTAGATGTAAAGCAATGGAGATATCCATCCAAACACTTATTTACAACTTCGTTTCCCATCGTGAGGGATGATAAGAAGAGCTACGAGCTAGCTAAGTACCCAAACATGAGAATAAATCAATCCAAAAATGACTAGTAAATATAGGGTCTCAATCACTTACTATAATCTTCGATGTCCCATGAAGCTTCTGAATTGTGTCCATGAAGGCTGTTGCTACCGTGCTTGCAGCAAATGGGTGTGCCAAAGCACAAAATTGATCATATTTGGTGAGTCTATCCACCACAACCATGATGAAATTTTTTTCCATTAGATTTAGGCAATCCTGTGATAAAGTCCATGGAAACCTCTTCCCACCGCTGGCTAGGAATAGATAGAGGTTGTAGAAGACCTAGGGATCAAACTATTTCACCCTTATTTTTTTGACAAACCATGCATTCTGCCACAAATTTTGGACATCCCCTTTGATCCCTTCCCAGAAGAAATCTTGTTTGACTCGATGATAAGTCTTCAAGAATCCAGAGTGCCCCCCCTACTGGAGAAGAGTGAAGCTCAGATAGAATCCTATTTTTAAGAGTGGAATTTTTACATAGGTATAATCTATATTTATACCATAAAGCATCCCCTTTCAATACAAATTTTTCAGGCATGCTTGGATCATTCTAGAGATGATGAATGAGGTTTTGTGTGGTTGGGTCATTTCTCCATTCAGACCTTGCCTCATCTATCCAATCTTCTTGTAATATGGACATGGCACATAACAAGGCTGCAGTTGAGTCATCTTTCTCTAACAATGCATCCACAACTACATTCTCCTTCCTTTTCTTATAGATAATATCAAAATCATATCCCAACATCTTGGAGACTAATTTTTGTTGTTCTTCGATAATAAATGCTACTCCAAGAAGTATTTTAGACTATCATGATTTGTCTTCACTTTAAAGTGTCTTCCTATGAGATATGGTCTCCATTGCTTTATTGCATGAAGTATGGATAGCATTTCCTTCTCATAAGTTGGCTTGGAAAGATTCTTACCTTTGAATTGATGGCTCAAAAAGGCAATAGGACGGCCTTATTGCATGAGAATTTCCCCCATACCCACCCCTGATGCATCACATTCAACAATGAATGTTTTGGAAAAATATGGAGTAGCCAAGACTAGAGTGGTGCACATGGCCTCCTTTAGTTGCTCAAATGCTTTGGTTGCATCCTCACTCCAATGGAAGGATTCCTTCTTTAATAAAGCTGTAAGAGATGCATCTATGCTTCCATAATGCCTTACAAATATTTTGTAATAACTTTGTAAGCCCCAAAATCCTCATAGATTCTTTAGGGTTTTAGAACCTTCCACTTCATCATGGCTTTGATATTATTAGGATCCACTTTAACCCCTTCATAAGAGACAATGTGACCCAAATATTCAACCTCCTTGAGTCCAAAAGAACACTTAGAGGATTTGCATAAAGTTGATGTTGCTCAAGGGTTTTAAAACCTTATTTACATGATACAAATGTTCCTCCCATGTTTTTATATAAATTAGTATATCATCAAAAACAATAAGAAAAACTTCCACAGGAATGACTTAATAATAGAATTCATCAAACTTTGAAATGTAGAAGGTGCATTTGTGAGTCCAAAAGGCATTACCAGGAATTCATAATGTCCTTCATGTGTCTGAAAGGTGGTTTTATGAACATCCTCATCCTTGATTCAGATTTGGTGGTATCTGAATGAAGATCAAGCTTTGTAAAATAAAACAGCACCATGTAACTCATCAAGTAAATAATCAATAATAGGAATAAAAACTTATCTTTGATTGTGTACTTATTAAGTTCCCTATAATCGGGACACATGCGCCACATATATTATTTCTTCCATACCATCACTACTAGAGAAGAATAAGCACTCGATAATGGCATATGATTCCTACTTCTAACATCTCTTGTACAATTTTTTCTATTTCACTCTTTTTGCACATATGGGTTCCTATAACATCTAATGTTATGTGGTTGACTTCACGGTAATAACTAAATAGCATGATCATGATATCTCTTTGGAGGTAATCCCTTTGGTATATTTTCAAAAACAAAAAGTGTGCATCCAACACTTTGCTTGCATATTTGATGGTATAATGTCCTTAGAATGATGATTCTCCAATGAAAAGAGTTGTGCCACAAATCCCTCTCGCACCATTTTTTAGAATTTTGTGCATCTGATGAGAACTTACTATTTGTGGATAATTTTCTCTTAAGCCTCTTAGCTCAAAATTCCTTCCTTCAGAGTGAAATTGCATGAACAAGTCTTGGAAGTTCGTCTCAATGGTTCCCAAAGTGGTAAGCCATTGAACCCGTAACACAATGTCTACTCCCATAGAAATGGCATACATGGGGCTATTTAGTATGTAATCTCCATGGAAATCTTAATGCTATGGAATTTTCTAGAATAAGTAATAGTACCTCCATCAAAGCAATCATTACTTGACATTCAACAATTTGGATAAATGAAATAGTTTAGGCACATCTGCTAACTTATGATTGATAAAGTTGTGAGTACTTCTGAATCAATCAACACCTTTGTGACCCTCTATTTTTGGAAGCTAACCACCTTTAGGGTTTGGGGGGTGCTAATACCTAAAATTGCATGGAATGAGATCATTGGATGAGGATCTCCTGACTCCTACTCTGGCTCAACCAAGACCTCTAAATCTGTATCTTCATTATTCTCTTCATCTTCACTAGGCCCATCAATTTAGAAAAACTTATTTTCAGCACATTTATGTCTAGGTCCAAATTTACTGTCACAATTAAAACATAACCCTTTTTCTCATTTTTCTTCAATTTGTTGAGGTGTCGATCTAACTATCCGAGGGAGTGTTGGGGCCAAGGTGTTATGATCTCTGGTATAAGTGAAATGTTGTCTCCTACTTGAAACAATTTTCTCCTCTACCCTTCTTTCCATAATCATTGAATCAGAAACATTTTGAGTATTAAACATACGCACCTCATGCTCAATGTGATCCTTAAGGCCCCCAAGAAATAGGTCATTCAGATTCTCTTCAGTAATATTTTCCACCCACAGAGAAAGGTTTTGGAAGTGATGAATGTAATCCTTAACAGATCTTGTTTGTCTCAACTTTGCTAATTGGCTGAAGTAATTATCTGACACACTAGAACTGTAGTGTAATTACAACTCTTCAGTGAAGACTATCCATGTAACATTGATACCACTCTTCTTCCTTTGATCACATAACCATTGATACTAGATGAATTGGTGGAGTTCAAGATACAAAGCTGCCATGATCACCTTTTTTCCGATGGAATATAATGCAGTTCAAAGAAATTATCCATTTGGTTGATCCAATTGAGTTGATGCTTTCCATCAAACTTGCGCATATCCACTTTTGGAAACATAGTACAGGCCTGCAAAGTGGTCGTATTTGGATTGTGCACATTCGAAGAACCACTCTAGCTCATGTGTCTATTATGTTGACCTGAGGATCCACCTTGATTGACATAAGTATGATTACCCATCATATGCGTATTGAATTTTTGCATGAAATCCTCCAATCTTTGTCCAATCCTATCCACATCTTCTTTCTTTGGCCACCCTAGATTTGAGGTCTCTCAGGTTAAACTCAAGTTGGCTTATTTTATGGTCTGTCGAAGTAAACCCTAACCCTAAGGAATCTATAGTTATATCTTCTATCTCCAACTCCTCAACTACTATCTCATCCTTTTCTGGTGTTTTACCTGGAGTGATGGGATTCTTTTTTCCTCTTGTGGAAGGCCCCGCCATGATGCCCCAAAATAGTAGGATGTAGGGATCACGGTCAAATTTTAGGGTTTTGGATTTTGATAATAATTCGGCCAAATATAAAAAAAATTGAAGAACAAACCCCAAATAAATTTTGTTTTTCTTTCTGAAAATGTAACGAATTTGAAAAAATTCCACAATTTGCACCCTAGGGAGTGATTTTATGAAAAACACTAAATTCTTAATAACTTTTGAAAAATAAATTTAAAAAGTATAAAATTTTCAGGGAACCTTACTTGAAATATTTCAAAACTCTGGTAAAAATATCTCTCACCAATTCACTTTGTTTCACAATATATGGTGGAAAAAAAAAATTAGGGTTTTGCCCTAATTTTGGCCCAGATCGTAGCTTTGATACCACTTGTAATGAAATTACTTGTATAATTTAGATCATGAGCAGAAATATAACACCAAATAAGATAATATTCCATAATAATGATCTCAATATGCAATTATAATATCTTCGCCACTTCGAGGGGGTAACCTCCAAACCAAACAATAATACTCGGATACTCTAATGATGATGAAATACTACCTACAATCCCTATATATACTATTCATATGTTATGGCCATCACTAAGGCCGACCTACTAAGCATGAGAAAGTATAAATGATATAATAAAATGATATGGTAAGCCACAAGTCGGCTACTCATATCCTAATACAAGCAATAGGTTAAGGCATATCATTTCAACAACCCCTTCCATCGTGGTTGGGTTGTGAACATCCACCTCTCCTCCTATAAGCTGGATTAAATTCCATGATGAATTTGCATATCCTAAACTTATCGTCATTTTGGTACTAAGGTACATACTTAAGGAGTTTAGTAAACCATTCCCAATACTCGATTCTGATTATCTTTCCTTGAGCTAAGTTGGAATTCGGTCATTTTCGATCATAGTAAAGTTGTGGTAGAAACATTGCCTAAAGTAACCTTTAAATTGATCCCATGTGATATTAGTTTCATCAATGTTTAACTCATCCTTACGGCTATCCCACACTTAAGATGCCTCATGGGAAAGTTGATATTCTCCCCATATCACCTTTGTTTCTTCTGAGAAATTTCTTATTGCAAAGTATTTCTCCATTTTGCTAAGCCAATTCTCAGCCCCATCTCCTAATGTGGTGCCATCAAAATTGGGTGGACTTATCCTTTTTATATCATTAGTGAGTTCAGCTGCCAGCCTAGCCTTTTTGTTCTCAGGCTGATCAGGTATGTTCACATTGTTATTATCAACACCTAAATTGGTGTTGTCCTTGAGGTGGCTGATTATTATTACCAGCATCTTCTTCCTCCTCATTTCCCATTACTTGTTGTTTAAGTACAACCAAATGATCTCTTGTGTCCAATAGGGCAACAAGGATCTCATTGAGTTTTTGGGAAATTGCTGCTCCTTCCTCAGGTGGAGGATTATTTGCAACATTTCCTCTTGTTCTAACCATTTTTTTTAACAAGAAAATTTAAGTTTCATCATATTATGGACACAATAGGTCCAAGAGATGCAACCTTCAACTTTGATACCAAGATGTAACATTCCCATTTTAAGACTTTAGAAATAAAGGAATTTTTTTTTGAAACATAATGTTCTCTATTCTAAATAAAACATCATTTAAAACGCACATTCCATGTCAATCAATCTCATAACAGATAACCATATACAACCGTGATGACTTGGTTCCGACCGATCTCTCATGTTGACTTAAAGTATATAATAATTTATGTATACTATGTATACTTGGTTTCCTACCCTATTCCGAGTCTTGAGTGATCCGTTTAAAGAAACTATTTGAATATTTGTTTGCCAATATTCATCCGACATCACGTTACTTTAAACTAGGTAACATAGGACAACACAACCAGCAACTTGTGATACTTTGACCAAATATTTTCAACATACTATTCATGTTACTATTCCTAGACAACATACTCATCAGTTTGGAATACATCATTCACCCCACTCTCTCTTGTTATCTAGAATGGTATTTATGACTACCATTAGTCCACTTTTGAGGTTTGACCCTAGCCTGTGTCAAGTAAAATTATCTATTATAGGAAGACACTCATGATGACTTAGGGTATATGGGCATACTCAAGTGACCTAAGTCAATTGAATGTGCCAAGGTACCTTGAGTCATAGAAAGATACTACCTATCTTAAATATTCTACAAATTTGAACTAGAGCGAAACTATGTTCAAGTCCAAATGTGAGTAGATCTAGATGAAGAAATACGAAAGGGTGTTGCCACATGTCAACCGCAACACTTTGTATCTCTTGAGAGGTCGCAGGACTTCTTGATGGTATAGTCATTGCATTGGCATGTATGAACATCTGATAGAACTGATTAATCAAGATGTACATACCCCCTTAGTGGTCATTATTCATAATTAATATTAGATTAGGATTGATTACAACAACCATGCCTATCCCTAATTCCAACATTCATTAAGTTTTTTATCCATAAATAAGCCTAATTAGCTATGGAGAACTTCATTAATTTAAGTTTGCATTAATGTTAATTAATGTGGCATACAAGCAATTATCCCCAATATAGGACAACAAACATCGGACATTTAATTCTTAATGCAACCTAGCTGTCCAAAGAAGGTGTATCATCCACCTAGATTCAGCTATTGTTTACTTTATAAATGAAGTATAAGATTAAAGATCATAACCACTATTCCTTTTATCATTCTTTACTCATATAGTTTAATTGTATGTCCAAAGCATATTTTATTATTAAACTATAGTTGTGTAGTTAGAGAATGACATCTTTTGCAATTTAACAAGTTTCCTTATAATAAGGGGGAAATGTACTATCCCCTTTATCTAACTTATTAATTGATAAAATTAAAAGTACACAACTAGATATAAAGAATACCACCAAGATATCACTACTAATTCTGTCATACAAGTACAAAAGAATTCACACCACAAATTGGAGTCCAACTCAAAACCTTTCAATTCATGATGATAAATATACATTTACAAGACTATGCATTTCAAACATTTTGCATGTCAATCAGAATTAAGATCTTAAAATAACATCACTTTTATTTTCCAATACAACTCAAGAATGGATCGAAATTCTTTACATAAGATCCAGAATCAAATAAGCCAATGCATCATAAAAATATTTTCCCTCTTTTATCACTTACGATGTACATCTGCAAAAATTGCTCGCACGGGTCAATTCAATGAACTGAGCATGATAAGCACTAAGCATTAAAGTGAAGTGCATTCCACTAATTATTCCATTAAAAAAATATGCTTTAATGAAACAATTAATATATCATACAAATAAGCATAAGTAATAACAACCAGAAAAGAAGTACAATTAAAGAGTCTGAATTCACTTTTAAGAAAAGAGAATAATATAATCCGCAACATCTGCATTATATCATAAGGTGCAATTGATCCTATCAATTACTTTAAAACAAAAATAGGTCTTTTCATCCAATTGTTTCATAATTCTATAAGAATAGAAGTGCACATTTATCTTTACTAAGTAGAAAAAGAGTTATATGCAACATAACTCATATTAGGATGATTCATCCTACAACTTAAGCAAGAAGAAAAATCAATACATAATATTCCCCATACCCTAATCATCTGAAAGACAAAACAGGTTTAGAACACACTTAACTGCTTCAGTTCAAGGATATCAATATAAGGATTCAACATTAAAGAGACAACATCTAACAAGAATCCCAAATCAATCCATGAAGGGATAGAAAATCCAAAGCTTGATCTACTTGTAAGTCTTAACTAACTACTACATGTTAGAAAATATCATTCAAATATTTGAAACAAGCGTTCCACAAATCAAAGCTAGACTCACACAGGGTTAAACTCTTCTCGGATCCATCCAAGAAGGGTTCATAGAAGATATGATGAAAACAAGTAAAATTTCCAATACCATGACTCGATTAGGCATGGAAGTCGGTCAAAACAAGTTTACATTCTCTATTCAATAGAACCAACTCAGCTACTCTCTTTCTACACCATTATAACAAATGTCTTATACAAATTAGACCAAAAAATCCATAACAAAATTTCCATCTTTGAAGAGAATCGAAATACAGAGAAGTTCAATCAAATGAACTTATCCAAACAATAGTAAAAAGGTCCAATCAATAATTCATTTCATTTATAATATCAAATGAATTACCATTTCTATTTCAAACTTAGAAGTTATTTAACTAGTTCCTAAGAGAGAACACAAAACCAAACACACAGTTAGAAGAAATTACACTTCTAGTTTCCCTTACAAATATTAACCAACTAGTTTATCTATTCTTATTCTCTAAACACAAGTTTGAATTAAAATCTCATAACGAAGTACACAATACAGTCCTAAAAACAATATATTGTCCACAAGATAACATATTCTTTTTTCTTTAAAAGACCCAGAGATTCCTTCAATGATTCTAACTAAGGATACAAAATTCCAAAATAGTATAAGCTAAACAAGTTTAGAAGTACTCATGAACTCAAAGAACTGAAATGTTGTTTACAAGGCTTCAACAACTCAATACAAAAGAACAAGTAGTTTGTGATCCAATTAAGAACAAACTTAAAGAACCAACCCTAAACCAGAGGTAATATAACCTTCCATACAAGATTTTGTGTTTGAGAGTGTTCAAATTATTATTTTCATAAAACCCAAAAATCAATTAAAGGATCCGAAGAGAGTAAGAAGATCCAAAACAAAAAATTCAAGCAAGGTACCAAAAATTACCTCAAGCTTGATCAAAACAGAATTCACAACAAAAGACTTACACAACTCCATCAAAAGGATTGCGACAAATAAGATGTTTGTTTCAACCATTGATCACAAGAAGGAGTATGCATATCGTATTTCCATAAGTCTCAAATACTATTAACTACTATTCCAATAAACTCTATATCAAACCAAACCCACAACAAGATACATTTCTAGTCTATTAATACTTCAAACCAAAATAGTCAAGCCTTCCACAAGATGCAGGTTTGCTCAGAGAAAAGGAGGGAAGAATATACTTCGTATTCACATGCCCTATCAAGTTCAAAGAAGGCGGTACAGTTTCCAAAAATAGAAGTACCACAACCATTCCAAAAAGAAGCTACAAGGAGAAGATATCAAAAGAGATTACCAGATCAACTTCAAACCAAAACTAATCTCTCAAGTCTCTTTCAAGTAAACAGTTCCCAAAACAAGTTCAAATCCTTGAATATGAGTAAAAATCCAGCTAAGAATACAAGTACAAAACCAAACACATCAACTCGACTACAAGTTTAGATTACACAAGTATTGAATACAAGTATAGTGTCAAACACGAAGCTTTGAACAAAAGTTCAAAACAACACAAAGCTCCAATACAAGCTTAGAACAAACACGAAGCTCCAATACAAGCTCATAACAAATTCAAGGCTCCAATACAAGTTCAAATGAAACATAAGGCTCCAATAAAGGTTCAAAACCACACAAAGCAACGAATGCCAGTTCAGAACAACACCAGCCTTGAATACAAGTTTTAGAATGAAATATAGAGCTTCAAATACAAGTTTCACATGCATGTCACCATTAAACTAACACAGAGAAAGTTTCTAAAAGATAACATTACTTTGCAATGGATTTACATCCCAAAAACCACAGAGATTCATAAAAACATGAAAGTAATTAACCAGAAAAATCATGCAAACATTTATCTCATGAGAGTAGAATTGTTTTAATGAATCATTTAGAAGAAAGCAAGAAATCTTAATGGGTAGAGCCTATCATGCTTGATAGTTATTTTACCAATTCGAAGGATACTTCCAGCCAAGCTTCCCACTCTTTTTCTTCTCCATGAAATATCAACAACCAAACAAATTTTCTTCCAATGCCTCATATACATTCCTTTGATCGAAAATAGACCAGAGAAACAAAAAATAGCCACAAATTAGAAGTCGAACTGCTAGTTCAAAGAACCAGATAGCTCCATGTAGAGAAAAATTCATGAGACATGCAAGATCAAACAACCTCTCACAAATCTTCCTCCCTTGTTTCCAAGATAGTTTACACACAAAAACTAAGGTCCACTAATGTCATTACTCCCAAATCTCCTGCTTATCTCTCCTTTCCACCGCCTCCTAAAACTAGTGAATTCCATTTCCAATTTAACATGCATTTCCATAGTTAGTGAAGTCTCCACGTATGCCTCCAATAAAGTTTACTAACATTTTCCAAGAATGGTTATACCTCCATACATTAAACTGAATCAAATCAATTAAATTTCATTGGAACCATCGCAATAGTGCCATGCGACCCTTAGGTTCCCTTCTTAATAGTTTAGGATAAATTTCCCAAAACTTAGGTTAGTCTCACAATATTTACGTTAGGTATTAAAAAATTTCCATAGGTAATTTCCACCTTAGGTTAGATAAAATTCACAACCATTAAGGAACCATCCGGATCCCTCCACCTCAAGGAACCAAAGCTCTGGATCAAGAGGACAAGGGCCTCAACCACCTTCACAAGTATTTTGTGAGATGTCATTGCACTTACCAGATTATAGGGGTATTGAAGATGTTACAGAGCATATGCACACGTGTGAATTATTATGGCATGTGAAAGGGATCACTACCCCAGAGTGAAAGGAAAGTCATTTTATAACAACATTATAAGGGCACGTGCATAGTTGGTATCAAAAGTATGACCCCCATCAAACAGTGGTAGACTACACTGCATTAAAGAATGCTTTCCTAGCAGATTTCCATATCGAGAATTTTAACAAAAGAGCATCATCGCCCGAAGGAAATCAAGCAAGAAATGGTAGAGAGTGTGTGGTAGTATGATGAGCATTTCAATAATCTCTTGTCAAAACTATCCTATGACATTCATCCTTCTCAACATGCTCAATGGTTTTTTGGAGGATTGATAACACCATTTAGAAGGGAACTATCACACAAAACTTTCATAGACCCATGCAAAGAATTGGAAGTTTACTGCGTGTTGAGGCTATTTGGAGTGTTGATACTAGTGTTAGCCTTTTTCTAGACGATCAAATTGCAGCAATGGCCAATAAGTTCTAGAATCTGTCTGCAAACTTAGCGCATGAGGTTTGTAGTGGGATTTGGTGTACAAAATTTTAAGTGGAGGGGCATGTAAAGGATAATTTCCCTTGGAAGTCAGTACACACTATATCAGTATAATATGATATTTTGCATGGGGATCATGATGTAAGTAGGTTCCCTATACTAATGCATGCAATCCACAAGAATAATTCTTGTTATTGCATTATCTATACCTCTACGACCCATGATACTAAGGATTATAGACTGATTGATCATATTCATGATGTTATTGATCTTGGTGTGCGCCAAAATACTCTTGGAAGTAGCTCCAAGGATTATGATCATTGCTATGAAGGGAATGTAGATAGAGGAGCGTGTGGAAGAGGTTTTTGTGGAGGATTTCATGGTTGTAGTAACCATAGCAGAGGATGAAGTGAATTCCTATGAGGAACTTGTTATAACTGTGGATCTATAGATCATTACAAGCGTGAGTGTCCTGATCTATTACAATGCGTGCTCGTGGTGTGGGAAGAAACATAAGTATGAAGAGTGTCTAGAGATTTATGAGCATATGAACTAGCAACACCAGAAAGAAAAAGGAAGCTGGGATGGTGAGCATCAAGAAATCTTATTCATAGTGGATGCCAAGAGTGGCGCATGAGTCAGGGCTAGAACCTATATTGGTGATGACACATGTAGAAGCCACGCACGATGACAAGGTTGATTCCAAGATAAAGGACACTATTTTTTAAGAGAGTAAGTTATACATGGGAAGTATACAAATCCTATTCATCATATGGAGGTGTATCAAGAGACTATGGATGTGATTCAGAGTTTGCAAGGGGAGATCCAATGTCTAAAGGAGAAATCAAAGTAGTTAGAGCAAAGGAAGAATGACGAGGCTCAAAGGATGACTGGATAAGGTCAAAAAAGTAAGTAGGATGTTTAGGCAAGATAATATTATTCCCTTGCTAAGAGAATGGGTGAGGAGAAGGTGCCACGTGCCGGACTGAGTCCGAAAGGTAGGTTTTGCATGTAAACCTTCCTCCTCACAACCTTAACTATGATAAGGAGATTACATTGAATACAATTGTTGATGGGTGGCTTCTAAGAAATATCCTCATTGACACAGGAGCAGAGGTCAATGTCCTTACCTTAGATGCATGGCATTAAATGGGAAGACTTGCACTACAACCATCTTTGAATGTGTTGTATATGGAAAACAAGACAACGGCAATTGTAGACACAAAAATTGGGCCACACACTCCTTCACCCCTTGTTAAATAATCAATTTGCACATACTCACCTAACCATGGCCCCTTACACCCCACACTAATATTAATTTAATTAAATTAATCCATGTCCTCACAATATTTATTATTTGATTATCTTAATTAAGATAATTCCCACCCCACCACCTCACCTATACACCTCACCTAGCCACCTCACCCTAAGTCTATTCTTAGTATGTTGCCATAACTAACTAAGACCTAAATAAACCCTAAAAATCAAAGCCTACATCTCCACTAACCACATTCCTGCATAAAAAAGGTAACTCTCACTCTTGCCCAGAGTAATAGAGAGATAGGCGGAAATCATTGTCATGATCTCCCATTTTTAGTCACCCTAGTGAATCTGGCTTAAGCGACACCGATCACCACTTAACCAACACCAATAAACATGGAACCATTGTTGGTTACCTTTTATTCCCTTTTGGTAACCTTATTTTGAGGTTGGCACATTATGAGAGCAAGAAAGGAAACCAGAGCTGCATGCAAGTGAAACAAGGATCCTTTTACGCATCTAGACATTGAGCCATCAAAAGCATCAATAAGAGATCTATTGCATTCACAAGAGCACTGCGGGAAAGCACCACTACAGGACCATACACATATTCTTTGATCAACCACCTCCACCTCTTAGCCATCAAATCCTTAACATGGTAAGCATGGCCATAACCAATATAGTTTATTTCAGTTAGTAATCTTTGTTACTCCTGTTACTCATCTATTATTTGCATGCTTATTTCTTTATCACCCACTTGCCTATAAACCTAAATATCCCTTTAACCATATCACAAAATCACCTATTCTCACCTGTTGTATACTTCTGAGCATACCTAAGATCTCTACAAACCTACCCATTCACTTACCTAAACTTCATTTGACCTCGATCACCCTAGCCATTTAATCTATTTTGAGTTTCTTTTACCCCGACCATCGACACCGCTTATCCATAACCATCGTCGATTCTACTAAAACCGGCATTGACCATACTTAGCCAACATCGATCTCTATGTTTTACACCTTGACCAAGAACAAACCCAACAATTACCATATCCGTTGACCCAAATAACCGAGAATATGACCCCCGACTAGTCCCAGTACCTTAACGTAGACACCTCACCTCTCGGATCCAATTATAGCCTAGCCTATTGTGATTGGATTTTCTTATTATATTTGAATGATATACCTAAATTATATCAACTAAAGTAGTACCTTGTTTATTTCTCACATTAACTTGTTTTAAACGGTGGATTGAAAGCCGTCAGAAGTATCAAACTTCCCGAACTAGCATACACTAGGAGTCCACTATCATATATCATTTAACTATCTTTTTGTGGTCTTTTTTTCTATTATAGGTAGTTCCTCCTATCCAAAATAAATCTCTCACATTCATCTATGGATCAAGAAGTTAGAATGCATGCAACAACCATCAACAGTGACCAGTATTTAACATGTATTCCTCCTTAGCCCTTACCCTTATCTATTTCATCATTTGAAAAGGTAAATAAAATGGTGAAACAACAATGCCCATTAGAGTCTTAAAGGATACGGTTATCACTATTCAAGGGGCTAAGTTCATTGGGGATTTGAAGTCTTGGCACTCACTAAGGCGGATAATTTCCAAACATTACTTAGGTGCCCTTGGTGTTATAAGAACAATGCTGACCTACAATTTAACAAGGGGTATATTAGATTAGAGAACAAGGAATAAAGGGTGATTATCCCTTTAACAAATGGGAAATCATCACGCTATACTGATCCTTTAGGATAGGAATTCCTCAAAAGAATCTATGTGCACTCCATTAGAGATCTAGAGATAATTCATCCCTGAGAGGGGTCATCTAGTTTGAAGACACTTAGTACTTGAGTGATACCATTAGCATGGCATGTGAAAATCAGGTGCATGGGACTTATGAGTTGATTGGGTGACAATCGAGAGGATCTGTAATAATGGTAATGAAGGCATGCTCATTCAAGCACCTTGGAGGGAAGAAGTTACTAAGTTACTCCGGAGGAGCATACCTTGAAATTTTCTTGCTTTGGAAAAGGAGGCTTAGAGGAAGAATGAGGATGAGAGAAGGGAACACTTATTTATAACCTTCTCAGAACTACATCATGCTGGTGGGATACACATACGGAGAGTCTCCTAGAATGGCACAAGGTAAGAATCACATTTTCTATAAATTTCTTTAGGAGCAACACACCCACTATCATATGAGAATACCATGGTAAAAAGACCACCTCATTTCATTTCCAAACATGTGATAAGGCACGGATGGGAAGCAAAAATCTTTACCACCTTCATTATTGGTGCATAAGTTATATTCCACCTTACAAGGATGTGCACACATATGGTATATTCATTCAAAGATGCATCGTCAAATAGGTAATTGGAAAGAGTTGATGGCTGATCTCATTCAAGATTTCGAGTATAGGAGTACTAAGCCATCAGTGGATAAGGTGTTGTAAGTATTCAAGAGTCTTACAATGGGAGATAGTGTTATGGTAGAAGATAGGCTACTAGAATTGCTTGGTGAGTCTTATTTGGAAATGTGTCTCAATGAAGAAGAATTAGAGGAAGTACAACTTCAGTGCACATGCATGAAAAAAGAAAAAGGAAAAATGGTTTATGTAGTAGATGACGAAGAAATGGAAACTTTGGATGTTAACCATTTTGAAGGTACGTGCGAAGTCATAGATAGCATTGATGAGCAGTCATGCACCTACAATGAGCCCTTGAAAACAAAGAAGGTTAACATTAGGATAAAGACATAACCTAAGGAAGCTATCATTTGGGACTATTGGTTGGAAAAAGAGGTTTCAAAGGTCATTGATCTATTGTGAGAGTTCTAGGATTTGTTCCCTCATGGGTATTATGAACTCAAAGGTGTCTACCATTCCTTAGGGAGATGAAGATCAAGTTGAGGGAAGGTGTGCGCTTTGATTCGAGAAGAGGCCTTATTGGATGAATACGAATTTACGCGTATGAGCCAAGGAATAAATAGACAAGATGATAGTATACGGTATCATTGAGGTGTAGAAGAATCATAATGGATAAGCCCAATGGTCATCGAGTATCAATAAGGATGCAAGAATAAGAATCTGTGTGGACTATAGGGACTTAATGCAAGATGTATGTGTCGTCAATCCTTTTCTACCCCCTTTACTAAAGAAATTTTAGAGGAGTAGATGAGTGCGAGATCTACTCTTTAATGGATGGGTTCTTAGGGTCTCACTAAGTTAGGATTGCAAAGGAAGACCAGAAAAAGACAAATTTAACCACTAAATGGGGAATTTTTGCCTACATGATTATGCCTTTTGGATTTAAGAATGCACCTGTTGTTTTCTCGTGCATCATTGTACAAGCATTTCAGGACTTCATCCATAAATTTCTTCAAGTTTACCTGGATGACTAGACTATGTATGGGTTGGTGAAAGACCATTGTGATAACTTGAGGCTGATGTTTGAGAGATGTCAGAAATTAAGGATATCCTTCAACATTAAGAAATTTATCTTTGCTAATCCATTTGGGACCTTGTTAGGACATATTATATGTAAAGAAGGATTACTAGTGGATCCTGCCAAAGTTATAGTTATTAGGGGATTAGGAGAGTCTACTAATCAAAACATAGTGTAAGGATTCCTTGGGCATACGGGGTACTATAGGTAATTCATCAAGGTTTATGCCAAGATCGCCGCTCTCCTTGGAGGAGTTGCTAAAACGTAAGAGTTCCTTTCATTGGGGAGAGGCACAGCAAAGGGCATTTGAAAATTTGAAGGATAGGATTTTCATAACACCCATACTACATTTTCCTTCTTGGGATAAGCCTTTCCATGTGCATGTTGATGCCTCTAGAAAAACTATGGGAGAAGAACTAGCACAACCCAGTGAGGGGATTGTTGATCATCCCTTGTGCTTTGCCAGTAAAATTTTGATGCCAGAGAGAAAAATTACACAACTACTAAGCGTGAGGCACTGTCTATGATCTACGCACTACATAAGTTCGTAGAGAAAGTACCTATTTGCAACACTGTTTATATTCTACAACGACCACATGGCATTGAATTAATTTGTCAACAAGCTTGTTTTAGAAGGGCACATATGCCGTTGGGTCCTATTATTCCAAGAGTTTGAGTTTATGGTGGTTGTAAAACCTAGACAAAGTAATTCAGGACCTGACCACTTATCAAGGATTAACTTAGGGAGGACACACAAAGCATTGAGGATATCATGTCGAAACTTAAGCTGTTTAGGATGCCATACAAGCCCTTAGACTTGGAGGATATCACAATGCTCTTGAAAATAGGTGTGGCACTAGAAAGGATGAAGGCTCTAGAGAGGAAGCAATTAGCAATACACACCACACCCTACATGTTGATTAGTGGAGACCCATATAAGTTAGGTCGTAATGAGGTTCTATGCTGATGCATATTTGAACATGAGCGCATGGCAATTATGGAGCAAGTGTATGGTGGAATTGCAGGAGGAAATTATGTAATAAATGCTACTATGAAGAATATTCTACTTGCGAGGATTTTTGGGAAACCATGTACAAGGATTGTATTGATTTTTGCAAGGTCTATGACCATTTCTAGCACCTTACAAAATTTGGGAAGAGGGAAAAAATTCCCTTATGACCAATAGCTAGTGTTGAACTATTTGAAAAATGGGAAATCAACTTTTTAGGGCCAATTTTTCCATCCGCATAAAGGACTAGTTTGTGGTATATCATTACTTGCATTGATTACTTGACACAATAGGAAGAGGCAGCGCTATGAAAGATTACACTATAACAATAGCTGCTATATTTTTATGGGAGAACATAATTAACAGGTATGGTTTTCCTTTAAGATTAACAATTGATAGGGGTACACACTTTCTCAATGAAATGTTCAAGATTCTGTTATTAGAATTTATGGTGGCCAATACAAGACTACCCCCTTATCACCCATAGGAAAATGGAAATACTAAGGCATTTAAAAAATACTAAGTCACACGTTAACTAAGATCTATGATGTTAGAAGATAGGATTGGGATGACAAAGTATCATTTGTTCTATGGGAATACAGGAAAACCTACAAAAGTTTGAACAAGGCCACACCGATTCAATTGGTATTTGGTGTAGAGGTTGTTTTTCTAGTTGAATTCATGTTACCATCATTGTGTATAGCACGCGTAGGAGGGTTAGATGATGAAAAAGTGTTGAAAGATAGGATTGATAAGATTATGTAGTTAGAAAAAGGAAATAAATTGATAGATGGAGTTAGAAGACATAAAAACCAAGACAAAATGCATGGAATGATCATCATATCAAGAATAAGAAGTTTGAGGTTGGGAAGATGGTGTTGTTGTATGATACCAAGTATTTGTGCCGTCATGGGAAGTTGAAATTCCATTGGTTGGGACCCTACATCATCTTGTACATTCTTGATTTAGGCATTTTCTAGTTACAAGCGCTAGATGAGACGAGATTACCAGGTCATTTCAATGGGAGTAGGTTGAAGCCCTACTATAAATAAGTCTTCTTAGTGTTTGTAAATAAGGTAGTATTGCTGTTAGCTTAGAATTTCCCTTTATATTTTTCTTGTGTTTCCCTTTCTCGTTGTTTGTTCCTTTCTTTTTGTTTTATTTTGTGCCTTGTGCACTGGTAACCACATTATTTTTCCAAGGTTTTGTATGCGCAGAGGACCATGCATCTATTTTAGTGTGGGTTGGAGTAATGTAAAACAAAGTATAAGCTCAGTAATACAAGTTGAGTGAGGCCCGAAGAGAAGGAAGTGTGTACGATTGAGAAAGTGCATGTGGAAATGGTGGATAATGAATTATTGTGTAAAGAAGGTTGTGACAAAGACCATGTAAAAGGATGAAGAGTGTAGGAACAACATGAGGTAGGTGAAGGCAAAAATTAGGTAAACGAAAGAAGAAGTGGCTTTGGTGATGTAGATGCTTGTGTAAGAGTCTTTGGTCGATTGGATTTTTACACGCTGAGAAGGTTATAGAAGGTTTTTCACATAGGGTGTGGTGCATCGGTAAGGGCACTTAAAGTCAACCTAGTGGAAAAATCCACATTTAATGTTAAAGTAAGTTGGTAGGTGGTATAACATTTATTGTTGGAGGGAAGAAAAAACTATAAATATGAGGTCGGGAAAGTCATTATTCTACCTTGTTATTACAAATTTGAAGTGCTCTTACAAACTAGGGAATCTAGAGAGATTTATGTGAAGGAAGAAGAATCCTAGAAATCTAAGGGTGCAACTAGAGTGGATCTGCAAACTAGAAGGAAGGAGCAAACAAGCGTGAGAAAAGGTTGTTTGAAGTGCGTTGTCTTGTGTAAGGTTTTCCTCATTAGGGTTTGGCAGCTAGGGTATGGACATAGAAGGATTTCTTCCAAGAGTTGAGTTTTGAGATTTATCAAAGTGATAGAGAAGAGAAAGGAGTGTTATATTTTAAACCAATAGAAATAATGGCACCAAAGAAGGCAACTGTTTCACCAAATAAACAAAAGGGAAAGGGAAAATAAAAGAAAACCACTACCATCACAAGCTCCAATGAGGAATGGTATGTAGAAATACAATACCCAAATGGAGTGTTGATGGGAAACGAGTGGGTGTCGCACTTGAGACAGATAGCCATGAGTGATTATAACCATCACATGAGCACTACAAAGAAAGAAATGGTGTTGGAGCTAGTTTGTCCAACTAACAAGAGGACACCAGATGGAATGCCAATATACAACGACAAAGTGAAAGTAAGGTTGGAAAAGATAGAACTATTGAATCGTATGAGTTTCCTTACTTTGGCAAGACCGATCACGTTTATCAATGGTTGATGTCGCGTGTGCATGAAGACCATTTCTACTTTGCAGGCCACAAGATGTGCATAACACCGCAATTGATATCCAAGTTCACTAGCCTGAATTGTGAAGGGGAATCCATAGATGATGATCTAAGTGATAAGGAGGCTATCAAGGAGACAGTAGTAGCTTATGACTACAAAAAGGGTTCGTAGTACTTTGACATTGTAGAAATTCTAGACCTTGTTATGAGGATGGCCGCACACTTGGTCACCAAGCTTAATGATCAAGAAATATGGACACAAGTGAATAAGGCATGGTTGAATATATGCCGGAAAATATCATAAGGGACCATCTATAACTTGTCCACCTTTATTGTGGATGAGATCATAAGCAGACACACATGAAGGAGAGAGGATATTATTCGAAACTTCCTCCTCACCATAGTATTTTCAAAGATTAGAGTTCCAGATGGGACAAAGAAATTTTTTTGGGAGTACCCAAAAGATAACTCCTCACCTGTGAAAATTTTTGAGTAGTATACTTTTGAAACCATAATGGTCACTCACAAGGCACGCCTAGAGAAGTGGTATAAACGAATGCGTGACACATTTGGGGAAAAGTGTAGGATCCTAGAGTAGTTGCCCATACTCTTGGATGGAGAAGAAAATTTTGTAGTTTACCAACACTTCTACATTGGAAGGTTCACTTTGACAAATGGGACTAAGAGCCCATGGTGCAAGCTTCCCTTCTCTTTTCAACTGCGTAATACTTCTAGGCAGGGGTCAGCCGGTTCAAGGAGGAATAAATACTAAGGTTTGACCTTAGTGAGGTGGACCAAGAACACCGCGAGCTATGCCAAAATCTCATGTACCATAAGAAGCATGTGTACGTGGAGAAGTATATCTCTCACAAAGTTCAAATGATGAAACCAATAACAATGCCAATGGCCGGAAGGGTTGCAACAAGAGTATATCTATGCATAAGTTTGAAGTTTGAAAAAGGTTCCTATCTAGAGAGTGATGTCTCCATTCTAGAGGACCCCACGGGTTAGAAAATGGAAACATCGAAGAAGAGGGAAAGAGAAGAAGTACGGGGGAGAAAAAGGCACCAAGTTTGCATATCACACAATCGGTTGGCACGTCGAAGCAATTGTGAAGCCTAAGCACTTACGCATGTAGAAATAAGTCCCAGTCAAGGAGAAGACCCCCAAGAAGAGGAACCAGAGCATGAAGAGCCCCTCACCCATTAACAATAACCAAATAAGAGGTCACATGTTAAGGAGAATGAGAAAAAAGAATCTCCTATACTGGAATCACCATTTAGGAAGAAGTAGAAGGTGACGAAGAGGTAGTCTCGGAGGAGATAGAAATCGGATACCTACATTGGAAAAAGGATGATGATGAGTCTCATGAAGGAGATGAAGACCATCTAGTGTATGATATACATGATTTTGAGGAGGAGGGAGATGAAGAGAAGAATGAAAAGAAAGATGAGGAGAATGATGAGGAAGAAGAAAAGGATCAAGGCAAGGGGGTGAGCAAAGAGGTGAGCACCAAAAACCAAAGAACCCAAAGCCTCACCAAGGAGAAAGTGGAGAAATATGTGGAGAGAGAACTAGGGGCATCATGAAGGATTTGGTGGAACAAAAGGTTGAGTGGAGTACAGACGAAATTTTGATGGAGGTGGAAGAAAAAATCATTGGTAAAAGTATGGCAGCATGGGTGGGAATCCCAATTAGGTGGTAAGGTTCCCAAAATCTATGTGAATAGGTGGTAAAGGCATAGTGGTGACACAAGAGCAGGGAATGGGATAAATTAATGATCCTAGTAAAGAAGTATGCACAAATTTTGAAAGCACCATACCAACAGAGTAACTCCTCGTTATGTCATCGTTTGATGAAGAAGGTGCACATCCCAGAACCAGAATATGATATCTTGGGCATTCGAGCCTAACGTAGATGAACCTGATTTTGAGGTAAATTAGAGAGCACCTGATGAAGGTGCCAGAAACAAAAGGAGTAAATCTCTTGGTGAACATTCAACGCTTATCGGATGAGTAGGTGCGTAATGCACTCTACAAGGTTTTAGTTGAAGTTGAGGCTAGACTATTCAGGATAAATGATAGAGTAAGATTCTTGGAGGAGGAATTAGAGAAGAAAAAGGAGGAGCTCATGGAAAAGAGCAAGGACCTAAAGTAAGAGGAGCTGATCAATTCTCAGTTGAGGCATGAGATGAAAGAAGAAAAAGTAAAGGTGTACAAAGTATCCAAGAAGGTGGAGATGATTATGGATGCCATTGTCTTGAAGCATCCTGACTTAGCACCACCCAAGAAAAATTATAAATCATCCTTGCAATATCTAGAGGATATGAATCACATTCTCACAATGGAGAGGAAACCACTTTATTTAGAGTATGTAGAAGAGGCGCATGCATGCTAGGAGAAAGAGGAAAAATAATGTTGTCGAGATTATGGCTCAATACACTAAACTTCTTGTAGAGGTGAAGGCCACCACACAAGTCACTTTGAAGCTACTTATGACAACTACGTTGATAGGGATAGATTGATAAGCATATTGGTTGCCACCCATGAAATGGAACTCAAGGAATTATAAGAGAAAAATAATGGGAATAGAGTGGAAAGAGATAAAATCCTAGCCAACATGGAGAAGAAGTTAGAAGAAATTGAGACCTGTGAGACTCGATCAAGAGTTGATTAAAGGAACTATACCCCCAGATAACCCATGGAGTGGATGCGCTTAATGATTTGAGCAAGAAGCTGGAGAGAATTGTTGAGACGATGAGTACCAAATGGGAAGAGATGAGTTTTGAGGAAGTGAGCACCACTGGTGGATGAACTCTATCGGGAATCTCAGAAAGAGGTCGATGTTTATGAGAAGTAAGAGGAAGAAATATGGAATGATTTCCCTCTCCTCTAATAATAAACAAGTTTCCCATTCTTTCATTCTTTCTCCCAATTCTTCATTCCTTTATTATTTATTTCCAACCATTTTAAGAGCTCACCAGTTTTTATTTTATTGAAGAGTGTTTCGAGGATGGAGAACAAGCATAGTGTGGGGCTATGTTGGGCCCCATAATATTGGCTAAGTATAAGAAGGCATGTGGGTGTGTATGACCTATTTGAAGAACGGTGAGTGGGGTGAAGGCACGCAGGGAAGGGTTACAACAGGGTTTTGTAGAACACATGGCATGTGCACAAGGTGAGACAGGTTTTGGGACTTAGCCATATTCAGAGTTCCAGATGGCACATGAGAAAAGCGTGACCCATCTAGCATGCATAATGGATAAGGTGCCACTGCAGCAAGCAACAGGATCAAAAGGGAATATTCCATGCAAGCAATGTAAGGATCCAAAAGGGCATCATTGAAAGAGTGGAGAACTTGGATCAAAGGAGGAATGCTCTATGGAGGACCACTTAGAAACTTGATAGCCAATCTGTTAACTCGGGAGGAATGGTCATGTGAAGGTAGAAAATCTATATATAGAGGTGCATGAATAGAAGAAGAGAATAATAGAGAAGATATGCGAGAGAGAGAATAGTGCGGTGGAAAAGAGGCAAATATCTGAAGAAATATCATGAAGGATTTTATGGGTTGGGATTAGAGAAAATATAGGAGTGATGGAATATTTAGAGGGATGGGTCTATGTTTATCCTTGTAATATGAAGGACATAGTTTAGTTCTGATGGATGACCTTGCTTTACATTATTATGTGGGTCTGTTATGGCCTCAAGGAATGTAATGTGATTACTGAACTCATTAATATCAATGGAAGGTTCTATTCTGAAGCATATATGTGTTCATGAGCTTAAGTCTAAATGCATTTCCCTTGTGTTCGAATAATTTTTGTATATTGTCTATTATTTATCTTTTATGGATGCATTGATATGATAACTCATCCTAGGTTCTCAGAATGAACACATAGTTCTTTCCCATTATTTTACACTTATGTATCTACCATAGATGATGTATTCTCATAAGACTCACATGAAGGAGAGGCTCAAAGCACCCATGCATGGCTTAGTGAATGCCTAGTACCCACTTGTGTGATAGAATGACACACATGAGATTAGACTGTTGCTCTAAGGGTATAAAAATGACTACATTTGTTCCTGCCCCAAGAAATTCTTTAAATAGGATCAACGTTCACTACCATGACTTCTCTCTTGAGCAAATCGAGTGCCAAGTGTCAATGTGGTATTGCATTGGAAAATTCTTATCCTCTTTGTAAAACCTTCTACTAGCTGTAATGATGCCTCTAGGAATATTCCCTTCCTACAATATCCTTTTATTTTCCTCCAAGGTTTGAGGCTGGCACCTTATCCACTTATCACGCCTAGTCGGGTCCTCACATTTTTCCTCAAGTGACTCCATGATGCCAAATATGGCTAAGTCATTTAAACCCTTATTCTTCCTCCTATGTGTGCCTTGGTTTTACTTAAACTATTCTTAAACCCTATTCTGCACACTTTTCCTTGAGCTCCCTTTTATTTACTTATCATATGTGCACGCCTCTTAGTACTTAGCCAATGTTTAGGGTCAACAATTTTTCTTACATGAAAATGAGATTTTTCAGATCTCTAAAAGAAAACATATAGTAAAAAAACACTTATAATGTGTAGAGGTATGTCTTTTAATACTCCATGTCAAATTTCATCAGATTCGTAATGGGGATTTTGAGTTATTCGAGTTTTTCTAAAACAACCTTCTTGGAAAATGCATTTTGAGACCTCTAGCTTCTTAGGTATCAAGAAAAATATAGTGTCTCCTTCAGATAAATCATAGAAATAATTTTTGAAGAGGATTCCAAGCCTGATCTAGTGTAAAAATTCTCAAGTCATTTGGACATGTTTTTGAAAATATATGAGCATTTTAGTGAAGCAATTTTCTCTCTCCTAGACTGTGTTCTGGATCGATAGGAGTAGAAGATGAAATTCATCTCAAGAATCTTGTTTGATCACCTTTAAATTACTTAACAATACATTTATGATGGTTTCCAAGATCACAGGGTGGTTGAAGGTAAATTTTCATGAAGTTGTAGATAGAAATTCAAGTCCTTGATCTTGTTTAGATAATGCTCCTGGTATAGACTTGGACAAGGTATAAACAGTAGTGAAATTGCTATTTCCAAGGGCTTAAATCCTCCTCACAGGTCATGCATGATATTATTGATCATAATGAACAATATATAATTGAAGGAATAGGTATAATCTTGAGTACACAATACTATTCTAGGGCTACTCAAAGCTCAAAGACACTGGATCAGGTTTGTGGTGAAACATCAGTGTATAATAATCTTGAAGAATCAAAGTTTCAAGGTTATATGTGTTTTCTATCAGTCAATATTTGATGATTTTTTCATGCTTAGTGGATTTAGATGGAATTTCATTCCTTGTTAGTCAAGCTTGTGTTGTTGTAAAGGCTCTTTCATAGAGATAAGAACTCAAGAAAAGTCTCCCATCTCTATCTAAGTGTAATCTTGATCTCAACTGGTAGTGATCCTTTCAAATGAAGGTTGTTAGAGATCAATCATATTCATTCAAAGAACCTATTTTTTTATAAGGTGCCTAAGGTTTGTATCAATACTCCTTATTCAAATGATTAAATATGCAAGCCATTTTCCCTTCTCTCGTAATATAATAGTGGTGTATTATAAGCGAGCTCAAAACATTTGTTGACTTAGAATAGTTGGAAATGAAGTTATTTTGTTCCATGAGCCCATATAAATTCACATCTTCAAATTTCATGTTGATTTGTTAAAGATATTGCATTTTAACCCTTGACTTTATGACCATTAGGATACCCCGAACCTGGAGTTTTGATGGAATTGTTTTATTCATATTGAAAGTTTTCACCCACAATAATTCACTAAATCTTGACCAACTCTCTGAGAGGTCATTTGTAGCTATTTGTAAAAGTAATGGGGTTGATTGGATGAGTGTAGAAGGAGAAATCAATGACCATTTTTTCCCAAAACCATGCTCGGTTGGTTCAACTATAGTAAAGCACGCATTTTCATAATTCCTTGGTCTCAAAACATGAGATAAGTCCTTTGAATGCCAAATTGGTCTCTCTTCAGTATGAATGCATGCTTGGATATCAAGCTGTTCTCGTGAAGTCTCTTCTTCCATCGTACGGGGTCATGAAAAGTTCATTACAAATTTAACCTCTCATATTCCTTTCTAAAATGATGGATATTTCCTCCAAACAATTTGTTTCAAGTGTATAAAACATGTAAAGGGAGTGAACAATGCCTTTTTTGTCATAGTGACTACATGCTTACCATTACCCTCAACCGAGCAATGAATAATGTCTCACGAGCTTCATAACTCAATGCATTATAAATGAAGGTTTGTTTTATTATGTTAAGGATGAATATGTGTAGAAGTAATAAAGTAAACCCTATTTCAACTCAAGGGAATCTTGAAATACACATGTCAACTGTAGAAGTTATAAATCTCTCTCTATTCCTACAAATCTGTGCACCAACTTGAATGGAAGTCAAAAAGACTAGTAAGTGTTTGAAAAACTAAAACATTTCCTCTATGCATGCTCGAGAGAAATGTGAAGAGACAATAACATTGTTTCTTACTCTAAAATGGAATGTAAAAAGTCATAGTATAGATAACTATAGTAGAAGAAGTTGAATAAATGAGAGAGGATGATGGCTCATAGTTCTTGAGAATGCAAGAAGTTGGAAATTTTAGATAGAAGATATCGGGTAAGTGAACTTATTGTTGAGTGGAAGAAAGTGTGTGACAAAGGATACAATAGAAAGAAGGGGTTAATGATGTGTAATAAAATTGGAAAATAAACCGAGATGAGAAAACATGAAGACTATGTGTATACAAAATATAGCGCTAACTAAAACATGATAAATATGTACATGAACCTGGTAAGGCATAACAATAAATTTGACAAATAAGAAGTTTGAGAATAGTTTCAAGAGTGAAAAATGGAGATCAATAATAGAGGTGAATATTTGATGAATACAAGAAGATTGTGAAATGAAGCAGATAATTATTTTCTCAAGGACAACTATGCAAATCAAGTGATTATGAAGAGTCAAGGAAAACAATGAATGTGTTGAGAGAGAGGGTATGAATATAAAAATAGTAAGAGACTAGAAATATCATATGGAAGTGATTTTAAAATACTATAAGCCTATGCACAACAAGTTAAAGACATGCAATAAGGTCGGATACATGATAGATCGAATGAGGTTTACTAGGTGAGTGCTTATCAAATAACTTGGTGAAGAGAAATGATATAAAGATAGATCACAGAGTCAGCTTCAATAATAAGGATGATGGTGATTGTTAGTAGACAACTATAAGAGAACTTGAATGGTCAAATGATTGAGAGATAGTATCAAAACTAGAGAATGAGATGTAATATGAGAAAATGAAAGAATTGTGCTAGTAAGGGATCATGGTCAGTTGTATGAAGCAACACAAAACTAAATGATCAAATGAAAAATTGTAATTGTATTTTCCTAAGTGGGTGCTTGGGTTATAGGGTAAGAGCTCCTTATAAGTTGCAAATTTCCGACTAGCCTAGTGGGTGCTTGGAAACCTTCTCGTGAGTGTTAGATGGTCATGAAGTGGGTGCTCAACCAAATCTGGAAATAATTATATATTAAGAATGGGTGTTCTTAATAAAAGGCCTTGATTTCATGTGGGTTTTCTCCTCCAAGGTTTTTTCCACTATAAATTTGGTTTCATGTATAGTTGTCTTCTTACATGCATCTTGATTTGTGTTCATATTTTGATTGTTAATTCTATTTAAGAATTTTTAGAAGTTGCTAATTTGATCAACACTAATTCACCCCCCTCTCAGAGCTTCGATATCCAATAACCTTGAGCTAGTCATATTTCCCCACCCAAATCAATGGACTACCATAGTCACCGGTGACCCATCTAGGTATTTTTCGACCCTATGAATATGGCCATACCCATCCTCTCTTGAGGATGCAATTTTTGATACTTAAAGATTTCTTGAGATCTTGCCCTCAATTCTTGCTCTTCTTTGTTTCTACTATCATCATCTTGGATCTACTTTGGAGATGTTTTGCATAACCTTTGGAGATTTTTAGTCCTCTCTTTGATTAGCATCATTATTTTTAATACTTGGAGCCCTCATTGTCATCCAATCATTATTATGCATCAGTATTTTAGGTTCATCAACCATCTCAAATCTCCCCCTACATTTTCCATAATCAATATCTCTTTACAGTTCATCACTTGTATCTCTTTTCATCCATCAAACCTTAAATCCCTTCCCATTCACTATTGACCCAACTCGGTCGCCATCAACCCGATTCACTTCTATTTGATATTTTCTCATCTACCCTCCTAATTATATAATTTTTGACCCCATATTCTCTAAGATATTTTAATATTTCCATTATGCACACCTTTTTCTTCATATCTCATTTGCATCATACCCAGTCACTTTTGATCTTCCTTAGTCACCGTGGATTGAAACAACGAGTTATCAATTCTATCATCATATTTATAAGTTTTATTTCACCGTTTTTGTTTCCATAAAATCCAATCTCCTTGCATCTTCTCAACATCATCTTCAGTCTCATATCATCTTTAGATTAGTGCCTTCAAATATTCCTTTTCTGCATCTCTTTTTGGTCTCTACTACCCTATTCGCCCCTGACTATGCCTAATAGTCTTCGGTCATGGTCGACATGCTAGAGTTTGATTTATTTTACCATTTTCTATAACAATATCTACATCTTATCTTATCTAGTTAATTTCATATTCTCTATTTTAGTTTAGATTCTGTTGCATCTTATCTTTTATCCATTATCATATTTTATCTATATTTGATCAAAACGTGGGTTGAAATCCATCCTAGGAATTTTTAAATTCTCAGGATTGACATTGTCAAGCAACACACCATCCTATATACTAATCCTTTTTCATGTTAAATTTCTCTTTATTATGGGTTATCAAGCTCGCTACTAGGAGGATATTTTGTGCCCGTATTCATCACCATATCATCCATAGGTATCCTTAAAACATCAAATTATTGGAGTTACATATTTGATTTGTTACCATTTCACTAACTGAAACAAGAATGAGAAAATTTTATCAACACAAGAAACATCCTAGACCACACTATTATTGTATTAAAAAGATCCAAGAATTGGTTTCACAAAAAAGTGTTATAATTCACCTCTGTAAGACAGAGCATTGATTTGAGATCATGTGAAGGAAAATATCATACCAAAATATACATCAAGAAGTCACATGATATAACCTTGAGTTATCCTCAAGATTACATTACATCAGATAAGTCTCACCATTCATTTGCATCTAAGTTACCTATTAGGAGGAATTCCAACACTTACTTTGAGCCGGAGAAATTTCGACTTATCTTAAGAAAGACAACCCCATATTTCCCGAGGAAGATATCCTTCACCCCTCTCACTTCCTAAAAATATTCCTAGAAGGATTTCTCCTCATTCTCATTCACCTTCACCCACATTTAATGTTTCTTCACCAATCCATTCCTATCATCACCCTTCATTTATACCTCTGCAAACATTTTCACCCTACTTTTCCTCTCCATGTCCTTATTTCTCTTGGATCTCACCACTGATAGAAGAAAATAAATGAACAAATGGGAGATATTTCAATCATATTTTTGATTCAATAAAATATATCCTAAAATCAAGAAAGGAATCCAAGAAAGCTACAATTACTTCAAGGTTGGTGACTGGCCCTTTAAGAGTACATTTTGATGAAGTAATAGAACCATGTCTTGAAATGCCGAGGTAGAAATGAATCTAGCACACTATGGCTAAGAATAATCCCCATAAGATAATCCACTCCTCAAGGGGATGTGCACAATTTGAAATAATCAATCTCAAGGATGATTGAAAGGGTGGAAAAGGGAAATAAGACTAAGGAATAACTAGAAAACCATGTTCATGCACTTTCTTCCTACATCACAACATTTCTAAATTTATATACTTATACTTATTATCTAGCTCAATCTATCTCCCCACTTAGATAATGACTTAAAAAAGTGGAAGAGATTTAAAAATTTAACAAGAAAGGGAGAATCATTGAATCATGAGTTGAAATTATTCTGAATATTGGTTGCAATTTCATACAAAAAAATCAACAAGGTGTATGAATACGTGGAAATAGTGACTCGATAATCAAGAGAATCATGGAGGCATGCATTTATTCAAAATTTCAAGTCTATATCCATCTCAAATTAGAACATCCTTATTTCTAAAGGACTCTTCCTATTATTCGAAGGAGTTATTTCAAAGAAAAGGGAGAGAACCATTGAATATAGAATCAAGACCCTTAAGGAAACAATGGATAATATTTTTCCTCTATTATAAAATAATAACATGTTGAAATCAAAATTGGTGTGGATTTATGAGACATGGGTTGTTCACCACTTGATGATAGTAATATTGAGATGAGAATAGTGGAGGAGTTCAATGAAATTTTTGTTAAAAGGATTAGAGATCAACTATTAGACCCTCACAATGTTTTTGTGGACTCAATGAATAGGATGGCCAAAATATACAACACTATCTTAGCAGTAACCAAGGACCTTCTGAATTTGTATGAGAAAGGTAAGAATATTTTGGAAGTGACATATTCATGGGTCAATGTTTTAGAAAACATTGTGATTCCATGATAAGGTGAAGTCTAAGATGTGGTCACATGATTTCAACTGAATGTGTATAATATCAATTTTCCTCCAATGCATAGTATCTAGGGTCCTTCTAGATCTCCACCTATGTGTTGTGTCTTCTCTATGAAGAAATCACTTATTTTTGAAAAAGTGAATTGTTTCACTTAAGTGATTTCTATTTCTTTTCCGAGGTTACAATTTTTCTCATTTTGTCTTATCTCACTTAAGTGACTTTCTATTCCTTCATTGTAAAAGTACTTTTCTTAAAATAAGGAAAAGTAACTTAAATACATAATATTAAAATTCACATAGGGAGATGAAAGGTCATGTAAGGAGACTATAGATTTGGATGACCTCTCCATTCTAAAATGATCATTTTTCTCTCTCAATAACATGATGTAATTCTTCTATTTTTACTTAGATTTTTTCCTCCGTTATCCTCCTTTTCACTTAGTGGAATGTATGCCAATTTTTAAAAAAACATAAGGATTATGTACCTTTTGAAATGGAAAGAAAATAATCAATTTAACCTCTTATCAATCTCTATTATTGTGTCATACTCTTTATAATCTGCATATGTTTTATGTCTTCTTATTGGAACTAGAAAAAAATTACAATTATAGTTAATGAAATCTAATTTCAGTTCATTAACATAATTATCTTCCCAATTTTTCTATCCTCACCTACTCATATTTCCATTTCTCTTACAGAGATTGTTGTATCCACAACAAGGATCTTTGTACATTCCCCATTCTTTGACCACCCCAAGAGATAGTTTAGAGTATATTTTTTTCCAGCCTTTAATAAACAGGATCACGCCCCATCCTAAAGTAGAGGGACTTAGTCCAATGATCATGGACGAAATATACATTTTTTCCTTGAAGAAATATTTTCACCAATAGTTTTTAGAACCCATCATGGGGAAAATTTTGGTATCCTGCACCCTATCGATCCACAAAATCCTAAAAAATCAAATATTCCAAAACCCATAAAAATAATAAATTCTAAAACCCAAAATATTTTTATGCCTACCTTTTCTCTGCTTACAAATTATAATTTCCAGAAATGCTCTAGAATTGTAAACTAATATTCTTATTTTGGAAAACACTCAAGAGATATCATATCATATTTAAGAAATTGTATTTAGAACAACCAAGTAACTAACATTCACTATCATACTACTATAAGAGATTAGATGGAGAAGGATATCATGTTGAAACATTAGAGAGATTGCATCACATTGAAAGAAAGAAAAAATACCAAAGGAGATCATATAATAAAAAATAGTGAATAGAATATACACCCATGGTAATAGAGTAGGTGATATCATAGATCCAAATTTAAAACTACAACAATAAGCTAATTTTATATTTTCTCCTATAATATTTCATAGGAAACCTACTGAAATTATTTCGGAATATCTAGTTGAAGAACCTACGAGTTAGTCTTGTTTCATCCCCTATCCATCCACCACCACTAAGTATTCTTCCTCTAGAAATGGCTACACCAGTATCTTGGGGTCATAGAACCAGACTGTTGGCTCTATCTCCTCCCAAGTATGAGCTATCTAAAGGATTAAGGAAGAAATTTCAAAATTCAGAAGAGATAGAAAACAACATCTAGATGAACATATTTCTTTTTTCACAATGTATGACATATTAGGATTTGAACATGAAGATGTATTTGTTAGATTGTTTTTGAATCTTTACAAGATGCCACCTTTGTAGGTTGGCTTTATCAATTTCCTAAAAGGTCAATCATAAATTGGGATCAAATGAAGGAAAATTTTGAATCTAGATTTAAACCAGATAAATATTCCCATGTTCTACTTTCCTAGTGGTCAAAAATTAAAAAGGAACCTCAAGAAGCTATGAGGTACTTTGTATATAAATTCAAAAATCTGATCAATAAAATTCCCGAGGCTACTAGGCCTACCCAAGATAATCTCTGGGGTTCTTCAAAAATTCTCAATTACCTAAAGTTGCATTTATCTTGAGAAGGAATTAGTTTACTACTTTACATGAAGCTCAAGACCTTACAATAGAGGTAGAGGATGATCGATCATGTGCGGAAAAATAGGAAGAGGATCAAATAAAGATACTGAGTCAAATTTATAGCTCAAGTAACTATTGATCCATTGTTGCAAAAGTTGGCTAATGATCTAATTTCTCTAAAGAAATAACTTTAACAAAGTGATTCCTACAAGGATGTACCTAGGAAGAAGTTTCAAAATAGGAAAAGGATTGATGGTGTCTCATAAATACTTTCTTTAGAAGATCCTCTTATAAATGTAGCTTGTGAAGCTAAAAATTATGGTCATTAAGAAGAAATTTTAGAATCGGAGAAGAATAAGAGAAAGGAATCATCTTATAGAATAAAGAAGTTTAAGATGCTCACATAGAATATTGTGAATATTCTTGAGATGATGAATATGATGAAGCCATGGAAAATATGAATATATATTTGTATGATATGTTCACCCTTTCACATTCATAGAAATAATCCCCTTCCACTACTTTTAAAAGAATAATTATTTAGATCCTCAAATGAAGACTCTACAAAATATAATAATCAATATTGTATCTATGCTACACATTTCCATGGATTATAATAAAAATAATCCCAATTCCACCGCAACTAAATATACATTCTCTTCTCTAAGAAAGTCATCTATGTCCACCTTAATTAAAACTTCTACTAAATTTACATCTCCTTCTCTAAGTAATTCATCCATTTCGCCTTAGTTAAAAATTCTACTAAATTTGTAGCTCCCTTCACTCCCAAATTAATATCTACCTCCAAAATGGAAACAACATATGAAATTTCAACTTTCACCTAATTTGATATCATTGACCATGTTAATAAATCCAAAGTACAAATTTGAGAATCGAATAATCGCAAACCCATCTAGAGTAGTTTGATAAACTAGTTCGATTCATTGAAAATGGTAAAAGCGAGTCTAATTTAACTTTGTCCACATGTAATGGATTGATACATATTCCTCCCTCACCTTCATCCGAAAACCTTATAATTTCTATTCAATCTACCTTAGGTAAGGTGGAAACTTTTTACTATTATTTTCTCTTTGGAGCCAACAAGATAAACAATTGTATCATTGACTCCAGTTCTATGAGAACATCATACCCACTAAGGTTTTAAATGATCTTAGTATCAATTTGAACCACACACATGACCATTTCTATTCCATAGAAACCAAAGAGGTTCATTTTGTTGGTTTTATTCCTAATTTTCTTTTTCCATTTTTCCAAATAAGATGGTAAATATAACCATACTAATCGTGAACATTTCTACTTGTTATAAAAATTTACTATTAGTGCAATTTCACACACCCCTAAAATGACCTATGGATATGCTTTTCTAATGCAATGTCATTTGGTGTGAATGCACAATATTGAGCTTTCCCAGAGTGTGGAACATTTGCAAATGGGGAAAGCTCTCCAAAGAAGGTTGGCTCCTCTTCCTAAACTACCTACCACAAGCTATTCTAGTGCAATAAATCTAATCTAATCCTCATCTAACTATATCAAGGAGATAGAGAGAGAGAATAGAGGGAAAAATAGAGCCTACACTAAAACGGTGATACACCAGAGAAGGAAAATGTTGAACATCTATAAAAAATTCCATGGAAACAAAGAGAGGTGACAAATGGAATGAATGGGCAAGTGCATCAAAAAACCAAGGATGGATTTCACACAATTTTTTTCAAAAATCCATGAACATAGCTCTAAAACCTGTAATGAACATCCAAACATGCACAAATACCTACAATGAAGAGAGGTAAGAAGAAAACAAGCAAAAATGAGAAAGGATGGACAAATGCATCATAAAACACGTTTTTATTGCTCCAGAAGTTTGCACAAAACATCATTTCATGGGTAAGAGGAAAAAATGTTATTATAGAGTAGGGGAGAAGGTTCAAACTACATTTTCTACCTTGGGGAATAAAATAAAGGAGAGGCGAGAGAAGAATGATGGACCACCTTTACAAAATGAGCCAAAAGCGGCTTTTAACCATCAAGCAGAATGAAAGAAAGGTGAAAATGTGGGAAAATGTGATTTGAGATCTCCAACCACCAAAAAGATTCATTAAAATAGAAAGGGTACCTCTGTAAATCCACTTCCCAATGCATTCGAGCTGCATAGGACAAGAAATTTCCCATACCTCATTAAATATGGTAGATGGAAATCTATTTTTTTGCCTTTTCCAGTGCCAGAGACGTTTTTCCAATTTTCTCCCATGAATATTCACCAAAATCCAAAATTGAGGGGTCCAACATGTGGATAATTTCACCATCTTTCCATTGATACAAAAATCAAGAAAATCCAAGCTCAAAAGTGCTAAAGATATGGCCCTCACGAAGGTTTAGGGTAAAAATGGTGAAAAGCAGTCAAAATTGGGTCGGGGTCAAACTTTAAAATTTTCCCTTTTGGAAAATTTTCCCAAAAAAATCCATGCCTCCACCACTCCAAGACACATGGCATCTCCTTGTCACTTGGTGGGAATGCGCTCCATTTTTTACCTTTGCGCCTTTTCATCACTTTGGCAAATTTTACCAAATTCTCCCATCGGCCCGACCTCCACCGCTGATGTGGCCACATGGCACCATTCGATTGGTCGATGGGGCCACGGGTTCAATGCACACCTTTAAGTTTTTGTGCCAAAAGGAAAAAAATTCAACTTTCCTCCAACCCCCACCTTGGTGCTGCTGATGAGGACACGTGGCACCTCCTAGTTTGATGCAAGGGCCTTAACCAAATTTTTTCCATTCCTTTTGTGGGCCCTTGGGTGAACTTATTCCTTTTTCCTTTTATCCAAAAGGGCTAAGTGCCAAAAAATACCCTTGATGCCCATTCTTTGAGACACATGTCGGCTTCTCTTTGGCTGCGGCTTGCTTGCCTGGGAAAATTTCCCCTTCAAACTCCGCCAAGCCATAACTTGCAAAATACGAGTTAGGAGGACTTCTTTACCTTTCGGAAAGGGGAAGAAAAATCCTATCTCGATGAAGCTATTTCTAGAATCTTTTGAGTCTCTTGTCAATGTTTAAAAATTGAAGTTAAATCACAAGGAAAGAATGAAGGCAAGTTATCCAAAATAAGTAGGGGATCATTTTGGATAATAATTTTGGCGACTTAGAGGGGTCATCTTCCTACTAGATGAATGATTAGTGGCCTTTAAAGCATCCATTGGGCATGGAGTCAAATCTTGATAAATTGATTATGATTTGAACTACGAAAATATGACCTCTGAGCCACTTGGAAACCTACTAAAACTTGGAGTTGATCCTCACCAAAAGCACTTTGAAATAGACCATGCAAGAGAAACCAAAACAATACCAAACAACTATGTACAAAATTGGAAATCATACATACCCTAAATGGGATAAGTAGAGTGTGTACAAGCAATTCTTCTGCTGAAATCAAACCTACCTACTCTAGTCTAACTAGAAGCAAAGGTAAGCTAAACAAACCCTACAACTGGTTGTGCAAAATAGCTTCCTTTCTTCAAAATGGGCAGCCATGTAATTGATTTGGAGTTGATCATGGCTGTTAGGATGAGTGGAAAATCAACAAGAATCTAGTATTCTACCCAAATCAGCAAGGTGTCAATTGAAAACAAATCCAATACCTCTTTTAGTTGCTCTACATTTGGATTGAAGAGGTATGGCAGCTGATCCTTGGTACTTTATAGCTCATCCTCATGCTTAGAAGCAAACATGACTGGTTGTGGCTTCTCCTTTGGCTCCAATGAAGCCAAATACCTTATTGGGCAAGGTATGATCCATTTGATATGCCCATAGCTCTGATTTTCAACTCCAAAAATGGAGTCTTCTTGTAGACCCTCTTGAATGGATGGTGTGGAAGCAATGGTAGAACTTTTCTGCCCTTTCTCTTCCTCCAATGAAGAACATGGAAGATTTAAATCTTCCAATCTTGATTCCAAAGAGATCCTATAAGATGCGAGGCTACTACAATTGAAATTTTTCTTCATGATAGCAGGTTCTTGTGTTTGGAAGGTGGATGAAGGAGGAGAAAATGGTGTGATTTCAACCAGTTCTTCTCCATCAAAATAGTCCTCCAAATCTGACAGATAAACTGTCTCATTGCTTTCCTGCTGCAAATGTTCAACTTCCTCCATGGTGTTCTCTTGATCTACAACTTGCTCACCATGGTTTCCTTCATCTTCAATCATTGAGTTTGAAAGATAAAACTCTTATTTAACACTAGAACTTGAGAGAGATGAAGTGGAAGGAAGAACTGAAGGTTCTTCTATAGCCTGTTTTGTGCTCAAGGCTTTTGGATTTGCACTTTTCTCCTCCACAACTGGAATGTGCTCCTCTTATTTTGGATTTGGAGTAGCTTCTCCTTCTTCTGCTACTTGAAAAGCATATTTCTCTTGAATGACCTCTTCCTCTAGCATGAAGTATGTAAGATTAAACTCTTCAATCTGCTCTCAGAGGATAAGTTGAGACTACAAGATCTCTTTTAGAGATTTCCTCTTTCATGGCTGATTGTGTAACTTCTATTGGATCAACATCTTCTTCAAGTAGAGTGCTAACATGGACACTACATTTTGAGAAAATTCATTACTAATCAACTTCTTCTTTTTCTCTTCTTCTACTCATGTAACAAAATCAGCCCTAACCACCACTTGTTCTTCAATCTTTACCTCCTTTGTAGGCTTAACCAGCTAGGGGATCTTTGTAATCCCAAATTTGGCAGCCCAAATCTTCAAGTTTTCTATTATTTCTTCTCTGTTGGGATCCACTTCTTGCTTCCATTAAGCGATATCTTGATTATCTTCCCAACATGGATTTGGGAATACAAGAGGAGGGGTGGGTTGGAGTTCAATTGATTTTGTAATTTTTGTGGTGTTGGAGGAGGTAGAAACTCTTGTTCTCTTGGAGTGGAACGTATTTCTTTTATCTCTTGTGGAATGGATGACTCTTTGGAAGGGAAGAGGATATAAGAATTGAGATGGGTGGTGGAAGACTAGGGGATGGAGAAATGGAATCAACACTTGGGGAAGAATGGAATGGATTTGGAATTTGGCATTCAAAATGAGATGGTGTTGCTTGAGGAATGGAAAGAGAAACACTAGATGATGGTGTAGAACTTACCCATTGACAAGGTTTCTCAACACCAAGTTTATAGGCCTTTATCTCCAGTGTCCATTGTGCAAGTTGGGGTAACATCTCAATCATGAAGTCTAGCTTCTCCTAAGGGCTGAAGTGTCTTGGAATAGGGCCTCCTAATGGATAGGGTGCTATGAAACCAATATGAAATGCCTTCATTTGTGCTTGAGCCCTTCATTGCACCATGCCAACCTCCATTTTTTGGATTTTCTGCAACAAACCAACATCTTGCATTTGATTGTCTTCATTGTATGCATACCCCTGCTCTTGGAAAGATCCATAGCCAAATTGATTTTGGCATTGCTCATATGGATATGCATACTGATTTTGAATTTGATCAAAATGCTGATCTGGAGGATTTGAAAAACATGTTGGAGGTGGGAAACATTGCTATTATTGTAAATGTGAATTCCATGATGGAAATGAAGTCATGATTGCACAACTTCATGGAATGGAAAGAAGATGGAAGGAAGAATGGATAAAAAATGAATGAAATGAATGGAAAGAGGGTCTACAACTTCAGAGATGGATTGTTGACTAGATGGAGTCACGAGATGTGTTTGTAATTTCCTCTAAAGGCTAAAATCTTCACGGGAACACATTAACTTGCAAAAATGAAGTGGAAGACCGCTAAGGTCCCACCGAGCATGCCAAAAATGTTAGTGTAAATTCACAAAGCACCCCCAAAATTACCTATGGGTCTCTTTTTTCTAAGGAAATTTCATTTGGTGTGAATGCACAACATTGAGCTTTCCCAAAGTGTGGAACCTTTGCAAATGGGGAAAGATCTCCAGAGAAGGCTGATTCTTCATCCTAAACTACCTACCACAAGATATTCTAGTGCGGGTAAGCAAATATAATCCTAATCCAACTATGCCAAGGAGATAGAGAGAGAGAGAGAGAGAGAGAGAGAGAAAATAGGGAAAAATAGAGCCTACACTAAAATGGTGATACACGAGAGAAGGAAAATGTTGAACATCTATCAAAAATGCCATGGAAACAAAGAGAGGCGAGCAATGGAAAGGATGGACAAGTGCATCGAGAAAACCAAGGCTGGATTTCACATAAATTTTTTTCCAAAACTACATGAACAAAGCTTCAAAACCTGTAATGAACATCCAAACATGCACAAATACCAGTAATGAAGAGAGGCAAGAAGAAAACAAGCAAAAATGAGCACGAGATGGACACATGCATCACAAAACATGTTTTTATTGCTCCAGAGAAGTTTGCACAAAACATCATTTCATGGGTAAGAGGAAAAAAATTCCATTACATAGTAGGGGAGGAGGTTCAAACTCCATTTTGACCATCAGAAGAAAATAAGGGAGAGGTAGAGAAGAATGATGAAACACCTTTACAAAATGAGCCAAAACTAGCTTTTAACCATTGAACAAAATGAAAGAAAGGTGAAAACATGGGAAAATCTGATTTGAGATCTCTAACCACCAACAAGATTCATTAAAATGGCAAGGGAACCTTTGCAAATCCACTTCCCAACACATTCGAGCCCGAGGACAAGAAATTTCCCATACCTCATTAAATCTAGTAGATGGAAATCTGATTTTTTGCCTTTTCCAGTGCCAGAGACGTTTTTCCAATTTTCTCCCATGAATCTTCACCAAAATCAAAAATTTAGGGGTCTAACGTGTGAATAATTTCACCCTGATTTCCATTGATACCAAATTTGAGAAAATCCAAGGTGCAGTGTGAAAGATATGGCCCTCTAAAGGTTTAGGGAAAAAATGGTGAAAAACATAGTCAAAATTGGGTCAGTGGGGGAAAACTTTAAAATTTACCCTTTTGGAAACTTTTCCCAAAAAACTTCACTCCTCCACCGCTTTGAGACACATGTCATCTCCTTATCACTTGGTGGGAATGCGTTCCATTTTTACCTTTGCACATTTTCATCACTTTGGCAAATTTTACCAAATTCTCCAACTGGCCCGACCTCCTCCACTAATGTGGCCACGTGGTGCCATTCAATTGGTCGATGGGGCCATGGGTTCAATGCACGCCTTTAATTTTTTTTGTCAAAAGGAAAAAACTTCAACTTTCCTTTGACCCCCACCTTGGCGCTACTGACAAGGATACATGGCACCTCCTGGTTCGATGCAGGGGCCTTAACCACTTTTTTCCATTCCTTTCGCGGGCCTGCAGGAAAACTTATTCCTTTTTACCTTTTAGCCAAAAGGGATAAGTTCCAAAAACTCCCCCCGATGCCCGCCACTGAGACATGTGTCATCTTCTCATTGGCTATGGGCCTGCCCTAGGAAAATTTCCCCTCTAAACTCCACCGATCCATAACTTGAAAAATACAAGGAGTTAGGAGGACTTCTTTACCTTTCTAGAAAGGGGAAGAAAAATCATATCTCATGAAGCTATTTCCAAAATATTTTGAGTGATTGAAATGTGTTAAAATTTAATTTTAAGCACAAGGAAGGAAATAATGAAGGTAAGTTAGCCAAAATAAGTAGGGGGATCATTTTGGATAATAGTTACTAAGTAGAAGATTCTATTGGGATGTAGGTGGTGAAATATATATGGGTTAGTATTATGTTACTATTCTTGTAAGGGTTCAAATGAAAAATATTCTTCCAAAGAGGAATATGAAGTACATGGTTAAAAATCAGATGACCCATGAGATGTTATTTATTATAAAGATAGAGAGATGGGAGACTACTTTCTAACCATGAAAAATTTGAAGATTTGCTAGCCAAATTTTGGAATAGGAAGAATATAAACTATGGAATTTGTGAGATTGGACTACAAGGATCAAATGGAAGAACGTGCAAATCAAAAAAATTTCACTCCAAAGAAATCAAACATGCTCTAAGTAATCAACAAGAGTTTAATCAAACAAAAATAACCATGCATAAGGGAAAATAGTCTACTATTCTCATAGATAAAAAGAGGGTACATATGGGAGTGTTGTGTAACTCCCATTCCTAGACAATCATTCTCCCATGAGGAGAAAAGGAGTTACAATTCCCAAGATGGAATGTAACTCTTGTATGATGTCAATGACACATATGATAATGACATATTCTATGATGGAATCTATCATATGTCATATAAACCCTAAATACCTATGACCTTACCTAAGTTATATGACTCACCATGTGTGAGGTGTAAAATTCCCCTAGATTCCAAGAAATATACTTAACACCAACACCCCCCTTCATTTAAGCTAGGGTAGAGGCAAGAAAGCAAGAAAAAGGAAGATAACTCCCTAGACAACTAAGAAAGATGCATCATATGGGTCCTGAAAACTAAATTCCTAATGAGGTACCCATGTAAAACCTACACTCTTTCTATAAAATAAGAAGAGGAGAAGAGGACTTTAAATCTTGAAGAATATCGGCATTGTAGATGACCTCACCCCATGAAGAGAGCACACATGAATGAACTTGGCTTCAGTGAAGGGCTTGGTAAAAATGTATACAACCTGAGTAGAATTCTAGAAATAAGGCAAGTTGATGATTTATCCATGAAAAAAATCTCATATGAAGTACATGTGGATCTCAATATGCTTTATCTGCTGATGCTGAACCAAATTTTGGAAAATCAAGATGGTGCTCATGTTTTCATAGTAAATAATAGCATGCCACCAAAAGTGAATACCAAACTTTATCAGAATCCCCTACAACCAAAAAAATTCCATGGAACAGTTGGATACTCCCCTGTATTCTTCTTTTGTAAAAGATATCACAATCACATTTTGACTCCTTTTCAACTAAATGATAGGACCCAAATAGAGAGATAAATTATAGCCTAATGTAGAATTTCATTGATCGAGATCACTGGCCCAATCCTAATATGTTAATCCAACTAGATAAATATTTGTCCCTCCTAAGTAGTGAATACTTTTGGTATGAGTGACATGAACATAATTAAAGATATATTTTAATGTTATCTAGTGTAGCTCATGAGGGTCCTACATAAATATTGACATGATCCCCAAAACATATGAAAGAGTTGGCCAAGTTTGACTAAAATAGATCAAGATTCCCACCAAATGGTGATAAAGGGTACCATCAACTAAGGGAGTGGAGTAATCAACAAATAAATTAACCCCAGAAAGAAAGGAGTAGGATATGTCTTACAAACAGTCATGTGAAATATCACTAGCAAATCAAGGGCATACTTAGGTTGTGTAATCAAAATTCTTGAGTTATATTAGGTAGTATCTCAAGAAAGTAGTGAAGCTAACCTAAGTTAGTCATGGAGAACTTTTGGATAAGTAAGTATTCATATAATAAATGATCAAGGAAGATATACCTGTGATAAAAAAGTCATCAACATATAGAAAAAGGATGAGCACAAAGTCATCTTGCCATAGAATGTAAATATTAGGGTCAGAGTGACACCTAGTTAACCATGATGCAAGAAGAAAGGATTCCATATTTGCATACTAGGTCTAATGGATTTTTAAGGTCATAGAGTGACTTATTTAACTTGTAAATGAGGGAGGAATCATGGACATAACCCATGGGTTTTTCCATATAGATATATTCCTCTAAGTCCCTATGAAGAAAAGAAATTTTAAAGTCCATCTGATGGACTTACAATCTATTTGTGGTAGAAATGATGATGGTCATTAAAATGTAAGTCATATTTGTAATGTGAGAAAAGGTCTCTAAATAATCAACCCCATCTACATAGGAGAAACCCTTAGCTAAAATTTATGCTTTATACTTCTCAACGTTCCCATAGACACTATATTTTATTTGGTATAGCCACTTACAATGAATGATTTTTCTTCCTTTCATAAGAGGGATTAGATCCCAAGTATCATTCTTCATGAGTGAGGAATACTCCTCATCCATGGTAGAATCCAACTTAGGAATACTAGAAGCCTCTCTCGAAATACTAAGGATATGAAGTGGGGAGAATAAGGTACAAGTTCTAGGGAAATATGAATGAGTTCGTTATCATCCAAAAGATCCCCTATCCAATATCCAATACTCTACAAGGTCTACCTATCCAAATGAGGACTAGGAGGAGAATCAGGATCATAATCTATAGATTATTCAATCGAGTGAGAAGTAATAATTTCCTCGTCATCACTCGCCAAAATAAAAATATTTCAAAGCATGAGGAGTGGGATGAGTAAGAGGAGAAGGATGATCATGAGGAGTATGAGGCTCAATAAGATCATTAACTAAAGAATCAAAATTAGAATCACAAAGTAGGGCATAAGGACCTCAATGAGTGAAGAAGTGGAATTATAATATGACTCATCAAACTTCACACTTCTCTTAATATAAATCTAACAAGTAATAGGGTTTAATAATTTATAGCCCTTCACACCATCAAGATACCCTAAAAAGATATAAGTTCTAGACTGTGGTTTGAAGGCATTTTGTCTCTTATTGGGAATACAAGCCATAACAATTGATTCGAAGATGCAAAATTTCTCGACATCGGAGTTTATGTCCAAACCAGGCCTCAAAAGGTTTCATCCCTCTTACTTCCTTATGTGGAAAATTATTTGGAATGTAACAAGTTTAGTTCATGGATTCGCCCAATACTTTGGAGAAATGGATTTAGATTAAACCATATAGGTGGCCATCTCCTTAAGCATTATGTTCTTTCTTTTCAGTAACTCCATTTTGCAAAGGGATGTAAGTAATCGTACGTTGCAAATCAATCCCTTCAAAGTTGTAGAAATAATCAAACCTATTAATCATAAATTCACCTCCATTTTTGGTTTAAATAACCTTGATAAATCTTTTGACTTGTTTCTCAAAGAAGAGCCTTAAATATTAAAATTTATCAAAAACTTCATATTTCTGTTTGAGAAAATACACCCAATTCTAACATGAAATATCATCAATGAAGGTGAGAATGTGCATACCTATAGTAAATGAATGACATGGGAATGGTCAGAAATGTCACTATGAATAAGATCCAAGTGACGAGAAGCTCTTTACAATTTTCCTTTGTTAAAAATTTCTTACGGGTGTTTCTTGAAGGTACAACCCTCACATACAAAATTTAACATGGGGTAACCTATTAACCATCTCATTTTGGATCAATTTTTAATGTAACCATAGTCAAGATGACTAAAAATATCATGCCATATATTACTAACCTCATCTGCATGAGTGAGCAAGGAAGTGGGCATCAAATAGAAATTAAAGTGGGAGAAGGTGTACAATCATGACCAATGATCCACCTTTCCCTCAACCACTGTAGAATCATTGTGAAGCTCATGAATAATCACCGAGTTAGGATTAAATTTCACTCACATTCCTTCACCAAGATGAGTGATTTGGTAAATCGATAGGATATTGGTAGAGATATCATGAACACTCAACACATGGTTAAATGTTCCACCATCTACTTCTACCAATCCATTATCAGTAACCAAAACTGAATTATTATCACCCAAAGTGATTTAGGACATGCCACATGGCTCAATGTTGGAAAACTCAACATGAAAAGAGCTCATGTGGTATGAGGAACCAAAATCAATTATCCATGTTGATGAAGGAACAAATCTAGATATAATGGCCTTTGCTTTCTTCTTCTCAAGTTTATACTTCTTTTCTTTGGAAGACTATTACTTTAGAGAATTTTGTTTGATAGACTCAAGAACACCTATATTATTCTTCTCAAGTAAATTAGTTAGTCTATGTGTTTATTTTCTCATATATTGATGCTTCTTATATCTAGTCTTCTTACAATAAGAGTACTTACACTTTTCCTTCTTTACTTTATGCTTAGAAGTAGAAGTGTTCATGTTATTTTGGTTTGGGTTTTATTGGTCTTGGTTTCCTTCTTAGGTTGGTCCTTTTTATCTTTCTTCTTTTATTGTTTCTTATGATTTCCATTACTAGTAATTTCTACAAGGGCATGAGAATTGGATTTAATATTTCCTATTTTAATAAGTTTAACCTATTCTTGAATGAGTTGGGATGAAAAAATTTCAAATAAGGGCATTGTTGGAGCTCAAAATTGCACCCATCCTAGATCAAGATGGATTGAGGCTTTGAGGAAACATGGGACTATTTGCAAGTTGTGGGACTTACACTTGAGAAAACCCTCCAAAGAAGGTTGGCTTCCTCTACCTATTTCTACTACTAAAACTACTCCTAGGAAGGGAAATTCAAACTACTTATCACTATTCTATGAATCCAAGGGACCAGGGTGAAAATGATATGCATGAAAGAGAAACCTATGCTAAGTTGAGTGAAAATAAGGAAAACATGGATAGGGAGGGGAAAAATTGTGTCATAGTTTGAAACAACACTCACTTGATTTCATGGAGCACAATAAAAAAATCCTTGGAAGAGATATAAGATATGAACACCAAATCAAAAATGCAAAATAAGGAAAGAAGTTTCAATAAAATGCAAACTAGGGAGAACATATCCATAAAATACAATTTTTATTACTTCCAAGTGATGCACAATCAATTAAAGAAATGAAAGAGGAAAGGATCTATATGTAATGTCTCATATCTGAGGCATGTAACTCAGAATACCAAGGAACAATGATATTAACAAACCAAGAGGGTCCAACCTTTAAAAATGAGCATCTTTTTACAATATATAGAAGAAACAGGAAGAGAAGAGGAGGGAAAGATAGAGAAACTAAAATTTTCAAATCTAACCACCAAAAACCATTAGTAAGTGCCTATAAATGCACACAGAAAGTAGCACTGTTATATCTGCCTCCCATGTCAACTTAGCTTGTAGAAGAAGGAAGGAGACCAAATATGGGTGGTTGAGTCGATTGAATATATGCATTAATGGCTGAAGTCACATTTCCCCATTTCACCTACCAAATCCCACCCAAAATCTGATTTTGAATAGCCTAGAGTGTAGCCCATATCAGCAAATTTCCAATAAATCTAGCACGTTTGAATCCAAGAACTATAGAATAAGTTATGGTGATTTGAAGATATGTAGTACAAGTTGAACACACATGACAAGTGTCATAATCTGGTTGAATGAAGGATCCAACAAAATGTCTATCTATTTTTTATTTTTACCATATGTCATGCATTCATTTGATGTAAGGATTTGGCACACAACTAACATGTCCTAATAGGTTTCTTATTGTGCACACCAACTAACAAGTTGACACATGAAACTCAATTATTGTCATAGAATATTGCACTTTGCACATGCACAAGATCATGAGGTGTAAAAGGAATAAGTGCGAGAGGTCTATGAGTGTGTACAAGGCATGAGAAGAAAAGGTGCATATTTGAAAAGGTATGCAAAGAAGGAGGGGGTGCAGGATAAGGATGTGTGAAATAAAATGTGTGAAGGTAGAAAGTGGAAGAGAAAGCACAAGGAAGGAGAAAGAAAGGTGTGCATGGGTGTGCATGAGGAACTATAGCTAAACAAATTGTTCCAACGATAAAACCAAGAGTGTGCGTATCCTTAAAATATGATGCCGAGATCAAAAATGGAATCGTAGGTTGTCTAAATAACTAGGGTGGTTATTTTGGACAACAATTTAGTGAATTTTGGGGCCATATACCTGCTAGATGAAAGAGATAAGTGGCCTTAAAAACATCCATTAGGAATGGAGTCTTCCTAAAATAATGAAACTTTGATCTGTAACCCGAATAAATACTCTTGAAATCACTTGAAGCATTGTCGACTCAAAAGAACTACTACAAAGCTGTTAGAAAGTGCCAACAATTAACATATTTGAAATTTTGGGCACAAGGATCGACATCTTGAAGAAAAAGAGAGTGTGCATGAGTGCACAAGAGGAAATAACTATATACAAACCAATCAATGTGTGTAAAGTGAACTTGGAGGAATTGAAACTACTCTAATATGTATAATGATGTGGAAGAAAAAATTAATGAAAATGATTGAGATAGATACCATTGAATGGGATTAGCAATGTATCTCCATCAGGATGAGACAACTCAAAATATTTATCCTCCTTAAAATAATTGATGATGCATGGTCCACTCAAAAGTACATAAAACTTTAAATGGTTCCATGGTTTAGCTCACAAGACCCCATTTCAAAACTAGCTCACCTACTTTGAAAGCCTACAGTCTAACGTTTCTATCAAACCACTTTTTGGTTGATTACTCTTGATCTTCCAATTTAATCATGGCACAATTCCTTATTTCTTCAAGTTCAATCAGCTCGCCATTCGTACTTATCTCAGTCCGCACCCTCAAACTCCAACTACTAGTTTATCTCTAATGAAGGCAACTATAGTGATAAGGGAAGCCTTGTTTATTTACCATACAAAATATTATAAGGTGAAGTAAAAATTTCTTCTTCATCGTGATTTTGTATGCTCACGATCATCTGCAAATACCTTTGTGTGTCACTGCCTCTTGTTGATATCCATTGTCTATTTCATGATTATGATCAGGTTCTTATTAGTAGACTCTGCCAATCCATTACCTTGAGGGTAGTAGTTAGAAGAAGTCTTCAAATAGATACCAAGAATAAGATACCGAGTAAAAAATTCTTACACCAAAGGAAGGATTTTGCATTACCATAGGTAATGGTATGAGGAACACCAAATCATGTTACAATATCTTCAAGAAAGTCAAGGATGACTAACTCAATTGATACCTTTAGTGCAACAATTTTGGTCCATCTGGTGAAGTAATCCATTGTTATCAGCACCCATTTGTGACCAACACTCAAAGGAGGGTTGATCATGCAAATGATGTCAAAACCCCATTGCAGACAAAGGATAATTTACTTGGATTGGACAGAGGGGAAGAATTTTTGATTTCCTTTTGTCTAAAAATAAAGTGCAATCCTTACATTTTATGACCCACTTGAGTGCATAAAAAAAAGGGTCAATTATAAGTATCCTACCTTAATGATCTTCATTTTTATTTCTTTGGTAGACAATTATTCACTAGAGAAAACTTCGTGAAATTTTGCTAACACTTTGTCAACATATGCACCATCAATACATCTCAGCGGCACACCATCAATCATCACATATGGAATAGATTGTATCCTAAGATGTCTTAATTTTCTTTTTAGTAAAGGAGGGTATGCCCCAGAAGAGATAAATATTAACATGTCTTCCATCCAGTTACACATGTTAGAATCTTCACTCTACTCAAGTTAAGAACACGGAGATCTTCGTTAAGAAATAATGAAGTCTCTTAGTCATTTTGTGTGTCCTCAAAAATATTCCTAAAGAGCGCATTGCCTCTAACCACTATTGTTTCTCTAATAGTCAAATAAAACTCTATGATTTTGGTTACCCATTTTCTCTTTTGTCATTAATTTCTACTCCCATGATGAAGTATCACACATCGAGTGTAAAACTAACACCTTGACATGATTTTTGGTGAGCATGCTTTTGAATTTTTTGAGATTTTGCATGATGGCGAAGAATTGTTTCTCCATGTGGTTGTATTTCAATTCATAATCCTTCAGTGTTTGATCAAGAAAACAACTGGCTATTCCAGTCCTTTTTCATTTTCTTATGTCAAGACAACAACAACACTTGCATCATCTCCATAAGTATAAAGGAATAAATCCTTGGATAAATCCATATTAATGAGTGTTAGAGCACAAGTAATTTCTTTCTTGATCTTGTTGAAGCTATATTATCCTTCTACTACCCATCTAAAGACTACTTAACTTTTAGCATGAGGGTGATGGGCTTAGCCAAACCTGTAAAGTAAGGGATGAATCTCCTAAAAAATATGATTTTTCCTAGGAATGATTATAGGGCCTTCTTGTATTCTCATAAAGAGAGAGATGATGGTTGATATATGTTCAAGATCAATGGTAATACCATCCTTAGAGAAAACATGGCTCAAAATCTTACCTTGGGTAAAAAAAAGTTGCACTTCTCGGGGTTAAGAGATGATCCAAATTCTCTTCATCTCTCAAATACTTTCTCTAGATGATGATGTGATATGCACTCTTCTTTGAGAAGAAATTTATGTCATCTAAGTAAACTAGGATAAACTCATTGATATACCATTTGAAGGAAATGTCCATTATTATATGGAATTATTGGTCTTTCACATGTGCACCCACATCTTGGATCCGAAAGAACCAAGTTGTTTGAGACAACAATGGAACTATCACCAAGTTGTGGGACCTTGTGGGCTTGATACAAAACTCCGAGAGAATGTCGGTTCCTCTACTTATTTCTATTACTACTACTAATCCTAATGATGAAAGGGAAAACTAAGCTAACAATGCCAAGGGACTAGGGATAAAAGGATAATATGAAGGAAATTTAATCTAAGGAAGATGATAGTACCAGAAAAAGAGGTATGAACACCATCCATTCTGAGTGAAAATGAAAAGAGAAGGCATGAAAGAAGGATAGGAACATGTAGCACAACTAAAAGGCATTTACTAGATCAATTTCATGGAACACATCTAAAATGGAGTTGTAAGGGATGTAGAGTGACACATTAGGCATGTAATGTAAAACAAAGTTAAGAAGAAATAATAAAAACATGCTTAAGAAAGAGAATAGTCATAAAATGATGCTTCCATTACTTCCAGAAATGCATAGAAGCTATTCAATGGTGAAAGAAACCGATATGCACATGCACGGGGAAAGAAATATAGAGGTATGTGACTCAGAATAAAGAAATATGAAGTCCTTAGAAAAATGTGCAAGGATCCAAAGTGTCCAACATTATAAATGAGCCCATCTCTTAAATTTATAGATGAATCCATGGAAGAAGAAGAGAAGAAGGAGGGAAAACCTGAATTTGAAATGCAACCACCAACAAGAAGCATTCAATTCTTGTAAATCTATCAAATGCACTTCCCCAAGTCTATTTGTCATGTTGGAGAAGAAAAGAGGGTGGATCAGATCAAATCGGGTGGTTGGAGAAATCAAATCTACTCATTAATTCCTAGAAAGATGTTTTCACATTTCTCACCTACCAGATCCACCAAGAATTTAAATTTCAATGTCTATAACTATAGACCACATCAACAACTATCGATTAAGACTAGGCACACACTAAATAAAGCTCTATAGAGAAAGATATGGTTGCCATTAATTTTTCTAAGCTTCCTGAGCACATAAAACACGTGGCACATGAGGATTGACTGAAAAGAAGACCAACTCTGCAAATTTTCTTGTCATTTCTACCATTTTCACTCATTTATTTTTTTCGAATATTTGACATCCAGTTAGCACACTTTGATAGGTTACATATGGCATACTCAAGTGTGTCATAGAATGACATGGTACAAAATGGCGTAGAGGAGGGCATAAAGGTATGCATGCTTTGAAGAATGAGGTGCGAGGGGGATGATAAAGGAAGGTGTACGTAATCATGCATGGAAGAAATGGGAAAAAATGGTGAGCAGAAAATGTATGGTCACGGAGTAACTATTACAAAGTAATGTGTGGGGCATGCGAGGGGGCCATAGATTCAGCTGATTAAAGCAAGTGCAAGGTGCACGCACATGATGAATAGCTACTAGGAAGAAGGTGAATGCGTAAAAGATGTACACAAGGTAAGAGTGGAACAAAGAGGAAAAGGAAAATGGAAAGGGGAGAAGGGGAAGAATGCAAGGGTGCGTGAGGAAATAGTGACCAAGTGAATATTGCAAAGAGAAAAATGAGGTGCACGCCACTTGCAATGAATATCTCTGAGCCATAATATGTATGCAAGTTGTCCAGATAAGTAGGAGATTTATTTGGATAACAATTTTGGTGACTTTCGGGCCCATATTCCTACTAGATGAAGGAGATCAGTAGCCTTGAGCATCTATTGGGCATGGATTTTGATATGTAATCGTTAAATTATGATGATCTGTAGGTTTGAAGAACTACCTCTAAAATCATTTTGAAAAATATTTTAAACTTTGTTCTAAATCTGTGAAACTATTCAAACCTGCTAGAAGATGACTAACATCCTGGAAGAAAAAGAAGAGCTTGTGCAAGAAGAACGTGAGAAGAAAGAACTATGTACAAACAAATAATGTGCATACAACACACTTGGAGTAATTTAAACTACTCTAGCATACAAATTGATGCAAAAACTTAATGGAAGGGTTTGAGATATATCCCAATCAATGCGATTTGCAGTGCACCTCCATCAAGATGAGTTAACTCAAAAGATTTAGCCTCCTTGCATGAATTGATGATGTATGGGACACTCTAAAGTGCATAAAACTTTGAATGGCACCTTGGTTTAGCTCTATCAAAATCCCATTTCAAGACCAAGTCCCTAAATTTGAAAGTTTGAGGCCTATCCTTTTTATCAAACCATTTCTTTGTTTCTTTTTGATGTTGTTCTAGCTTGATCATGGTAGAGTTTCTTGATTCTTCAAGACTGACTAGCATTGCCATCCCGAATTATCTTTTGTCTGCACCTTCAAATTCAAGTTGATGGGAAAGTGAAAAAGAGTTCAACTCAAGTGTGAAGGGAATGGTAGCCTCCTTTCCATAGACAATGTTGTAAGGTGAAGTTCCCATTAATTTTTTAACTGTGACTCTATTTTCCTAGAGTGCGCGCATGACCTTTGTATGCCACTATCTTTGGCTGATGTTCATTATGTGCTTCATGATCCTAATCAGGTTCTTATTTGTTGACTCTACCAGACCATTTCCTTGAGGGTAATAGTTGGAAGAAGTCTTCAAATAGATTCCCAGATTTAGAGCCCAATCAGTAATTTTAGTGCCAAGGAAGGATTTTTCATTATCAGAGATAATGGTTTGAGGAATGAAAAACCTTATGACTATACCCTTGAGAAATTTAAGGATGATTGAATTGGATTATTCCTTAAGTGTGACGACTTACTGTCCATCTGGTAAAGTAGTCTGTAGCTATCAACACCCATCTATGTCCACCACTTGAAGGTGGATTGATCATACCTATGAAATCAAGACCTCATTGCGAAAAAAGGCTGATATGACTAGATTGGTGGAGGTTCAACACAAAATATTTCTTCTTTCTTGCAAAGAAAGAGAATTCTTCACATTTTTGATCCACTTGTTTGCATCCGAAAACAAGATAGGCCAAAAGATACCTGCCATTGTGATTTTTATCATAGTAATCTTGGAATAAAAGTGTCCACCGAGAGAATCCATCATGAAATTCTCGCTAACAACTTTTCAAGCCTACACATCATTGACACATCTTAACAACATGCCATCAAGATTCTACTTAAAGACAAGTTCATCAATCAAAACATAAGGGATAGATTGTAACCTTAGATTTCTTCTCTTTTCCTTGTATAAGCTAGGAGGGTATGTGCCCTTGGAATGTAATGTGATAATGTACTTCATCCAATCGCATGCACCAAGATCTGTATACTTCTTGAGTTCTACATGCGGAGGTCATCATCAAAAAATAGGGAAGCCTTAGGTTTATTGTGCGCATCCTCAACAATTTGCTTGCATAGCATGCTACCTCTTACCAACTTTGTGGCTTTGATAGTCACATCATACTCCATGATTTTGGTCACCCATCATGCTATATCTTTTCACTGATTTATGCTCCCATGATGAAATCTCTAACAAAAGATTGGGAGACTAACACCTTGATATGATTTGTGGAGAGCATACTCTTGAATTTCTTGAGTGTGCACATAATTGTGTAGAACTTTTTCTCCATATGAATATATCTTAATTTATAATCCTTTAGCATCTGGCTGAAGAAATCCAATGATTGTTCGAACCCTTGTTTATTTTCTTAGGTTAAGATAATAACAACACTTGCATCAGCACCATAAGCATAAAGGATGAAATCCTTGGAATAATCCGGGTTGATGAGTGTTGGTGTGTAAGAAATTCCTTGATTTATTTTTTTGAAGCTTTCCTTTCCTTCTATTGTCCATCTAAAAGCTATGTCTTTCTTGAGCATGAGGGTGATTGGTCTTAGTAGTCCTACAAATTTAGGAATAAAGCACTTTAAAAATTTTATTTTACCAAGGAAAGAATACAATGCTTTCTTTTACTATTTGGCGAGGGAAAGAGATAGGATGGCTAAAACATACTCAGGACCAATTGCAATGCCATCCTTTGAAACCACATGGCCCAAGAGCTTGCCCTATTCCATTGAAAAATTACAGTTCTTGGGTTAAGAGATACCCCATACTTCTGCATCTCTCAAATATTTTCTCCAAGTGTGCCATGTGATCTGCTCTCTACTTTGAGAATATTTTAATGTCATCAAGGTAAACCAAGATGAAATAATTGATGTAACCTTTAAAGTTAATGTCCATGGCGCGATGAAATGTTGTGCTCACTTTTCATAGACCAAAAGGCATCTTCCAATATGGATATGTTCCCCACTTGATTGTAAACATGATTTTGAATTGATCCTCTTCCTTGAACAGGATCTAATTGAAACCTGAATACCCATCCAACATTGAGAATATATGCACGTTGGCCACAGTCTGTAGAATCTTCTCCATTTAAGGAAAAAGGATAATGATCATTTAGAGATGCCTTGTTCAAATCTCTAAAATCAACACAGAGTCTAATTTCACCATTCTTCTTGCATACCGAAATATATTCACAACCCAGGTAGAGTACTTGATGGGAAAAATGATCTTCACCTCAATGATTTTGGATAACTCCTTCCTCATGAGGGGCTCTATCTTTAGATTGACTAGTCGTTGCTTTTGTTTGATAAGATTGATACTAGGATCAAGGTTAATGGATTGTTGAGAAACACTTGGATCAAAACCTTTGAGGTATTCATTTTCCCATGAGAAAATATCATTGTATTTTTGAAAGAGAGAGATGAAGTCCTGATTTTCATCGTGTGTGCAAGCTTTACTGAACAAAACTCGTTTCCACACGCAATAGTGACTTGGGAGTAGTCTTCTTGTGTGATGCACATATAATTTTCTTCACCCTTGAACTCATCATTAGGGATAAAATTTTCTCTAAGGTGACCAGCCATTTAGGCAACTTGTTTGAATTCAGTTGAATCACTTGGTCACCATAGCTGTCATGAAAGTTAGCTTGCATGCTTGGTGAGAACTCAACTTCATTCTAGATGAATTGGATGATCTGCACATCACTATCAAACACTTGCCAGCTGGTGTTGTTATTTGGGATGGATGGTCTAATCACCATCTTAATGTGTTGAGTGTTTCCTTTGAAAAATTTCTTGGCAGGAGAGAATTTTGAACCAAGCACGACCATTTTATCAACTTCTTTATTCATTTTATGTGGCACAACCTATAGATTTAGAGCATCAAATCTCTCAAGGAGGTCCCAAAATCTATGTTTATAAGCTTTGAGAAGCTTATTATTTTTCATGACCTTGTTGGTGACTTGGTGGATAACCAATTTGTGTCCTCAAATATCTGTAATGCCTTAATCTTCTTCTTTTTAGTAATAAACATACCATGTACTAGCACCTCATACTTTGCCACATTATTAGAACATGTAAAATGAAACTTGTACATGAATAATAATTTATCATCCTTAGGGGAAATGGGAAGGACTCCTGATCCCCTGTCATTTCTACTTCTGGATCCATCAAACTATAATTTCCATTGACTAGGGTTCTTTTCACTTTGCTTGAGCATGTGAGGTAGCACAAATTTTTCTTCAAGAATGCGTAGTAAGAACTAAGCCCTAATTTCATAAGATTCAATCTCTTTAACATATGGGTCAAATTTATGGTGCCTCTTCACCCATTCATCATCTAGTAGAGGAGGAGGAACACGATGTTATTCATAAATTGGAACTTGTTATTCTTGGATTAAACAGTTAGCCTAGAGAGGGGATGAGACATATGACTCTACATGATAGGAAAAATTGGATCGGTTTGTATGGTAAATTAGGTACCGTACATTGTATTGAGTAACATATGAAACCAATCAAAATAAAAGTAACCACCCACTTTAGTAGTAAAATATCTTGATAAACATAAGGTAAACAAAGGGGTTAGATCAATGACTTACACATCTTGAGTTATTTTCAGACCTAGATAGACATGGAGAGTTAACTCAAGATCCTTGATGATTCCTAGAGTAGTGACAATTGAACCATCAAGTTTTAGGACTCATTTTGTCAAGGGACTATACTTAATACCTAATATGTTAACAATCTTATTAGGTATGACATGAAGTACTATCACTTGAGTCAATCATACAGTTATGGAAAAGATGTTTACCTATGATCAAAGACATATAAAAGGGTGGGGTTTTAACAAATTTACTTACTTACTTCTCCTCTTCTTGGCAGATATTGACAGAAGTGTGTGGTTGTTGGGCCAAAGCTTCATGTAACAAGTCATGCTGGAATGGAATGGTCAAGGAATCCCACATTATGACATTTATGTTTCTCTTTTTCATCGGATCCAAAATGTGGAAATAAAGACCCATTGACTTGTGCATTTTAGGCACGGTAACATCATTTTTCCTTTGTTCAGGTATAGAGGTAAGAACCTTAGCTGGGCCAGAGGTTTGACCTACAAAAGGAGGGGTACATTTCACTTTAGGAGGAGATTTGCGTGAAGCCTCACATGTAGAAACTTGAGTGCTTTTACTACTGGATGCCTTGGCTACCTCTTTTGTTTTTACGGATCATTCTTTATTGTTGGAATTGTGACCTGCACGTTAGAATCGAGCATTATCCTTTTGTATCTTGCGTTATCGTAATATGGGGGTGTGATCTTCTTGCATTATCGTAACTTTTTGATTGCACGAAGTCCCCAACACCAAAAAACCTCAAATTTTCCTCCGGAGGAACTTCTAGCATGTCTTGATTATCGCTTGGTGGGCTTGTTAAAGGATCAAAGTTGGAAGAATTCTAGATCATGTAGGCTTGCGTGCATGTGGAATTGATGCAATGATATTGACTATGAGGAATATTGTAAGGAAAACACCATTTAGACTCCTATGCCATGTTGTTTGGACTGGGATAAGTGATTGACTTATGCTAGGTGTTGGAAGAGGTTGTGCAGGAGGAATAACTTACAAAGGCAAGTACGAATTAGCATGCCAACTATCATTCTACTAGTTTTTCCCGTATCTTTGATTCCCATATTGATTGTGCCAAGGTTGGTTACTGTGACTTTGTGCTTGATTGGAATTTTCTCTATAGGCTTGCGCCTACTACTTTTCCAATGATATGACCTTGTTGGACAAGTTTCTAATTAGGGCCTTCAATTCATCATATTCTTTTTTTTGTATAGGAGAGTAAGATGTAGATGCAAATTGTTGTGTGCTCTATACTAGAACTAGAGTAACAAAAGATTGGGGTGCTGGAGACATATTTGGAAAAAAGGGTGTAGGAGGCATAGGCGACAACTTACCATCCTGAATGAGACTATTCTCTACCCTTATTACAATTTTGTATGAAAAAAATTAGGTTATACTTCCCATGGATTGAATCATGACTGAATTTCATTATTCAAAGCCATTAGATAGTACAAGAAATAATGTTGGGCTATAGGCCTTACCACTTAAGGAATTTTGTCCCAATTCTTTTGGAATCTGATGTTGAAATAAGTCATCTACTCATTGGGCATGCACTTTTTTGTATTCAGGTTGCTCCTTTAGTGATAGATGTGTTAGGATTATACCAGTTGTATAGATAAATAAGCATGCAATGAATAATACAGAAAACATAAAACAGAAAAGAATGTAATAAAACAGAGACACAAATTTAACGTGGTTCACCCAAAATGGGCTACATCCACCAGAAATAGCCAATCCTTTTATTCAATCCAAAAATATATCTCTCACAGTTCCACCACTAATACAATGAGCCTCATACATAATGAACCTTTAAATATATTAGGGTTTTTATCATTTTGGGGAAACATAGAAAACCACTGTTAGATCTGTGACCTAATAATGAACGGTCTAGATTTCACAATGCATAAATACATATAAAATGTGGCTTTTGGGGGCACTACCCTGAACCCCCACAAGGGGTGAAGCCCCCCTTGCAAGCCCAATTACTATTAGGCTCCACAACCAACAATCTCCCACTTAGAGACTGATTGTTGTAACTCCACCACTACAGACTCCTGCTTGGACTTTTCTTCTTGGCTTGTTTCTTCCACTTCAAGATCAATCTTGAAGACCCACAAAAGTTGAATGAAAATATAACTTCTCCTTTGTCATTGGCTTAGTAAACATATCAGCAGGATTATCATCTATATGAATCTTCACTAATTTAAGTTTCCCATCCTCTAACACCTATCATATGAAGTGATATCTTAGCTGAATGTGTTTGGCTCTAGAATGGAAGGTGAGTTTTTTTCTAGGTGAATTACACTTTGAATATCACTGTGTCACTTATAATCCCCTTGATCCTTACTCAACTCCTCCATAAACCTACTCATCCATAACATTTCCTTACTTGCCTCGATCATCGCTGCAACATATTCTACCTTTGTAGTAGATAGGGAAACTACCTTCTACAACTTTGAGATCCAACTCACTGCCACACCACCAACTATAAACACGTATCTAGTAGTGCTCCTCCTGCTATCCACATATCTGCCATATTTGAATCCAAAACCCTGTAAAGTATAATCTAACCCTCCGAAGCACAAGTGCCTACTACTGGTCCCTCTAAAGTACCTGAGAATCCACTAGACTTCCTTCTAGTGTGCTTTACCCATATTTTCCATATACCTGCTAACAACTCCCCTTTGCTTGGGAAATGTCTAGCCTAGTACAAACCATGGCATACATGAGGCTCCCAACTGCTAAAGAATAAGGAACCCATGCCATATAATATTTTTCCTCTTGTGTTGTTGGGAATTGCTCTTTACTTAATCTAAAATGCCCAACCAATGGTGTACTTACCGGTTTTGCATTACGCATTTGAAACATCTCAACACCTTTTCTACATAGTTCTCATGAGATAACACCAATTTATTATTTTTCTTGTCCCTCTTGATTTGAATACCAGTATTTTCTTTGTTACACTAAATCCTTCATTGTAAATGTTTGTGCAATCTTTTCCTTAAGATTTGTAATTTCCTACATATTAGACCCTGCTACAAGCATATTGTCTACATATAAAATAATAATAATGTATCTCCCACTATCCAACCATTTAAAGTACACATAATGATCTGATTGACATCTAGTAAAACCATGCTCATGCATAAAACTATCAAAACTTAGATACCATTTTTGGGAGCTTTCTTGAGCTCGTATAGGCTCTTCTTCAACCTACAAACCAATTTCTCCTTTCCCTTCACCTCATACCCAAGTGGTTTTTACATATAAATATCCTCCTCCAAGTCACCATGGATAAATGTCATCTTGACATCAAGTTTCTCTAAGTGTAAATATTCAACAACAACTAAACTTAATACAGTATGAATGGAAGACATCTTTACAACAGGGGGAAAATTTAATCAAAATTAATACCTTTATTTTTTTATACCCCTTCACTACAAGCCTTTCTTTGTACCTTTTCCATCCATCTTCTTCTTATTTCACAAGGTAGACCCATTTATTTTGTAGTACTCTCTTCCCAGTTGTAAATTTGACTAAATATCATGTTTGGTTATTCTCTCACGGAGTCCATCTCCCCATTTATGCCATGCTCCCACTCCTTAGTGGATTCTACCTATATTGCCTCATCAAATCTCTCTATCTCACCACTATCTATTAGTAAAAAATAATACAAAGTAGGGGAAAATCTTTTTGGAGGTCTACTAATATGTTGTGACCTTCTTACCAAAGATGGGGTGTCACGGGATCATTATTTTCTTGCTACTCATTTTCTTGAATTTCTGACAGAGGTGCTAATGCCGACACTGGTTGTCATGCTCGGCCTATAGAAATGTCAACCTCAGTACCTGTAGGTGGATATTTTCCACCTGAGAGTTCATTTTTAGGAGCTATATCCTCAACCAATTCTTCCTTGGGATTTTTTTCATCATGTACCTAATCCTTGTACATTCTATTTTCATGCCAAACAACATCACAACTCCTAATTATCTTAGATTCATCTAGATCCCAAAACCAAAATCCATAATCACCATTGGAGCCATAGCCTATGAATGTACAACGTTTGGATTTTGAATCCAATTTCTTCTTGTTTTCTTTATTAACATGCACAAATGCCTCTGAACCAAATACTCTTAAAAATGAAAGGTCTACCTCTTTCCCGGTCTAGGATTCTTCAGGAATTCCTCCATCTAGTGCACTCAAAGGCCCACGATTGATTAAGTACATAACAAGTATCTATGACCTCTGCCCAAAACTGAAGAGGCAGCCCTGCGTGTAATCTCATTGACCGTGCATGCTCCATTATTGTTATATTCATCCTCTCACTAACACCATTTTTTTGGAGTCCTGGGAATTATTTTCTATCTAAGAATCCCGTTCAAGGAACAATAATCATCAAATTTGTTATTGCAATACTCACCGCCATTATCAAATCTCAAACATTTCAATTTAAAACCACATTGATTCTCAACAAGTTCTTTCCATTTCTTAAATGTATCAAAGACATCAGACTTATGCTTAATAAAATATACACATACCTTCCTTGTGGCATCATCTATGAATGTGACATAGTATAGAGAACCACCATGAGATGCAACATGGGCTGGTCCCCACACGTCTGTATGAACTAGATCCAACTATTTCTCTTTCTTGGTATTCCATGCCTTGAGAAATGTAACTCTTTTTGTTTCCCAAAAATGCAATGCTCACAAAAATCTAAGTCCAATTGCTTCAAACTTGAAATCTTACCCTTTTCCTATCGAATTTTCATGCCCTTCTCACTCATATTTCCTAACCTATTGTGCCACATCTTGGCAACCTCATCTCGAAGTAGACAATATGGTATAAGAATTAGATATACAAGTAGAAAAATAAAGAGTGCCTAGTTTATTACCCCGTGCCACTACCAGGGAACCATTGGAAACCTTCCAAGCATATGAAGTGAATATGATTATGAAACCCTCACCACCCAACTATCCTACAGACATGATATTTCTCCTGAGGCTAAGTACATGCCTCACGTCTCTCAATATCCATGTATTTTTGTTATGTAATTTCAAGTGTACATTGCCCTTCCCAACAATGTTGCATGACTCATAATTTCCAAAATAAACCTATCAAAAATTTCCCTGGACATATTCTTTAAAATATCCCTTATCAAGGGTTGCATGGAAAGAGGCACCTAAATCTATTACCCAAGATTCTACTCTACTATCAAGAGAAAGTATAAGAGCATCCTAAACAATATTACCTATCAGATTTTCCTCTTTAATACCTTCAGGCTTGTTTTCTTTGTTTTCTTTGAACCAACAATCCTTTTTAGCATTTCCTCTCTTTCCACATTTCCAGAAAGTAATGCTTGTACTCCTAGATTTGGATCTGTCCATATTCGATTTAGATCTCTCACAAGCCTTACTCTTTGATTTCTCCTTGATCCTCCCTCTACTCTCCATATTCAACACATTTCTCAAAAAAGAAGAATTTTCCCTTATACTTTTCTTTTGCATTTCCTCATTTAAAATGACACTAACTACATCTTCAAATTTAAGAGAAGTAGATGATCTATTACTAACTGCCATTACTAAGTTGTCCCAACTTTCTGGAAAAGAACATAGGAATAATAATGTTCTAACCTCCTCATCAAATGGGATATTAACTGAATCTAGATGATTTACAATAGTGTGGAAATCATTAAGATGGTTAGATATAGATCCGCCTTCTTGAATTTTTAGATTAAATAATCTTTTCATCAAATAAAATTTATTGGATGCACTAGGTGTTTCATATAAATTAGCTAGGTTTTTCATCAACTCTGCCATACTCTTCACCTGTGAGATTTTTGAAGCTACAGACGATCCCAGACTCAATCAAATTGCACCGAGAGCCTTCCTGTCTAGAACCTTCCACTCCTCATCAGACATGGTTGAGGGTTTTGCTTCTTCACCTCCCAACGGTAGGTATAGATCCTTTTGATACATGTAATCTTCCACCTACATTTTCCATAGCTAGTAATTTTGGCTGTCAAACTTCTCAACTCTAAACTTATTCTCCTCTGTCATTGCTGCTTCTCCCACTCAAATAGAAATCCCTCTATGAGTATACTACCAACAAATAAATCTCAAACGTGCTCTGATACCAGTTGTTAGGATTATACCAGTTGTACAGATAAACAAGCATGTAATGAATAATGCAGAAAACATAAAACAGAAAAGAATTCAATAAAATAGAGACAAAAATTTAATGTGGTTCACCCAAAATGGGATACGTCCATCAGAAACATCCAATCCTTTTATCCAGTCCAGAAAAAATCTCTCTCATAGTGCCTTCACTAATAAAATGAGCCTCATACATAACGACCCTTTAAATATATTAGGGTTTTTATCATTTTGGGGAAACATAGAAAACCACTCGTTAGATTTGTGACCTAATAAGGAACGGTCTAGATTTCACAATGCATAAATACATATAAAATTTGGCCCCCTTTGTAACCCCCATCGCTATCAATCTCCAAAAAAAAAAAAAAGATGATCTGATTTATCTTTAAATTAAATACATAGATCGTTCCAAGCTCATCGAAGGTAAAATTAGATGCAAGTCTCAGCCACAAGTACCATTGAAGTGCTTTACCCTTGAAAGATTCTGCATGTAACTTGAAAACAACATCATCATGTGTAATCAGATAGACATAGCATACATTGGCCACATATTGAATGTGTTCAACATGGGTGACTTTATTTTTTTCTATGAAGTATGGAAAACTTTTAAGTGCGGCTAGTGGAATATCATGTTGGGCATTGAGATTGAGTGGGCTTCGGTAGTGAAACTTGCAAAGTTCCTTGGAGGAGGAAGAGGAGGTTTAAGTGCCATGGTAGGGTGTGCTTGTCTATTTTGTGAAGGATTAGAGTGTGTGCGTCACACTGGAGATGGGGATGTGCATGTGTAAGAATTCCTATGTGTTCTTCTCGGTGAAATCGGAGGTATTCAAAGGATCCTTTAGCTGCAACACTCTATCTGGTATGCACTCTTCTCATAAAAGGTGCTCAAGACTACAAAATAGGAGCTTTGGAAATTTTGAGAGTCGCCATATGTGTTGAAATAAGCTCAAAAGGCTAGAAATACTAAGTTCACACACCAGAACTTAGCAATATGAAATTTAAGCTTTCACTATTTGTCCCACCGGGTGTGCTAGAAACTATTGGTCATTCAAACATGTACCCACATCTCGGATCTGGAAGAACCAAGCTATTTGAGACAACAATCAAACCGTCTCTAAGTTATGGGACCTTACAGGTTTGAGATGGATCTTCGGAGAAGGCCAGTTCCTCTATCTATTTCTACTGCTACTGCTACTCCTAATGCTGAAAGGGGAAACTAAGATAATAATGCCAAGATACCAGGGATAGAAGGATAATAAGAAGGAAATTTAATCTAAGGAAGGTGATAGCACTAGAAAAAGAGGGATGAACACCATCCGTTCTGAGTGAAAATGAAAGGAGAAGGCATGAAAGAAGGCTAGGCACGTGTAGCATAACTAAAATGCATTTACCAGCTCATTTTCATGGAACACATCTAAAATGGAGATGCAAGGGAAGTAGAGTGACACAATAGGCACATAATTTAAAAGAAAGGCAAGAAGAAAGAATACAAACACACTTAGGATAGAGAATAGTCACAAAATGATGCTTCATTACTTCCAAAATGCACAGGAACTATTACAATTGTGAAGGAATCCAATATCAACATGCACATGCTCGATATAGAGGTCTCGAATCAAAGTACAAAAATATGAATTCCTTAGAAAATGCGTAAGGATCTAACGTATCCAACATTATCCATGATCCTAACTCTTAAATTTATAAATGAATCTATAGAAAAAAAAGAGAAAAAGGAGGAAAACCTTATTTTGAAATGCAACCACCAACAAGAAGCATTCAATACACTGTAAATCCATCGAGATACACTTCCCCAAGTCTTTTTGGTGCATTAGAGAATAAAATAGAAAGACATAAAATCAAATCAGGTGGTTGGAGTAATCATATCTACTCATTAATTCCTAGAAATATGTTTTCCCATTTCTCACCTACCAGATCCACCAAGAATTTGAATTTGAATGTCTAGCACTATAGCCCACGTCAACAGCTATCGATTAAGACTAGATGCACACTGATTGAAGCTTTGTAGAAAAATATATGGTTGTCATAAATTTTTCAAAGCCTCTTGGGCATGAAAAATATGTGGCATGCGTGGATTGGCTGAAAGGATGAAAAATTGTGAAAATGTTCTTTTCATTTCTACCATGTGTCATACACTGATTTGTTGCAAGGATTTGGTGCCCAATTAGCATGATTTGACACATTGCATGTGGCATAATCAAGCATGTTAGAGAATGACATGGCACAAAATGACACATAGGAGGGTGCAAAAGTATGCATGTGAAAGAATGAGGTGTGAGGGGATGAAAAAGAAAAAGGATATGTTTGAAATGAAATCCCTAGTGAAGTTGCCAAAAATGTTGGGTTTTAAAATTGTACTTTAACAACCACAATCAGGGGACAACAAGTCCATCCTCTTTGATGGGAGAAGTTCCCTTATTGAAAGCAAGTAGCAAAACTTATATACAAAATGTATAACTTTCAAAGTGTGGATTCCTGATAATTTGAAATGTTTTATACCCAAATATCATCAATACAAAAGAATGGAAGAATTAAGGAGATGAGAGAGGAATAAAATAACAATACCTTTAGGAAATATAGATGGCAGAGTATATCCTTATACGTATTGAGCCAAGGAGATGTAGAGTAGAACCATTCACTTTCATAACAGATATAATTCCATAGACACAAAGTTCTGAAATCATATAAACAAGAACACAAAGTTTCTTATCATAAAAGATGGATGATTCACAAATTCAAACAAGGAAAGAAGAAATTGTAGAGTAAGAAAGAAAGAAAAGACTTATGTATTGATTATTTATGAATCTATTATAATTTCAATAATTCCAAGATCCAAAAACCCTAAACAATGGCATGGAGAATCCAATAAATAGTTTCTAAGAACGGTTACATTTGGTTACAGAAAAATGATGAAACTGATTCAATAAAGCGAGCGTCTAAACTTCTTTAATGCCTCGAGTTATTTCCATTCTGGTGGAAAAATCAGATGCATTGAATCTTAGCCATCCACCCTACCTTTGCAAACTTTAAATTTGAGTCATCCATGTAGGAGAGATTTAAACTGAAGCAGGCCTCAGGACACCTTTTGCATTTTGTGCCTTTTAGAGAAATGGAAATTTGGAACATTGTTTCCTGCCCACCCACTTTTGATATGGTCTTGACATGTTTTCTTACTTGAGTGGGGATGAATTCGCGGTTCACTTTTATAATTTTACCTCTTTTCAATGTGGGCTCAAAATCTCAAATTGCTCTGCTAACCTGCCTCTCCGCTTAGAATCTTCAATGCGGGCTCAAAATTTGAATTTATCCCTTTGTATGGGTAGGGCCACAGTCACTTTATAAATTTAAGATATTTTATGGAATTAAATCCCAAATTCTCAAATCTCCCCAATGTCCTTCTTTCCCGCTTTGAATTTTCAAATCATCAAAAACACAAAAGGGCCCACCTCTTAGCCTTTGCTTAAATCATAAACATGTGTCCCTTTTGTTTTGTGGGGCCATATGTCTGACCCTGGACACATGGTGGCTTAGGGAACACTTAGGAGTTTCCTTCATATTTTACCTTTAAAGTTGTGCCAAGCTGACACATGGAGGCTTCCGAAGACCCTTCTATACTTAACCGATTCGAGCATACTTCCCACTTGACTTATGTTGAACCCCACACACATTGAGAGATGAAACTCATTTGAGTTTCTACTTTGGATTCAACTACCAAAATTTCCAACTTTGTCTCTCCTTTGACTCTGACCATGTGGTGAGCTAACACTCATTTGGAGATTGGCCCTTTGGTTTCACTTCTGAAATTGTGTCGTTGAGGAAATTGGAGGCTTCCATTGACCCTCTTGTACTTAGTCAATTTAAACGTACCGAATCTATCCCTTTTCGGACCTAGGATAGGCAGAGAGTTGGTGCAAGTTTGGGAACCACCCTTGGCTTTGACCCTTGAAGTTGTGTTGATGAGACACGTGGAGCCATCTACTGAACCTTTCATACTTGGCTGATTTGGACTTAATCTATCTTCATTTTGGACTTGGGACACGTGGAAAGCCTGTGCTTATTTGAGGATTGTCCCTTAGGCCCTGCCCTTGGAGTTGCGTCATTTGGATGCATGGAGGCTTCTGCTACTTCTTGAAACATGGCCATGCCGCATCCAATCAGATATGTCCATGTAATACCCATGGATTTCTAGGCACAAATTGATAGGGAAGATATGCCCATCATTCCTCACTATGGAACAATAAAAAGATAGGGAAAACCCCACCTTGGTGCTCAAATTTCTAATTGTTCTCCATGGAATGAAAAAATGAAAACAATACCAAGCTTGACGTGATCCATTAATCCAAGGTGCCGACTCAAAATTTTTGAAACTTGACTTCAAAATGAGGGTAATTTTGGGGCGACAAATTTTGGCTCTTTCGTGGATGACTTGATAGAGGAATGAGGCAAGATCAAGAACCATATAAAAACTGCGGGAAAATAGACCAGTTCCTTATCCATTGGTAAAATAGAGTCAAAGGAAAACCAACAGAAGATAAAACACATGAAAATAAAAGCAGACCAAAAAGGAAATACGAAACAAAACACAAAGGAACGACTAAAAACCAAAACATTATTCACAATATATGAAGGAATTCCTAGTCACCTAGGACTTAAAAAACTTCAGATACTACCCATTATATGGAAGTGGGAGAGGAGATCCATCCATATAATCCAAATAAAAAGAATTTTCTCCAATAAAGTGCCTGATTTGAAAGGACCAAGCCAAAGAGAATGAAACTTACCATGGCTTCCTTGAGGTTCATGTCTTTTGTCCACAACAATGAGAACAATGTCTCCCACTTGAAAATATTTGGGTCTAGCCTTCTTGTCAAATAGAGATTTCACCTTCAGTTGATAAGCTGATATCCTATCAAAAACTTGCAACCTATCTTCATCTAGCTTCTAGAGATACATGATCCTCTTGTCCAAAGAACTGGTAAAATTTAAATCTTCAATAGAATTCATTAAGTGCAAGGCTGGTAATTCCACATCACTTTGGAAATTGATCTTCAACACCATACACCACTTGAAATGGAGACATTCCAATTCTTGTTTTGGGTGTAATTATATCTTCCTAGAGAGCATCATAAAGTTTATTGTGCCAATTCCTCTGAGATCCATTGACAAGCTTACAAATGATGGTTACTAGATTCTTATTTGTTGATTCTTCTTTTCCATTCCCTTGGGGGCGGTGAGTCGAAGAATGAGCAAGGAAATTCCATAACCATGGTAGAAATCCATCATCTTGGAAGAATAAAAATTCAAAGCATTTTCAATCACAATCTTGTTTGGTACCCCAAACCTTATCAATATGTTCTCCTTAATGAAAATACACACCACCTCAAAAGTAGTTCTTTTGACTCGGAATTTCCTCTACCCGCTTTGTGAAGTATTCGTAGTAGTTAGCATGTGAGTATGCCCAACACTTGAAGGTAGGTTAAGAGTTCCAATGAAATATAAACCCCACTTTGTTGAAAAGGCTCATCAATCACTACTGGATTTAGTGGAAAAGAAACTAACTTAGGTCTCCCAACAAAATTTTGATAGGCTTCACACTTACCTACCCATTTGGATGCATCTCTAAATAATGTAGGAAAATAGTACCAAGACGAAGGATTTTATGGGTAGTGATAGTAGAAGAGAAATGGACTCTGCAAGCCCTGATCATGAAAAGTGAGACCAACTTCTTCTATTTCTCTTTGTCTACACACTTCAAGAATCTTCCATCTATGCCTCGCTTGAACAAAGCATTATCCCATAATACATATTGTGTAGACCTTAACTTAATAGTCCTCTTCTCCTTAGCACTCAAGTGGGATGGACACTCTCCATAAGTAAGAAAATGTGTGATGTCACCATACCATTCATCTATTGAACTATGAAAGAGGACAACATGAACATCAACTACTTCTTTGGACAATTCTGCATCAGCTCCTTTAGTAATAAGATCACATAAGCCTTTACCCCCGATGCTTAGTTGGATTGATATTAAGGTCATATTCTTGGACTTTTTCTACCCAATTTCCTCTCTTATTTCCAAACTCCTGTTGTGTAAGAATGGACTTGATGGTTGTATCAGGAATAAACACAATAGAGTGAGAATTAAGAATAGAAAAATGAAACTTCTTGACAAATTTGACCACTGCAAAATCATGTTTCTCCATCATAGTATATTTCAATTCATGAGATTTCAGAACATAGCTCATGAATGCAATTGGAAGCTCATGATCCTCATAATTCCTCTAAGTTAGGATAGTAGCCAAGGTAATCTTTGTAGCATAGCAATAGATGATAATCCTTACCAAAATAAGGAGATGCTAAGATGGGGGTCCTAGCAATGGCTTTCTTGATATCTTCAAATGCTTCCTTACATTTGGAAGAACAACCAAAGTTTTTTTTTCCCTTCATCATGTGAGAAATGCTCAAAGTTAGTTCTACAAAATTAGGAATGAATATCCTCAAGAAGTTTATCTTACCAAAGAAAGAGTGAACCCATTTTTACTTATGGGAAGAGGAATCTATTAGATTGCTTGAACTCTTTTTAATCTATCTTGATTCCTTCTTTGGAGACAATATGTCCCAACAACTTGACTTTAGTGACACAAAAGATGGACTTGTTTGGAATGAGAGAAACTCCATGTTCTCTACACTTCCGGAGGACTGCTTCAAGATGCTAAAAGTTATATGCCCTTATTTTGGAGAAGACAATCAGATCATCAAGGTAAAAAAAAAATACACTTTCATTTTACACTTCCAAAATCCAATTCCATTTCCCGCTGAAAGGTGGCACTAGCATTGATAAGACCAAAAGGCATTCTACTGTAGGAAAAGGTGTCCCAAGGAGTAGTAAAGGCAATCTTGTGTTGAAATGGGGTATTACTTCCACTTCATTGTACCTAAAGAATCCATCCAGCATAGACAACATCTTAGAGCCTGTGATAGCTTGCAAAACTTGATCCATCATGGGGAGAGGATAGTTATCCTTCAAAGAGGCTGATTCAAATTCCTAAAATCCACACAAATGTGAATCTCACCATTCTTCTTCCTAACATGAACAATGTTGGAAATCAACCTTAAGATGAATGATGTATAGGAAGATGGTTTTTTCTTTTAGTAACTTCTGAATCTCCTAAAAAATAGTGCCAACAACCTTAAGATTGTATTTCCTTTGTTTCTTCTCAAACGGTTTGATCACATGTTTCAAAGGGATAAAGTGTTACATCTCCTTTGGCTGGAAAGCCTTGAGATCATCATATGAATGTGTAAGAACATCAGCATACCTTTTTAGAAGATTTACTACCTTCTTCTTTTCCTCTTGAGTGTAGCATTTTCCAATGTTCACCATCATGGGTTCATCAAGACTCCGAATATTAAAATTTTCACATTCAGCAGATCTTTGAGCTCCTTGGGAAATTTTAGACTTAATGTAACTATTATGTTTATTAAATAGGTATTCCAAACTCACCAACCCTTTAGGAATCTTGTTACCTTTCAATTTGATGTAGCCATCTTGATCCGTCTCTTCCTTGACATCTCCTTCATTAGAGGATACACACTCTCTAGGAAAGGTCTCACTTCCTTCAAAATATAACTAGTCAAAATTATCCTTAAGCTCCAAGAAAGAGAGAAAATGTTGATCATCGTTGAAAACCTGCTAGTTGTTTGCATTATCTAGTACACTGGGCCTATGACTCATTTCAATGGTAAACTTATCCTAAGAGAAATTTGGGTGAGGAATCATTAAAGATCCTAAGACAACTAGAGAATCAGATCTAGTGTTCCTTTCTCTTGGCACAACTTCAATGGAGAAAGCATCAAGAAACTCAATGGAATCCCAGACAAGATTCCTATAATGATTCAATCTCCTATTCTTGACTTCAAAAATATCTCTGACCTGTTTCAAAATCAACTCTGCATCTCCATGAGCACAAAGATTCTTCACTCCCATTTCTTTTTCCATATTCAATCCAAGTATGAGTGCCTCATATTCAGCTGTATTGTTTGTATTTTCAAAACAGAGCTTGAAAGAAAAAAGATGAGTCTTCCCTTCTAGAGAGGTTAGCACTACACCAGCCCCAAAATCAGCTGAGGAGTAGCTTCCATCAAACTCTAGAGTCCAAATTCTATTGGGTTCATGAATCACTCCTTAGGAATTTTTTCCTCATCTTGTGACATGATCATGTAGTTACCATGACCTATATCGTATAGAGTATTTGTGCTTTTAGATCATCAGTATTTTGCATAATGTATTCAATCTATTTCTCGGAGTAGTAGCTTCTTCATTTTTCCATTGACCGGGATCAAAGCATGTAACCAATCCATTTTAATTTCACCTCCTACCTCCGGCAGAAATTTCTACTTAGCAACATCCCATATGAGGGAGGGATATCAACAACCAAAATAGTGGCTAAGACCCTTTTCTCTAGCAAAAGAAACAAAATATACTTGTGCATATTTAATTCTCCCAACCAAAGGCACTTTTCTACTCTCCATAGAATAGCAAGAATGAAAGGCACGTGTTAGAGTTAGGCCAAAAGCATGAGCTACTTTTACGGGCATTACATTATCGATGCTCCCAAGTCTATAACACAATTACTAAGTTTATAACAAGCTATGAGGAGAGTCACATAGAATGGTTCAACTTTCTCATTAGAGGAAGTGTTTGTATCAACAAAGATTTGTTGAGGTGAGGAAGAAGGAGTGAGCAAAATACCTTTAGAGGTATGGGGTGAGGCTTTGGATTTGATATTGATAAATTTTACCATTTTAACAAAGGCTTTTGGATGGGATTGGTAAAACTCAGCCTCTGAAATTTGAATTTTGGTCTTTTTGATATGATCAATGATATCAAAAGATCCAAAGGTGGATGGGGCATCACTACTAGGAAATTGAGTGACTTTTGATTTATCGGTTTTAGGATTTTAAAACTAAGGAGTTTCGGAAACAGAGCGAGAAGGAGAATTATCATTACTCACCTTTTGGGTGGAGGTAGTGGGAATAGGAGCTCCTCTTCTCACAATCAATGGAATGGTTATAGGAAACTACTTGGATTTCTTAGCGAGGCTACACCACTTTTTATTTCTTGTTTGCTTTCTCTCGAGTCATGACAACATATAACTCACTATTCATATCTACTACTCTTTCATCATATTCATCTTCATTGTCTATACCTTCAATGGTAAGGAAATGAAATTGAGATCCACTAAGCTCCTCCAGTTATTCATTAGCCTCTTCTTACGGTTCTTCATAGAGTTCATTAGACTCCTCTTCGTCGGAGTTCTTCAACTTCACAAGTTGCATTGATTGGAACCTTGACGGGTGGGCCTTCAATAGCTAATCTAGTCCGAGAAGAAAACAAATGGTTCTTGGGTTGAAATTTCTTCCTTGGAACATCTCGGTAAGAATTATGGGGAGCCAATTGTTTCTTGAGAGAAATGAGATCATTGGAAATCTTATATACCAACTGATCTAAGTAAGCTCTAGGAGAGGAGGAAGAAGAAGAAGATGATTTAGATTTGGAGGATTCTCTTTTTAGTTTACCAGACATGATTAAGTCATCCTCAACATTGATGGCTAACCATTGATCAACATCCAAAGTTACAAGGTTAGATCTTCTTAGTGCATAGCTTACTTCAGGTAATTTGGCATTGAGGAAGAAGAAATTTTGGATTTGATCCACTGGATGAGTGTTATGTGGAGTTTTATTAATTAGCTTGTTGAATTTAGCAACAAGCTTCCTCATGGGCTCAAATGGTTCCTTCTCGATGTGATAAATTTGTGCTAACAGAAAATGCACATCTTTAGCAGGTTTGAAATGCTACTCAAATTGAGTTGTCATGGTATTCCAATTAGTGATCGACCCAACAAGAAGATGATAGAACCAATCAGCAACATTGTCCTACAATGTCTCCACAAAAATCCTGACAGAGACATCTTCATGTTCAACCCCAAGAATCCCACATGCAATAATGAAGGTTGTAATGTGTTCATCTGGATGAACCTTCCCATCACCCCGAAATTTGGGAAAAAATTTCCTATTACCCCTAGGTAACTCATGCAATGGCTAAGGAAGAGAAAGAGGCCCAACTTGTTGTCCCCAAGGCAAAGGGGCTGCCATATTTGGAAAAATTGACCGAAGGGGAACTGAAACACTAGCAAGTATCAAAGCACAAAGATTAGTGCATAGTTGTTCTTGAGGAATGTTATTCTTGGAATTCCTATCCTTAACGGGAGGTGTGCTTGTTGTAATGCCCACTAAAACAACCAACTTGAGACCCAAGGACAACCTAGGATTAGTTAGGAAAAAATATGGAATAATTTTTTTATTAAAAGAATCTACAAGCATGTTACTGAGACAACGATTGTCACTAACTTGAGGTTCCGGAACAATTCTAATCTACTAGAATATACTTTTATTTTATTAACAAATGTTAGAGGTCATAAGGTCCAAAATTTTAAGGTTAGAAGTTTCAAATAGGTTCAGAGGGAAATTCCTCACCATACCCACTCTCTAACATGTTTAAAGTTTCAACTTGATTTTTCTCACACTTAACGCATTAAAAATTTCCCTAAATCACTCCTATTGGATAGTAAAATTCCTCACCTTTCTAGTGATATAAATAAGTCCTCCTAACTCCTCATATTTTCAAGTTATGGGCCAGCCATTGACCTTGGGGTGAAAATTTTCCCAAAGGGCAAGTTGGCGGGCCACGGAGAGACCTTTGGAAAAAATTTATAGCACGGGAAAAAATCACATTTGCACCCATGGTCCCACAAGTCTGTAAGTCCACAAGGGACACATGGCAATTCACAAGTTGGCCTTTGGGAGAACGGGACGGCGGAGACATTTTAAAAATTCTCCCACATGGGCGAGGAGCAAAATTTGTGCCCGCACTTCTATGAGTCCATAAGGGACACATGCCATCTTCTAAGCTAATGCGGGAAGGTGGGGAGGTGGGGAGAAAATTGGCTTAATGCCCTAAATGGCTAAGAGGGTGCGAGACCCACGCCTCTGCCGACACCTCGCGATGCCACGTGGTAGCCCCTAAATGGCTATAGGGTGGTAGAAAAATGGGGAAAACATGGAAGATTTTCCAAAAATTTCGAGATGCAAAAGAAAAATAGGGATCAATCCCCATTGATGCCTCGTGATGCCATGTGGCATCACTTGATTGGTTGTGGGCGGCAAGGAAAATTTAGAAAATTTTCCCAAAATTTCTTGAAAGAGCTAAGTTAAAAAGGGATCACCCCTCTGCTGACACCTCATGGTTCCACATGGAAACCTCTAATTGGCTACTGAGGCCAGCAGAGAAAATTTTGAAAATTTTCCCAAAAAAAATTTCCTAAGCCCATAGGAAAAATTCGGGCCACAGGCCCATGAGAAAAATTTTTCCCAAAAAAATTTGACGCCAAGGAAGAAAAACTTCAAAGCACCATAACTTTTGATAGAGAGGTCGGTTTTGGGAAAATAAGGACTTTCTGGAAATCTCTCAACGTCCTATTTGCACAAAGATCATTAATTTTAGATTTTGATAAATTTTAAGGGGTCAATTTTAAGAAAAACCCTGTAGGCTTTTTTGTGATAGTAGTGGTAAATTTTAACTTGTGAGATTTTTTCAATTTGATCTCCCTCTCTCTCTCAACATGTCAAATAGACATGGTGTATTGTTCCTAAATGGATTTAAGGAAGGATTCAAGGTTCAATTTGTCTAAATGATTTGCAATTTAAACATTTCCATTTCTTGATGAGAAAATAACTACAACATGGTTTGAGCCTGATTTGGCTAAGTTTTGACATATTTCCTTTAAGTGTTTTTGTCTATTTGAACTCATTTATACCCTGGCATGTTCAATTTTATTGTTTCATTGTTATTTCTTGCTTGCAGGTTCGAACTATGCATTTTTGGTTTAGATAATTGCAGTTTTGAAATTACAAATAACAGGGATCAAAATTTAAAGGATCTATTTGCCATTTTCATCTTCTGAGTATTAAAATTCATTCCAATTCTAATCTACACATCTAGTTGATTCAAATCAAACTATTCAAGACCAAAATGCAATACTGATTCCAAATTTTTCACATTTCAAAGAGAAAATACTGTATTTTTCTCACACGCATTTCTTCCTTTCAAACAGAGATTTCAATACATTGATATGATCAGATTCAATACAACAATGCAGTTTGAGAAAAGCATTACATTCATTTATTGATTCCAAAAGACAACTTACAACTTCCTTCTTTCATTTCTTCCAAAATCATTTATTGTATACAGGGTAAACAATACATTTTCTTTTCACGTGTTCCACTTTACCACTTTTCAAACAGAGATTTCATAGAGTATGCAAAACAAATATTTCCAATGGAATAACATCATATGGACAAGAAAAAACCATTTTCATTAATTCAAATGAACTCTTACAACTTCTTTTCCATTTGATTACAAAATACAGTATACCAAACACTTATCATTCTTTCACATTATTTCTAAAAAAAAATATAGAGTATAACTCTTTTACATTTCAAATTTCACTTGAAAAAATATACAACATCTTTCCATTACAAACATTTACAAGATCATCCACTTCAAGTGGAAAGTTACAATGAGATTTCATTTCACAAGGGATAGTCAACTGTCTTTTCTCAGCTCCAGAAAAACAACATGCATTTCTCTCATTCCTCTAATTTGATCACAACATGAGTATGAGAAAGAAAATGCTCTCCACCAAACCAAGACATACAATGAAGAGGAGAATCCATCCTTCTTCATTGGCCCTCGAGCCCCAACCACAAAGCAATATAAGATGTGATTCAACTCATGGAAACAATAGGCTTCCACAAACACACATCAAAATTTTCACAAAGAGACACAATCCCAAACAGAATGTAGTTAACAACTACATTAAAACATGACAAACAACACAAAGGCTTCATCAAGCAAGCCAAAGGAGCAAGAAGCTATGGGGGATGCTGCTTATGCCTCCTAAAGGGAAAAATTAGGTATCACCACTTGAGTACAACCCACCATATATATATATATATATGAATATCATTTCAATCCTTGTCATGCCCTTATGCCTCCCCCAAGTACCTCTTATTCCTCACATTTTCTTATATCTCCCCAATCTATTATGGCACCCCATAACGAGTAAAGAAATGCAATATATTTCTTTGTAAAGTGGAACCCAAATCCCCAAATCCCTCTACCCTTATACCTCCATAAAACCACTAGTTCCTCCCACAAAATAACTCCATAGTCTTCTCTTACACCTTTCCTAGGCCTTCTACCCAACATCCCACAATGTAAACCAAAATATTCACACAATAAAAGAAGATAATTTCAAGATCCAAGCTCTTACCTCTCCATGATGAGTTATTCATAGTTAAAAACAAAAATCTCCTTCCAATGAAATCAATCCAAAAATCAACCCAACACGGGCATGCAACAATCTTCCAAAAAATTCTCCAAGAAAGAGCTCCCAAAACAATAAGAAAATCCACCCAAAAATGAAGTCTCCCAAAAGTGAAGAAACCCAAAACAAGATGAGGAATTCAAATTTTATATAAGAGGTAAAAGAAGAGGATGAGGTGGATCCATGTAGGATGCCACATCAAACATCCTCAACCCCAAAAAAGAAGTTGACTTCATTCTCCAATGCATAATAAATAGGTGGGTGAATAATATGACAGATTTACTTACACACTCAAACAAGTCCATACCCCATAACGACTGAAATTAAATTATATAAGAAAATTACAATTACAACATTCAACTTGACTTGTAAAATGCATTAAAAGGTCTAAATTTAACCCTCAAACCATAGGCAAGGTTGGTATGTAAATTTAAGAGGTATGGGACAAGTTTAACTTGTCCATGCAAGCCTCCAAGGACAAATTCAAATTTCCAAGAAGGTGGAATGTTTCACACTCAAAAGTTAACTTACACATCACTTACACATTACTTACACACTCTTACAACACTTTAAAACATGGCCAACAACTCTATTAATTACATTCTTATGACATCTTTTAATTAATTAACTAAACAATATGATTACTCACAATATTTACACACCATTAAATAATTAATGAAAGGGGTAAGTACACCACAAAATAACACATGCAAAAATTAAACAAAAGGGACCAAAAAGAGAAAGAAATACATAAAATCCCTTGGTCACATTTAAAGGTGATTCCCCATGGGAATCCCTAATCTGCTAACAAACACACACACACAAAAATACTAGTTGCCATGGTGACCTTGTTGAATTCATCTAGAATTCCAATGTGGTTGGTATCCAATCCGATGTTTGTTGTGATATTTAACCTACAAAAAAATATACCTCCTTCGGCCTCATGGCCATATAAGAACATCTAAAATAATATAAATATAATTAAATTTCCAAAATCATCTAGAAATATGAATCATAGCAACATCAAAGCAATCTAATAATATCATTATAATTTTATCAACAACTATATCATCATCCAAAAATTTTCCATTTCTAGGGCTACTCACAATATAAAAATATCACAAGTCCGAACAACATCCATCATATAACCATGTCCAATAGTATAACATCATCAACATATAAAGTGTGTCTAATAATCATCATGCATCCTATAAGAATCAAAGTCAACAATAATCCATGATCAAATATCTAACATCATACTAAATCAAAACTATAATAATGTCCATAATATAGTTGATAAAGTGTCATGATTAGTATCAAAGGTGTCAAAGGGAAGTGGGCACTACATCCCCCTCCTTAGACTCGAATTCCTCCGGAAGTCACCTGGAACAAATGTGGAAACCGAACTCGTAACAAAGTATAATCCTCCCATGTAGCTGCAGTCTCATCATATCTATCCCACTACACCCAAACCTGATCAAACTCTCTGCGCCTCGAAGGCCCGTGGTCTTGCGATCTAGGATGTGAATGGGATCCACCATTACACCCCGATCCTACACCTGCAATGATGTCCAATCTAACACACGAGAAGGATCGCAACATATATCCTAAGAATGAAACATGAAACACATCTTGTATGTGAGACAAGCTGGGTGGAAATGCTAGATGGTAGGCCAAAGGACCAAAACGCTCCAAGATATCAAAAGAACCCATGAATCTAGGAGCTAACTTAGAACCTTTTCCATACAGATAGGGATCTTATGTGGCCTAACACGAAGGAACACCTTAATTCCCACATCAAAACTAAGGTTAATCCTATGTTGATCTACATACTTCATCATGTCCATCTGTCATGTGCCTCATGTAGTCTCTATCTAATCAAAATCACACCGCCGCTCCATGTCTGTGCAACAAAGCTGGTCCAAGAGAAAACATTCACTTTCATAATGAGATATAATTCCATAAACACAAAGATCCGAAATCATATAAACAAGAACACAAAGTTTCTTATCATAAAAGATGGATGATTCACAAATTCAAACAAGGAAAGAATAAATTGTAGAGGAAGAAAGAAAGAAAATACTTCTATATTGATTATTTCCAAATCTATTAAAATTTCAAGAATGCCAAGATCCAACAACCCTAAATAATGGCATGGAGAAGCCAATAAATGGTTTCTAAGAACAGTTACAAAAATAATGAAACTGATTTTAGAAACAGAGGTCTAAAATTCTTTAACACCTCAATCGTTTCCATACATTTGGTGGAAAACCCGGACACATCACATCATAACCATCCACCCTACCTTTGTAAAATTTAAATTCAATTCATCCATGTGGGAGATATTTCAACTCGAAGTGGGCTTGAGGATGCCTTTTGTATTTTGTGCCTTTTGGAGAAATGGAACTTTGGAACATTTAGGCCTACCCGCCCACTCGATTCGATACGATCTTGACATGTGGCCTTACTTGAGTGGGGATGGAGTCGCAATTCACTTTTATAATTTTACCTCTTTTCAATGTGGGCTCAAAATCTCAAATTGCTCCACCGACCTGCCTCTCCACTTTGAATCTTCAATGCGGGCTCAACATTTGACTTTATCCCTTAGCATGGGTGGGGCCACGAGTCACTTTATAACTTTAAGTTCTTTTATGGAAACAAATCCCAAATTCTCAACTCTCCCTAATGGTCTGCTTTCTCACTTTGACATTTCAAAGCATAAAAAACACAAAAAGGGCCCGCCTCTCCACCTTTGCTTGAATCATGACCATGTGTCCCTTTTTTTTTGGTAGGGCCATGTGTCTGACCTTGGACACGTGGAGGCTCAGTGCACACTTAGGACATGCCTATGGACTTTGCCTTCAAAGTTACACCAGGTGACACGTGAGGAGGCTTCCACAAACCCTTCTATACTTAGTCAATTCAAGCATGATTCCCACTTGACTTATGTTAAACCCGGACACGTAGAGTGGCACTCATTTGAGTTTCCACTTTGGATTTTCCTTCGGAAATTATGCTTTGAGATGATGCGTGGATCCTTCCACGGTCATGGAATTTTCAATGGCCAACTCTATCTCTCCTTTGACTCTGACCACATGGAAAGTTGGCACTCATTTGGATATTGACCCTTTGGTTTCATTTCTAAAATTTTGTTGTTGAGGCACATGGAGGCTTGCGCCAACCCTCATGTACTTAGTCAATTTTAAATAGCCACCTCTGTCCCTTTTTCAGACCTAGGACACGCGGAAGACCGGGTGCAAGTTTTGGGAACTGTCCTTGGCTTTGACCCTTGAAGTTGTGCCAATGAGACATGTGGAGCCTTCCACTGAACCTTTCATACTTGACCAATTTGGGCTTGTTTTTCTTCATTTTGGACTTGAGACACGCTGAAAGCCTACACTTTTTAGGACCATCCCTTAGGCCCTTCCCTTAGAGTTCGCACCATTTGGATGCATGGAGACTTCTACTACTTCTTGAAACATGGACACGCCACATCTACTCAGAGATGTCCATGTACTACCCATGGATGTTGGCGCACAAATTGATAGGAAGATATGCTTGTCATTCTGTTGTGGAAGAATGAAAATAAAGGGAAAACCCCACCTTGGATCTCAAATTTCTAATTGTTCTTCATGGAATGAAAAGCGTAAACAATACCGGAGCTTGATGTGATCCATTACTCCAAGGTGCTGACTCAAATGTTTGAAACTTGACTTCAAAAAGATGGGAATTTTGGGGTGACAACACCACCCAAGTAGAGTACTTGATAGGAAAAATAATTTTTACCTTAATGATTTTTGGTAACTCTTTCCTCATAAGTGTAAAATCTTCATACTCTTTCCCCCCATTTTATTTATAGGTTTAAAATAAATTCCTCCATTATTTCCACCATGCAATGGAAAATTTAAGAATGCGACTAAATTAAACTACTAGTTTGAAAAATGGATAAAAAACAAGTAGAGTCATTGAGCTCAAAAAGTCCAAATGCAAAGTAAAACGGACCTTATCTCCTTTTCAAAAATCCATGTCATTTCCCAAGGTGATTTTCTTCTCATTAATTAAAAACATTAAAAGCCAGGATAGTTTTTTAGTTCACCTAGAATCCTTCCAACCACCCAAACAAAATTGGTGATAACTATTAGTTTAATTTAACATTTGCAAACTTTTTAGTGATACATTTAGTGTAAATGCAACAATAGTCAATGTCAATGTGAAAATGATTGACATAATATCATTAACTACCAATTAATTCACCAAGTAACCTTTGGATTGGCATCACCTTCATTACCCCCAACCCACCATCAACAATTCCAACCATATTTAACCATATTTTAGGTCTTAGGTTCCCAATTAGTCTTAGGGATAAAAAGCATCTAGCATAGCTAGGTTCTCAAAAAGAATAATTATCACCTTAGTGTAGTTTCAGTTAGGTCCTTTACTAGCATATCTTAGCTTAAATATTTAACATGAACATTACTAGCATATGCTAACATCTCAAAGTAATCAGACCTCACTAAAAGAGTGTATTCATTGGAAGCTAACAGGTGCTCAATGGCATTGCTTCATTCAAGCCTAGATGAGATGACATGTTCTCAATAAGACAAATTCAATTCGACTTAAACAATGATCATATAACATATCAATAAAAGGCATGCCTTAGATCATTTAAATTAAACAATTTATTACTATCCCTTTAATAACAATGAATAAAACATAGTTCACATTAAATAATAAAACTTAAGTATCTTACATGTATAGTCCATGGGAATTTGTATTTAGCTAAAATCACCTCGTTTATATAGATTATACATCAAAACTCAACATAATGAGCATATGAATAAAATCCAACATTAGTAAAATTCTGATACAATATGAATTCAACGAGTTAGAAGGTAAATCATTTAATCAAAAACAAACATGATCAATAGATATGAGTAAATTGTCTCGGGAATAGAAATTATATATCGACGTTTGTAAAACTTTAGTTAAAGAAACAAGTTAAGATATTAATCACGATGGAGGCATTAAATACTTCCCTCTTAAAAAACATCATTATCCAGATGATTAACTTAGTCTACACACATTTTAAGAATATGGGCATAAATATAACTTATTCATCCACCATATTTCTTAAACTGATATCATATTTGTAGAAATTTCAAGTTTCTTTAAACTTATTACAACATCAAATTGTTTTACCTGTAGTTGTAAAATAAAATTACTTGCCCAAAAATGGCAAAAGTTAAAGATATATTTCAACTAAGTGTTGAAATATTACGGAAATCAAATTTAATTCTGTTCAAATAGATAAGGTAAAGTAGTTTTTTTGCCAAAATAATCATAACATAATATAGATTTTGTCAAAATTTTGACCAAAACAAAATAATTTACTCAAAAGTAAGGTTTTCGGTGTTCTTATTATCAAGAAAAACATTTTTTTAATCTTTCCCAGACATTACCAACCGTCCTACGGGTATCATAATACCAATTTTTAGGTTTGAGTCTTTAGCTCCTTCAAATTTTTCCCTTTCATTCTTACAATTAGTAATTGTATTACGAATCTTCTTTTGCGGATTGTTCTCCTTGTTTCTCAAGGGGAAATCCTTAGCATAGTGACCACTGTCACCACATTTAAAGCAACCAGTGAAAGGTATCTTCCTTTCAAACCTGTTATTATTACGAGCAAAATTTTCTTGTCCATTCTTTTTAAAGCTTACAATGATGTATTATTTCCAGCATTATTTGTTTTACTTTTCTCCTTCTTCTTCAATGTCTTTCTAGGTGATAATGGAAAAGGAGTGTTATTCGAATACGCTTCTCTTCTTTATGAGAAAAATTTCATGGATATTTTCTCTTTCCTTACGTCTCTCTCAAATACTGATTCCATCATGGGTGGCCCATGCACATCAACTTCACCACCTATTATAGGTTTCAAGCCCATAATAAAATTCCTTATGCAGAATTTCTCGTCAGTTTGATATTGCGGAACATACTTAAGGAGTTTGGTAAATTTCTCCCAGTACTTAGTTGTAGTCATTTTCCTTGTTCAAGGTTTTGAAACTCTGTCATCTTTTGGTCATAATATAATTGGGGTAAGCTAGACCGCTTGAAATAGGCCTTAAACTAGTCCCATGTGATTCTAGCTTTATCAATATTCAGTTTAGCCTTACGGTTGTCTAACTAGAAAGATGATTCATGGGAAAGATAGCAAGATCCCCATACTACTTTGGTTTCTTTATAGAAGTTCCTTACTACAAATTATTTCTCCATGTCACTTGAGCCAATTCTCAACCCCATCTCGGAGTATGGTTCCATCAAACTTAGGTGGAATTATTATTTTTATGTCTTTTGACAACTCAGCCACCAAGTGTGCTCTTGCATTCAGAGGTTGATTGGGTACATTTGCATTATTATTAGTAGCGTTATAGTTATTTCCAGCATTGGAATCTCTAGTGTGTACATTATTTTCATTATGTGGTTGTTCTGAGATGGTCCATTTTAGAATCAACCTTATTTCCATCCACTTGTTGTTTAAGTACAACAAGATGATCCCTTATGTCCAATAGAGTAGTAAGGATCTCATCCATATTTTGAGATGTACTTGCTTCACCAACCAAAGAAGGGTAATTCGCAGCTCCTCCCCTCGTTCTAGCCATTTTCATTAACAAGAAATTAAGTTTTATCGAGTGATGGACTCAAATAGATCTAAGAGCTGCAACCTTCATCTCTGATACCAAAATGTAACATCCTCATACTCTTTCTCCCCATTTTATTTATATCTTTAACAATAAATTTCCTCCATTATTTCTTCCATGCAATGGAAAATTTAAGAATGCAACTGAATCGAACTAGCAATTTGAAAAATGGAGAAACAACATGCAGAGCCATTGAGCTCGAAAAGTCCAAATGCAAAGTAAAACTGACCCTATCTCCTTTCCACCAATCCATCTGGTGTTTCCCAAGGTGTTTTTCCACTCGTTGATTAAAAACATAAAAAGTGAGGATGGTTTTCGAGTCTACCGAGAATTCCACCAACCACCCATATGAACTTGGTGATAACTATCAATTCAAATTAACAATTACCAACTTTTTAGTGATACATTTAGTGTAAATGACACAATATTCAATGTCACTACCAAAAATAATGACATAATATCATTAACTGCCAATTAATTCACCAATTACCCTTTGGTTTAGCACCACCACTATTATCCACCATCAACAATTCCAACCATAGTTAACCATAGGTTAGGTCTTAAGTTCCCAAATTAGTCTTAGGGATAAAAAACATCTAGCATAGCTAGGTTCTCAAAAATAATATTTATCACCTTAGTGTAGTTTCAGTTCGGACCTTTACTAACATATCTTAGCTTAAAATAATTAACGTGAACATTACTAACATACGCTAACATCTCAAAGTACTCAAATATCAATAAAAGAGTGTATTCAATTGAAGATACTAGGTGCTCCAATGGAATCACTTCATTTGAGCCTAGATGAGATGACATATTTGCAATAATACAAAGTCAACTAGACTTAAAAATGATTATACAACATATCGATCGAAGGCATGCCTTGAATCACTGAAATTGATCCAAGGTATGAATATCCCTTTAATAGCAATGAATAAACCATAGTTCACATTAAATCATGAAACTTAACTATCTTACATGCATAGTCCATAGGACTATATTTACCTCAAATCACCTTGTTTATAAAGAGTATACCTCAAAACTCTGTTGTAGACACCCATAATTACGCCTAAGCAATTTAAATACTTAAATTGCACTAATTATTTCCTTTCTTGCAAAGCAACGACATATCATCAAAATTTCTCATATTCCCTCTTATTGTCTTTAATTAATTACAATATGCTAATTGATTAAGTCTCTATCAAACTAACATCCTGATTAACAACCTTACATTAATTATTCACCCCTTCTATCTAGACTAATTAATTATTATTAATTAATTAGCCTTCCCCTTCATTTAACCAATAAATCAATATTTAATTGATTTAATCCCCTTCTAATGGCCTAAATCATACTAATATTCCTCTAATCAACTTCTATAAGCTTACATCTACCTATTAGTTAATCACCTCCGATTAATTAAGACACCCCCAACTCCCATGATTTGCTAAGTATATATTAAACCCTTCTAAAGTAAGGTTACCTTTTAGAAAGCAACCTTATCCATTCGTAATCATGTTTTACCTTTATCCCACATGCAAAGTGATGAAGTGTTTCCTTTATCCATTGGACTATATAAGGATCCCTCCTTCTACCTTTATACCTACACCTAAACTTCTTGAGAAAAAAAATGCAAAAGCATATAGCAAAATAGACTAAGAGCTTGCCTTTTGTGTTCTTGAGAGTTCATCATCTTGAAGAGTTAAGCCTCTTTCCTAAGTGCTTAGGTCATATGGGAGGTGTCAAAAGGGTCTTGTAGCCCAACTTTTATTAGCCCTCATTCCTAGGTTCTTGGAACACCAAGAACAACCATTTTTATAGCCATGGAGCCTACTTAGGTCCCTACATCTATTTGTTGTTAGAGAAATAGAGGATTTTACATGTTTTAACATTGTTAGTTTCAAAGTTTTATTGATGAATGTGAGCATATAACCCTTGTTTAATTCTTATCATGATGGTGTTAAGTAGTTTGTTTAACTCTTGCTAATTAATTCTATTTAGTTGTTAGTCTTTTACTCATATTAGCATTAGTTTAAAAAAACACATACACACATTTGTACCTTAGGTGGGACCTAGTCCCTTTGCATTTTAGTTTAAATTTCATTGTTTTGGCTAACTTTTGATATGCACATGTAGTAATTAATGTCCATTTTCTTAGAATTGTTGCTAATTTTTATATGTGTAAGTTCTTGTTCATAGCCATCATTTTAATGGGTTGTTGGCATTTTAAAACTAACTTGTCAAAATTTGAAGTATTGTGAGATTTATTTTGTTTTTTTCCATATTTTGATTGCGGGCGGTGCGGGCACACTTTCAAAGTGCAAGAACATTTTTTGGCGCAGAGACACCTCTTGGGTGGCTCAAGCACATTGTCAAAACTTTGGTTCTCTTTTATCGATCCTGGCACATACGCACTAACCCTAGTGCATGTACCTAGCTAGCGCATAGATGCACTAACCCAAGCACATACATCATTTTGTATTGTACCTTCACTGTAAATCAAAACCTATCAAATTGGTGCATACACCCTAACCCAAGCACACATGATGTTTTAGTGGCGTATACACATTTCTAGTGGCGCAAGCGTTACGCCTTCGGAATCTAGGACTATTTTACAAGCTGGTGGCACACATGCTTTTCCGATGGTGCACACGCTTTTTGGTAGCACAAGTATTACATGTCGAATTTCAGCCTATTTTTATTGAAGGTAGCGCATACAATATTTTCATGGCGCACACACCTCTCAGGTGGCGTAGGTGTACGGTAAGCTGAATTTACAGTGGCGCACATGTTTTATTGGTGGCACGCACACCTCTCAGGTGGCATAGGTACATTGTAAATTGGAAAACACAGATTGAAATATACACCCTAACCCATGTGGAGATGCCAAAATAGGGGCATAGGTGTCCTTTTGTTTTCTTGAAATTAATATGTTGAGGTTCTAACATTCTTACAGGTTTTATATAATCACATACTTATAGGAATAAGATCACGTATGCTCTTCCCGACATCCCTTGGGGTGATCTTGGGAATCAAAGCGATTCTTAAATCCTTTTGATGATTTGAGGTTGTCAGGAATATTTGAATTGGAATTGGTTAACTTGGTGTATTTGAATTAAAGTGTTTTTCCATTTCATATCTTTTTGGATTTTGGAAACATCACGTATGCTATTCTCTTGCGTCCTTAGATGATCTAGAGAATAAAAATGGTGTTTTCTCTTTTGATGGAAAACTACTAAAAATCATCATAAAGGACCAAAATACCATGCTAGTCAAAGAAAGGAGGAATCTAAACGAATTCAAAAATATTAATACGGTTGTTATACGGAGTTGCCAAATAGTGTTCAAGAAAACCACACCTAATTAAACAAGATAAAATGAAAAACATATTCAAAACATTGTATTGCAGGTTTCGGAAAAGGGTACGTCCCTCTCGCTCAGCTGGAACATAACCCCTTTGGCATAACGCCTTAACTTACAACAATGGGGGTAGTTCTAGGAACCCCAAAGTATTCCATGTAAGAGGGAACCTTGTGGACAAAACGGGAAGTGCTCTGCACTACCTATCTGACTAGTGATTCCTTTGTGAGATAACATTACAAGTTGTCCCTATGCGACCCTTTTAAGTACACGATGGATTCATTTACTACCCATTGTGATTGAAGGGGAAAATTCGAGATACTCCCAAGATAGTTGGGACTATTTGGGTAAATCATCCCACTTGTGGATAATTTTTGTAACACCTAGGACGAGAGAACCACCTAGGAAAATATACTTTGGCCAGGAGCCCACTTTGACCATTCTAAAACAGTGTTGAGTTGTGAACCATATTTTCATTGCGAAATGTGTGACACGTTACTTTCACTTAGTTTTTACTTGCCTTAGGGTGAGGTGAAACTCTACTAAAGTGAAGCCAGCATTTTTCATCCCCATTTTGATTTACTTCCTTCACATTCTTTTGACAATTTGTTGATTAGAAGAAGGGTGACTACCTCTTTGTTACCAATCGATTGTTTCTGCCACTTTTTTTCTGTTTATGCCCATCCATGTTTGTGGATGGGTAAGTTAAACATCTAAAGTGTGCAGAGACGTATTCATATCATTGGTGGCCATTGTGATCTTGATACCCATGTCAAGATCATCATTGTAGTTAGGCATGGTTCATCATCTTGAACTTCCTTAGAAGGGTTACCTTGTTTGTATCGTATCACTACAATTTTGATATTTATGTCTTGTTTCTTGTAAACTCAACATAAATATATATATTGTAAGGTTAGACTACACACATTTTAACTATTCCTAGCTATGCTTTGAGCTTTTGGTTTGATTTTGTTATTACCTCAATTTTTGAAGAGTGCTAGGTGTTACCACTTGTGCATATTATATCAATAGCATCTTGATATCAATACCTTACTTTCTCACAAATTTTGGTTAACATATCTTGGTGATATTGTTGTGTCACTCACAAATTATAACTAGAAATTTTTGGGATATAGGTTTTAATCAGATTTGAACTCACTTTTAGTATATCTTGTTAGGAGGTCACATTAACTTTTTGTATTTGCTTACGTCTTGTTCATTCTCTTGAACTTAGCATAAGTGAAAACATCTTATTAATTATCTTGTGACAATAAACTAATTTTCAAGGTGTAGTCTAGGAAGTACTTCATTTGATAGGTTTAGGTACCAAACATTGTGTCCTTTGGTGATTTATCACTCTATCACGTTGGTATTCTCACATTGTTATTCTTGACAGTTTATCTTGCATTTCACTTAAGTGTGGTGAGAAAGTTTTGAACACATTTACAACTTACCTTAGTGAAACTATAAAAAAACATGGCTCCTAAAACATGATTAGGAATTAAGAAACAAACATATGAGGAACAAAAGTACAAGCTTGGGAAGCCTCTAATAGACAAGGGTCAAACCCCTTTATTGGAAATGATCTAGGGCCTCTATTTTCTACGAAAAAGAGATAGAAGATATGGTCAATCATAGTGGTAATGAATTACAATCCCCACACACATAATTTGACTTTGACCCTACTTTATTACATGAGTTTCTTTTTAGAAATAAAGATAGAGTCTTTGGAATGGGTCGTAGAATTAGGGGTCAAATTGCCCACTGAAAATGAAATAATCCCACTGTGCAAATAATGCTAATGAGGAAGAATGACCCCTCATCAACATGGAGGATATTTTAACGCATGGACATGCTTCTACCTCTAACGTAGGAAATAATAAGATAGTGGGACATAGAATACCCTTTATCAAAGTGCCATGTAGAAACATGATGGGACATGAGAATGGTGAATAACCTCCAAAAATGAGGAAGAGGAGGAACCTTTAGAAGAAGAAACCACAATTCAACAATAGATTAGTAGCCTAAGATGATAATTAGCTTTTATAACCTCTCATGTGTAGAAGGAACCAAGAAAAAATGTTCAAAAGTCTAAGCCTAAGGTTAAGATCGATGACTTCCATAGAGAAAATCAAGAAGAAGATGATATGGGGTACCGTCAAGTATATCTCCCCGCTTCTCCCACTAGAGAACATTTTCATACACAAGAGGTATAGTCTATGAAAGAAACACTCGTAAGCCTCCAAGAGAGAAATATAGGGAGCATTAGAAAGTATTAATATGAAGAATTATGCCCTTATCCTTTTGATAAGACTATGACCATTCAACCCTTTCCCAAGAAATTTGATATGCCAAAGTTTGAAAAATATAAAGGTAAAGACAGATCCACATGATCATGTCAAAGATTTCTATATGGCATGTCAAGAGGTGTCTTATAGTGACAATCATCTCATCAGATTTTTTTCCCAAAAGTCTAGGAGGTCAAGCTTTGGAGTGGTTTGCATGCTTACCATGGGGATCAATTTTCACCTAACTATAATTGGTAGAAAGGTTTGTGCGTCGCTTCTCGTATAACATAGAGAGTGGCGTCACCATGGAAGATTTATGTGGTGTCAAGCAACGCCCTAATGATACTTTCGCTAGCTTCCTCCAATGGTGGAGAGGGATAGCTAGCTGCTTCCCTTGTGCTTTCCCTGAAAAATGGTTAGTTAGTATTTTCGTTCCCAACCTAGACCCAAACATAGCCTTCCATCTCTAAATGCATTGTGTTCGCACTTTTGAGGAGGTCATCAAAAAAGGTTTAGATAGAGAAAGATCTCATTGCCAAAGGAAATCTCAAGTCCTAATCTAGAGATAATCAAAATGTTAAACCCACGGAGAAGCCAAAGGTTTTTAACAAAAACAAAAATGTGGTAGGAGACAGGATCACTAATTCCAAACGTGTACAAACGGTCTAAACTAGTCAACCTTTTAAATTGACCAAGGGACCAATTCAACCACCACCAAAGTGAAGAACATTCACCTCTCTTAATGAACCTTTATCGGTTATACTAAAACAATTAGATGTGGCCCACATGATGACATATCCTATGACACAACCATTTGATGACAATGCTCTAAAACCTTCATGGTACAAGGAGCATGAATATTGTGAAATGCATCATGTCAAAGGACATAAGATAGAAAAATGTCTACAACTCTATCATTATATCCAAGACCTCATTGACAATGGGGAGATAGAGGTGTACAACCCAGAAAAACACATACATCTAATGAGAAAATGGGGATATATAAAGAGCGATTCCCAACCATGATAAATCAAAAATTCAAGGACGGATCGAGAGGAGTCATCCCAAGGTTATAAAGTAGTGAATTACTTGTACACCAAAAAAGACAAAAATCATTATGATTCACTTATTGGATGTATTCACTCTCCTACTAACCATGTCAACACCATCTGAATCAAGGGAAATGACTATGTCACGATAACAAGGCATGCCCACCTCGTGATTCTCGGAACCTTCGCCATAAACCCCACAAACTGGTAAATATAACCTCTTAGAGCAACTTGAGAAGATGTCTACTAAGATTTCAATCTTATATCTTCTTAAGATATCCAATGTACACAAATAAATTCTATACCAAATGCTTTAGGGGTAGGGAGTTCCATTAGAGGTCAATCCCACACATCTGTAAGCCGTAGTCGCAAACATCGTACCAAATGAACATATTGCCTTCAACCATAGAAAGATCCCTACTGAGAATCCAACACACAATATTTCTTTATATATTGAGGTATTTGTCACCTGTAGGAAGATCAAATGGGTGCTTGTGGACAACAGATTAGGGTTGAACATCTACACACTCAAGTTGGTTAAACAGTTAGGACATACTGAGGCAGATCTTGAGCCCAATGTCATCACTATCATCACATACAATAACATGGAAAGGGAGTCAGTGGGCACAATAATGTTGCCCATGGAGGTGGGTCCCACTTACCATTAAACAAATTTTCATGTCTTGGACTTGGAACTTCCATATAATATGCTTCTAGGCCGACCATGGATTCATGCCATGTAGGTCATGCCATCGACATTCCATCAATGCATTAAATTGAAGCATGATGGACACACCATTACAATACAAGGAGATTCATATCCCTTCACTCACTATAGGGCTCTTAATAGCTTTACATGAAGGGGCACATATGCATGTCCCTCTATTGATATAGTTGTCCCTCTCCAACGAGGCCATGGTATCTCGGATAGATTTGAATTCTCTCGAGTTCTTGCGCCCATAGTGCATCTACATAAAAATATATTTTTGATTCATGGGAGATGAAAATACTTGAATATGGTTGTGGAGAATATAATGTACAACAAGCCCTCTTGGTTTCAGACCTCTCATTGTCACCCAAGACTAGAGGTCAACCTAACTATCACTTCAAAAGACCTATAAATGAACACATTGTTCGATCATTCTTACTAGAGGCTAGTTAGTGAGGAAAAATTACTTGATCCACCTATAACTTGTGTCCCGTGAGGCTACTCAACCATCTTGTTATCAAACCCCGAATACAAGAAATATAGTAAAATGATGTACTCCATGGGCTACAAGGGCCTAGGATGTGCAAGAAATGAACAAGGATAGAGAGAACCAAGACCACTTCTGAATTTCAAAATAGAAAGATACGACATTGGGATTCACTCTTATGGAGCACACCCCAATGATCAAGATACTACTTGTTCTGAATGCGAGGATAGCTCTGACTATCTAGAAAGTGATGCGGATTCCCATTGTAGCCAATATGAGGATCTTACCTCCACAAACCTCTTCATGAACAACATTTTCCTAACCATAACTCTTATGAAACCAACCCTTGACCTTGTTTACCCTAACCTTGTTGAATGGGACCAATAACATCACATGTCACTATATTTATTTGAGAATGATGAAGCTATCACAAAGTTCATGGGAATTCGAGATACGATTCCCATTAGAGACCACAAGAAGGGTTTCTTTATTGACTCGGATACATGCACCTACTTCGGCAAGGAATTTGAGCTTTGTGGTCAGTAAAACTTAAAGAAAAGTGAGGGAAAAAGTTCCAATGTAAAGCCTCGGAAAAATCAAATTCCAAGTCACACAGTGAAAACCTCTTTGAGGCACTAGCCAACAAACAAGTAAAAAAATCAAAGGACAAACAAAGTGACCATGCCAAGGATGAAAATATCATGGAGACATCCTTGGATGAAGATCTCAACCTTCCTCCCAATCCTACGTGTATGGAGGACTTGTCCAAATTACTAGTCAAGGAAACCATTGATGTGAATATTGGTACAAAAGAAGACCCCAAGATAGTAAAATTGGGAGCATCACTCTCGCCTAGAGAGAAAAAGACATTCACTATGTTGTTGCGAGATTTTATAGACATGTTTTCATGGTCATACAAAGACATGCTAGGATTAGATACAACTTTGGTCGTGCACAACCTAGTTGTGCACGTAGATGCTAAGCCTATCAAATAGAAGCTCAGAAATTTACACCCGAGGGTAGCCTTACTGGTTAAAGAGGAACTAGAAATATTTCTTGCTAAAGGATTCATCCACCTATTAATTATTACGAATGGATATCAACATTGTCCCTATCCGAGAAAAATCCTGTAGGTATTAGAATTTGCATGGATTTTAGAGACATTAATAAGTCTTGCCCTAAGGATGATTTTCCATTGCCAAATATTGACATGATTATCAATTCAATAGCAAGGATACGAGATGTTATCTCTCATGGATGGATTTTGGGATACAACCAAATCAAGATAGCTGAAGAAGATCAACACAAAATGGATTTCACGACTCGTGGGGTACCTTCTATTATCAGGTGATGCCATTTGGTCTCAAAAATGTAGGAGCTACTTATCAGTGGGAAATGACGGTGATTTTTCATGATATGATTCATGATATCATGGAGGACTACGTGGATGACATCCTCAAAAATTCTAAGACAAGAGAGGATCACCCTATCATTTTGTAGTGTATCTTTGAGCACCTACGAGAGTACAAGGTTAGGTTGAATCTAGAGAAGTGTGTATTTGGTGTGCTATCCAGAAAACTATTGGGCTTCATTATATCAAGACAAGGAATCGAGGTAGACCCTGCTAAAGTGTCTTGCTATTACTGAAATGCCTCCACCTAAGAATATTAAGCAACTACGTAGCTTACAGGGGAAAATCTAGGCTATTCACCACTTCATTTCCCAGCTTGCAGATAAGTGCCACTCATTAACCCACTTGCTTTAAAAGGATGTCACCTTCATCTGGGGACTAGAGCAAGAGTAATCATTTGCTTTGCTTAAAAATACCGGCTAATCCACCTTTCCTCATGCCTCCAACTCCTAGGAACCACTCTTCCTCTATATCTTTGCTACATAATTTTCTATTGGTGTGTTGCTCGCCCAATATGAACTTGGTCATAAGGAAAAATCGGTGTATTATCTCAGTCACACTCTCATTGCCTATGAGCTCAACTATCCGCAAATTGAAAAATATTGCTTGGCTATTGTTTTTACTTTTCAAAAACTTTTCCATTATCTATTGAATACCAAAACCAAGCTAATATCCAAAGTTGACCCACTCAAGTACTTACTGTCTAAACTTTCCCTCATAGGTAGAATGACAAATTGGATCATTCTATTAAGTGAGTTTGACATAGAATTTATACATCAGAAGTCGGTTAAAGGAAAAGTACTCGCTAACCAACTAGCGAAGCTCCTTGGCAAGGCACTCGAACCTTTGAATCTAGATCTCGCGATGTCTCCTTTCTCTACATTGAAGAATCTATTGTATGGCGAGGTACATTTTACGGGTCCTTTACTTTTCATGGTTCAGGTATAGGGGTAGTCCTTATTACTCCTTCTGGCGACCCTATACCACAAGCTTTTCACCTGGACTTTCCTTGCACAAACAATATCGTTGAGTATGAGGCACTTATCACAGGGATGAAGCTATCTATCAAGTGGAACATTCATCATGTCAAGGTTGTGGGTGATTCTCAGTTAATTATCAAATAGGTTAATGATGAATACAAGGTTAAGGATGAAAAACTCATACCTTACAAAAATTTGGTAGAAACTCTAAAGGAGTACTTTGTGCACATTACCTTTGAAAAAATTCCAAGAGCACAAAACAGATTGGTAGATGCTATGGTGATAGTGGGTTCTATGCTTCGTATTCCGCTAGGGAATAATGACATGCCATTATTCATAGAAAATATATGTCAGCCCACGTATGACATGCCAGAATATTGTCTGGCTTGTGATGTTGTTGGTCCTAATTCCCCATGGTACAAACCCATTTTTACCTATCTCAAGGACAACACATTCCCTCCTGATATCTCCTGTTCCAAAAAAAAACAAATCCTGATTCACCAAATAGCCCGTTACACCCTTTTAGGAGGTACACTTTATCGTCGTGGCTATGATGGGAATCTATTACGTTGTCTTGATATGATGGAGTTGATCCAAGTGATCAAAGAAGTACATGAAGGGGTGTGTGGAGCACATATAAATGGAATGGTTTTGGCAAAGAAATTGTTAAGAGTAAGCTACTATTGGCCTACCATGGAAACTGATTGTTGTAATTACGTTAGGAAGTGTGTACTTTGCTAGAATTATGGAAACTTCATCCATGCTCCATCGCAACCATTGCAACCTATCACTACCCCATGGCCATTCTCTAAATGGGGACTTGACTTGATAGGGAAACTTACCCCTACCTCATTTGATGGTCATATCGACATCATCATGGCTACCGAATACTTTACAAAGTGGGTGGAGGCCATTCCCTTAACCTATGTAACAGAGCTTAGATTTCCAATTTTTTCATGAATCATATCATTTGTCAATATGGCATTCCCACAGCCATTGTTATGGATAATGGGAAGTCATTCAAGAATAATCTCTTTGTAAATGGTCTTTGTTAGTGTTTCCAAATTAGGTTAAAATGGTCTACACCATATTACCCCCAAGGTAATGAGATGGCCAAAGCCATAAACAAGACTTTGGTGAGAATAATAGAGAAGATGGTCAGCAAAATAGGTCATAATTGGCACTTACAAATCCACCCAGCTCTTTGGGTTTACAGAACCTCCATTTGCACTCCTATGGGTGTGACACCATATTCTCTAGTATTTGGGACAGAATCTATTATCCCATTAGAAATCGAACTTCCTTCCTTAAGAATCTCTCTTAGGGACTATTTGGATAAAGATGAGGATTATCGGGTAGCAAGACTGGCTGAATTAGAGATCTTAGACGAGAAGCACATTCGTGCTCTTAATCACCTCAAAGTGTATCAGAACAGAGTCTCCGAAACTACAACAAGAGAATCATACCTCATCAGTTTGAGGTTGGTGATTTAGTCATGAAGGAGAACCAGTTCAACACAAGAGCGGAATGAGAAAAGAAAGGAAAGTTCAAACCACATTGGTTAGGACCCTACATTATTGTGGCCAAGTACGACATAGGGGCATACAAACTTGCTCACCCCAATGGTGATGAGCTTTGTGAGCCCATGAATGCCATGCATCTTAAGCGGTTCTATGCTTAAACATGGCGCAAAAAGTCAAAAAAGCAAAAAAACTCAAAAACATGGTAAAATGATCAAAAATACAAAAAAATCAAAAAAAGAAAAATAAAAAGAGAAAACAAGTCATCCACAAGTGAAAACCACACAATTTTGGCACTTTGGATAAGTCCTTGGGTGAAAACCAGTTTTCGGCACCTTGGGAGGATTTGTTGTTCACAAGCATCTTGCATTTGGAGGGTAGTTTCACTTGGCCTAGCCCTAGTTCTGCCTTCGAGATTTCCTATGGGCCCAATCATGTCAAGCCTTAATCCGGCTTTGTCTTCTTTTATTCATCTATGAGGGGCATGGTCTTTTGCTATTCCTCATCTTTTCTTTGAGGGCGGTTTAACGACTTCACCTTCTTGTTCATATGCACGTGGTCTCGCCCTTGTATATTCCCCATCTAATGCTAGGGGCATCCACACTTTCTTGGTTACACGTGCATAACTCTGGAAAAGCTGTTAGACAATAACCAAAAGCATTAGAAAATTGTTTCAAACACACTAAACAATAGAAAATTGTTTCAAAGGCCATAAAAATAGAAAATTGTTACACGAAAAATAAAATTACAAAAATATTTCCTTACATTTACTTGCATTGTCTTATTTCTTGCTTTGCTTATTGCTTGTATAATTACTTCATGTTTTTGCTTTTGGGTTATTTTTTTCTTGGGCGTACTTTGTTAAAATTCATATTTTCTTGTTTAGATCAAATTTATTCTTACTTGTGCATATTGAGGTGTGTTTTTATATGCTAGTGAATCATAGTGCATTATAGTGTTAATTCATTGTGTTCTTTGTTAGCATTTGATTGTGTTTATTGAATGTGCATTGTTTTGTTATCACAACATCACATTACCATCATTCCATCACATCTAACATCATCTATACATCATATATCAGAAAAAGCTAAGTATACATAAATACATGAATGCTAAGCTAATCGTCACCTATTGTATCATCAAATGGGGGCAAGAGGGATTGAAAATATCAAAATCTATCCCCCCACACCCTTATCATCATATCATCCCATCCACTAAGTATGGAACATCTCATAAAAAAGACACATTTGATATATTCTACAAAATCACATCATCTAGAAATCAAATCACATGTGATACATCAACAAGATCATCGATACATATACATGTCAAATCAAATCAGAATGCATTATAAACACATCTATCTATTTATGAGAAATAATAAACAAGTTTCCATCTCATATACACATATGTCATGTCACAAATGTCCAAATCATACATGTGTGGTATATCTGTATCAAAAATGGATATACATCATGGTAGTACATCATAAAAGCCTTCATCTGAGGCATACAAAAGAATGGTACATGTAGCAAAGGAATAAAAGCCTTCATCAGAGGCATGTATCAAAACTACTCTATATCAAAAATGCCTTCATCTAAGGTGTACAAAGGTGATACATCTATAACAGAATAAAAGCCTTCATCAGAGGCATGTGTCAAAAATGCTATACCAATACAAAATGAATATACATGGAGCACAATCTGCTCATAGCCTTCATAAAGAGGTGTACATGGATATACAAAATCTTAGGGCTAACTCAATCCCTCTGAAGGAGTAGTTGGCCTATCCTGCGGGGGTCACATGGTATGAGCATCGCCGGCTCTCTTTGGATGTGGCTACTCCACTGAGGCCTGAGGCCTCTTCAATCTAGTCCCTCTACTAGACTCGCCGATTGTATGAAGGTGCCGTCACTTAGGAGGCACTGCCTCAAAGTATAAAGATCAGTAATATGAGGCCCTTCCATCTGTTGTGGCTAGATCTCTATGATTTTGGGCCATCACTATTGTACCATCCATGCATTGGTAGGAAACTATCTCTGTTGTATCTTGGGCCAACTTGGCCTAACTCGCTACATGCTTTGCCCCGAGCTTGTCTTTCTCTAATATCACAGGCTACAGTTGAGCCTATGTCCACTGGTGTAAGCCTATAACCTGAGCCATCTGAGCAGACATCTATTGAATTTGTTGGAAGAGCATAACACTATCCCCTCCTAGGCTAGCCTAGGCCCGAGCCTGATCTCACTCTGATAACAATGTCACGATTGGGTCCAGTCCATCACACTCGAGTTGTCATTGTCACACACCAACCTCGGGCCTCATCTCTCTCTACTCTAGTCGTGTCTCTATCAGCTAAATCCTATTATAGTTGTTACTACAATGTGGATATTTATGCCTTTGGTTGTGCCACCGAGACCGGTCCCCGAGGTGCTCTTGATGAATGGCCCTACTCAAGGACCCGACTCTCGGAATCTATTTGGTACCTATATCTTTGGGGCCTATGGCCTTAGTCCCTATACCTGTGGGGCACCTTGCTCATCATGCGGAAGGCCATCAAATGGATCTCTGGATTAGGACCTTCTGCTCTCTCTCTCTGCTCTAAACCATTCCAAATCTCTATAGGTGGATGAGTTCTTGTTGCTCAAGCCTCCTCTCGGGATAGTGAGACATCACGGTAACACAATGGCATACCATGCCGCATGATCTATTGTCATCCTTGGGTCCCTAACTGTCATGCCGGGTCCCATGCCTATGAGACTACCTATGAAAAAATCACCCTAGCTCAAAGGCCCTTTGGTATGCGAGGCCTTATAGTATGCCTCTTTGAATCTCTATGTGCATATAAAATATCTATTTGTGGGACCTCGTAATATGCCAAGCTTCTGCTGGCCCTGTCAACTCTATACAACTCTATAATATAGCTGTGATTGCTGATGATAAAGTGTTATCTTGAGCACACATCGAGCTTGTGGCATCCTCTAGCCTTTGGACATGTCTATAAGGTTACCATATAATATCTATCTCAGGAAGCTCATCAAACTCCCACCTATACCGAATAGGCTGTCTAGGTGGCCTTGTGCAATGCCACCTATTGATACCCATGCCATGTAAGATGGATCCTCTAGGTCTCGGACATACAAAGTGCCCATAGGGCATCGATCGCAATATGGTCCCATGACCAAATCTGTAATAATGAAGCTGGCCCCATGGTCTTTTGACCGTGGTAGGTAATCAAATGCAGATCCCAGTATAAGTGGACCAGTATACACTGTCCCCAACAATATCACTCACCACTAAAAATACCATGTACCAATGGTAATAACCCTCTCGGGAATGACGTCCCTATCTTATCAGTGAGAAAAAACCCACTGATAAGAGACATAATGTACAGAGGCCCCCGATGCAGTGTAGGGTTAGAAATGCACTCGTAAGGCTATGGTCATACCATCATGCGGTATGTCATCTATATCAAACAGATCGCTACATGCTACTCTAATCAGCCCTACATCAGAGTTGTACTCAATCAAAGTGCCTATGATTGACACTCGGAGGATTCACCATACATCCTCTAGGGTCATAGTCATCTCTCCCATAGGTAATTGGAAGCACTGGATCTCACTATGCCATCGCTCAGCTAGCTAGCGCAATAAGCAAACCATGGTCCAGGGTGATAGACAGTATCTGCAGCATGGGGCCTAGTACCACTACCTTGAGAAGTATAGACATAGCTCATCGGTCTCACCGATGCATGCTCCCCTCTACCTTATCTATCCGGGTGTGACACTCCCACGTCTACAATACTGGCAGATGTCTCTGCAAAATATCAAATCACTCGTCAGTTACTAACATTTCTTCTAAAAATCTATCTATTATTTTAGGGTTAACCCAAAAATCCTAAAATTTCTTCTAAGTGTCATCTTTTTGGCATTTTTCTATCTATCCTTCACCATCATGGGACACTTTCGCACCCTTTTTGTGTGTGCACATCCTTTTTGGCATGTGTGCATGCGCGTGTTTGTCTTTTGGCACTTGTGCACCCTTTTGGGCATGTGTGCCACATGGCTTACGCTATCATTTCTTTCTCGCACTTGTGCACATGTACCGCCCCATGTGTGTACCCTCATTTTTGTGTGTGCACACCCTTTCTGGTGTGTGCATGTGCATGCACATGTGTAGTGTGTGTGCATGCATGTGGGTGTGTGTAGCTTGTGCCTGTGCATGCGCACATGTGTTTTATAGCAAATGTGCCCCCAAAGAGATGTTTGCACCGACCGACTTGACACACACTGTGCCTACGGGCATGCATTCCAATGTGACCTCCTAGCCCTAATTACTAAAATTAAGGCATTAATGACAAAATTAATGAGCAAAGTTTTGATAATCATGAAGGGGCTGTCGTCTGCGTGCCACTGGTACCCTTCAACTTTAATACGCTCACCTCACTCGGTCCCATGCAATCACCATTGTCCTCTTTCTTGTCAAAGCCTCGCGGTAAAAACTCAATAGTGCTTGGTAAGAAATGAATTGGTCGTGATGATTTTACCTCCCCAGGTGGGGTATATTAACTAGTTTTTCACCTCCGTGAAGGCCTGGAGGCCCGTTTCAACCTCTATTTCTCCTCTGTTCACTATGGAATAATTATTTTTATTAAATGATTATTTTTCTCTTATTATTCACTTTGTATTGGGGCATTTTTGTTGTCAATACCCTTTCTTCTCCCTAGGAAATTTTATTTCTCCTAGGTTATTTTTCTTCTTATTCACTCTCGTAAATAATTACTTTTCAAAAATAATTATTTTATTAATTTTTCCACTAAACAAGGACATTATTTATCACTTGTTTCTTCTTTCTTCACCTAGGGCACATTCTATTGTGCACTAGGCCCTTCGTTCTATTTCTTCTATTTTCTTCTACTATCCACCACATTTTAGAAAATAGAAAACAAAAATGATATATATATCGAAAATTCAAAAACATGGCAATTTTTTTCACAAAATCCTAAAAAGTACAAAGCCTACAAAACTAGTAACTTGCTTATTACGGCTGAAACTTGTGTCTTGTGCATGGTATTTTATCCATATCATTATGGTTTTTTTTACATCTTCCTTGATTAATATGACTTGTAGATCTCCAGATTCACAACCATTCACAAAGCTAACTACTTGCTTAAATGCATGTACTTTGGGGCATGTTTGTTTCTGGTGCTATTTTGTTGTGCATAACATTTTTTCCTTGGACCCAGTGTCCATTATCATTTCCCCTTATATATCCTTTCTCGGGGCATCATTTTTAACCCTTTTTGTCAATCACGAACATGTGGATCTCTTCACTTGAAAACAACTTGATTGTAGCGGAGAAACCATCCAAGGTGGACAACAATTCAGATCTAGTCACTAACTACAACATATTTTCCATGTTTGGAAAATGATAATTATCTTTCAATGAAGCTCTATTCAAATTTCTGAAGTTTACACAAATTTTTACATCTCCATTCTTCTTTCGATTCGGACCTGCACAAGGTTTGTAACCCAAGATGAATACCTTGTGGGCTGAATGATCCCTCCCTCCTTCATTCTCTTCAATTCATCTTGCATTTTCATGGAGAGGAGTGGATTAATTGGCCTTTTCTTTTGTCTGAATGGTTTGGAATTTTTCTCAAGAGGGATCTCATGTTGGAACAAGTCTTCTCTATATGCTTTCAGCTCTAAATATGACTAGGCAAGATAGTCTTGATATTGTTTTAACAATTGGAGGTAGGACTATTTTTCTTCCTTGCTTAAATTGCTGCCCAACCAAACTCTCCTTGGTTTCTCTTTTGTTCCCAAGTTATGCTCTTCCACATCCCTTGAGGCAGATATGTTTCTATTGATGATGCAATCAACCTTGTCAAAATTGGACTCAAGTGCAACAAGACCTCTAGGAATGGTGTTAGTTTTCAATTGGATAATATCCTTTCCAAACAAAGTCTCTCTTCCTTCAGTCATACATACCATTGGCTCCCAATCAATATTCTGATCTACAAAATCACCTTGATTTTGTAATAACCTTTGCACTTGAGCATCATCATTAAACACTTGCCAATGCTTGATGTTGTCAGGGACAACTGGCCTAGTTAACACTTCAACATTATACTCACAAAAAGGTGAAACGGTGCAATCTCCAAATCTTGACCCCAACACTACCAACTTCTCAGCAACAACATTGGAACTTCTTTCATGGTGCACAATATTGAAGGAATCAAACATCTCAATTAGATCCCAAACTACATGCTTATATTGTTTCATCCACTGATCTTTTGTAGCATATAGTTTTCTTATTATTTTGACAACTAGCTCTAAATCTCCTTTTGTAATGATGTCCTTGACACCATACTTCCATGAAATTCTCATACCCAACAACAAGGCTTCATACTCAAAAATGTTGTTAGTAAATTCAAAATTAAGCTTGAAGGAAAAAACAAACTCTTCCAAGCTAGGAGAAATCAGAATTATACCAACACCATTCCCAAATTTGGAGAAAGCTCCATCAAATAGCAAGTTCCAAGGAGAACTTACCTGATCAAGGCACTTTTACTGATCCATCTTTTGTTATTTACCATCATCAAACCCAATAAAATTATCAGCATCAACATCAACAAACAACAACTCATAGGAAGCATTGTTCGGATCCTCAATTAGATGTAACATCTTCTTTTCTCCATAGAGCTTGACAAGGCTTCCCTCAATGGGAATGGTGGAAAAATACATATCCATTTGGACACTCCCTCCAACACTTGCAGCCCACTTTCTTAACAATAACATACCCAATTTGGAAGGGAAATTAACAATCATAACATCCAATTTTAAATTCCTCCCGGGATAAGATGCAAGCTGCACCACCAAACCCTTCACACAAACAACTACTGAAAATTCTCTTGAGTCCATGGTAGTAAATATTCCATAGGCGATCTGTCACTTTGATATCTAACTCATTCATGAATTCTAGAGGTATGAAATTACATGATGCATTGGAATCAAAAATACAATTGTGAAGTAGTTTATCCTTTATGATCAAATTTGTGAAGAATGGATCAACATTCAATTGGGAATCAACCAAGGATGTCCCCAAATATACCTTAGGTGTCTCTCCAAGATCTTTACTACTACTGGTAATGTTTCAAGGTCTGCAATGATCTCGAGGAATATTTTCAACAACATTTACATTTTTTCCTAGAATAATCTTCTCGTCCTTCAATCCCAAGTACTCAAATTCTCTCTTCTTATGCTCAGGAATCCTAAGAAAATCAATTATTGGAACACTCACTTTGATTTGGCTCAATACTTGGGCTATGTCATAGGGAAAACTCTTTGGAAAATCAACATTGGAAGGAAGACAAACAAATTTATCGGATGGTAAGGGTTTCTTGGCAGCTTGGGCATGAGCAAGATTGTAATTCTTGTTTGGGACAACATAGCTTTTGGTAGGTGTTTCCCTTTTAGGAGACTCTTTGGGGATACTTTTAAGAAAGGTTGTTTTAGGTTTGGCTTGAGGCCCAGCTCCTTAACAACTTTACTTCTAGTGTTATAGTATTTCTCTTGAGCTACAACAACAAATCATAAAAATTTTCTATCTTCCTTGAAGGATACCACCATCATACTTATTAATCATCAAAGATCTTAAGTATTCAAAGTCATTGTTAGGAATTTCAAAATCTTGCACTACATCAACTTCAAGAGTATGAGGGGGAAGGAATACTTGTACCTGTTTGATGCAATCCCAAAAGGTAGCAGCAGTCCTAGCACTTATCACTTTAGTAGATGTTGCTCCTCCTTGTGAGCTTGAAGAATAGCCCATCATGCAGATATCATCATCAGTACCATCATCATTATTAGCTTCACCATCTTTCTAGTCCACTTCACATGGAGGATGGGGCAGAAAAAACCTATCACACCAATCAATATCAGCAACTTCCTCAACAACAACAACCCTAGCAGTTAGGGGATTAGGCAACACTCTTCCTTCACATGCTTAAGGATGTCTATTTGCAGATCCCATGGGTCCTTTTCCTCTATCATCTGCCTTTTGATCACCTCTAGGATGATTGGAAAATATGTCATGGTTTTGTTCTTTTGGCTAACCTTATGAAGGCTGCCCAATTCCCTTCTCTGCTCTTGCCAACTTGTATGAGATTTCTTTGACAACCCTTGCCAAAGTTTTCACAACCTTCTCCAAATCAGCACCCTTGCTAGCTTGAGGTTTTTCAGGGTTTATCACATTTACACCATCTCTTTTGAGGGGTTTCCCAATTGCTTTGATATTGTTTTCAATTTGAAGTTCCATGGTGAAAGCTTGTCTTAGATTAGTAGGGTTCTTGTCTCTTAAGTAGTAGGTTGCCTTCTTGTTTCAAATGCATATGCATATTTGATTAGACAAGATTCATCACAAGGCCTCAAACTAATAGGCAGTCTTCTCAAAGTTTTGTTAAACCTTGTGTTGAAGTCATGGAATGATTCATTGGGATTCTTCTTGATATTTTCAAATTCAGACAAGAGAAATATAGGATTAGTTTTGTCACCATATTGCAACCTAAATGCATTCTTCATTTCAGTCCATGAATCAATATAATTATCAGGAAGAGCCTTGTACCAATCCCTAGCATCCTCTTCTAGTGTATGAATGAACAATTTAATATACACATATTCAAACTCTATCTCAAAATCCTCCATCATGTTAACAAAAATCTTGAGATGTTGATCACCACTTATAGCATTATTACCTTGGAACTTTGGAAACTAATTTCGACATCTTATGGGACAACATTTAGGTAACCATCCATTCCTCTAAAATCTATAAGACCAAAGGTGTTAACAACAAATGGATGTCTAAGATGAGCCATATTGTTTGGTGGAGGTGATCTTGGGGGTCACACAAGCTGATGAGGAGTGTAAGGTCATTAGGGCTCAAGAATATGGTTCACAAGATTGGTATCCTTTAAGTTTTGATTTTCTTGGAAAGTTTTATTTGAATTGAAACATAGAGGTGTAGATTAGGGAAGGAACTTACCTAGTACAGCAAAAGGACCTTCACTAGATGAGGAAAACAATTTATGAGAGGATTTCTTGAATCAAAATCACTTGAAGAAGAGTGATAATCGTCTACCAAAGGCCGATATCTCTCATTTATGGATATATCTTTACCTGATTTCTGACCTTTAACAACTTTCAAAACTCTTCTCCCTTCTAACTCTGAGTTCCTTGATTATGAGAAAAACTTCTTAGCAGAGTCCCTAATGAAGAGAGATCTTCTTCCTTCCAATTTTACGAGATTAGCAACACGAAATAAATGACAAAAAGCTTAAGAAATTGGTATTTATCAAGATCGAACAACATGGAGTCGACACTAAGGATTTTCACCCTAGTTATGTAGATGCACTAAAATACTCACAAATATCTATCAACACTCAGAACCTTGCAAAACTTTGTAGATCAGACCTTCCTTTTTTGAATTTATCAACTTTGTAGATCAATAATTTATGAGCTTGTTACTGTCTAAGTTAATGTACCAAACTAAACAAAAACCCCGAAAAACTCAAATGAAATCGATACGATAGATAAGACAAGATCGAAGATGTAGATGGAGAAGAAAGATGATGTAGACAAGACGGGCGCACACGAGTGATCTTGAAAAGTAGATCTAAGAAACCTGTGAGACACAGATGCTTGACAAAAAAAGACCATGTTAAAAGATATTTGGGTGGACTGCTCAAAAAGTGGGTCCGAGAAGCGATAAGCTCCCTCGGTGGATGTCAGTCCACATTTTCAATTAAGGAAAGAAGAATAAATGATAAAATATGTAAGTAAACATCTATATTTTGATTTAAAAATGACAAACAAAAAGTGAACAGCAGACATAAACCAATAGAAAATAGGAAAGTGTGAAAACAATGCTAGATTTGTGTTCCCTGAATTATTTTACCTATCCACAGGAAGATTGGTGTCAATTAGGAAAATCAAAGTGTCGATTAGGAAAATTGGCATCGACTGAGATAGGTCAGCGTCGACTAGAGAGAATCGGCATCGACTGGGTATGGTCAGCGTCGACTTGGGGAAAATTACAGGAAGATTGAGAAACAGACAGTGGAAGCTAGATCGTTGATCTCCGCTGGATCTGTAAGAGTCGTAGGGATACTGACAAGGCTCCACCTTCACTGGATGTAGGAATAGAGTCACCAAGAGATCGATGGAGGCTCATGATGTCGATGTGGTAGGAGCAGAGTAACGGTACTCCTCTTAGGGATTGATTTGGACAGAATTCACTTTCACTTGATAGATAATGCTCAAACTTGATGCTCAAAACTCTCTCGTTCTTTCTATCTAACCAAAACTGAATTCTGGCCTTGTATTTGTAATTGGCACTGAATGAGATGAAATTGGTGCCGCTTCAAAAAATCGATGTCGACCGAGTACGAAGCGCCGATCGGGAACAGACTCCCAAAATGGCCAAAAGGGGTAATTTTTAGAAAGATGAAAGTGATCCTTCCACCTCAAATATGGGAAATATCCCACTACTTGGTTTGGGAGGAGGAGAAATAGGGGGGATAGATGGATAAAATAGATATGGGAGGTTAGGAATTGATATGGGGTAGATAAGTGGTTAAGATATATGTAAAAAGTATAATTAAATAGTTAATATTTAATTATCTATGGGTAAAACATAATGGGGTGAAATAAACTTAGGATAGATGTTTAAATCAAATATTAAATAATACCCTAAGGGAGAAGTGGTGATATAAACGTGCCCCAGGTTACCCGAGAAGACAAACGCGCACGGGGACACTAAATTGGATAACCAATTTTAGGTGTCTACATTTTGCCCCTTTTTGTCAAGTAACTTGCGATAAGAAAAGTTGTGAGACAAAAACAAGGAGTTGGAAGAAAGGAAGAAAAAGTAATGATGTGATCCCCCTCAAACTAGGGATGGGATGGGCCCCAAAGAGTAACCGATCCCAAGTTTGGAAAAGGTAGATGAAAATCGAGGATGCCCTACTAGATGCCCTGGAGTAGATCTCGATCATTAATTACGCACAAAAAATAAATAAATAAATAAAAAGGCAGCAACCTAAGGAACTCACATTGGTAGGGCAGACTAGACGGTCTCCGCATGAGACGACGTTAGTACCTACAGACCCATGAGTGTAAGGAGGGATACAAAATAGTAGCACCTAAAGAGAGACACATTGGTAGGGACAACTGATGGTCTCATGGAAGTAGATAACGTTAATGCCTATGACCCATTAACTTTCCAAAAATGTGAGTGCCCCATGTACAGGGAACAGGCTCGAAATGGGTGATAATATCGAAAGTATGTGCCAAAAGGCAACACTCAGGGCACAATAATGACCAGATAAATAAGCCAAGCATCAACACTATGGCAAGAAGATTAGGAGATGCAAGAAAGTGAGATGAGCAAAAGTACAACCAATCGGCAACAATAGGCCTAAATCAGCATTGATCCGCATTAATCAGCACTAACCATAAAAATCAGCACCGACCACACAAATTGGTGCCGACCATACAGATCCCATATAAATATGTGAAAGGAAAACGTGAACAATTTATTTAGAACGTGACGATTGATTTAGAGAGAGTCAAAAATTGGTTTTGAGCACCATGGAAGCCTCTGGGAGCAGTCAGAAGCGGAAGAGGACATGACCAGGGGTAAGTGAATCTACCGAACTTTCCTATATAGTTTTATCATGAAATAGCATATTAGGATGCCAAATTTTTTAAGAAAAAACTAGATAAATGAGAGGCCAGAGCATTGTGGGGCATTTGGCCTTGCAATCGGCGTCGATTGTTAAAATTGACGCCAATTTAGTTAGATCAGCATCGATTGTTAAAATGACGTCGACTAAATTGGATCGACGTCGATTTGACTCAATCGATGCCGATTGCAATGTTTAGATTTAAGAAATTGATAGAATGTATTTTTTTGTGATATTTGGATGTGGATAAGTAAGTAGCTAACACTATTCATGGTGTCGTGTGATGTAGGCATGAGAGGCTTTGCATATGCGGGATGCTATTCCCGAGCTTCTAGAGACCATTCTCCCGATGTGACTGATGCGGATTGGCGTCACCTAGAGCTAGTCAGATCGGGGCTTTCAAGACTACCGATAGATGCCGTGAGATGTAGAGTTGATGTGAGCACTAGTATGATGATGGGATAGCTAGACTTGTACTTTTTGGTTCAGGATGGGTGAGATGACCATCACCCATGAGGATATATATAGGATCCTAAGGCTGCCGATCACTGGGGACCTGATTGAGATTACTCCATGAGAGCAGCAACAGAGGGCCCTAGGATGATTGTATGGGGATAGGGAAGATGATTTAGAGATAGTGTCTGGGGTAGTGAGGATAGCCTCTCATTATAGACAGGATGATGCCAGGAGCAGATGGATAGTACTGATTCAGATGGCGATCTCCTATTTTTCTCTACCAAATTCAGGAGGTGGGAGATTTCCATTGCTATTACTAGACTGTGTTTGTGACATCCTACAATTCAGACAGGTGTTCACGTTTTCCAATGCCCTGATAGCTCAGATATATTATGAGTTATAGATGTACACCACCAATAGGAGGACATGCACCGATGTTAGCTTTGTGCTCCATTGCTGGGCATATGAGCACATAGTAGTGATCAGGCCATCCGGGCTTCCATGGATGCCAATAGCAGAGGGGGCCATTGATTATGGATTTCGCGATGGTGGGCTAACATGGCCCCGGGAGATATAGGGAGATCTATGGAGTGGTATGCTGAGCATTTCAAGACGCTGACACCAGAGCAGGTCATTTAGATACCATTTTGGGTCTACCCGACATGGGCCGGTTAGGAGGCTCACCTGGTGGGGTTGAGACGGAGTAGGGTGGTTAGGGGCCGCAGCCGATATGTGGGAGTGCATCCTGTTTATGTGGTTATTGAGGTAGTTTGGCCTATTTCAGATAGTTTTGACCACCTACAGGCCATACAGGTAAGATAGCAAAGAGACTAATCTATCAATTTTGATCCCAGAAGATCCATTAAGGAGGCCCCACCTTCCACAAATAGTGATGATGATGTCAGAGTAGATGATGGCTATGTGGCATGGTATTCTATAGAGTTACCATGACACCTACCAAAGCATCTATAGACACAGACGAGGAGGATATAGCCACAGTTGGAGAGGCTAGAGGGAGAGCATGCCACCCTAGTGTAGACACACCAGGTTGCCCTCGAGGAGATCAGAGCTCTGACGGAGGAGAGGGATGCACTGATACCGGAGAGAGACATAGCTCGTCAGGAGTGAGATACAATGATCCAATAGAGGGATCGCTACCATCTGCATAGAGAGGCCCTCAGGGACAAATATGGTGATATAGGACTATGTCGAGTCCGGGTTATAGGGTGTGACATTAGGAGGGCCACCACCAGCAGCACAAGTAGTGCCATTATGAGCACCTGGTACGGTGAGCCTGAGTACTTATCAGTATCTCCTTTCCGAGGTGAGATACTACGAGGATGCCCTAGCATAGCATGCCCCTAATGTGCCTCATTACGGGTGAGGAGGAGATCAACAACAGTTGCAGCTAGTGGTGCATCAGAGGGAGGGATCACAGGGAGAGACCAAGGTGGTAGTAGGCCCCTAGCAGTAGGTGCTTCTAGCTCGGTTGGTGGTGGCTAGGAGAGACAGCTTGGACCAGAGGAGGGTGGAGGAGATAGTGTCTTCCACCTATCGGATTTCACGATATAGATATGTTATATTTTTGTATCGACATATTGATGTAGCCTCGATTTGAAGGCATTTTTGATGTATGATATATATGGCTTGATTGAAAGCCATCCATTCTTTGTTGTACAGACACTCATGTATATATATAGATTCATCATTTTTGTGTCATATGATTGTACTCATGCATTTAATTTTAATAGATATGGATAGATGTAGCGTAATTGTGATGGATATAGACATATGCTGATAGAGGAAAATAGATGTGATTGATGGATGGACATAGACAGAGGATAGATAGATGTGATGTGATTTGATGTGATTGATATGTGGATTTAATTTTGATGAAAAATAGATATAGATAGATGTAGTGTAACTTGGATGTACACATTTTTAGATGATTGATGGATAGATGGATAGATGTGATTGATAGATTTGATATGTTTAAGATGTTAATTTAATTTTAATGAAAATAGATAGGTAGATTCACATGTGTTTGCAATACATGCTTTGATATGTTTTTGGACAAAGTAGATAAGATGAATATAGATAGATGATAGATTTTGACTAAATTAAGATGTTAAATGTCAATTTAATTTGATGAATAAAAATAATAATGGGAAATGCTCTGTGAGAGAAAAGGATGTAATGAAATGACCTGATTATAAATAAAGTAAATACACGTAGATAAGAAAAAGAATGATAAGCTAGGCCCTAACCGACCATAAATAAAGACTTTGATAGGAAACCAAAAGACCATGCATACAAGGTCATATATGAGGTTAAAATAAACCTAACACTAGCTAGTCGTAAACTAGATCTAGGAGGTAAATGGAAGGAGAAGTAAGTATGTATCTTGTCAAAATTTACAAAGGACAAAATACATGCTCATATTGGGAAAATAGGGTTGTCCATATGATTGACAAAAGGTCTTATGTCTCACTTCATGATTTTTGTTTTGATAGTAAGACCAAACCGATCAATGTGGGAAGTTTGCTAGATATAGAAAGACTGATCGATACGGGAAGTCTTTCAATGATGCTAAGAAGTAAACAAACAACCGTCCTTCAAGGGAATGGCCATCCTTCAAGGGCATGGTCTATATTTTTGAATGTGTTTTCGTAGCCATCCTTCAAGGGCATGGTCTATATTTTGATTTGAAAATATAGCTGTCCTTCGAGGGATCACCTATCTTTTGGGAATTTTTAGGATAGCACCTTCTCTCTCTTTTTCTTTTTGGAGATTTTGGAGATTTTTTGAAAGAAGATGAGTGTAGACCAGATAGATCAGATAGAGGGGAAGAAAACATATAAAAATCATGTACTCATGCCTCGAGTAGATTCGATTAAGATAGATACTTGGGATAGATGAAGAAGTGATTAAGGTGTCCCTACTAGAGGAGGAACATATCCATAAGAAAAATGCAATGAGTAGAGCTGCGATACTCATATTTAAGGTAGAAAAGACATACACGTGAGAACCACTTAGTTCTAAATCACTATGAAAATATATGACTGTTGTCATAGATGGATGAAAGATTTGTTTTTGACTAAGATCATGTAAGATAGATTTTAACAAAAGAGAAGGGCCTTAGATGCAAGGCATTAAGAGGTTCCATTTCAGGTACACCATCCATGGAAGATAGATGATAAGCCCCAGACCCATATTTATGAGTGATTACGTACGGACCCATCCAGTTAGGAGCAAACTTACCACATTGACTCCATTCTAGTGTAGTGACATTTTGGTTTTCTTTAAGAACAAGATCATCAACTTTGAAGTCACGGTGTTACAAGTGCTTGTTATAAGCACATTTGACACACTCAAGATAGACTTGATGATGCTCAAGAGCATTGAGATGCCGCTCATCTAGCAACTCAAGCTGCGCTAGATGATTTTGATGATAGTCCTCATCAGAAACAAATTCTCTGAGAGAAACACGAAGAGATGGGATCTGGACTTCCAAAGGAAGAATAACCTCTGACCCATAGACTAGAGAGAAGGGAGTAGCACCGTAGGAGTACAAATGCTAGTCCGATAAGCCCAAAGAGCAAAAGGGATATGTAAATGCCAATCCCTACCAGCTCGACTAGTTACTTTTGTGAGGATATTACACAAAGTTTTATTGGAAGCCTCAGCCTGGCCATTAGCTTGGGGATAGTATGGAGAAGAAAAGTTGAGTTTGATATTGAAAGCATCACAGAGGTTCTGCAAATCGATGTTTTTGAAAGATTTACCATTGTCTATGATGATTTTGTGTGGAACACCAAAGTGATAAATGATGTGTTGATAGACAAAATCAACTATGGGTTTAGCTTTGGTCGATGAAAGAGGAATAGCTTCCACCCACTTAGTAAAGTATTCTATGGAAATAATGATAAAATGATGACGTTGTGAAGAGTGGGGATTGATGAGACCAATGAGATCAAGACCCCATTGCAAAAAAGGCCACAAATCCACTGCAGGTTGCAAATCCTGACTGGGGATATGTGTGAGATTGGAATGTTGTTGACACTTGACACATTTCTTAGTGTATTCACAATAATCTTGATTAAGAGAAGGCCAATAATAGCCTAAACATAAGATGCATTTAGCTATGGCCAAGCCACTAAAATGTCCACCACAGATACCATCATGGACTTCCTGGATGGCTTTAGATGATTCAGGGTTTTGAGGCACCGAAGCAAAATACCATCAAAACCACGTTTGTAGAGGATTCCTACCTAGAATAGTATAGTGATTAGCGCGTAGGATAAAATATATTCTACCATTGGAAGTCAAATATGGAGGAAGCACTAAATGAGATAGATAATCAACGATGTGTTGATACCACTCATCTTGAGTATTGGTTGTGACGGCATTGATTGAAGTCAGTTGCCTGAGATGAGATGGTTGATCTAATCGCTGCACAGCCACATAAAGTCATGAGTCTTCGGTAAAAGGTGGAATAAGCGAGGCTAAAGAAGCCATTGTATCTGTGAATCGGTTCACAGTGTGAGGAATAGCTTGGATAGTGAATTTATCAAAAGATTGAAGTTGAAAGAGAACAATATCGTGATATTTTTGAAGGATATCATTCTTGCATTGATAGACACCCGTGACTTGATTAATGATGAGTTCAGAGTCACCAAAGATGTCGATATGGTGGGCACCAAGATTAATGGCATTTTGAAGACCTAAAACAAGAGCTTCATATTTAGCCATATTATTGGTACACTCAAAGTTAAGTTTGTGTGTGACTAGGGATAGGTGCACCCCAAGGAGGAATCATAACGAAACCTGCACCTCCCCCTTGCTGACATTTAGATCCATCAAAGAAGATTTTTACTTTAAATGGAGAAAGACCAAAATCAATTTGTTGGATATACTCATTGGGGAATTGAGCAAGGGGACTTGAGTGTCCTGGAAGAGGAGCATTAGCTAATTGATCTGCAATGACCTGACCCTTGATAGATTTTTGTGGATAAACTCGAGATCAAATTCTATCATGAGCATGAGCCAACAAGTGATATGATCATTGTGATAAGGCTTTGCATGCATTGTCTTGAGTGGATTGACACTTGTGACAATGTAAGTTTTGTGATTAAGGAGGTAATGATGAAGCTTAGAAGTTGTAAAGAAGAGAGCACAACATAACTTTTCAACTTTAGAATAGCGTGTTTCATACTCATGAAGAGTGTGACTGATGTAATAGACAACTTGTTCTCTACCACTAGCATCCCAATGTGAGATCATGGTTCCCAAAGCATGGTCAATCATAGAAATATAAAGATAGAATGGCTCCCCTCGTGTGGAGGTGTAAGCACAGGTGGAGAAAGAAGATAAGCTTTGAGATCATCAAAGGCCTTTTGGCAACGCTCATCCCATTCAAAATGAACATTCTTACAGAGGAGATGATGAAAAGGTTGACAACGGTCCGACAGTTGTGAGATAAAATGACGCACTGATTGAAGGTGTCCTTGAAGACCACAGAGTTTCTTTAAGTTAGAAGGGGGAGGCATCTCAAGGATAGCTTTTATTTTTGTGGGGTCCACTTCAATACCCCTAATAGAAATGATAAAGCCTAAGAGTTTACCAGTGAGAATGCCAAACACACACTTAGATGGATTTAGGTGAAGACAAAAGTGAATGAGCCTCTCAAAGAGAGGTGCAAGAGTGAAAAGATGATCCTGATGGCGTTTGGATTTACCGAGGAGATCATCGACGTAATCTTCCATAGTTTTGTGTAAGAGATCATGGAAGATGTAGGTCATTTCACTGATAGGTTGCTCCTGCATTCTTAAGACCGAAAGGCATGACACGATAACAAAAATTCCCCAAGGAGTTATGAAGGAAGTCTTATGTTGGTCCTTTGGTGTGATGAGAATTTGATTATACCCAGAGAAACCATCCATAAGAGAAAGCATCTCGTGACCTGCCATTAAATCCACGAGTTGGTTGATATTAGGTAGAGGAAAATCATCTTTTGGACAAGCAAGATTAAGATCCTAGAAGTTAGTACAAATTTGAATCTTCCCAGTAGCTTTGGTTACTGGTACTATGTTTGAAACCCATTGTGGATAATCAATGGGTTGGATGAAGTTAGTAGAAAGAAAACGTTGCAACTCTTCTTTAACAAGAAGGGCTACTCGAGGGTGCATTTTACGTAATTTTTGCTTAACTGGTTTGATGTCTGGAAGAGTAACGATATTGTGGACCATGATATCGAGATCAAGTCCTGGCATATCCTCATATGACCAAGTGAAGGCTTGACGATGGTTGGAAAGAAAAGTGGTAAAGTCTCCTAACTCCTGTGGATTAAGAGATTGGCCGACCTTAATGATGCGAGGGTCTTTAGAAGTCCCTATATTAAGGTCGATAAAGTGGTTTCGTTAAGAAGCGCAGACGTGTCAGAAGGAATGGTTTTAGGAAGATAGGAATAATCTACCCCTAGATAGGTGAGGACAGAATCATCATCCACACAGTGGATAGTGTTGATAGTAGGAGAGTCGTCTCCAACTATTTCAGGGAAGACTAATGGTATGGAAGTGGATTTGTTATTAGTTTTATAGGTCAGCAGCCCTAAGGAAATGGTATTGACTAAAAAAAAAGTTAGATGGGATGGAAATGGCATCATCCACATCAAATGATGCTTCTGACCTAGCGGGAGAAGATGGTTCCTCAATGGGAAGAGGCTCATCGAGAATAGTGATGGTGGCTTTTGAAAGAGGTTTAAATCCTAAACCAAATTTTTGATGTGGTTTGAGAGTTGGAATGGACGTGAGGTCATGCACACCCTATTCATACTTTCCCAGGCCAAAACCCTTCCACGCGCATCGATATAAATAAGTTTTTGCAAACGTGGGATTCTGTAGACAATCAAACCCTGCTGAATAGGGTTTGGCCCTAGGAGGAGAATCGAGTGATAGTGAGGTGTATCAAGACCACCATAAATGAAGTTAGTCTATTGATTGGGTAGACCAATGGTGATGACATGACCAAGACCTAGCTGATATTCAAGTTGTTTGTCTGGTCTACCATACTCATTAGGTTTGAGATGGGTGTCAAAAGAGAGAAGAGGAAGCTCTCCTAGTGAGAAACACTGCAATGTCTCTTCTAGATTTTGTAAACCGTAGTTTTTGTTACAGGTATGGAAGAGGATGAAGCTTGTCAGAGAACAAGCATTCTCCTTTAGAGGGGCAGACCCTGTGGTCATGTCACATTGTGCGGAAGGAAAAGGATCTCCTGGATGAGTATAGATTTTGCCCTCATATTGATATTTTAAGCATCGATGGAGGGTTGATGGGATGCAATGCATTTTACAAATCTAGGAGCATCCGAGGATCATATTGTAGTGGAATTTCCCTTCAACAATGTAAAAGAGTTCGTGAAGAAGCTTCTTACCTACTCGAATGGGTAAGGTGACCACAGCTCCTAAAGTAATCGCCACTGATCGTTAAATGATCGAAGGGTGAAAGGTGGTGGTGACACTACGTTTTTTAGTAACTTAAGTTGCTCGAATGTGTGTGAGGAAATGATGTTGAGTGCAGCACCACTGTCAATCATAGTGTGTTTTAACGTAGTGTTGTTGATTTGAACTGTGATAAAGAGGGGAGCCTCCAAATCCTTAGAAGAAAGGGAAGGAATTTTTGAATCTTCAAAGGAAATGGCGGTTGACGGTTTATTCAATCCAACAATCATCTCAAAAGGTTGGGGCTCATCTGAATTCACTATGATACGGTGCAGATTATCAATCAAAGCCTGGCGATGCTATGGAGATGATTGAATGAGGTCAAAAAGAGACATTTTGACCGGAGCATGGGTAAGTTGTTTCATAACACTCTCCTCTACTGACACGGGAATCTGAGCCCGAGGTGAAGCACGAATAGAGACCCTAGGTCTCAAGGCTGATGTGGAAGGAGGAATGCCTTCAAGGGCTATAGAAATGACAACCCGTGGCCGAGATGTAGATGATGATAGATTATCATATTGTTGTGTTCTAGTGGCGATATGAATCGTGTCGATTTGAGAAGGTGGAAGACCATCCGGAGTGGAATTAATAGAACTAGAGGCCTGAGTAGATCGTTGAGGCTCAGATGTGGTTGAGATGATAGGAGATATACTTGTTCCTCCTCTTCTTCCAGCAGAAGATCACTTTCTTCCAAAATACCGTTAACGATAGATCAAGGGCTTTACATCCCCCTGTCATGTCCCTGGAGTGCGATGGTAAGCACAAATCAAATCGAGTTGAACCAAGAAGGTTTTACTCCTTTAGGATTATAGGGTTTGATCGAGAGGAAGGGATATGGATGAAGATTGGATAAGTTGGTGAAAGAATTTCAGTATAGAATCTGTAGACAAAGATGAGGACAGAGATGACGGAGGTGCCTCTTTTGCCTCAATAGACTACCGAGGTAAAAGAACCTACATGTCTGGTTTGATAGTATTTTTTAGGGATCATTTTAATTTTTCAAACATCGGGAGGAGCAACCTTGGGTGCTTGGGATGGAAGTAAGTGAGGCAGGATTGATTTCGGTGGAGGAGGAGCTCCTAAAATAGATTTTGAAGAAAATGAAGATGTGACAAGTGTTGTGGTCTTCAGAGATAAGGAAGGTTGCTTGATCGAAATAGATGATGATTTAGATAATGCTGATTTAGATGAGGGAAGAGCTCCCAAAATAGGTCTGATGAGGAACAAAGGGTGCCTTGAATTTTGGTGACGAAGATGATGGTCCTGATAAAAGAGGTGATGCCTTTCTAGTGGGTAAATTCACTTTACAAGGCACCAACGAAGAAGGTGTTGTAGAAGAAGAAGATGATGGTTCTGATGGTATTGTAGAAGAAGACACCTTCCTAGTTGATAAATCCAATCTTTTATGAGGCACAGAGAGAGATTTTTGAGGGAAAGCACCAAGAGTCTTAATAGTCTGAAATATGGGTTTTCCTTTTTCAGGGATGGTGACAACTTCAACCGCATAAGGTGATTGTAGCCTTTTCGGGGGAAGGAGATGAGGAGGTATTGATGATGTAACGTTAGATTTAGTTGTCTTGGTTTAAGTTTAGGAACCGAGAGTGTAGGTGCCAAGTGCTATTTCTTTAGATTTTCCCTTAATAGGAAAAATAGTATCGGTGATGGAAGAAGTGGATGATGAAGGAGGAAGTTCCTTGTGAGGGAGATACTGGTATAGTAATTGTGGGTGTAACTACTATGGGAAAGGAAATGGGAAGAGTCAAAATTGAAGATGCTTCCATGAAGTTGGTACAACTATAGGTATGTTTACCAATGGCATAGTCACAGCAAAAATGGGAGAAACAGAAGTAGATGTATTCATGGTGGAAACTCGAAGGGATGTAAATGCCTCAAGCATCGAAAGAATATCTGATGATGAGACAGATGAGGATGACACTATCTGCATGGATGAAAGATTAGATAAAGAGGCAGAGGGAGATGAATCTATCTCTAACAATGTGGGAATATTCAAAGATGGGTTGTCTGAAGATGGTGGAATCCCAACGATTAGTGGAGCGGAAGGAGGTTCTGATTGGTCGATGTGTTCGTAGATGGCTTAGTTTTAGAAGAAGATTCTTCAGTAGAAATGAAGCTGATAGTATGAGTGTTTGGTTTTTGAGACTCTGAAGCATCATTGTTCGGAATGATTGGGAAAAGGTTGTTTAAAAACATCAAGCACCTGATTTGGGGGAGCATTTGGGTTATCTAGAATGAGCTCACCTTTATCAATGAATTTCTAGACAAGATTTTTGAAGGTCTGACATCATTCAATGTCATGGCCTTTGGTTCTATGATAATGACAGAAGTCATTTTCCCTATACCAGAATGGACATTCTTGGTTCTCATCAAAATTTCTAATAGGGGGAAGTTTGATCATGTGAACTTCCAACATTTTTTCTAAGATAGAAGCATATGATTCCCCCAACGAAGTAAAAGATCGAGATGACAAGGGTCCTTTTCGAGAAGATGAGGAGTCTCTCCGTAGTGTTTGATTAGAAGTGTTGTCAGCTCGTGATGTTTTTAATACAATAGCATTGGTAGACCCCTGATTCTTGTCTTTGTTAGAAGTGGAAGGGTTTGTTTTTGTAAACCGAGAAAAATCTGGTTTAGATTTAGAGCGAAGTTTTAACTTCCTTGTTCAATGGCACGGGACTCAAGTTTACGTGCCATCGTAAAGGCTTCTTCAAATGTATGAAAAGTTTGGATCCTTAAAGTGGAAGAAATATGATTAGCACAAGATCGAGTAAACAACTCGATCTGTTGAGATTGAGGAAGGGAGAAAGACAATTGGTTTATTATCCCTCTCCAACGAGTGACAAAGTCTGCAATAGACTCATCATCAAATTGATGAATGTTATAAAGATCTATAATCGAGATCTTATGTGTGATGTTTATTGAAAAGTTTTCAACAAACATCTGGGCCAATTGAGAGAAAGAAAACAAGGAATGTTGGGGAATGTTATTATACCAGTCTAAAGCAGGCCCTGCTAGAGACATAGGGAAAGTACGGAGCATAAGCTCCTGATCCTGGACTATAAGGTAGCAAGCGTGTTTGAATGCTCAGGTGCTGTTGAGGATCCTCCCGACTATGAAATTTTGAGAACTTAGGAAGTTCCCATTGGGGAGGATAAGGCTTAAAAGCCACTGATGGATGAATGGGTTCATTACACACTTCTTCAAAAGAGTATGAAGGATGAGCCCCTTTGGTGGAGGCTTCTAGGTCTGTGATTTTCTTGAAAAGAATTTGGACCATGTCAGATTGAGGAGGAGGCATACTGGTATGTCCTACATAAGAAGCGAATGGTGGATTTTGTTGAGGCGTCAATGGGGGATTCATCTGTTGATTAACAGGATGATAAGAGGAATAACCAGGTGTTCTGGGTGATGCCTGGTGAGGTATTTGTTATGAAGGATCCTGTGTATAAATAGGTTGTGAGATGACAAGTGGTTGAGAAAAAGGTGGTTGAATGAAAGATGAGCCTGTGATTGGTGGGCTCCTACACTTGTCGATTGAATCGGAATGGATTGAGGAACATGGGTGTTAATTTGATTGGACATGGTGGGGAACAAGGTCTGAATGAGGCTTTTGACTGCTAGATTGGCTATTAAGGGTGCCGACGCTAGAGGATGGGTGAAGGTCACTATCACTGGAGCATTGGAAGAAAGACCAACTGGAGGATGAGAAGTAGGAACCAACTGACTCGTAGAAGGGGGTTGATTCATAAAGAGGTACTGACCCTGGGACGTAATGGATGGCATAGAATAATTAACAAAATCATGGGTGTGCAGATGCGCCCATTATAGCTAGAGAAGAGGACTTCTCATAAGTAGGTTGTGGAATAGTCGAGGTAACCGTGGTGCTAGGAATAGGAAAGACTATTTGAGAACTAGTCGACATGGTGGTGGAAGAGAAAAAGGAGGCACAGGTGTGCCACCCTCTTCCATGGTTCGAGGTGAGAAAAAATATGCTAACTGTTCTATAAAAGCTGGGATGGTTCACGAGGATAATCGTAAACTTGCTGGATTGGTGGTCCCTGATCAGATATTCGAACGAACTTATGTACTAGATAGTCCATAAGGGCTACCGGATTGCGATCAAGGAGCACCTGAAATTTAGGATCCCCATGAGGAACATACTCTATATCAGAAGCAGATGATATTTCTGAAGGACTGGGGGAAGCTGGACGTGATGGGATTGCTTTAGGCTGATAGAAAGGATTATATGACCAAGATGGGGAACCAACTAATAGTGGTCCCGAGGAAGACCGAGGGGTGCCGAAACATCCACACTAGTGGTGATCTGGAGGAAGAAGGGGCCAGTTGAGCCATTTTTCTAGATTGTAACCGAGTGATGACCGTCATAAACAAATAGAAATATAGAAAAAGAAGATTGACCTAACTAATGCACAGATAATTCAAGCAACATAGGTGATTATCTCTTTTAAATTTTCCTACTTTTAAGAAAGAAAATATTAGGGAAGGCTTTTTAGAACAGGAACTACTCAGATAGCCAAACTAAGGATGGTTTGGGGAATGTTTTGGTGAGGAGTCCCAAAGGCACTTCAGTAAAAGACCTAGTACATGGCTTGATATAGGGGCCTACCCCCGCACTTCACACACCGCTACGATAAGGGAGTCAGGTGCTTTGCCAATATATACCAGAACTTCCGTGAATTTATAGCGCGCATGGCCCGAGTACCGCGTAGGCTCTTCCTCTTGGATGTCACTTCCAAGTAGGCGAGGCCATGGGAGGAATTTTTGTTTTGATGCTTTATACCTAGTGATTTTGGCTTTGTGTGCAAGGGTGAAAAATAAAAATCAAATAGTGTCACTACCGATTTTGATCAATTTTTCCAGCCTATTTAGAAAACTAGATGAATAGCATACAAAAGTAAATGACAAAGGAAAAGTTCTTTTAAGCACTAAGAATGAAGTGTTGGATTTTGATGAAGACAAGTCAAACAAATTCTTTCCCAAATGCGATTAAATTCTTTTTAAGCGCCAAAATCGAAATGTTTGAATGTGATAGAAAACAAACAAACAAGTTCTTTTTAAGTTCTTAAAAAGGAGAAAACACCGTAAAAGAGGAATACCTGTAGATTTAGCTCTCCAAGGTGTGTGGACTTCAAAAAGTGCATTGTTGAGCTCTTCCCCTTGAACAATCCCATGAACAAGCAATGTGCTCCATAAGAAAAGGTTAAGAAAACACCCAACAAATCCAGAAAGATATATCCAGATAATAGTAGAATGAAAATTTCTATTTAAAGAACTAGAAAACTTTCAATAAAATAACAATTTTGCAAAAAGAGACGGATCAAAAATGCAATTTTGAAATCAAATGAAAGATTTATTGATCTTTGAAATAGGAATTGGAATTTAGTTTTGCAAGAAAGAAGAAACTTTAACTTTGCAAATTATAAGTGAAAGAAGCAAGACCAAAATGAAGGAAGGAAATGCTATAGAGAATTGACAAAAAGGTGAAGAAACAGAACAAAAGCTCAAAACTGGAAAAGAAATGAACTTACCAATAAGGGACTTTGGTTGGGTCCCACCGAGCATGCTAGAATGTAGATCAAGAATTTTACGCTTGTTACCTGTCCAAGTTAATGTACCAAACTAAACACAAAAACCCTGAAAAACTCAAATGAAATCGATACCTGATAGATAAGACAAGATCCGAAGATGTAGATGGAAAAGAAAGCCGATGTAGACAAGATGGGCGCACACGAGCGATCCTATAAAGTAGATCCAAGAAACCTGTGAGACATAGATGCTTGATAGAAAAATACCACGTTAAAAGATATTTGGGTGGACTACTCGAAAAGTGGGTCCGGGAAGCGATAAGCTCCCTCGGTGGATGTCAGTCCACATTTTCAATTAAGGAAAGAAGCATACATGATAAAATATGTAAGTAAATGTCTATATTTTGATTAAAAATGACAAACAAAAAGTAAATAGCAGAAACAAAACCAATAGAAAATGGGAAAGTGTGAAAACAATGCTGGATTTGTGTTCCTTGAATTATTTTACCTGTCCGCAGGCAGATCAGCATCGATTAGGAAAATCGACATCGATTAGGAAAATTGGTGATTGAGATAGGTCGGTCGATAGACTAGAGAGAATCGGCGCGACTAGGTACTGGTACGGCATCGAGTTGGGGAAAATTGCAGAAGATTGAGAAACAGATAAGTGGAAGCTAGATCATCGATCTCCGCTGGATCTGCAAGAGCCGTAGGGATACTGACAAAGCTCCACCTTCACTGGATGCAGGAACAGAGTCACCAAGAGATCAATGGAGGCTCACGATGTCGATGTGGTAGGAGAAGAGTAACGGTACTCCTCTCAGGGATTGATTTGGATATAATTCACTTTCGCTTGATAGATAATGCTTAGACTTGATGCTCAAAACTCTCTGTTCTTTTTGTCTAACCAGAACTGAATTCTAGCCTCTGTATTTGTAATCGCACCGACCGAGATGAAATCAGCACCACTCGAAAAATCAGCATCGACCGAGTACCGGTCGGCGCCGATCAGGAACAGACTCCCGAAATGGCCAAAAGGGGTGATTTTTGGAAAGATGAAAGTGATCCTTCCACCTCAAATATGGGAAATATCCCTGCTTGGTTTGGGAGGAGGAGAAATAGGGGGGATAGATGGATAAAATAGATATGGGAGGTTAGGAATTGATATGGGGTAGATAAGTGGTTAAGATATATGTAAAAAGTATAATTAAATAGTTAATATTTAATTATCTATGGGTAAAACATAATGGGGTGAAATAAACTTAGGATAGATGTTTAAATCAAATATTAAATAATACCCTAAGGGAGAAGTTCAACAATGATATATAATTTGTGACCCTGTGGTTTGACATGCAGTCAAATACTCAAATATGCATGCACAGAATCTTATTAAACTAAGAAAATACGGGGACACTAAATCGATAACCATTTGTAATTATTATGTTGTGCCTTTAAAAAAGGTAAGAGAACCTGCTTTGTAACCCTCAAATGGTGAAGGAGATGAAGATATCCCTCAATTTGTGCAAATAGTATGGAAAGGGCCTTGGGAAAATATGATCAACACTCCAAATCTGACTTTCACAAGTTGTCACTCCCAGATTATGGAGATATTTTCAAAGCAAGGCAAGGGTTACTGAAGACATTGCATGATCCTAATTTGCTTTGTGCATTTTTGTAGATGGATTATATTTTGTTGTTGACACACAATGCAATGCAGGGGTAGTATGGGGTAGGATTAGTTATTTTGAATGAATTTTGGTGGGATATTTTTAGACAAGATTAACCAGAATTTGCCAAATTCTTTGAGGACCTTTGCAAGAAATTTGTAAGACCTAAACAATAGAATGCTTCAAAGGGGTTAAGGTACTCCTTCAACTAGGATATGTGCAACAAATGGAGGCCCAAATCTACACTCTTCCACACAATCTTTGATAACTTGCCACAAAATCTTGAAGTAGATGAACCAAAAAAGCATCCAGAAACCTCTATTTTATCATGACCTAAGGTGCACCAAAAGGTTTACAAACAAGTATCTAAATTCAAGGAAGGTAAAGTGATTTTAAATCTATTTATCTCTTTATCAGATGAAAGCTCTTATGAGTGTGAGATTTCAAATTACACTAAACTACCAACAAGAAATGAGAACATGTATGATCAAGAGAGATTTTAAACACAAGACCGCAATAGGAGCAAGAAACACAAATTGAAAACATTCTGAAACATAAGTGCATGTAAATTTTGCCAAGAGATAACACAAAATAACCTAGAATGACCAAATTTATCAGCAGGGGAATGTTATAAGAACAATCTCAGAGCTTGTTGATGGTTTTACAACTGAAACCAACTCAAGATGATACAAATTTAATATAGAAAGGAATTAGAAATGGTTCTCAAGCAGTTTCTTAGAGAATGGGCTTCTTCCCAGATTTTCTCGTGAAATTCTAAGTTTCTCCGACCTTTTGCATGTAAAAAAACATGCATTATATAACATTCTATTACATTTGATCCTTCTTTCCCAAGAAAATAATATTCCTTAACATCAAGTTTTTACAAAATTCCAACATGACTCTAGATAGGGATGTTTAACATATTTGTAAAAAAGTTGCTAGGTGTTTCAAAAAGGTGAATCATTAGAAATCCTTCATCATTATCCATTATGGAGGCACGTTTTTCATTCTCCAAGCATGCAGACTCCTTTCATTTCATTATTTCATCCTTATCCCTCCAAAATTTGTTTCAGTAACTTCTTGATTTGATATTTCACATTTTGCATAGGCTGGGGAAAAAATAATTTCAAAAACACCTCAAATCTACAAATCGATCCCCAAAACCACTTGCATTGGTCCTTACAGGCACAAATGACATGAATTTTCCAAAAATTTGATCAAAATTGATGCAAAATTCACAATTCCACACTTCCTGGAGTAAAAATGGTGGCCAAAATGAAAAATGTATAGCTACTGTTACTTTGCTCTTTTTGCTTCAATCTGGGCCCTCCACGTGTCAAAATACGATTGAGAATGGATTTGGGATCACTTTTTGAATTTTTAAATTTTTGGAAAAATGTAAAATTTTGAATTTTTTCTCCACCCCTATGCCCTTGAAATTTGGTGTTAACATGTGGCATATGGTGGGTCCCGTTGAAGTCACGGCTCAATTCTATAGATTTCCACCTTTTTTGAAAATTTGGAAATTTTTCACTTTTTTCACCATGGGCCCGCACCTCCGTCTCCATCCTTGACACATGTCACCCTCTCTATTACTGAGAAAATGTGGGCACAAATCACATTTTAATTCCCCCTTTTCACAAAAGCAAAGTTTCCCACTTTTCCTCCACGGGCCTGCGCCTCCGATTTCTTCCATGCCAAGTGTCTCCTTCTGATTTGTCATGGAGCCACGCCTCAAATTTTTACTTTAACTCATTTTTGCAAAAAGGGAAAAAATTCCCTTTTGCCTCCGCTGGCCCACCGACCCACTCTACGACACGTGTCTCCCTATGGTTCATTTGGTGGACCCGTGCTTCAAACTTCCATTTTAACTCCTTTTGCAAAGAGGGAACAATTTCACTTTTGCCCCGCTGGCCCACCGATCCGCACTCTCCTCTGTGCCTACCATGTGTCCACCCCTTACTCCATTGCAGACCCGCGGCCCTTTCCTCACCCTTTTTCCCTTTTTCCAAAAAGGAAAAACTTTCCTAAGTCCTCTGCCAGCCTCTCATTCTACCTTTGCATGAGAAAGTGACATGTGTCCTCCTACGGAGTTGTGGGGGCAATTTTGAATTTTTGCCAAAACACCAAAAACATTAAGTTTTCAAAGAAACCCACCGATCCTTGTCCAACTAGAAGTGGCCACGTATGAGGGGAGGCTTGAGCTTAAATTTGACGGGCAAAGGACACCCATACAACCGTCAAAAAACACAGAATTTTCCTGCGACCTCCAAAATCAATTTTTTCTTCGTGGATGAAGGATTTTTTGATCAAAAGGCAAATGGAAGGTATTTTAAAGAAATTTTTGACCATGGGGATATATTTTTGAGGGAAAATAAGCACAAAATGAGAAATCATGAGCTCTAAAGGTCGGGAAAAGTAGAAAAAATGACAGAGGCCTGTGGATTTGGAAATTTAGGGCACAAAATAAGGCACACATGTATTTTTCTTTCAAAATGGGGCAAAATAATAAGTTTGTGAGGTTTTCAAAGAATCTAATCTAGAGAAAAAAGTTTGTAGACCACCAAATTTAGAGAAAAACATTTTTAGAGCACGTAGAACAAAGGGGGAAGATGGGAAAATAATAGAGGATCAAAATGGGCACCAACAATATGCTTATATTTTTCATAAGGACCGATGACGTAGCTGTTGTGGCAATACGATGACAAGAAATTATTCCAATAAACAACAGCTAGAGACTAAGCTCTTCTCTCCCCTCCTCTATATTTCTTCTACATTACTTTCCTCTCACCCCTAATCTTCCATCTTACTGGGGCATCCTTCCCCTTCCCATTCTTCTATCCATCTCTCATCTTTTTCGATCGTCGATCGTCTTCCTTCATCACCCCATCGACACTCGAAGGGGCATCTCTCCCTCCTACCTGATTTTTCTTATATCCCTTCAAAATTTATTCTGTCTACTATCTTTGAAGTGGCTTCACTTACACCACCCCAAAGAGGGGAAAATGTAGACACCCATAATTACGCCCAAGAAATTTAAATACTTAAATTGTGCTAATTATCTCCTTTCTCGCAAATCGACGACATATCATCAAAAGTGCTCATATTACCTCTTATTGTCATTAATTAATTACAATATGCTAATTGATTAAGTCGTCTATCCAACTAACATCCTGATTAACAACCTTCCGTTAATTATTCACCCCTTCTATCTAGACTAATTAATTAGCCTTCCCCTTCATTTAACCAATAAATCAATTTTTAATTGATTTAATCCCCTTCTAATGACTTAAATTTTACTAATATTCCTCTAATCAGCTTCTATAAGCTTACATCTACCTATTAGTTAATCACCTTTGATTAATTAAGAAATCCTCCAACTCCCATGACTTGCTAAGTATAAATTAAACCATTCTAAAGTAAGGTTACCTTTTATAAAGCAACCTTATCCATTCCTAATCATGTTTTACCTTTATCCCACATGCAAAGGGATGAAGTGTTTCCTTTATCCATTGGGCTATATAAGGAACCCTCCTACCTTTATACCTACACCTAAACTTTTTGAGAAAGAAAATGTAAAGAATATAGCAAAATAGACTAAGAGCTTGCCTTTTGTTTTCTTGAGTGTTCATCAAAGTCTTTAGCTCCTTCATTTGTTGTTTCCTTTTAGTATTTTGATTAGTAATTATAGTCTGAATATTCTTCTGTGGATTGTTCTCCTTGTTTCTCAAGGGGAAATCCTTATCATAGTGACCATTGTCACCACATTTAAAGCTACTAGTGAAAGGTATCTTCCTTTCAAACTTATTATTACCAAAATAATTTTCTTTTCCATTATTTTTAAAGCTTATGTAGTATTATTTCCACCATTGTGTGTTTTAGTTTTCTCCTTCTTCTTAAATGTCTTTCTAGGTGACAATGGAAAAGGAGTGTTATTACGATTACACTTCTCTTCTTTATGAGAAAAAATGGCCTGGAGATTTTACTCTTTACTTATGTCTTTCTAAAATCTGCTTCCATTCTCGGTGGCCCATGCACATCAAAGTTGCCACCTATTATAGGTTTCAATCCCATAATAAACTTCCTTATGCAAAATTTATCATCAATTTGATATTACAGAACATACTTAAGGAGTTTGGTAAATTTATCCTAGTAACCTATTACAATCATTTTTCCTTGTTCAACATTCTGAAACTCTATCATCTTTTGGTCATAATATAATTGGGGTAACCAGTGCTACCTGAAATAGGCCTTAAACTGGTCACATGTGCTTCTAGCTTTATCAATATTTAGTTCAATCTTATGGTTGTCCCACCAAGAATATGCTTCATGGGAAAGCTAGTAAGCTCCCCATATTGATTTAGTTTCTTTAGATAAGTTCCTTATTGTAATGTACTTATCCATCTCGCTACGCCAATTCTCAACCCCATCTCGTAGTGTGGTTCCGTCAAACTAAAGCTAACTTATTATTTTTATGCCTTTTGACAACTTAATTGCTAAGCATGTTCTTGCATTCAGAGGTTGATTAGGTGTATTTTCATTATTATTGGAAACATTATATTTATTTCTAGCATTGGGATCTCCAGCGTGTATGTTTTTTTCATTATGTGGTTGTTTCTGACATGGTTCACTTTCAAACTCAACATTATTTCTAGCCACTTGTTATTCAAGTACAAAAATATGATACCTTATGTCCAACATATCAGTAAGGATCTCGCCCAGCTTTTGAGATGTAGTTGCTTCACCACCTAGAGGATGGTCATTCACATCTTCTCCCCTTGTTCTAGCCATTTTTTGTTAATAAGAAATTAAGCTTTATCGGTGATGGACTCAAATAGATACAAGTGTTGCAACCTTTAGCTCTTTCTCCCCATTTTATTTATAAATTTAACAATAAATTTCCTACATTATTTCTGCCATATAATGGAAAATTTAAGAATGTAACTAAATCAAACTAGCAGTTTGAAAAATGGAGAAACAACATACAGATCCATTAAGCTCAAAAGTCAAAATGCAAAGTAAAATTGACCCTGTATCCTTTCTACCACCCCATTTGGCATTTCCTAAGGTGTTTTTCCACTTGTTGATAAAAACCTAAAAAGTGCGGATAGTTTTCGGTCCACCTGAATCTCGCTAACCGCCCATATGAACTTGGTGATAACTATCGGTTCAATTTAACAATTTCCTAATTTTTAGTGATACATTTAGTGTAAATGCCACAATAGCTAATGTCACTACCAAAAAGAATGACAGAATATCATTAACTACCAATTAATTCATAGAGTACTCTTTGGTTTTGCACCACCGCCATTACCTCTAACCCACCATCTACAATACCAACCATAGTTAACCATAGGTTAGGTATTAGGTTCCCAAGAAGTTTTAGGGATAAAAAGTATCTAACATAGCTAGGTTTTCAAAAAGAATAATTATCACCTTAGTGTAGTTTCAGTTAGGTCCTTTACTAACATATCTTAGCTTAAAATATTTAACATGAACATTACTAACATACGCTAACATCTCAAAGTAATCAGATCTCACTGAAAGAGTGCATTCACTGGATGCTACCAGGTGCTCTAATGGCATCACTTCATTCGAGCCTGGATGAGATGACATGTTTGCAATAAGACAAAGTCAATTAGACTAACAAAATGATCGTACAACATATCAATTGAAGGCATGCCTTGGATCACTAAAATTGATCCAAGGTATGACTATTCCTTTATTAACAATGAATAAACCACATTTGAAATTAAATAATGTAACTTAAGTATCTTACCAGCATAGTCCATAGGACTGCATTTACCTCAAATCACCTGGTTTATACAAATTATACCTCAAAACTCAACATAATGAGCATATGAATAAAATCCAACATTAGTACAATTTTGATACAATATGACTTCAACAAAGTTAGAAGGTAAATAATTTAATCAACAAAAACATGATCAATAGTCAAGAGAGTAAACCATCTTAGAAAAGAATTCATATATCGAAATTGGCAAAATTTAGTTAAAGAAATAGTTTAAGCTATCAATCATGACAGAGGCATTAGATACCTCCCCAAAAAAAGCATCATCGTCTCAATGATTAACTTAGTCTACATACATTTTAAGAACATAGGCATAAATATAACTTATTCATCCATCAGAATTCTTAAACCGATATCAGATTTGAAGAAATTTCAAGTTTCTTTAAACTTATTACAGCATCAAATTTTTGTACATGTACTTGCAAAATAAAAGTACTTGCCTAAAAATGACTGAAGTTAAAGATAACTTTTAACTAAGTGTTAAAATGGTACAAAAATCAAATTTAATTATGTTTAAATAGATAAGGTAAAGTAGTTATTCGCCAAAATATTCATAACATAATATAATGTTTGTCAAATTTTTTTGTAAAAATAATAATTTACTCTAAAGCAAGGTTTTCAAGTGTTCTTATTATCAAGAAAAATGTTGTTTTTATCTTTCCTAGATTGTCTGAACAGTCCCAATGGTATCATAATAACAATTTTTTAGGTTATGGAGTCTTTAGTTCCTTTATTTATTCCTTCTCTTTCAGTTTGTTGATTAGCAATTACATTTGAATCTTCATATGCATATTATTCTCCTTGTTTCTCAAGGGGCAATCCTTAGCATAGTGACCACTATCACCACATTTAAAGCAACCAAGTGAAAGGTATCTTCCTTTCAAACCTGTAATTATTACCAACAACATTTTCTTGTCTATTCTTTTTAAAGCTTAAGAAGTATTATTTCCACTAATATGTGTTTTACTTTTCTCATTCTTCTTACATGTATTTCCAGGTGACAATGGCGAAGGAGTGTTATTCAGATTACATTTCTTTTCTTTATGAGAAGCAATGTCTTAGATATTTTTCTCTTGCCTTATGGATATATTAAATATTGCTTCCATCATGGGTGGCCCATGCACATTGACTTCACCACCTATTATAGGTTTCAAGCCCATAATAAACTTCCTTATGTGGAATTTATCGTTAGTTTGATATTGCGAAACATACTTAAGGAGTTTGGTAATTTTTTCCCAGACTCGATTATAGTCATTCTTCCTTGTTCAAGGTTCTGAAAATCTGTCATATTTTGGTCATAATATAATTGGGATAACTAGCGCTGCCTGAAATAGGCCTTAAACGGTCGATGTGATGCTTGCTTCATTAATATTCTGTTCAACCTTACATTGCCCAACCGGAAGATGCTTCATAGGAAATCTTGTAAGCTCCCCATCCCACTTTGGTTTCTTCATAGAAGTTCCTTATTACAAATTAATTCTCTTTCTCGCTGGGCCAATTCTTAGCCCCATCTCCTAATGTGGTTCCATAAAAATTAGGTGGACTTATTCTTTTTATGTCTGTTGATAACTCAACTACTAAGCGTGCTCTTGCATTTAGAGGCTAATTGGGTACATTTTCATTATTATTGGTAGCATTATAGTTATGTCCAAAATTGGGATCTCCAATGTGTATGTTGTTTTCATTATGTGGTTGTTCCTTAGATGGTTCACTTTCAGAATCATCATTATTTCCAACCACTTGTTGTTCAAGTACAAAAATCTGATCCCTTGTGTCCAACATAGCATTAAGGATCTTGTCCATTTTTTTGAGATGTAGCTACTTCACCACTTGGAGGTTGGTCATTCACATCTTCTCCCCTTGTTCTAGCCATTTTCTATTAACAAGAAATTAATTTTTATCACTGATGGACTCAAATATGTCCAAGAGCTGCAATCTTCATCCCTGATACCAAAATGTAACATCCTCATGCTATTTCTCCCCATTTTAATGTATAGCTTTAAAAATAATTTTCCTCCATTATTTATGCCATGTAATGGAAAATTTAAGAAAGAAACCGAATCAAACTAACGGTTTGAAAATGGGAAAACAACATGTGGATACATTGAGCTTGAAAAGTCCAAATGCTAAGTAAAACCGAAGCTATCTCATTTCCACCAATCCATCTAGTGTTTCTAAGGCATTTTTCCACTCATTGATAAAAACATTAAAAGACAGGATGCTTTATCACCCACCTAGAATCCCGCCAACCACTTATATGAATTTGATGATAACTATCAGTCAATCTAAAAATTGCCAAATTTTTAGTAATACATTTAGTGTAAATTCCACAATAGCCAATGTTGTTACAAAAAATAACAACATAATATTATTATCTACCAGTTAATTCACCTAGTACCCTTTGGTTTTGTGTCACCTCCATTACCCCCAACCCACCATCAACAATTCCAACCATAGTTAACCATAGGCTAGTTTTTAGGTTCCCAATTAGTCTTAGGGATAAAAATCATCTAGCATAGCTAGGATCTCAAAAAGAATAATTATAACCTTAGTGTAGTTTCAATTAGGTACTTTACTAACATATATTAGCTTAAAATATTTAACATGAACATTACTAGCATATGCTAAAATCTCAAAGTAATCGGATATCACTGAAAGAGTGCATTCATTGGATGCTACCAGGTGCTCCAATGGAATCACTTCAATTGATCCTAGATGAGATGACATGTTTGTAATAAGACAAAGTCAATTAGACTAAAAAATTGATTGTATAACATATCTATCGAAGGCATGCCTTGGATCATTGGAATTGATCCAAGGTATGACTATCCCTTTAATAACAATGAATAAACTAGGGTTCACATTAAATAATGTAACTTAAGTATCTTACCAGCATAGTCCATAGGATTTACGTGTTTTGCTAGTTTTGGCTTGTTTGAATTACATTTTGAGTTGTGAGAATGATTCATCTCTTTTTATTTTATTTCACACTTCAAAATCATAGCTAGGGTATTCTAGTTTTTACTTGAGTGTGATATGACATCTTATATCCATACTCAAACTTCCGAGTTGGTTATTATTTTGAAGTAATTCACTTTAAATTTAAATTTTCATCATCGTCTTAAAATTCACAAGAATAAGACATCATTCCGGTGACTAAAGATCGGTTATTATCATACAAGCATCAGTTTCCTATTTTTTTGGTCATTTTGTCCAAAACAATGTTCAATTCATATTCATACATTTTATGTGTTCTAATTCATTTACTAAACTCATTTTTGAGTCTCTGTCACCATCAAAAAATTCCAATTTCATCTATTTTACCCCTTTCATCTCCAAATTTCAAATTCTTTTAATTATCTTCAATAACTAGCACTGGTCCAGCAACCATCGTTGGTTCATTCTACCAACTGACACTAGTTACCCAACTGATGTCATTTTTGTGTTTTTTATTTTTATCAGAAACAAGAACCAACTTTCATTTTTCCATATTTTTCTCATCTTTTGTTTCTTTTTTTCTGTATCATTTTCAGAGCTCAAACTACATATATTTCCACCATTCACATGGTTTTGACTTGCCAACAAGCCAACACCCTAGTTTTTCATGTCAGTCATCAACCGCTACCTCCTAGCCCTTCACCACCTTCTATTTCTTCACCCATGGACCCCACTGTTTCTACCACTATACCCATAGGTGATGAGGAATTAATGAAATTCCTTGATCACAATCCCACAGTCTTGTAATATTACCTCTTCCATTCTTCTACCCGTGACTCATCAGGACATCTCAAATACGGGATGCCTATCTCCATTCCTCCCACTCTCACCCCCACTTCCATATTAGCCAACACTAGTGTAGCATTACATTCTTCTACCTTACCGTCCATTTTTTTAGATCACCCCTACATATTCAACATCTATTACACCTACGACAACAATCACACCTTCTATGTCTATCACCCCTTCGACATCTGCCTCACTATCATCTAAAAATCTTAGTGTAGGGATACCCATATAATAATAACCTCATGTACGCATTGCTTCTCGGTCACCAATTGCTTTGGCTTCTCATATCACCTTCCAAAACTTAGTCCTTTCCATACCCCAGACTCTACCACCTATCACCACAACGATCTCCACACAAGTACCTCCCACCTATACCATGCCTCAACAACCACCTGTTCTATCTAATTCTTATTTTGGATACATGCCTTAATTATCTATTCCATCTTACATACCCCTAACATAGTTTTCTTATTCGGCACCACCATACACTGGTGTGTTGTCTACAACTTATTTATCTCATCCACCCCCTTATACCATGGGGGAGTCCTTCAATCGAATCCTACAATGGATCTTATAAATATGATGATTGATAAGATGCGAGACCTTGAATTTTTTTTTTTGGCTCTTACAATACCTTGACTCATGATGAACTCTGTAATGAGCCTATTCATCCATCTATACCCATTCATCCTTATCCCGCACATTGGGAGATTCCTAAGTTCAATTGATTTAATAGCAAGGAAGATCCATAAAAACACTTGTGATCATTCAAACACATCGATTATTTGATCGCCCATGATGAAATGTTGCTTCTTAGGAATTTTCCCATGTCCTTGATAGGACCTGCTTTAGATTGGTATAGTGCTTTACCGAAGCAATCAATCTTCTCCTTCAATCAGTTAGCCTAGACCTTCCTTGACAACTTCTCCATCAATAATTCCAAGAAGATCACCCTGACTAATTTATACTCTATTCATCAGTATGAGGATGATTCTATCATTGAATTTGTTTCACATTGGTGGGGTCTCATTAATCAACCTACCTTTCAACTTACACAAACCGAGCTGATAGCGTTGTTCACTAGGGCTTGTGATAGGCACATCTCACCAACTCTTTAGGTAAAAACATTCCAAAGCTTTGATGAGGCATTCACCATGGATCATAAGAAAAAATATGTTCCCTGGAAGAGAAGAAACTTCAATTGCACAACAAAAGTTCTCCGTTTAAATAAAATTACTCCTCTTATTCTTCTAAACTACAAAACAATCATTCTAAGGAAAAAGGATCCGCCAACATTGTGGTCCTAAAATTTTTCCTTCTCATCCATCAAACCAACTGAAACCTCCTTCTAATTTTTCCCTATTTTAAATTTCTAGTACAAGTACAAATAGAGATGTTATACCCCATAGGTGAAACTTACTCATTTGTGTTGGAAAAAATGTTAAAAAAGGAGCCATCACTCTTCCACCAATCAAACCACATACTAGCTTTGACCCTTCCCATCATGTACCCGCATGGTATAAGGATAATGACTACTGTAACTATCACCGCATTAGGGGGCATAGTGACAAAAATTGTAAAACATTCAAAAACATTGTCCACGAAATGTTAGATAATGGATAGCTTGTCCTAGAATACCCTAACGTGTATGTAAATCAAAAAATTTACGTCTTTAATAAACCTTTTCCAAACCATACCCAATCATCAAATCAATCCGAAAAGACATCTAGCAATGACACCAATGTTCATGAGGCCCATGTTTTCTTTGACACAATACTTATCCCTTCTACTCGGTTCCTTCTATCTTGTCTATTGACAAAATTCTTATGCAAGCTCCTCTACCCATGGAGGAGCCTATTTCACCTACTCTTGTACCCACAGAGGAGGCTACCTCACCTACTTCTTCATCTACAGAGATGCTAACCCCACTTATTTCATCACCTATCGAGGAGCTCATACTACCCATGCTTTTACCCAATGAAGAGTCTATTTTATCCTCTTATCTACCTAAGGAAGAGTATACACCACCTACCTTGCCCTCTCCTCGACCCATAGAGGAGCCACTTTTATACTTTCTTCCTATCGGTGAAGCATCTCCCGTGGTCTTCCAGATCCTGTTAACCTTCTTGCATCACTTCTACCTATAGAGTTAGAAGCCAAAAACTTCCCTGTCTCACAAACCTCAGAATTTTTCATAGGGATTACCACCAAGTCATCGCCATATTCTTCTACCTCTACACCATTCTCTCATTTGGATAATTGTTTAGAGTATGTTGACCACACCACGCTCTGGGGGCACCTTTGGCTCCTAGTACCTACCCAAATGCAGATGTTGTCTCCGGATACTTTGATGATCTATCCTAAAATATTCAAGGCAACTAAATCTTTCACATTTGAGCCAATCGTATTAGCCTCCTCTTCATCAGCCTTACCTTCACCTCAACCTTCACCTACACCCAAACCTTCATCTACACCTAAGCCTTCACTTGCACCTAAACCTACTACTACATTAGGGGCCTTTCTCGATACCTAGTCTAGTCCATCCCCTTGTGAAGCTAGATTTGAACACCTCTTCACAAACCACCACCAAGTCTATTCCCACACCTAAGAGGAAGAACCAACCTCTTAGGCCTCGTACCCTAGTATCTCCCATGATTTCTTATTCACCTTCGCTTCATTTCATCAATCTTAGGCCCACATCCATCGACCTTGGTCAAGAAACCTCTCCCCAAGGAAAACTCAAAGTGAAACAACCCATACCCTCACCTCAATCTATTATTTTACCCACATCTTCTTCACCACCCACACCTCTTCCTTCTCATTTAACACTATCTTCTCGCATTACCTACAACCACGCCATTACCCACACCCGTATTGTCACCCTTTTGGTGACACTCCTACACATTCTTCATCCACTTCTTCTTTGCACCCTACCGTAGCACCTTTACCCATGAAGGTGTAACCTAAACAAAAAAATGCTACCGCCCAATAGGTAGTTAAACCGACCCAACCCCCAACTCCACCTCCTTCACAAAAATCATCGACATCTTCATCCAAACCATTATTGACTTCTCATTACGATCCATTAATAGAATCCTATTCTAACATCCTCGCTTGGTTGTTATAAACCTATCCTTTTACATTGCCTTCCATTAAACCTTAAGGCCGATCAAACCCAAACCAATAGGGTTTGACGAATACAAGATATATGTGTATCATTTCTCACCGAGGGCATGATGTCAAAGAGTATAAGGCCCTAAAAAAATTCTCATTCAACTTTATGATTCGGATGGTCTTTTAGATGACAATGACCTATTGGAGGAGATTTCCATTACTCCTTCACGTGCTACCACATATCCTTGCCCTATATTTATTCAATAGTCATCATCTCCACCTCCACAACCCTCTTTTCCTCCTCTAGTCTCAAGATAAATATGGTTTAAGTAGTTACTTGATCAAAAATGACTAATGAAAAGATAAATATAGCCACCCATCTAGTGTATCTCGCACCTACCTTTCCATATCCACCCACACCTAACGTAACCATTAGTGGGCCGGCCTATCCAATTTCTAATGGAGTCACACATCGCACTATGATCAAATAAATTCATCAATATCCTTTAAAAATGTCTTTGTATGACCTCATCTAAACCTCTGAGTCTCATCACTAGGCCCTCCTTGAGATCCTACAAACTATTGAGGTTCTACCAAATGACCCTACGCCCATTGCTGCCATCTTCACCCCTCATCATGTAGCCTCTCTCACCGCTTCTCCTAAAATTTCTATTCCCCCTACCACTCACCAAGTTTCTACCGTCAATTTATTTGACTTAGAGATTGCTCCTCACCATTCAGAGGATCTTGATCTCACCCTCTTCATCTGTCTACATCAAAGATACTCACGTCTAACATGCTATGATTTGGAGGTGTGAGAATTAATATCATTTCCTCCCATGCATAAAAATCACATACCCACCAACCGCATGCATACTAACCTAGTTATGTTTCATTCTTTTAACATTGTCATGACCACTACCCTTGGAAATTTCATCCTCCACATTCTCGTGGGTCCCCACACCTTTCTTGAACTATTATATGTTTTTAAAGGGAATTCTAGTATAACATATTGCTTGGCTGACCCTAAATTTGTGGCATAGGGTGTGTACCTTTGAACCTTCATAGCTACCTAACATTCAAATATGAAGGGCACCCCTACACCATTCAAGAAGATCCTTCACCTTTCAAAACCTGTATTGACCTAATGATGTCATTATTCCAGCTTAAGGCATCTACTACCAAAATCAATTCATCTACCACTACAACTACCTCATCTAATACCACATCTGCTTCATCTTCTCGCCACTACCTCATCTACAACTTCTGCTACTAAATCTTACTCAAATAACTCACTTATTCCTATTATCACCGTAACTTCTAAAGCTAGCTCATCTACCAACCCTTCTTCTCAAACTTCGAGTGGCCCATCCATTTCTTCCAATCAAGTACCGACCTTCGACCCCATTGGTAGGTGTTTTTCAAAGTGCCTTACATTGGGGGAGTATCACCTATACAACATTGACACTTTCCAAACTCCTCAAGTGTATGGAATCCTTCATCAAAACCCATATTACAAATGTCATGTATGTGAGGTTTTTCCATATGGTCCTCCTCACCTTCGCATAAAACTAGCATTTGGGGGACTTGACACTTATTATTCCCCCAAGCCATCCATCCAAACATGACCTTTTACATCTGATTTCTAATATTTCACCAACCTCCACTTTTCCCACACCTTTCTTCATCGTTGTTATTGGAAGGGATTTGGATTTTGTCTTTACAAAAAGGTCATCACACAGTCATACCTTGCACTACCCACAAACATAAAGACCATCGTGGTATCAGATTTTTTGAACCACCTAATCCTAAGAAGGATAGAATTGACCTCGTAGAGGAAGATCTAACTTCTTCACCTTCTTCCCCTATATTACCACCTTCTTCACCTATTGCACCACCTTCACCCACAAATTCCATGGGTCCAGAATCCCTCTCTCCTAACATTTTTTTTCATAAACACCATTTCCTTGGGAGTTCGACCTATCATTATGATGGTGAGGCCCCTCTTCCATTCCTATTATTTATCCTCACATGTTAGATGATGACACCACTTTTATCAACATTGTTCAATGTTAGGATGATGATTCCATTCTCACTTATCTAGGTGTGTAGGATTTTTGCATTCACCATTCGTTACCTTTGAGACACAAACCATGATAAATGAATCAATCATAGATATCAACATTCACACTTAGGAAGACCCCCAAATTCTAAATATAGGCCAATATTTACATTCTTTCAAACACGAATCCTACACCTCTTTCCTTATAGAACATAACAACACTTTTTCTTGGTCTTACATCAATATGTTTGGTATTGACCCAAATGTCATGGTCTATAATATTGTGACTATCCCTGATGCTAAACTTGTGAAATAAAAGCTAAAAAAAATGTATCCATGCATTTCCCTTATTATGAAAGAATAAATTTAGCACCTTCTTTCTGTTTCCTTAATTCTACCCATTGACTATACACAATGGATATCATGTCACCAAGATGATGGGGTACATCAAATCTTCAAATATTTTTGTGATCTTAATCTTTCCTACCCTAAAGATGATTTTTATTTTCCTAGCATCGACAAACTCATTAATCTTATTGCCCAACCATGAGATTCTATCTTTTATGGACATGTTCTTGGGTTATAATCAAATAGTACTCACTTGAGAAGATCAACACAAAACCACATTCATCACCCCTTAGGGGACCTTCGTTATCATGTTATGCCCTTTGGCTTGAAAAACACTGGTGCCACTTACCAAAATGCTATGACCTATATTTTCCATGACATCATGCATGACATATTGGAAGAATACGCTGACGAACTTCTCGGTAATCCAAAAGTCATGTTGAACACCTATCGGTTCTCAAAATCATCTTTGACTGACTCATCAAATACTACATTCTCCTTCAACCAAAGAAGTGCATCTTTTCCATTCTCTTTGGAAAACTCCTTAGTTTCATCATTTATTTGCAGAGAATCAAAGTTGATCCTACCAAAATCAAGGCCATTCTTGAGATGTCTCCACATACTAACATTTGAAATCTTCATAATTTGCAAGGATAATTACAATATATTTGATGTTTTATTTCCCAACTTCCTACTGATGTCACCCTTTTCATCATCTTCTTAAAAAGAATTTATCCTTCAATTAGAATGATGAGTGCCATAAAATGTTTGAAGTGTTAAAGAAATACCCTCTTCATCCACCTATGTTCAGCCCACTTAAAGATGACAAACCTTTCTACGTATACATTTTTTCCACTCGACCATTCCTGGGTGCCATGCTTGCTCATCACGACAAGAAACATAGGGACCAGGTGGTTTATTATATAATATGTACTCTTTTAGAATATAAGACTAGGTATACACATGCTGAAAAGCTTTACCTCACCTTAAATTTCGTGGCCATCAAACTTTGTCACTATCTACTCAACCAAAAGACTTTTTCGTCACTAATACCGACCCTATGCATTATATGTATGCTAAACCTTACCAACACAAACGTACCTCACGTTGGCTCATGATCCTTATAGACCTAGACCTATAGTTCATTCATCAAAATTATGTCAAAGAAAAAACCATTGCAGATTAGCTTGTAGATTCCCCTCTTTAAGGACATCAACCCTCTCATTTTGATTTTCCTGATGAATCTATCTACACTCTTTACTTAGATGACAACATTTAACAGATAACCTTATTCTTTGATGGTTCTAAATTTTAATGTGGGGGTGGCACAAGGGTTATCCTAATTCCTCTTGATGGTGAGCCTATGCCTTTATCTTTCAAACTTGACTTCAATTGTACCAATAATGTGGCTGAATACAAAGCACTCATGTTACATCTCCAAAATACCATTTCCTATATGTTAAGACCATTAATATATTTGGTGATTCTCAACTACTCATCAACCAAGTCAATGGTTTATACTAGTATCGTAATGAAATACTTCAAAAGTGTAAACATCACGGACATGATTTTGACTACCTTTATAATTATGAAATTTATACTATTCCTCGATCCACTAAAAATTCATGGATACCATAGCTTACCTTGCCTCACAAATACATTATTCACCTTTAGAATATAAAATATTTTTCACAATACAATGGTTGTAATCAACCTCTTACCTATTCTGCGATGTAAATTTTATGGGAAGAATTGAAACTGACCCACATGATATATGGCATAAATAGTTCACTGACTACCTCTCCCTTTCAATCCTACCTCTAGATCTAACTCGCAATGGTAAGAGAACCTTCCTCCAAAATATCTCTTGTTACATCATCATGGGGGCTATTCTTTACAAATGTGGTTTTGATAGTATCTTCGTATAGTGCCTTAGTTCTGAAATTCCGTACACAATTAAATAAATCCGTGATGGGATTTGTGGTTGACATTTCAGTGGTCATGTTGTTTCTAAATGTATTCTTTTCCTTGGCTATTACTAGCCAAACCTTAACCAATATTGTTACAACTATGTCAAACATTGTGTGAAGTGTCAGCAACATGCTAACCTTCACCACACCCCTAATCATGACTTATAAGTTGCCAGAGAATTTTGGCATTTATCTCAATGGGGTTTGGATCTCTTTAGAGAGATTAACCCTTATTCTTCTCAACATCATCAATGGATCATCACAACAATGAATACTACACTAAATGGGTGGAATTCATCCCTCTCATTTCTACCAAAGCCGAGAAGATATGTGAATTCATCAATCACCACATCATTTGTCATTTTGGTGTTCTAATTACTTCATCACCGAAAATGGTAAACAATTCAAAAACAAAACCCTAACAAAACTCTGCAATAATGTTGGTATTCAACTCAGTTTCTCTTCACCATATTATCCTCAAACAAATGGTCAAGATGAATCAACTAACAAACCCTTAACAAAATTATCATGAAATTCATCTATTATAGTGGTAAGGATTGACATACATACATTCCTTTCACCTTATGGGATTATTGTACCAGCATTCGCACCTCTACCATTGCCACACCTTTCTCTTTGGTCTACAGTATAGAGGCGTCCTACCTCTCGAAGTCTAAATTCTATCTCTTCGTATATCACTCAAAAATATTCTCAATGATGACAATTTTTTCTAAGACTGTTTGGCACAACTTGAGTTATTGGACAAATGCCATCTAAACACTCTAGACCACCTTCAAATCTACTAAAAATGCATCAAACGTTCCTATGAAAAATGTGTTCAAGAATGAACCTTCAATATTGACAACCTTTTCCTAAAGGAAAATTAACATGTAACCAAAGTTGAGAAAACTAAAGAAGGAAAGTTTTCTCCTAATTGGCTTGGACCTTATATCGTCACCCATTCCTATGGATCAGGTGTTGATTTCTTATCTTCTCTTGAAGGTAAACATGGACATGAGCACCTTAATTCCTTACATGTTCAACCATTCTATTTTTAATAAATTACTACATCACTTTATGTCACTTACATGCTCATCCTTTAATCGAACCTCTCCTTCCATATACCTATTTCAAGGACCAACGAATCAAAAAAATTATGTGATTATTTGTCATTGTTCAACCTTGTCTTCAATATGAGTATCACAGCTCTACTCATGGTATGATTCTCATGGATACTTTTCCTCCACTTCAAGATGGAATCACATAGTTTTTGTCACTTGAAACCTCTCTTTCATAGCTAATCTCTTTTGGGCTATGGTTTTTCCTTCATACAAGAAGATTATACTCCTTTATAGTCTTCTCCATGACCTAAAGAACAAACAAAATATATGGGATATTTCAAAATTCAACTCCTTGAGTAAAAATCTTCCGGATAAGATGATTCCCTAAAAAAGAAATATTTGTTTCTCTCTTGCTGCTATAAGTAGACTACTCCCTCAAATGTCAACTATAAGAAGCAAACTACTTACTATACTTAGTCTATTCAGAAAAAAGACTAATCTATCAAAGAAAAATTCAAATAATTCTTGAGCTTCCCGCATCGATCAGCTTTATGAAGACCTCAAGGAGAACCTATTTATCCTGATATAGACTTCTCACATCGATCGGTCTATACAAGAAAAAAGGAAAATTAAGGAAAATAAAAAAAATTAGTCATGAAATTTCCTATTCTAGTTTTGGGTATCTTACAGAAGGGGTATGTTTTCCCACAATAAGGTTATGCTTCACAAACTACTCCACTTTACCTTGTTTTATTTTCTTCTTCTTACTCAAGGGACATGGCACAGATGTGACACTTCATGATCATGCAATGCCTCTAGGGGCTTATGTTTATAAGCCTATCTTTTTTATGCCCATTATAGTCCTTGTCACTTATGGAGAATTTTGTCTCTCTTTTTGTTTTCCACTTTTCTTACTTATTTATTCTTCAACACAAGATGAGGATTTTGAAATTTAATATCTTGGATCATTTCCCGCCTCACCTATACCTATCTCACTCACCTATACCCATCATATACCTTTGTACCTTTGATCAAACAACATACATCCACCTACCTAATAAACCTAAAAACAATCAATCGACCTTATTTACCTTACCCATTCAACCTAACCAAATCTACCCTACCTACATCAACCAAATTACCTAACCCATCCTATTCTTCCCTATCCTATTGGATAACTACATCGATGTGAGCCCCTTTCGCAAGGGCTATGTAGGCAGCACTCCAAGGGCATGTGGCCCTCAAAGGTTAGCTCGATCACTCTTTTCCCCATCAAACCAAAATTTAGGTAGTTAGTTCCATCACAACATTAACTTGGAAGTTAACTAAAAACAAAATCGTACATCACTCATATACATCATCATTTATTTTCCATAATACCAATAACTTGGAAATTAAATCAAAACAAACATAACTCAACTATGCCTACATATAAGTTTCCATGACATCAATAAAATGGAAATGAAATTAAAACATATATCATCACTCAAACCATACCTACATTTCTACGTCTCCATGATAACAATACATTGGAAATTAAGTAAAACACATCAAATATAACCATCATCATCAACTATATAAATGAAACAGTTTGTATGTCAATACACCGAATATACTGATAAAAACACAAGTATCTAAAAAAATATCATATATCATCTCGCATCCATGGCACACATGTTAGTATATATATAAAAACTCAAAAATAAATATCATCTCTAGGTCAAGGTCTCATATGTTTCTCTCTCCCACATGCTCGCTAGGTCAAGGTATCCACGAACTCGTCACCTCTTCTTGAACTTATCTATGAGATCAATGGCTCTCTCGAGCTTCTAGAAATATGAGTCGCTGATCACTTCCACACACTAGATGCCTCGCTACGCTCTATACTCGCCATAAGTCAAATACAAGATACAACTCTCCATCAACTGGTCTTTATGATACCTAGCCTCGACACTACATCTCTTTAACTCACCATGGAAATAACCTGAGGAGGGGCCATCACTCGAATCCAACCTGTGGACCCTATCCTAGTAATAATGGCCCATGTCCCTATACTAGCAAGGCCATGTACTACTACCTATAAAATGAGACCCTATCTCGGTGTTTGTGCCTATACAACAGACCCTATCACACTGTTGGTGCTTGTGAAGCTACTAGTTGTACCTGAAAGGTGGCCACCTATGCCTGTAAGGTAGTCACCTAAGCCTGAAGTATTTCCACCTACCACCCCTCTCTTGCTTACACATGTGTATGGACTACCGCCAACTAGCCCCGTAAAGTGGCTACCTAGTCTTGTAACCTAATCACCTATGCATGGAATGCTACAACCTGCCCTACATCCCCTGTAGGTCATTGTGCGAGATCCTGAGCCTAAACCTAAGCATGTTCCTATGCTAGCTGCCCATATAACCTAGGCACTTATCTCTCGAAGGATGAAAACCCGTGCCTATGCTCGAGTAAGCTATAGCTTTAAAGTAGTCATCTCTACATCGTAATATGTTCCTCAAAGACTATAAAAATAACTAAGTCCAACTAGCCTAGCCATGGTGGTACTTCTTGTAATGGGTATATCCACCAGTGCTTGTATCCATTTGTAATGCTTGTGTAATCAATCCACTTCTCAGTCACCTACTCTTCTTACCTTGTGGGATCTGCTTGATGTGGTGGAGATAATGGTCTCTCCACATCATCTCTATGGTATTGTGGAAAAGATAGAGGTACATCCCTGTTGTAGCCCAAAATACCATCTAACCCAATCAACTAGTATCATCTCATGATCGCTGGCCTCTTCCTTGAATCTACCTAACCAGCTATAATCCTACCAAACTCCTCGGTCATGCCCCCATATAATGGAAAATCACATACATAAGTATCCACAAAATAATAACCAAGCTGGTAGTATCCCATCTAATAAGCACCTATAATAGGTCATATTGCATGACGTTGTATCTTCGAAAGCATGTGCTCCTATCTAGACCCATCTCCTAAATCCTAATATTTACACACCCCGAAACAAGTCTTGTCATGGTATTCTAAGAGGAAGCAGACACACTATGTGCTCATAGGCCCAATAGTAAATCAATTAAGTACAACATAATCCAAACCATCGAATACTCGATAGGCCCATAACTCTCGTATAAATGAACTAAGAAGATTGGCACCCATGAAAAATACACTCTCTCCTCAATCATATCCTCGAGCACTCCCATCAATGCCCTGGGAAATGTCCCACCCTCTTTATCTCGGGAGTCTATAACAACAAAATTCCACCATCATCAACACGACAATTTGGTCTCCTATGGGTGTGCAACATACATATATCTATAGTTGATGCTCACATTATGATAGGATAAATATTGTATAGCCTCTCCAAACATTGTCACTATAGAATAAAATGACGCTCTCAAAAAATATGATCGAGAGGCTCTCTAAAAATCAGTAGCCTCAAAATCCTGTAGACGTCCTCTAATGTAATCGTCATCTCCCCGGTCATTACATGGAATGTGTTATTCATTGGATCCCATCTATCGATGAGAGTGACTATCAAGATGTTATCTCAAATGATCCATCTATATCACCTCACCGCACCTAGCCCAATAGATCTCATATGCTCACACTCCTCTTTCACATGGGGTCTCATCTAAACCAAACGTGGTGGAAACCTATTTTGCATGGTCAACTGCTACCTTTCCTATATTATCACCTGATAAAACATGTTAATCAATTGACCCTTTTAATTAGTTATTTGACCCTACCTAGCCCAATATCTACCTATGCATTTTCAAGCTTACCCACCTTCACCCAACCTACTTACGATGTATATTTTATCTACCACGATCATCTACAAATTATTTTCTCCTAAATTTCATACTTTCACCTATTGCCTTCATTACCTACCTAATTCTAACTACATTCACCCTAAACATTCCTACTTAGCCCTAATTTATGCATTCATACTTCACATTTACCTAATTTTCCCATTCCTACCTAAGTACACTCTAAACAATCCATTCCACTTTACTTAAACCTAATTCCCCCACTCGTACCTTACTACACACTCACCCATCCTTCCCTTCACATTTTAACCATCCTCCAACTACCTTTTGAAACACTTGGTCAATTTTCACGGTGACCAACATCGGTTACCTTAACTAATACCGGTCACATTTCACGCCCGCCGTGGTCGGTAGGCCTACCGATGTCTATCGATAGGTGACCAACATCGGTCACTAGTTTGGACCTAGGGTTGAACCCCTATGTGCCCCAATTTTAAAATCTAACTAAAACACCTAAATTAACTACCAAAACCACCACCAATTAATTATGCATTCATTTACAACCTAATTAGACTATATTTCACCCTCCCCATACCCAATTTCACCCCATTAAAAACAAATCCATTCCACAATAAATATTATTCCTTTTCTACCTTAAGTTTAACCAAAAACACTACGAGAGCTTGATTCCTACCTCTACATGATGTCACCTCCATGGTGGGATAACTAGAATGGGAATAGGACCTCCTCGATGCCCTCTCCTACCTTTTCCATGTCTCAATCAATCCCATGCTCTCACCTAATCAAAACACTCGGATAAATCTCATGGGCCCATATTTTCCACTCAAATTAGCTTCTAACAACTGTCAATCCAACCTCCTTGTCATTTTTCATGAAAAAGTGCTCTCTATAGTAGTTTTCCCAATTTATAAAAGTTTAAATAATACCCTTTTCACTCATATTTTTTGTTTTAAACCCAAATTGACACGACCAATGTTGATCATGTCATGCCCTAGTTGACCAACATTGGTTACTATTTATTAGTGTTGGTTCACCCTCAACCAGTATTGATCACCCTACCCACCCAATTATACCTAATTTTCCCAAAATTTTGATGTAAGGTGTCATTCTTTTGCTACCCCATCCTCACCCTAGCCCTATAGACCCACCTCATTGCCTTATTGCCTCACACCTGACATCAATGTCCTTAGGGGCACATTTTTTCCTATACCAAGGCCTTACCCATGGCCTTACCTATACACCCCACCCGAACATACCAATTTAACACTTGAATTCGCTTACTCATTGTACCTTATGATGACGTTACTCATGTTGTTTAGCCTACCAAACTTTCCTTGCCTAATGTCATGATGTTTATCTTGACCAGACTAAACCTTTTAGTGCTTTAGAACCCATCTAATGCATGTTCTTTCACCTATCCTTGTTTTGTTTCAAGGACCATATCTTGTACCTTTGATACCTAGACCACATCAACCTTATTTGGATAAACTATCAAAATTTGATGATTTAGAGTTTGTGAGCACTTTATCCTAGTTCCTTGTCACATTATATACATGTGTGTGTGTGTGTGTGTGTTTGAATGCCCCCACCTATTACCGTTGCATGTACCTACACTTTATCTCCATTTTCATTAGGTCCCATTTTATCAAACTCATCAACGATTCACCTCTCACTTCATCTGTTCCCGATTTGAGGAGGATCACTTCCACCCATACCTATGGAAACCACTCATGTTTTTGTTAGCGTCACTTATCAATACAAGATATGCGGTAAAAAGGGAAAATGTAGACACCCAAAATTGGGTCACAACCCTCTAAATCCCCTTTGATTAATTAATTCAATACTATTCCCCACCATCCCCACTTGCACACATTTTAATTAATTTAATTACAAAAATTAATTTAATTATCTACCTCACTTATCCACCTCACCTAGCCACCCCACCTCTCCACCTCATCCTAGACCTATTCTAACCTTATTCATTACCTAAGACTAAGTCCCCACCCCCATTTACCAAATATGAAATATTTTAACCCTAACATTAATGTCCTATTATCCATCTAATAAATCTCCAACTCCATTTAGCATTATCCCACACTTGTGACCCAGAACCAAAATCTCAATCATGCCAAATTTAGGAAGAATCATGCTATGTTTAGAAAGTGTGACCATTTATCCCTAACCAAAGTCAGTTATTCCTCATCCGGCATGGGTCACCTAACCATTGTTAGTTACCTTAAATAATATTTCCAAACTCTTTTCTCAAGTTTTGAATCTAGTTTTCTAGCTCTTACAACCTTGCATACTAACTCTCAAGATTTTCAAGTGATCTTACGACATACCAGAGGCCTTTAAAACATTCACACACCAAACCATTCATCAAGATATTTATCTAGAGATATAGTGCACTCACACAGGAAGCATCATGTCCTCTTGTTGTTTCTTCATTCATTCAGGATCACCTTCTCTTGTAGCCATCACCACCACCTGCTTTCTACATGCATTCCACAAGTAAGTATTATTTCTTCTTTGTAATTTTCAGTAGATTAGTTATTTTATTAGCTATCTATTTCATTCCTTATTCTACCTCACCTAGATCTCTCCCATAGTACCTTCATCTAACTATCTTCCTATTTACCCATCATACCTTTCCACGAACACACATTTTTACCTTTGAGTCCTTTTAAAAATCCCACAACCTCACCTAAACTCCCCTCACTCTTTGTGTAATCACAAAGAGTGCCTTAAAATACATTTTTATTATTGTTACCTAATTTTCCGTAATGACACCGGTCACCCAACCGACGTCAGTCATTTACCAAGACAAACATCAATCAAATAACTAATATCACTCTCTATGACTGGTAAAATTCCCTAAACCAGCAAGCTAATAAATCACTCAAAACCCTCCCAAACTTCATCAAATATTTCCCATACCTCACCTACAGCCTCTGTTAGACTGCAAACCCAGATTACCTTACCAGCCTTTTAAATTTAATCATAAATTTTCTTGTTAGATTATATTTTCTTATTGTGTTTATATGAGATGCCTAAATCATATCAACTATAATAGGATTTATTTATTTATGCTCTTTCCTTGCATTAAATTGTTTACAACAATGGATTGACAACCTCTTTAGGAAGTATCACACTTACTGGGTCTAGTACATCTTTAGCGATCAACCGCCATCTACTCTTTAACTCTCTCTTGTGGTCTTGTGTTCTATTTCAAGTCATTCCTCCTAGCGAAAGGGAGGCTCTTCACAATCAGCTTAGTCAACATTCTCCATGCACACACCTTCTTTGACTATCACATGTATTCCTCCTCACCCTTACCTCTTATATGTTTTATCTTTTGCGGTGAAATAGTACATTTCCTTAGATGAAATCCTCAACGAGGTGGAAATTTTTAGCCAAGATCTTCCATCTGATTTATTTCTTTGTTTAATTTTCTTCACACCACTTGTAGATTAAGAGCTTCAAAACTCTCCAAGAGGTCCCAAACTATGTGTTTATAATATTTAATAATCTTATTCTTTGTTACAAACTTTTTATGACCTAGTGGATCACCAACTCAGTTTCCCCACGAGATCTACAATTCCTTGATCTGCCTCTTCTCTCGTAATAAGAAGGCCACACACAAATACTTCATATTCTGCTAAATTGTTGGAGCATGAAAATACAGCTGTGCATAAAGTAGAGCTTCTCATTATTAGAAGATATTATAAAAACATATCCTCATATGCCATTCTTGCTTCTAGAGCCATCAAAGAACATTTTCCACATTCTAGAATTTTCATCATTCTCTTGCTTGAGTGCAGTAGGTAGTGTGGATTCTTCTTTTAGGGGTAAGTGCAGGAAGTTGATGGACAAATATAGGGTCATCCGTGGACATCATATTGCAAATAACAACATAATATCAACTTGTAGGGATTATTAGCAATACATACACTCAAAATTAGACAAAATTATATTAATATGAATTGTAGCATCCAGAATCTAGTTTCTAAAATACTAATTTTTGTAAAAAATGGACAAGATTAGCTATATTAAACACTCAAAATTCAATGACTTGGTATTTTTTTTTAAAAACGCCGATAAGATTATAGTCCGTTTTCCCACAATTTGGATGACCAAAAATTGATATATATTTTTTTCCTTTGGTGAGAAGTTATATGCCACTATCTATCTTGGGATGGATTTTATTTTGTATGAGTAATATTTTATTTTTTATGATTTTTTCCGTGAAAGTGGTATGAAAACATAAAGAAAACAGAGCACTTTCCGTTTGCCGCCATAACTTCATCAAAAAATATTGAAATCAAATAATTTTTTTTTTGAACATGTATATAATTTCACCACGGTTGGGATGGTATAATTTTTATCACATTCTGATAAGTGAAACAAATTTTGCAGTCTTAAACGTAGACATAAACATTCACGGGAAAAAGTGTCTTAAAGACCTACTATTAGTAAAAAATTATAAAATGATATTTATCCTCTTCTATTCACTTTAAAATCAGTATTTCTACAAAGCTAATAGTCTCCCCTACGTAATGGTACCATTTTTATGACATAGTTTTTACTTTTCGGCATGGTTCAAGTCCGCGGAAGACTAAATTTGATGTTTTGTTGTTTTTAATGTAAAATTCAGGATTTGATGTCCACTTAATTGTCCCCCAACTTGGTGCACTTACCCTTAGGATGTAATAATCACCCAAACCAGTTTCGATAGCTATATCATATGGCTAAAATTCATATTGGTCTTTATCCCATTCATCTAAGAATAGATCAAGTATGGAGGGAGGAATGGGTTGATCTTCATAAACTAAATATTGTCCTTGACCTTCTTGGATTAGGAAATTATCTTAGAGAGGGGATGGGTCATATGAATCAACATGATAGGAAAATATAGGCTCAACTTGTATGGTACATCTAGTACCTTACATTGTTCTTAGTAACACCTTGTTCTTAGTAACATATGAGACTAATCAAAAGATAAGTAACCACCCACCTTGTCAGTGAAATCTCTTGATATGCAAATGGAAAACAAAGGATGTAGGTCAATGATTGAAACATCTTGAGTTATTATTAGTATTAGACATGCATGAATGGTTAACTCAAGATATTTTATGGATCCTAAATTGGTCATGGTTGAGCCATCAAGTTTCATGAATACGTTGGACATTGGGTTGTACTTAATACCTAGGACATTAACAAATTCCTTAGGCATGAAAAAAGTACTATCCCCTTAGTCAATCATATAGTTATGAACAAGGACATGTAAAAGGAGAGGTTTTGACAATTTTTCTTACTTCTCCTTTGCTTGACATATATTAATGACAAGATGGAGTCTTTGGATAAATAGATCAGTGTGTAGCACTTGTGTCATAGCTTCATACAATAAGTCCCACGAGAACGACATCCCACATTACGACGTTCACATTTGTCTTCTTCATTTGGTCCACAATGTTGAATGGAAGCCCCATGGAATTGTGCATTTTGAATCATGTAGGCTTATGCGTGCAAGGAATTTGTGTAGTTGTATTAATTATGTGGAAATTTTTAAGGAAAACACCATTTCATCTCTTCCACCATGTTGTTTAGAACTAACACTAGTGTTTTTCTTACACTTGGGAGTTAGAAGGGGTTGTACGGGAGAAAATGTCTAAAGAGGAAGGTTTGCACTAAAATTCCTTTTATCACTTTACTAGTTTTTCCCATATCATTGACTTGGATATTTATTTCTAAAGGTTTTATGTATTTTATTAAACCCCTTATTAGAGTTATTTCTAAAGGCTTGACTTGCTACTTTTCTAAAGATATGAATTTATTGGATAAATTTATAATCAAGGCCTTAATTTATTCATCCTCCTTTTTTCTAATGACAATTTTATGTGGAAGTAATGGGTGAGAGATCTTCTCAGAATGGGGAAAAAGAAGGTTGAGGCACTTGAGATAGTTTAAGAAACAAGGGCATAGGAAGTCTAGTGGATATCTTACCAGCTTAAATAATAAATTTTTCTGCCTTAATGGATATATGATAGGCATCAAGAAGCATGTGCAACATCCATAGACTATATCATTACTACAATGTCATAATTTAGGGATCTTAAGAAGTAAAGAAAAACACCTTGAGGGGTTGGTCTTAAGAGGGCTGAAATTTTGTCCCATGTCTTCTGAAATCTGAAGTTGAAATCAACCATGAGCTCATTGAGATCTTTCTTGATCATTATGAGTTATTATAATAAGGATATGTTGTCTACTTTCTCCTCAAACTAATTGTGAAGTGTAGTGCTAACTCCATCCAAGTTTGTGATGGAGGAAATTCTTAAGATTTTGTACCGCTAAAGTGCTTTACCTTTGAGAGAAGATGTAAACAACCTTATAACTACATCATCTTTAGTAACTAGGTGAACAAAGCATACATTTGTAATGTCTTGAATATGCTCAAAGCAGGGGTAACTTGATTCTCACTAGTGAAAAATGGTATACTTTTGAGTGTAATTATTGGTATATCATGTTGCATGGGAAGAGCCAAAAGACTATCAACATTAAAGATAAAAAAGGGCATATTTTTCTACACCATGGCTAGAAAAGGTTTGAATTTCTTGGTAGAGTGCGTGGAAGGCCTGCTAAAATGAGGAGTAGATTGTGGTCTATGTGTAGGAGATGCACGCATGTTGGTTTTACTACTTCTTCTTCTAGGCGAAAAATGGAGATATTCAAAGGATTCTTCAACTACTGCACTTTGTGTGGTATGTATCCTTCTCATGAAATAGGTGCTCTAACTAATTAAAATAGTAGATATGGATGTTAGGAGTCACCAGATGCATTTAAACAAGCCTCCAAAGGATGGAAATCACTAAGTTACACACTTGAACTTAGTAATGATGAAATATAATCTTTGAATACTCGTCCCATTGGGCATGCGAAAAACCATTGGACCTAAAAATTACACCCATCCCAAATCAAGATTAACTGGGGATTAGAGGCAACATGATACTATCTATAAGTTGTTGGACTTGCGCTTGAGACAAAACTCTAGAGAATATTGGATTCTTCTACTTATTTCTACTCTGCTAACACTACTCATAGGAAGGCAAATGTAGCTACCTATCACTATTCTAAGATTCCAAGGGACTAGGGTGAGAAGGAGATGCATGAAAGGGAAACATATGCTAAGGGTAGGTGATAATACTAGAAAGAGGGGGATGAAAACTCTCAAGTGAGTGAAAATAAGGAAAATACACACATAGGAAGGGCAGTCAAACTTGCCACAATTTGAAACAACACTCATTCAGTTGATTTCATGGAGTATAACAAAAAAACCCTATAAGAGATATAATATACACATAACATATCAACAACGCAAAATAGGGTAGAGATAGCCACACAATACAACTTTAATTTCTTCCAAGTGATGCACAATTGATTACAGAGATGAAAGAGGCAAGGATCTACATGTATTGGCTTAGATATGGGGCTTGTAACTCAAAATAATGAGGAACAATACTCTAAACAATGCTCTTTATAAACCAAGAGGGTCCAACCTTTACAAATCAGAATTTTTCTATAATATATGGAACAAAGAGGAAGAGAAGAGGAGGGAAAGAGAGTAAAACTTGGTTTTTCAAATCCAACCATGAATAAAAAAGTAATAAATTCCTATAAATACACTTGTAGACCTTTATCGAGATCCACCTCCCATGTCAGTTTAGCTTGTTGAAGAATGAATGAGACAAAATCTAATCAAATCTAGGTAGTTGAGTCGACTGAATATGTGCATTAATGTTTGAATTTATGTTTCCCCATTTCACCTACCAAATCCCTCCCAAAATCATATTTTGAAAAACCTAGAGTATAGCCCATGTTAATAGCTTTCTAAAAAATAAGCGTGTCGAATCCAATTTCTATAGTAAAATTTATGGTGATTTGAAGATATGCAGTACAAGTTAAACACACATGACATGTGTTGCAATATGGTCAGATGAAGGATTTAGATAACTTTCTATCTATTTTTTCTTTTCTTCCATGTGTCGTACATTCACCGATGTAAGGATTTGACATGTAGCTATTATGTCCTAATAGGTTATTTATTATTCACACCAAATGAAAAGTTAGCACATGGTTCCCAATGATTGGTGCAAAATGTTTCACTTGGTGCGTGCACAAGAGTAGGAGGCATGAAAGGAAGAAGTGAATAGGTCTAGTAATGTGTGTATGTGGGTACATGAGGCATGGGAAGAAAATATGCATATTTACAAAGGTATGTAAGTATGCAAAGAAGGAGGGGACCACAAGACAAGGATTTACGAAAGTAAATATGCAAGTAAAATGCACGAAGATGGAAAGTGGAAGAGAAACTACAAATAAGAAGTAGGAAAGGAACACAAGGGTTCATGCAAGGAACTATAGACAAGTAAATTGTGCCAAGGATAAAACCAATAGTTCATGTAGCTTGAAAACCTAATGCTAGATCCGAGAATGGAACTATAAGTTTTCTAAATAACTAGTGTGGTTATTTTGGACAACATGCATCTTCCAAGTATTCCTTGGAGCTTTTTGTGGGATGGAAAGTAGAAACAAATACAAAGTAATCAGGGCCAAGCTTAGAAATAATCAACAAGATCAACTCTGGGGATCCTTTTTATCAACTTCACATTCCTTTAAGAGCAATCTAGTGTGGAAACATTTTAAGAAGAAGGCCTATAGGTTATCAAACTTACTAGGAGAAAATACAAATAGTTCATTCTCTAACTCATGCACTCTCATATCATCTAATTTTCCAAATATATTTTCAAGATTTTTATAGGATCCATCAGGTGTTGTGGAAGACTCAATGAGGAAGAGAAAGTCAAGAGAGACATATATTTTAAGAATACCTAACACTTCATCAAATTCATTAAACCAAATAGATTTTTCAAGTTCATCATTAGGTTCAGTCTCTACTCCCATAATGATGTACAAAAACCATTTACCCCTTAGTTTGAAAATAGTATCCAAAACGGTGTGAGAAAAGGAACAGAAAGAGCATCCATCATGAGGAGAGAGAAAGTAATAATGTAGAAGGAAAGAAAAAAACACACACACACCCCAAAACAATATTTTCATCCATCTTGTTTGTGGAGATTTATTGTTTAGTGTGTTGATTATATTCAGATGTGGTTATGTGTCATGAAATGATTGAACACTCACCTTGCAATTGGCATAAAAACATGAGAGTGTGGAGACTATAATGAATTTCAAGAAATGATAGAAAATTGACAACGTAACAAGCACAAAATGATGTAAAAAGAATAATTAATGGATAAATAGAAAGTCATGTGTGAAAAACAACATCTCATGTTGTAGGGAACTCCTTGCCACAATCTTGTGGAAGACACGCTCAATAGCCCACAAGTAGTAACAAGATTTTGATTACAAAGAGAAAGAGAATCAAAACAAGATAGTATCCTATCAAAATGAAAGAAAAACCTCTAGAAAGAAAAAAATACACCCCCTCACACCCATAAGGTTAGAAACAATCAATAACGCTAGTTTTTCAAATAATTTTCCCATTTAATTGTAATTATCAACAATAATAAAAAACAAAAGGGGATTGATTAAAAAAATTAGCTACCTCTAAATTGATTTAACATGACCTTACTTTAAAATAATAAATTTCCTTCCTTTGGACAAATAATAAAGACCTGATTTTAATTAATATAAACTAAGAAATAAAAAACAAAGTTTAAATTAATATGACCTAATTTTAAAAATCAAATATTATATTAAAAATGTGGGTATGAAATTTAAAGAAGCAAAGGAAAAGGTTAAGCATCAGTCAAAGGAGAAGTAGATGGGCCACCATGCGGTGGAAGAAAGTGGCTCAAAGAAAGGGATGGCTTGAGCTTAGCTTGGCAATCCAAGGAGCATTACAAGGTAGAAATAATAAAGCTGGATGGACAATAGGGGTGTAAAGTTTGGACGCTCATGATGCAGATAGGGTGAGGAAAAAGGAAAATCTGTTACTAAAACAATGTAAGGATTAAGCCCAAGAATCTCAAATAGCTTTAGGGCCGATAAAATGACACAAGGTACAAATTTCGTGCTATACTGAGCCAAGAAAAAAACCATGATAGGGAAAAAAACCCAAATCAAGCACATAGGGTTTGAGCCAACAAAAGAAAGTAGGTTACAAGATAAAGGGAGAGTGAGGAGTGTCAAAAATGATGAGATGAGTTTGTAAACATGGAACAATCGAGAAGTAGGAGAAACCATTAGTTGAAAAGAGTCAAATAAACTAGACAAAGACCAGGGAATGAGCTTAGGATAAGAGCTCATGCAACCGAGATGAGCTAGGAGGGGCTCGAGGAGGGGCTCGGTGGTGGTAAGGGAAGAGAAAGGAAGTAGGTAGGAGGGAGTAGATTTCTAGGAAAAAAGAAAATATTTCAAAAATCTAAACTTAATGATAAATTTCCAATAAAACTAGAAAACCATAAATACCTACGAGAATAAGCTTTTCCGCTAAATGTAGTTATGACTAGACAAAATTAGAAGAAAAATTTCACATGTAAAAAGTAAGACCACAAGACAACAAATCCAAAAATGAGAGGTTAACCCATGATTAACATAATCAATAAAAAAGTAATAAACTTTCATGAGAAATGATAAAAAATGAAACCGGGAGTAATTAGTAACTATAAATTTGAGTACACCATGCTTTGACACCATGTGAGATTGGAATGCAATGATAAAATGGGAGCGTGTGCACATCAACAATGTTGCACTCCAATAGAATTGAACATGATCTAAGTAATCAACAAGAGTTTAATCAAACAACAAGAATCATGCATAAGGGAAAACAATCTAGCATTCTCATAAATAAAAAAGTGGGTACATATGGGAGTTTTTTAGTAACTTATGCGATTGGATAATCATTCCAAAACGAGGAGAAAATGAATTATAAGTCCCAATATGGAATGTAAATCTTGTATGACGCCAATGACGCATATAACAATGAAAGATTCTATGACATAATCTTTCATATGTCATATAACTCCTAAAGACCTATGACCTCACCTAAGTAAGATGACTCACCATGTGTGAAGAGCAAAATTCATTTAGATGACAAGGCAAATACCTCACACTATTTTTTTGGAAATCAATAGAAAATTTTCTACTTACATATTAGGCACATGTGTGGTACTCACTTCTCCTACGGGTAAATTAATTCCTCTATCATATAAGTTACAATTTTTAAACATGAACATTATTACATAATATAAATCCTTGTTGTTAGTAATGAAACCCAGTGAGGAACTATGAATTAATAAGTTATAATTCTAATTGGATTCCAAGATTATTATTAAACAAGTTAAAAATTAATTCCATGTAATGAATGCAAGGCTAAGACATTATAGAAACATGGTATGGGATTTCATGGAAGCCTTTGAAACCTTTTCAATTTGATAATTCAAATGTGAACAAATTGAGAAGGAATATTATTTAGTTGTATCCACCTCTTTGCTTATTCCCCACCCTTATTTTGGTGAACAAAAATAGTTGGTTAAATTATTTTTAGCGGGAATGTTCTAGATATGATAAAAGTGGCAAGTTGTCAAAATGACAGTCACATTTTGTCTTTATTGGATCAGAAATACAATTTCAACAACATATATTATGAGAGAAGTGATTCTCCATACAATGAGTCTACTTCAAGTAATGAAAAATGTGAAATAGAAGGATTAGATGAATATTGAGTTATTAAATTGAAAGGTAATAAAATACCTAAAAGACTTGTATCTTTAGAATATATCTTTGATAAACATGACAAGTTTGTGAAAAATAATGCTAATAAGTCTCTCCTTATCTTTGAAAAATATGAAAATATCAATATTGGAACAATGGAGAAGACAAGGTTTCTCAATTTGGGTAAATGTTTCTATCTAGAAGAACATAGAGGTTTTGTTTCACTCTTGAATAAATACTCAGATGTACTAGCCTACTCATATGAATAATTGAAGTCCTCAAGATTAAAGAAATGTAGCATTCCATTCCTCTGAAGTCAGGAGTGCAATCATTCAGGTAGAAACAAAGGCAATAAAATCCAAAAATAACTATAACCATCAAGGAATAAGTATTCAAAATGATGAACACTTGTATCATTTTCCCTATCTATGAATCCAATTCTATGGTAAACATTATTTCAGTTCATAAAAAGAGTGGTGAAATAAGGATTTTTGTTAATTCTAGGAATTTGAATGAGTATTATATAAATTATAACTAACCACTACTAATCATGGATCATATCCTTTAAGTATTTACTCTTTCATAAATGTTTTATATGCTTGATGGATTTTCTAGGTATAATGAAATTGAGGTAGCATCATAAGATCAACAAAATATTGTGTTCATTTATCTATGGGGGAACATTTGCATACAAGTGTATGCCATTTGGTATCATCAATGTAGGAGATACCTTTCAAATATATATGGATTTGGATTTCAAATATCTAAAAATAAATTCACAATGATAAACCTCAATGGCCTCAAGGTAAATTCAAAAAGTGAGGAGACCTTGTAAATCATTTTGAATAGGTTTTTATTAGGTTCAAAACACATGGCATTTCCTTGAATCCCAAGAAGTTAGTCTTTGGAGTGATGGAATGAAAACTCCTAGGAAAAATGGTGAACAAAGAAGGAACAAACATTGATCCCAAGTGCATAGAATCCATTCAAAATATCTCTTTACCAACAAGAAAGATAGGGTTCCATTCTTTATATTATAAAGTAAATTTTATTTTCCATTTTGTTCCCAAATTTATAGAATTGACCAATAATATCACTGATATAATGAAGAATTGAGGGTACTTTGGTTAGAAAAAATAAGGGAATATTTCTTTTGAAAATCTTAAGAAGGAAATTGCTAATGCTACCACACTAGTATGCCCAAATTTTGATAAAGATTTCATCATATACTATTATTCATCCGAGAACACCTTATCAACTATTTTAGTCCAAAAATGAGGAAGAAGTTAAATATCCTATTGCTTTCATGAGATTCCCATTAAAATACCATGAGCTAAAATACTCATCCATGGAGAAGCGTACATTTTTATGGTCAAAGTTTTTAAGATTTTGAGGTTTTATATCTTGAACTCACATATAATAGAATTTGTTCCTAATATTGAAATGAATTCAATTCTTACTCAACAAGAATTCAAATCCAAAAGATGCAACTAAATTGTTGAGGTTCAAGAGTATGATCTTGAAATATGCCCAACCAATCTTATAAAAGGGAAAGGCTTATGTCAACTTATTGATTGAAGACATTTTGGATGCAAGTGAAGAAATTAAGATGAAATCAAAAAGTGATATCTCACATAATGAATTGCCTACAATAATCTTTGTGCTTACCACCTCTGAATGGTATTCTAACATTACTTATTTCTTGACATATGGTGATTTCCCACCTCATGTGAATGGGAAAAACAAAGCACCCTTACAAAGTATGAGAAATAAGGTTTTTGGTATGGATCCATGTACCATATAAAAAGGACTAGATGGTTATTTCTTATGATGTGTTGAAAAGAACAATAGGAAAAGTTCTAAGAGCATATCATGATCAAGTCTGCGGTGGTCACTTTTCAGCCTTGATAACATCTCATAAGATCCTAAGAGGAGGATATTATTAGCCTACTCTATTTTGGGATGTGCAAAAGTGTGCAATTAAATGTAAATTGTGTTAATTATTTTTCGGTATACCTTGATTGGCTACGATTCCTCTTAGACATGGAGTTATTGAAGACCCATTCTAGTAGTGGGGTTTGGAATTTGTGGATTTACTTAATCCACATTCTAGCACATGACATATATATGTGCTTACTGCTATAGATTACTTCACTAAATGGGTTAAATCCATTCCATTAAAGTATGAAAACATTGAAACAACATGTAACTCCCTCAAAGAGAACATCAAAGTTTATTTTGGTGTTTTACAAAAATATTATTCTGAGATAATGCCACCTACTTCTCTTCCATGGAACTAATTGAATTATGATATGAACATGATATTTCTCTCTCCTATTTGTGTGATTATTACCCACAAGGTAATGGTCAGGAAAAATATAGTAATAATAAAAATGTAATAATCATATGAAGACTAGTAGATAAGAGTCAAAGGAATTTGCATGCAAAATTATATGATGTATTCTAGGCTGATTGGATCATACCTAAGAAGGCAATATGAATGACTCAATTTTAATTGTTGTATGGGATAGAGGTATTAGTTCCCATATCATTTGAGATACCTCCCTTGCATCTGATAAAGGTGGTAAAAGATTTCCAATTCCAAGACTCTTTAAATACAAGGATATTGTACCTAGAGAATCTTAATAAAGAAAGGGTCATGGTAGATGACCAGATTATATAAAATCAAACAAGGGTGAATAATTTTTTTTATCAAAAAACATGTGAAACAACATCCAAGATTAGATACCTTTTTCTACTTTCGGACAAGAGAAGAGAACTAAAAGGTAACAATGGGAATTTTGATTCTCTATGGTTGTGACCCTTTAACATTAGAAATTTTTGTGGAGACAATACATTCTATTTGTCTTACCTTTATGGTTCTTTCTTAAAATTGTGTCATAGTGGGAAATACTTTAAATTTTACAAATATTGAAAAGTAGGTTATCCCTCACCTATACGATTGGTGAATTATGTTTTTTTCATTGTGTGGTGTGTTTTATTTTTCATCGTGTGTTTTTTTCCAATGTGTGTTCATTCCAATGTACCTTTAAGAATCTATTACCAAAATGGATAAGACACTGGCCTAGTTAAGGTCATGATATTTTGGTGTTCATCCTTACCTCATTTGTTCTTCACTCAAACCAAGTTATGTTCCCAAGTATGACCCAACTAATGGCATGTAATTTTACTTAAGAAATTTATAGAGCTTTTGGTCATTTTTCGAAGAAGTTGATCAAAATTATATTTTTACAAATATTTACTTATGTGAAATGTTTTGGGAACAATGGGTGGTTTCTGAATCCCATATTATATTCATCGGAAAGGTATCTATGTATAATTAATGAAAATATGATTTAGGGAATATTTTGGGATCTTTTATCTAATCTTTGGAACGTATTCACTCCTTTTAAATTTTTCGGGGAAAAGGTGTTCTCTCTCATATGAGGAATATGAACTTGTACGGAAGGTTTTAGTATCCTCTAGTGGTTTAAGGAGCCCAAATCAAAGTCATTGGAAATATTTTAGGGTCTACTACATGTCAATATGTTCAAGATAAAGTTTTCAAGGCATTGGTAATGGAAACCCTTCATGAACTATAAATCCTTGGAATTATTGAAGTGTCAACTTGCATGAAAGGTTTCAAGAGTTCTAGATGGATATAAGAACCCTTATAGTATTAAAAATAGGGATTATAGAGTCCTTCACATGTTCATGGTATTGGTTTTTATTTGATCATTGCAATTTTAATCCATGGCGAAAAGACCTATGTTTCCCAGTTATGCCTACTTTAGTAACTTTTGGTTTTTAGATCAAAAGTAAAGGAGAAATAATTTTTAACCCATGGAAATGGTTGTAATAGCTTCATTGGGTTATTTATAGTTAAGATCATATGTCATATTTCCTTATAAGTCCTACTCTTTCTATGGGAGTGAAATTTTCACCTTTCACTTCATGTTAAAGCCTCTAGATGCACATTTGGGAACTTTAGTTACTTCATAACTCAAGGTGCACTTTTTGGAAGTATTTGGTTCCAATTTTAATTTCAAAGTGTGCTTTAGTTTCTCATGGAACTCTAAATGGAAATTTTTAGAACTAGGAGATTATAATTTGGTGTTGGGCTTGTAATTTTTCACTTTGGTTCCTCATGGGAACCAAAAGTGTGATTTTTCCACTTAAGTAGATTCAAAATTCTATGTTTCCATTGATATTGCACTTTTTGTCACTAAAGTAAATTTCACCTTCGATTTTCCCATTGACATGCACTTTATTGTTTTGTATGTCATAGTTTTTGTTGAGGATGCAATTTTCACTTAAGGTTCCACTTGGGAACCAAATGTGTGACTTAGAGTTCCTCATGAGGGTGAAAAGCGCACTTTGGTTCCACTTGGGAACCAAAAGTTCACTTTTGGAACCTTGAAGTTCCTCCCACACAAAAAAAATGTGCCTAAGTTTGTCATCCACTTGAAAAGTGTGTTTTCCCTAAAAAGGCAAGTCATTTAATGCACTTCGCACCAGCTCAACCTCATATTATAACACAAAATGATTCTCCATTTGCTCCATGAACTTCATTTCTTCCTTCCATTCCTATATGAAACCTTGTTGATTCCCAATGTTTTTCAATCCATTTTTGCTCATATTTTGAGCTTCCATAGACAAAATATTTTGAAATTTTCCATGATTTTCCTCCATGAAAACACCTTTAATCTGATATAAGATACATGGGATATAACAAAGTGGTTTATTTTATCTTCCTATTTGAAATTTGTAGTTGTAAACCCTTGTTTTCCATAGCTCTTCCAAGAAATCCAAGTGCTCATATCTTGCAAATCCTAAGGAAAATATCCTTTATTTTTTCCCATAATTTCTAATCCAAAACTCCATTCCTTTGGTCTATTACTAACATGCTAGAGTTAACGGATTAATTCCATGTGATTTGGTCATGTTTTGCTTGCAAACCCTATTAAAACAGTCACCTTACAACCAAAACTTGTTTTATAATTTCCCACAAATCCCCTTAAGATATCTACACAAAAATTGGACCACTCCTACTCAAAAACACCTTTCAAAAAATTCAATGCCCAAGTGATTTGGAAATTTTTTTGTCCCAAAGTGATCTAATAAATATTTAAGCCCAAAGCCCATTAAAATGTGTTAAGTCATGCCCAGAACCTATTTTCTCATTTCTGTTGATCCCCATTAGAAAATTTCCTAAAATTTGGAGAACATCATTCTCCTCAATACCTTTTAAAAAATTCATTCATTTAGTTCCATAAATTATTGCTACAGTTTTTCTAAATCCATATTTTAAATGTCCACATCATTAAAATTCCACTAAAACTCAATGTTTTCCTTGTCAAAGTACTAATTTTCCATTTCCAAATTGTCAAGGTACCTATCTTAAATATGAAGTTTAAGTAATCTATATATGTTCATATCTCCATTATAATAACCGAAATTCCCAACATTAGAGATAAAATTGTAGATTTCATGAACTTTGCTGACCTAAAAGTGAGGATGAAAGAGGGTAACCAAACTTCAATCATAGATAAAATGTTTTGTAGTGTCTTTTATTGAGCTATAGGATTTCCTCTATCCATCCAATATATGGATTTGGTTTTGACATGTTCTAATCATTATGATACCATAAACCAAGAAATCAAGGTGGTAAATGGGTCATTGTTGAATTAGTTAGACCAAGTACACATTGGTATTGCTTTTAAAATATAGAGGAGAAATAATTATATAGTTTTAACTAAATAGAATGCATCGAATGAATGAAAAAATGGGACATGAATCTCTAAAATATATCAGCTACCTTACGGTTGAAAGTACAAAATATAGGACCTTCTAAGCTCCCTAAAACAATGGTAAGAGTAGAATTTCATTAGGAGCTTTCAGACATGATCATTCTCTTGAGACGCATCATGGGAGAACCCAAAACAAAGTAATTCAATCCTTGGATAATAGAGTTCATGAATATCATATGTAAAGGGAAGTAAGTGGAATATTAGAGATAGATCTAAGATAAAATTTTGGGAGGATCCATGGATTGTGGATGGTGCCCTGAAATTGGTTGAACCATGGAGTGAGCTTTGGCCTTTTTCACTTAGGAATAGGGAGAATTGGTCTGTAATTATTGGGATGAAGAGAGAAAATGGATCCCCCTCCTCCATCCCCCACTTCTTAGGGGATATTCATCCCTTTCAAGACTTAAATAAGATACTTAAGGATTACCATATTCCCCATGATAGAGCTCAGGATGAGTTGATCTGGAGAACCATGGACACAGGGGAGTATGGTGTTAAGTATGGTTATTTGTTAAATTTTGAACACATTGAACCTAATACTCTTTGGAGGAAGGTATGGAATAAGAATCTTATCCCAAAAATCAATATTTTATTTTGGGAAGTTATTAAAGGTAAGATTCTAACTATGGACAGGATTCTAAAAGAGGAATTCTCATAATCAACAAATGTGGCTTCTGCAAATGTAGTCAAGAGTCTATTCAACAGCTCTTCCTTGAATGTCCCTTTTCTTTTAGGTTTTCTCTACTATCCTTGGCATTTTTAAGGTGCATATGGTCCTTCCTGGGGATGTGGCCCTTCTTCCTAATCAATGGAGTTTCAATTTTTATAATGTTTTGGTTAAGGAAATTTAGAAACTTTCTCTCCCTCACACATTATGGGGTTATGAATTGAATGAAATAAAAAGGATTTTCAGAAACAAGGCTTCCATTTTGGAGAAGGTGATTGAAAAGGTGAGACATTCCCTTAAAGACAATGCTCAGATTTTAAATTCCAAACAGGCTAAAAATTACCTGGATTGGGAAAAAGACATCCTAAGGAGCATGGATATCATCCCTAATAGTCTTGAGAAGAAGAGGGTTACCCAAAAGGTCAAATGGTCAAATCCCCCAACAAAAAATTCAAGCTCAACTTTCAACAGCTTGAAAAAATTGAAAAATGGTGTTGGTGGAGGAGGGGGCCTGATTCATGATCACATGGGCAATTGCATCGAAGCCTACATGGGACCCATTGGTAATCATACCAATAACTATGTTGAAGCTAAGGTAATGCTCTGGGGGTCATGATGTGCAAATATTTGGGATTAAAATCCATCATCATAGAAGGTGACTCCTGTGTGTGATTAATGCTCTTAAGGATCGGTGTAAGTGTGGGTGGAATCTCAAGCAACATGATCAAGGAGGCTTTCAAAATCTTAACATCATGTGATAAAGTGGACATCCAACACATTTATAGAGATGGTAATAAACCCACGGATGCCCTGGGAAACCAAGGTAATGACATGGAATATTTGATGATGTAGCCAAGGAAACATATTCCCTAGGGACCTATTAATAATTTTATTAATGATGATGACCAATTCTTCCATGCTTGGGATTTTGAAAAGACCTTTCCCTTTTTGAAAATGGCTACAATCCACTTCATTTGGAATATTTTTATTTTTTTAGATTGGTGACTATTAATGCATGTTTGAAGTCAAAAAGTTTGAAAGATCCATGAGAGGTGATAAGGTCCATACTAAACCGACTACTTTCCTTCACCTGAAAAATGACAATGCCTTGTGGAAACTACTGCACAAAGGGAGATTCACCAGGTACATTCATCATCGAAAGTTAATGACCCCTGCTCTCTCTATGGATTTTGTAAACACATGGATTGATGGGGGATTTACTTTGAGAGGGGTTCAAATTAGGGTTTTGAGGGAGCCATTGCTGAGATAATGGTCTAAAAATGGAGGGGATTACAATATTTAAGGATAAAACCTGCAAAAACATGAAATTGCCACTTTGTTGTTTATGCTTTGGTGAGAACATTGTGGCTTATGATGATGGTATCACTCGTACATGCCTTAAATGATAGGATGATGTTTGTCTTGTGGTCATGAAATACTTGACCTTAGAGGAGAAATTTCGGAAGATTTTTTCCCACCATCTCTCTATACTTAATTTATTCCCAGAAACCAGACCATGAGCTTGGCCTTCTTCCTCCATAGGTCTCTCCTTTCCACTATTGAGGACTTAAAAAAAAAAGAGAATTGATATTCCTATACATCAAAGCCTAATTCTTCTATTATTGCAAAGAAGATTGCCCATTATTCCTACCTATTCGAGAAAAACACCGAACCCAAGTCGATCTTGAAACCCTAGCTTTGACACTTAATCATATGAGAAAAAGGAAAGGGATTTCCTAATGAGGGGGTAGTGGATGTTTTTGTAATTTAAAAAAGGGAGGCCAAAATGTGGGTGAGAGTTTAGGTAAAAGGGATCAAGATTTCATGGATTGGGAAGCTAGACTCCTGCACACCGAAGCGAAAGTTGATATTATCCTTACTTTTAACAAGAATATCATTCAAGAATTTAAGGAGTGCCATCACAAGATTGAAGTTCAACATAAGAGGATTTGGGGTATTTAGGTAGATTTTTTTATGCAAGAACAAAGGATCTCTATTTTACAAGATCAAGTGGCCAAGGTGGATAGTAAGCCCAACATGAAGCTCATGCTTAGTAGTTTTGAAAGTGATGATTCTGAGATGGATGAGGGATCTGACATGGAGGTGGTGAAATCCTAGTTTAAAGATAAGGGTGAGGTTAGCATAAAGGAGCCCGTGAACACTTAGACTGAGGAAAAAAGGAAAATATACCAAAGTGTATGATCATAAAAGTGGTTGGTAAGAGGGATGCTTGGTCGAGTACTTGAGCTCCCAGTAAGGCCCCAGAGAACTAATTACTAACCTTTGGTTGTCCTTTCTCCTTTGTTTTTGTTGGTTTCTCCTTTTTGGTATTCTGTCAAAAAATGTATTGGTTAATATGCATACTTTATCAGATTCTAGCTTTTTTTTGTGGTTTGTTGTCAAGTCCTTTTACTTAGCCTCCATGGCTTGTTGTTGGTTTTTGTTTGAAACTAGATTCTTTTTATTTGGGGTTTCTTTGGTCCCATTTTAAAACCAAACTCTTTTTATCTTATCCAAAATTAAAACATTTATTGGTGTTAGATCATTAGTGAAAATCTACATAATGCCTTGTTGGGTGTGGCGTCAAAAAGTGAATTCTACATGACCTCTTGCCAAATGTATTCCATTACTGTAAACAATATTTAGATGATATTTTATACCAATGGAGATCCAAGAAAATAATATATGATCGATGAATACCAACCTCCGATTACTCATGAGGGAATCTTACATCATTTCAAACTAGTCAATGATTCCCTCACTATGTTCATAGTCAGGTCACATGAAGGTAATACTACTTTGAGAATGTCAAGGGACGTTGTAGATCTCATTAGTGTATATGGAAGCTACCTTATATAGTTCAAAACCTTCACATACATTCAAGTGGGTGGCTTCGATGGGTACTCATACAAGCTCCCAAGGTATGTCGGTGATAATCTATTTTTGATTGACTTATGTAGATAGTTAGGTATCACACATGTTAAGTTATGGATTAAAAGTGTTGAAATTTCTCACACATGTACAAGAAGTCAACTTAAAAATTTGTTTCTCAGATTGGAGGGCATTGGTAAAGATATGCAGGCTATAAATGGAAGAATGGTAAAGATTTATATCTTTTATGTTCTTGATAATCAATACCATTCATTATAAATCATGAACCCATCTAGAAGAAAAGATTTTCTAGATTCAACTCAACACAGGTCCTTTATAGAAAATAAAACCATAGAGGCCAATAAAATATTATGAGTAAGAATGAGATCCCGAGAATGACTTATATGGATGGGTTAAATGAGTAGAGGAATATAATTATGGAGGTCCTATCAGAAAAAACCTTCACTCGAAGCATCTCTTGACAAAGCATAGATCACATGAGGTTTTATTTTGGATAACTTAGACTCATCCATTTGAAAACAACCCAAAACATTCAAATTGTTGTAAAATTTATAAACCACCAAGCAGTTCAAATGCTTACAATGTGAAGGGTTATGTGGTAGGATTATAACTTTCTTAATAGCAGATAGACTTTCACATACCTTAATTCTGCTGAATAAACCTAGCTTTGTAAAGGCTTCGAGTTAAGGAAATAACTAAGTTAGGTTGAAAAGTCAGAGGAAGAGCACAAGTTAGAATTTGTGACATGAAGTAAATAACTAATGAAAAATAGAGATGAAATCTGGTCTAGTTTTGTAAAATATGAAGATAAGTGGAGCCTTTTCATTGACTTGATTTTCACATTTGTCAGTCAAGGTCTAACACAATTGTACATTTGCAAAGTGCATAGAGATTTCCTATTGGTTCTTGTTTCATAGTGGATAGAGGGGGCTATCAAATAGACTGACATCATGAAGGCTGTGGAGATTTCTTACTGGTTCACGCTTAGCAATCTAAAAATATTAATATAATTAAAGACTGACACTGAGGTAATGTGGATCTTTCTCATTAGCTTATGCTTTGCAATTGTCAGTCAAGGGCTATCAAAGGTCTGATTTGTGAGGTAGCATGGAATTTTCCTAATGTCCTATATTTCACAATGGTCAAAAGAGTAAAATAAAGGACACTGTGAAGGTTCGTGGATTTCTCTTATTGGTTCGTACTTCGCGATGGATGATGGAAGTTTCATAGAGCCCGACACTGTGAAATCTAAAACATACAAGACATTCTATTATTGGCTCACATTTCATAAAAAGCACATACTTGTACACAAATCCACATATATTGTGGAAAAATAAAAGAAATGCACATGTAAAAAAGGTAATCCCATGAACAAACTATAGGCCACCACATGTCACTCTCTTATTCATCCCAACCTGCAAAACTTCAAAAGGCCATATATTTCATCCTATAGCTCAAAATTTAGTAAAATTGGTCTTGTTAGAAATATCTCATCCTGTTATTGATGTTGGCACTAAGAAAATTAAAAATTGATAGTGTTTACTAAGGAAAAGAGGATAAAATAATCTCAACTTACATTTTCAAAGCTCAACTAACTTAGATTCATGCAAAATTCAACCATGAAGTCCAAAAAGAAATAATTTTACCTAAAAAAATATAGATTGCATGGGAAAATATTATTGTATTCTTTTTCAAGGATAATTTTAGAGTCGACCATTTTTAATCAAAATTGTGCAACAATGATCAACTTAAGATACTGCTTGAAGTTATATTCTCTTTTCTACATGTTAACTTGCATTGGAATTATCTCCAAGTGAGTCTTGACTGATGTTGTATCTGAAGATGTTGAGCAATTCAGCTCCACTTCATTTTCTTATATATACTAGCACTTTTGAAGCATTAAGATAGTTTGGTTGATGTAACTAATTGTTATAAATGTTTTCCATCAAGTTCTCACTAAAAATAAAGTGATTTTTCCTCTTCATAAAATATTTACAATCTTGTGCTTTTAGGTAGTTTATTCTTGTGATCTTTACCTGAATTTATTAAGTTATTTGTTTATGGTATCTACCCTTATTTCAAGAATACGTTTTGTGTGTTAATTTTAGTGTGCATGCATATTGTAAGTTGTATATTGTGAGTCATCCATTAAAAAAATTTCAATTAATTTTCCATGAAATTTCACTCAAAATCCTCTAGTTCATGTAAGTTTGTTCTTTCATTATTAGTTTATGTACGTCTCCATATCGTGATCTGCAAAAACTTATGGTGTATCACCCCCTTTTAAAATATTTCTTTCTAACCCTTACCCCCATCAATTTTAGTTAGAGATACACTGAAAGGGAACTAGCCCTTCAAATATGGAGATTCACCTCACTCTAGGGATACCCACATCTTGTGAGGTGTTTCCATTGTCTATCCATATAAGTGATGAGTGAGAGAAGGAAATAATATACCAATTCTCACAAGGGTACACTTTTTCTAGATAATAGTTTTGGCATGTCTTGTGGGAAAACATATCGATCAAGTGATTATTTGCAGACAAAGATGGTTTCTTCTCATGGATATACCTAAAAGTTTATCCACTCTAGATAAACAACTGACCTATTTTTTTCAGGAGTGATCAACACTCAAAAAGATATAAACAAAGATCTATGAGTAACAATTAATAAATAATCATTCAATCAATACCGATTGCTTGCTACTTGGACCATTCTAAACAAGGATTTTAATAGATCAACATTGTTACAATGAAGAGTAGCTACTGCTAGAAGGAATTAATTACAATAATAAATTGATGATTCAAATTAAAACACTTTTGCAAACTCTTTAAAGCTGATTTCAGACCAGTACTACATGTTTCATGCCTAAGGTGACAATAAGGTCTTTAGTAAGAGGTATTCCATATGAATTCTTTTAATTGCCTCTTAATTCATCTAAAAAAGCAAAAATTAGGAATACGTCTCCTTATAATAGGCCAATTTATCCTATTTCTGTTCAAAATTTTGTAAATCCAACCCCTATATCATTAATGTCTACTCCTAAAAATTAAGATTTTGTGAAATTTAATGATGGTGTCCCCTAAATCTCACAATATACAATGATATCCCTTCTTCTCGCATTAAAGATTTTACCATTCTTAATCGGTTTAACTCAACCACTCTCGTAGAACACATTAGAGATGTTGAAAACATTTTCTTTGGTTATAATATCACTCAAGATAATGTAACCATGAGAATTATAATAGATTCCTTTAAAGATAGAGCCTTACAATGGTACCGAAATATGACTATTAGTTCTTTCAGTACTTGGGATGAATTAGGAGCATCCCTTTGTAACCAATTTGAGGACAAATCGACCACCTTTCCATGATTGAGAAATTGATCACAATAAAAAGATCCCCTCAATATTTCATGGATGACTTTAATTTGAGATTCCAAAGATCTTGGGAAAGAGTTTTTCGATCCATCAAGCCTATAGTATAGCATGCATTCTTGTATTATTTGAGATATTTAAATAGTGACATCATTGTCCTAATTCAGTCCATGGGTGGTTCTACACTCCCTGTAGCTTATGACATATCCATAAGGGATGAAAATAATCTCATTCAGGATGGTAAATTAGCCCCAAGACCCTCAATGCCCATTACTACATATTTGGCTCCTATTCCACCACCTTTGCAAAGGATAGAGCATGCTTTTTTTTCCACCTAATGAAAATTAACTGAACCTTACAATCATTGGGAAATGATGTAACAACAATGAAAATGTAAATAACTCATCCTAAAATCCTTATCAAGCACCTTATCAAGATGCTAGACCTCCTTATCTAGAAAAATAAAAATTATAGAGCTCCTTATCAACCAAAATTAGTTGATCCTAAAGCCCCTTCTTCTTTTAATGCCCTTGTACTAGTCAATATTTCCCAAGAATCAGAATGGTGTTTTCCTTGCAATCAGCCCCATCCTCAAGTTTCTTGCCCAAATTCTAACTTAAACCTAATCCTTGTTTCCCAATCCCAATTTGAAACATCTCATATGCCTTGAATGGAGGCTATAAAAAAAGAAACTAAGATTCAAAAGAAACCAGAACAATCAATAATTAAATATGAGGAAGGTGAGCATTGTGCAGTTTTGACCAAATCTAAAAGGAGGGTTCTTGAAGAGGAACTATTAGTAAAAAATCACAGCACCCCTGGATGTTGATCAGATTTCTAGGTTGATCACTCTAGCATCCAGTGTGATTGCACAACATTGAAACCTTCCTCCAAGTGTGGGACTTGCAGAAATGAGAAAAGAATCTCCAAAGAAGGCTGGTTCCTACTCCTAAACTACCTGCCACAAGCTATTCCAGTGCAGGCAAGCTAATCTAAACCTAATCTAACCATGCCAAGGAGACAGAGAGAGAGAGAAAAGGGAAAAACATCAAAAGCCTACACTAAAACGGTGATACACCAGAGAAGGAGAATGTTGAACATCTATCAAAACTACCATGGAACAAGGAGAGGTGAGCAATGGGAAGGATGGACAGATGCATCACAGGCCCAAGGATAGATTTCACACAGAAAATGTCCCAAAACTCCATGAACATAGCTCTAGACCTGCAATGAACATTCAAACTTGCACAAATACCTGCAATGAAGAGAGGAAAGAAGAAAACAAGCGAAAAATGAGTAAGGATGGACAGATGCATCACAAAACACGTTTTTGTTCCTTCAGAAGTTTGCATAGAACATCATTTCAATAGTAAAAGGGAAAAAATGCTATTACAGAGCAAGGGAGGAGGTTCAAACTCCATTTTCAACCCTAGAGAAGAAAATAAGGGAGGGGCGAGCAGAAAAGATGAACAACTGTAATAATTCTTCCAAATTGAGCCGAATTTGGATTTTACATGCATGGGTCGAGCCGGAGAGAGAAACGTACAAAAACATGGGAGCCCATTCCTCATTGATTGAAAATGCATTAAATCAGCATGGAGGGCCTTACAAACCCATACCCTATCATTTTGACCAAATGGGAGGAGAGTGTGACCCATTCTCGTATTAAATTTGGTCATTTGAAATGTCACTTACGGCCATAAACACGCACGAGAGATGTTTCTGAATTTCCTCTCTCCAAACTGAACCAAAATTAGAGATTGACCATGGAATCTTGTAGATACTTTCATAAGCTTTCCAATGATAGAAAGAACATGCAAATCCGAGCTCTGGATAAAAAGATATGGGGGTCTGAAGTTTTAGGGAAAAAACGGCCCAAAAAACGGATATTTGAAATTTTCCCGCGCACTACCACTTGGGTGACAAGTGTCGGGCACTGATTGGATGAGAAATTCTCTCTCCTCTACCTTTCCACAGGATTTCCTTGAAGATTTTGACTTTTCTTATACTTGGAAAATTTTCCATTTTTTCCCCGCGTCCCCGCCACTTGGGACACGTGGCATGCTTTGGTTGGTTGACAGGGGTGCGGGGCATCTTTTACCTTTTAGCTTTTTGGCCAAAACTTTTGCCAAATTCTCTAAGTCCTCCCCAAGCTCTGCACTTCCCCTACCTTAGGACACGTGTCCTCTTCCTATTGGCTCGGGCCAACGCTCCAAACTTCACCTTTGGAAACTCGGCAAAACATTAAGTAAAAATCTCACCCTTTCCTCCACCGCTCCGATCCACGAAGACATGTGGCACATTCTGATTCATCGGTGGCTCTTTTTGGCTCCTGCGTGCTGCTGCGTACTTCTGGCCCGGATGTCCCAAACTGTTTGGGACAAATTTCTCCGATCCACCCGATTTAGGCTTCCCTGTGCTCTTTGAGGCGAAGACACGTGGCACGTTTCCATTGGCTCTCGGCTCCTTGATTTTCGTGTCCCTCGCATCCCTTTGGCCCATTTGTCCCAGGCATGCTGGGATAGATTCTTTGAACCACCCAAAATGGGTTGCCTTTTCTCTTGGCCGCTTCACCTTTTCGCGTCCTTCGCGTCCTCATGGCCCAGATGTCCCAGACTTATCTGCACAACAGTTAGTCAATTTTTTCACCTTGGCGGTTCGGTTTTTGCGCCACGCGCATCCCGATGTCCCAATTGTCCCAAGTGCTACCCAGGCCGCTGAAGGCTTTTCGGCCGATTCACGCCCGACGCGTCCCAATTGTCCCAAGTCTTTGCTGGACTAGGACTTAGCCGATTTTCATGATTTTTGCCTTGGATCAATCTATTTTTCCGGGACTTGAATATTCGATGCATGTTATCAAAATTACCCGGGGGGTGAATTTTGGATAACAGGGAACAAAATAAGAAAAAGGTACAAATGTGCCTCTTATCTAAGATAAAAGCGCTAGCATTTCTAGTACAACTTAGAAGGAGAAAGAAACACCTAAAAACCCAAGTTTGAGGAGTGTTTTATACCACATATTTCTAAGGTTACATAAGTAGAATATTCTCTTTCTAAGGATCATTCAAAGAATATTATAGCTTCTTCAAATAGTGTTCAATGTATGAAAAATAACAATGTTAATATTTCTCTGTGGAATGCTTTAAATATTTCGGGACATAAGGATATTATTGCCAAGGAACTTAAAAATTTGTAGGTGTCTTCTAAATCCGCTGAAAAGGAACCAAGTAAAGATGATATGGTTTTTATAACTATATAGAAAGAAAGAAGGAAAGAGGTAAAATGGATGTTGAAAAAGCTACTGAATTATACGGATGTCAAGAAGCCACCTCCTTTTTACTTATCAATCATTATTGGATATCACTTAGTCCATAACTACATGGAAGACATGGAGCAAGTAAAAATTTCATGCCAATGGCCATAATAGACAAGATGGGCCTAAATTATGAGCCAACTAAAAAGAGCATATTGTAGCTTGATGAGACAACAACAAACACTATTGGTTTGATCAGGAATTTAAAGGTAACATTACATTCTTGTCCTAATGTAACAATTTTACAAGATGTAACAGTTGTAGATTTTCCTCCCTACTTTGCACTTTTCTTATCAAGAGACTTCATAAAAAATATTGGAGGGTACCTCTCTTCAAATTGGTCTTATCTTTTCTTCACTACAAGGTATGGTAAAAAGGTTACTATCAATTCAAAACCATTGGAAAATTTTCATATTGAGCCTCATATCTCCAATTCTGTTGCTAATTATGTTGTAATTGATCAAGAGGATTTCGATAGCAATGCTAAAGTTTCCTCTTTAGATGGTGTTTCTAACTTGTTCATGGATGAGAGGACATAAGAAAGGTATGTTTATGATCCTTACAGTGAAATTTAGGAGAAATTACTTGGATTATATTGTTTTCATGAGGAAAACACCTCAATACCTTCATTTTCTATAACAAAAAATGTTTAAGAAGGGATGTGGTAGCTCTAATTGATGGAGAAAAGAACAAAAAGGGAGAAGATGCTGATTTAGTGCATATTTTTCCATGAAAACAAATATACTTTTCATCTCAAATTTTATAGTTTGGATGCACTTGTAGTGTTGTTGAGTATGAAACATTAATTCATGGCCTTCAATGGGCTAGAACAAAAAGAATCGGTTCATTACAATTTTTTGGTCATTCAGAACTAGTTATTAACCAAGTAAGAGATTTGAGTGTTTCCAAGAAACCACTACTGAAGTCTTATAACCACAAAGTTTGGGACCTAATAGAATATTTTTAGTATTTTAAAATTCAATATGTTCTACGGAAAATGAAAAAACATGTAGATAGTCTTGCGAAATTGGAGCCGATTTTGATGTTCTTGAGAAAGTTAAAGATGATAAAGTACATCCACATATAAAGATGATTAGTAGGCCTTCATTACCTAATAATGAGGAGAATTGGAAAATTTTTGGGGATGAAAATAATATAATCAGGTTTATTCAAGAAGATGTTGAGTTTTAATTAGCTAATCAAACAAAGATACATCATAAATATGGTGATCAAATTGTGCAGCTAAAAACCAAAAATTTACCTCAAGGACTTGTAACATTGGAGAACATATTCAATACTGATGATCAGCTGAGAAGAGATAAAGGAAAGATATCCACTCATGCTAATAACTATGAAGAAATATCAGTTGAAGATGGTAGATCACTACAAATTGGAAAGGTATGTTCTACTTCTGAGAAGAAAGAATTTGTTAGTTTATGTAAAGAATTCATAGATGTGTTTTCTTAGAAATACCAAGACCTTAGAGGTTTTGACCCTAGTTTGGCTCAGCATACAATTGAATTGTAGCCTAATTCAAATCCTGTAAGACAGAAACAAAGACCCATAAATCCTAAAATAGAGCATTTGATGAGGAACGAATTATCTAAGCTGATTGAATCAGGTATAATCTTCACTATAAAGAACTCTAGTTGGGTAGCCAACCTTGTGCCTGTGATGAAGAAAAATGGTGAAATCTGCTTGTGTTCAGATTTTAGAGACCTCAATAGAGCCTCACTAAAAGACCACTATCCACTGGCCCATATGGATCAGATTTTAAGGATAGTTTTAGGTTCTGATAGGTTGTCTCTTTTGGATGGGTATAATGGATATAAATCAAATTATTTTATGAGAAGAAGACATGTATAAAACAACCTTCACTATAAAATGGGTGACTTATGCATATAAGAAGATGCCTTTTGGCATCTCTAATGTTGGTTCTACTTTTCAACGTGTAATTGATATGGATTTTCAAATCCTGTTAATTAATTGCATACTTGTGTATTTAGATGATGTAACTATTTTTTCAAGAACTTATGATGATCATATAATAAATTTGAGACATACCTTCGATATTTGAATGCATTTTGGGATGTCTTTGAATCCCAAAAAAACAATTTTTCAATATATGAAGGTAAATTTTTGGGTCATATTTTTTCCAAGCAAGGTTTTTCTATTGACCCAAAAAGAGTGGTTTGAATTCTACAGTAGTCTTTACCACACCACAAGAAATATCTTCAAATTTTCTTGGAAAGATAAATTTTGTAAGAAGGTTTGTACCAAATTTTGTTGTTTTGGTCAAGCCATTGACTTCTATGCTCAAGAAAGGTCAAGCTTTCTCATGGACCAATGAAGGGAAAAAATGTTTTGAAGCCATCAAAGTGGCTATTTCTCAAGCTCCTACTTTGGATAATCTAAATTTTGATAAGGATTTCATTATGTATGTTGTTGCATGAGATGAAACCATTTCATCCATTCTTAGTCAAATGAACGATAAAGATATTGAGCAGCCAATTATGTTTTTAGGGTAAATTTTTAATGATTATGAAACAAGGTAGATATTTCTTGAGAAATAAGTACTTGGAGTAGTTAGAGGACTTAAAAATTGTAAACACATACTCTCAAATAACAACATACATGTCTTGGTATCTCATCTAAATGTAAAATATTTCTTGTTGAACAAAGAATTGAATGAAAAGAGGGTTGGATGGATCACTAAGGTGATGGAGTATGATGTTGACATTAGAGTAGCCAAAATAGTCAAAGGGAAAGGAATTTGTGAGCATTTAATTGCAGATATGGAATATCAAAATGCTGCAATTTTATTGCATTCAGAAGATTAATAGCCTGAAATTGATCAAGAAGTACCTATTTCAAGTTGGATGGCTAATATGATTATTTATTTGCAGCATGAAACATACCCTGAAGGTATGGACAAAAATAAAAGAAGGTACTTTTGTTTACAGGATATCCCTTTTTTATATTGATGGAATGATTTTCAAAAAGGATATAAATGGGATATTTTTGAGATGTGTTTATTAGCACCAAGTAAAACAACCGCTTAAATATTTTCATGAAATATTTGTAGGTGGACATTTCTTAGCAAGAACAATAGCCCTCAAAATCATGAGAGCTGGGTACTATTGGCCTAACATTTTTAAGGATAGTTATGAATGGATTAATAAGTGCAAGTAGTGTGCATTCTTTGTTGGCAAAGAATGGTTAACAAATATTCCCCTCAACCTATTCAGTTGAACAACCTTTCATGTAATGGGGTCTTGATTTCATAGTTACGATTACTCCTCGTTAATATCAAGTGCAAAAATGGATTTTAATAGCCAAAAACTATTTCACTCATTGGACTGAAGTTGTGGCTCTAAAAGAAGCAAATGAGACTTTCATTCTTTCCATTTATGAAGGTATTGTTTTTAGATTTGGTGTTCCAGCTACAATTATTTTTGATAATGCCCTAAATTTTCTTAGAGAAAAGGTAATTGATTGAGCTAGTAAACATGGAGTTTACTTGAGCACATCATCCAATTATTACCCTCAAGGTAATGGATTGGATGAAAGTACAAATAAGAATCTACTGAGGATTATCAAAATAATGCTAAAAGAGAATCAAAGAGCTTGGCACACAAAGTTGAATGCAGCACTGTGGGCTAATAGAGTAACTCCCAAAAGGTCAATTGGGAATTCACCCTACAAATTGGTTTGTGGAAGAGAGGAAATAATTCCTATATTTATTGAGCTTCAAGCCTTATATTTATTACATCAGCTTGAGTTGATTGAGAATGAGCATATGCAGGTCAGATATGAAGAACTAGTGGAATTGCAAGAGTTAAGGGATTAGTCCCAAAAAAATATGGAAAAACATCAGGTGCAAGTTAAGAGGAATTTTTACAACAAGGAAAGAATGAGAGTCTTCCAAGAAGTAGATATTTTTTTAAGTGGGATGAATACGGAAAAATCCAAGAAATCATACAAAGTTTTATACTATTTGGAGTGGTCCTTACATGATTTTAGCCTATAAACAACATAATGATTTTCAAGTTGTGAGGCTAAACGGAGAGGGAATTCCCATTACCGTGAATGGTCTATTTCTAAAGCATTATTACTGAAGCTCTCTCAATAGTTGTTAGAGTAGGATAGTTAGGATTTATTTCAATAAAGTGCTCATGTAAATTTGTAGACAATTTTATTTTCCAAAAGTGCATTTCATGCACAAGATCTAGTTCTTCCTAGGTATTTTCATGTTTTGTTTTTTATTGTTTGGAAAGGTAGAAAAAAAAATTTAAGACAAGGGTTGTTTTGGGATTTGACTCCATGCCAAATGAATGCATCAATGCACAAAATCATTTCAGCTAGTAGGCACCTAACCCAATGAAATCACCACATGTGCAATAATTCAACTCAAAAATTTTGTTTCTCAGATTGGAGAGCATTGGGAAATACATGCAATTCGTACATGGAATAATGGTAGAGATTAAGATATTATGTATTCTTGAAAATAAATACCATTCATTATAAATCATGAAACCAACAAGAAGGAAATATTTTCTAGATTCAACTCAACACATTTATTTTATACAAAAGAAAAGCATAAAGGAAAAAAGAATATTATGAGAAAGAATAAGTTCTTGGGAATGAATTATATAGACAGGATGCACAAGATGATGACTATAATTACGGAGGTCCCATTGGAAAAATCCTTCACTTGAAACAACTCTTAACAAAGCATAGATCACATGAGGTTTTGTTTTGGATAACTTAGACTCAACCATTTAAAAATATCCTAGAATGTTCAAACGACCATCAAATGTCTACACTTGCAAAGTAGTTCAAATTCCTATAATGTGAAGGGATATGTGGTAGGATTATAAGTCTCTTCATAGCCTATAGACTTTTGGCGACCACACGTATGCTAAATAAAATGAGCCTCATAAAGGATTCAGGTCTGAGAAACAACTAAGCTAGGTTGAAAAGTCATAGGAAGAGTACGAGTTAGAATTTGTGACACAAAGGAAAAAACCAATGAAAAATAGACATGAAAGATAATCTAGAGCTATAAAATCCAAAGATACAAGGATCCTTTTCACTAACTCGATTTTCACACGGTTGTCAAGTAAATTTATGACATAGATTGACATTTGTGAAGAGCATGGAGCTTCCTTATTTGTTCTTTTTTTGCAATGAGACAGAGGGGGATATCAAACAAAATGACATCACAAAGGTCATGGAGATTTCTTACTGGTTTGATCTTCGCAATATGACAAGAATAATATAATTAAATACTAACATCGAGGTAGTATCGAGCTTTCTCATTAGCTTTTATTTCATAGTCTTCAATCAAGGGCTATCAAAGGTCTAACTTGTAAAGTAGCATGGAATTTTACTATTGGCCTATGTTTTGAAATGGTTAAAAGAGTAAAAGAAAGGATTAGCACTTGTGAAGGTTCATGGAGTGCTCTTATTGGTTTGTATTTCACGATGGATAATGGAAGTTTAATAGATCTTGACACTGTAAAATCTAAATCATACGCAACATTCTCTTCTTAGCTAACATTTCATAAAAGCACATACATGTACATAAAGCCACATAACAGATGGAAAAAGAAAATTAATGCATGTGTAAAAAAAGGACAATCCCATGAAAAAATCAGAGGCCACCATGTGTCACTCTCCTATTCATCATGACATTAAAAACTTAGGAAGGCCATATATTCCATTCTACATCTCCAAATTCAGTGAAATTAGTCTTGTTGGAAAGCTCTTGTCTCTTTCTTCATGTTGGCACCAAGAAAATATGAAATTTATGGCATTTATGGAGGAAAATAGGAGAAAATTATCTTGACTATCATTTTCAAAGCTCAACTAACTTAGAGTTATGCCAAATTTGACTATGAAGGACAAAAATAAATGATTTTGCATGGAAAAATATAGATTGCATGGGGAAAATATTATTTAATCATCTTGTAAGGATAATTGTAGATTTTGATTATTTTTTAATCAAAATTTTGCAAGAATGACCAACTTAAACTACTGCTCAAAATTATCTTCTCTTTTTTGCATGTCGATTGCATTGGAATTATCTCCAAGTGGGTCTTGAATGATGTTGTAATTGAAGATGTTGAGAAGTTTAGCTCCACTTCATTTTCTTATATATACTAGTGCTTTTGAAGCATTAAAAGAGTTTGGTTGATGTAACTAATATTTGTAATTTTTTTCGAGCAAGCACCCACCGTTAATAAAGTGATTTGGGATTTATAGAAATTATTTCCAATCTTATGCTTTTAGGTAGTTTATTCTTGTGATCTTTCCCGACTTTATTAATTTATTTGTTTATGCTATCTACCTTTATTACAAGAATACATGTTGTGTGCTAATTTATTGTGCATGAATATTGTAAGCTATATATTGTTAGTCATCCATTAACAATTTTCAATTAATTTTCCATGAAATTTCACTCAAAATCCTTTGGTTTGTGTAAGTTTATTCTTTCATTATAATTTTTCGCCTATCCATATTAGCAAAGTATCTAAAAACTTATAGCATATCTCCTCCTTTTAAAATATTTTTTTCTAACCCTTACCGCCACCAATTTTAGTTAGAGATACATTGAAAGGGAACCATCCCTTCAAATCTTGAGATTCACCTCACTTTAGGGATACACACAATCCATGAGGTATTTCAATTTTCTATCCATAGAAGTGAGGAGAGTTAAGGAGAAAATATACCAATCCTCATAAGGGTGCACTTTTTCTATTTAATAAAAAGGTCAACGGTATTAACTTCCCCATAAAATTGGCATTTACTATTGCAATATTACTATAGATGCCCAAAATATCGAGTCCAACATGCTCCACTTTAACCTGAATTCCTATTCTAAAAGAGTCAAATTCAATGGTAAGGGTTTTTTCAAGAATAACAAGAGGTTTACCTATGTTAATACCCACCAAAGTGTGAAATTGAAATTTTGGACTAATTGTTTTGATGACCTCGAGGTTTGTGAATGAGATTACATGAGGATGACTATCAAACAAATTAGGGCATTCATGTTAGAATGGGTCATAAAAGGATTCATAGATGATGGTACTGACCTAATTGACCCATACTTTATGGAAAATTTTCAGATTCAAAATTTGAAATTTATTAAATGGTCTAAAAGGGAACGATGTGACATCCTAGACTACACCGCTATTATACACTAAAAATATCCAATAATGTTTTTCTCAAAAAAGTGTTAGAATTCACTTCTATAAGAAAGAGAATTGATTTAAAGTAAAGTGAAGGATTATATTGTACAAAATCTACATCAAGAAGTCACATGATAAAACCTCAAGTTCTCCTCAAGAGCTCATTTCATCATATAAATCTCACCTTTCATTTGCATCCAAGTTTCATGTTAGGAGGAATTCCACCACTTCGCTTAATTCATGAGAAATTACCACTTATCCTAAGAAGGAAAACCTCATTGTTCCTAAGGAACATATCCTTCAATCCTTCTCACTTCCTGTAAATCCTCCTCAAAGGATTTCTCCTCATTCCCATTCACCTTCTCCCACCATTAATATTTCTTCACTAAGCCATTCCTCTCATCACCATTCTCCTATACATCTATAGAAATTTTCACCCTCCTCTTCCTCTCCCCATCCTTATTTCTCTTTGATATTACCATTGATAGAAGGTAAAAGTGAAAAACTATGAGAACTATCAATCCTAGTTTTGATACAGTAGTAGATATCCTAAAAGTAAGAAAGGTGGTTAAGAAAGATGAAACTACTTCAAGGTTTGTGACTAATCCTTCAAGATCACAATTTGTAGAAGTAGTGGAACTACAAGTTGAAAGGTATAGTCACTAAATCATGCACTTACTATATACATCTAGCTCTAAATATTTCATTTATATGCACAATTCCTAAGAAAGATAATTATTCATTAACACTCATTTACTTTTCTTTGACATTGCTTTTATCCTTTTCATCTTTATTGCTTGATGTTTATGATTGACAACTTACATTTTTTCCTACCAGTGCAATATCCTAACCTACTCGATTTCATTATTTGACCTTGTGGACACCCTATAAAAGACCATCCATTAGGGATAGGATTTCTTGGGTGTTTCTATCCTCCTGGGAACCTATTTAATATTTACTACTATTTCTAATATTTCAAATGTTATTTCTTTCTTTTCTTATTTTATCACTCTTGGTCAGCCTTTCACTTGTTAATGAAAAAACTTAAGAAAAGGAATCATATATATACATGTCTTATTTAACCTCATTAGGGGAAAGTATTCAAGAGACATATACATCTACATTAAGGACTACATTTTGGATTACATACATCACTGCATAGGAGGGTTTATTATGAAATGCATACCAAACATTTGAATTTGGGACAAAGTAGTTATAGTCCACTATCTCTTTTGCAACTAACACTAGGAAATCCTAGCTCAAGGGAAACTATTCTAATCACACACACACACACACACACACACACACACACACACACACACACACACACACACACACACACACACACACACACACACACACACACACACAATAACTATGTAGAGTCTAAAATATAGTGCAATGATTGTTGAAAATCACATTGGGGTGACTACTGAGGTTAGTATGGTTCAATATATTACATCATTTTATGCATCTAATGTGTGCATGAGTACTTTGTAGGTATCTAGGATTTATTTTCTAGGTTACACATGTGATACAATGAATCTGATATGACACATAATAAACAAAGAGTGACACTAAGTAATGCACAAAGAACTAGATCCTAAGCAATTAAACGAAACCAACACCTAAAATAGATGATAGTGTCCGGGAAACCCCTGTCCCCTTCTAGCGCTCCTATTCTTGAGATCATCACTTTTCCGAATCAAACAAAGAGATAAAAATTCATAATCTACCTTTCTAGGTGATTCATCTACCCAAAATCATTCCAAACCTATGGTGGAAAGCTAAGTCATTCTCCAAACCCTATATGTCACTCTTTCTTTCATTTCCTTTACATGATCTTACTTGAATAATGATAAATCCATTTAATCAACAATGTCCTTATCTAAAATTTTAATTTTATTAAATCAAAAGGTGTGAGGAAAAAATGAAAATATCAAAATATGAGCTAATAATAATCCCAATCGAGAATTCACTCCTTAAGGGGATTTGCACAATTTGAAAAAATTAGTCTCGAGGATGATTGCAAGGGTGGAAAAGGGAAGATAGACTGAGTAACAACTACAATACCATGTTCATGTACTTTCTTCCAATATAAAAATATTTCTAATTCCATATACTTTTACTTCTTCTCCGGATCAATCTGTATACCCCATGTGGAACATGGATCATAATATAATGAAAGAGATTTTAAAAATTAGTAAACAAATGAGAATCACCAAATCATGGGTTAAAAGTATTTTGAATAGTGGTTGCAAGTTCATACAAAAATTAGTAAGGTGTACGAATATGTGGAAATAATGAATCTCAAGATCAAGAGCATCATGAGGCATGCAATACCAAAATCTTTCACTGGGAATATTTGATTCCAGATGTCATGTTTATAGCCATATAAGATTAGAACATTCTTATTTCCAAAGGATTATTCCTCTGAGCCGAAGGAGGTATTTCAAATAAATGGGTGAGAACTATCAATTGGAGAATAAAACCCTTAAATAATCTATGGATGATATTTCTCTCCCATTAGAAAAAATGACATGTTGAAATTAGAAATTGGTGTGGATTTTTGAGATATGGGCTATTTGCCACTTGATGATAACAATGGAGGAATTTAATGAACAGTTTGTGAAAAGTATTATGAATCAAATGTTTAACCCTAAAAGTATTTATGTGGACTCGATGCATAATATTTATAGAATCTATAACACTATCTTAGAAGTAACCAAGGACCTTCTGAATCTATTTGAGCAAGGTAAGAAGATTTTTCAAGTGGAAGATTCATGGGTCGATGTTTTAGAAAACATTGTGATTCCATGAGAAGGTGAAGTATAATATATGGTCACATGCTTCCATTTGAATGTGTAGAATGTAAAATTTCCTCCGGTGCAGCCTATCTAGGGATTCACATCTTCTGGATCTCCACCTATGTGATTTTCTCTTATCTCTTTCATGAAGAAATCACTTGTTTTTACAAAAGTGACTTGTTTCACTTAAGTGATATATATTTCTTCATTGAGGTTAAACTTTTTCTCTTTTTTCCTTGTCTTACTTAGGTGACTTTATATTCCTTTTATAAAAGTGATTTTTTTAAATAATGAAAAGTAATATAAATATGGAATATGAAAAGTCACGTATGGAGATGAAAGGTCATGTAAGGTGACTATAAATTGGGATGACCTCTCCATTCTTAAGGATCAGTTTTCTCTCTCTATAGAATAGTTTAATTCTTCTATTCCTACTTTGAATTTTTCCTCCATTTTCCTCCTTTTCACTTAGTCAAATGTATGGTTTTTTTGTAAATACATAAGGAATTTGTACCTTTTTAAATGGAATGAAAATCAACTATTTAACTTTGTGTCAATCATTATTATTGTTTCATACTATTTATAATATGTATATTTCTTCCTATGTCTTCTGATTGGAACTGGAAATCTCCTTAAATTGTAGCTAATGAAATATGATTTCAACTCATTAATACAATTCTCTTCCTCATGTTTCTTTCCTCACTTACCTATATTTCCCTCTCTCTCAACAATTTTTTTGCAATCACAAAAAGGGCGTTTCGCACATTCCCGATCTTTTACCACCCAGATATATCTTAGTGCATATATTTTTCTAGATTTCAATAAATGGGATCCACCCCATCCTGAAGTAGAGGGAATTAGTCTCAAAAATGTTCATGAAATACACATTTTGTCCTTGAAAAAATATTTCACTAATAAAATGTAACTAGATTTGGCAATTGGAATCTATTTAACAATGCTTGAATTGAGTTTGGATCTTGATGATAATTTACATGGGGTTTCTTGAGTCCCTAGAAATGATAAAATTTGATACCTTTACCTAGTATAATTATTCATAAAAGTATTATTTTCTTCCATAATGGTTGTGTATAAGATTTGGTGAGATTCGGGATATCTTTGAGTACCTTAAGTTCTAGATTTTACAATAGGAGTTCATGAGAATGTTAGGTTAAAAATGAGGTGATTTTAACTTTCTTATATAGGGATCCAAAGGTAAATTATCATGGAAAGGCCAACCTATAGGAATGAAATGACCAAAATAATAATGTAAAAATTGAAATATTCGATGGAGGATATGTTAGTATAGAATGGTACAAGTCATAAAAGCCCAGATTCCACAAGCTAACCAAATTAAATGTTTTTGAAAAGGGATGAAAAACATGAAAATGAAGGTTACATCCTATCAAGTGGATTTTATCTATGGATTTTATGCATTTAAATATCAAAATCTATTGACAAATCAATGTGTATGAATAAATAAGTTAGATAAGAGACCTTAAGGTGTATCTTGAGCAAGGATAGAAAGAGTGTGTCTATCTTAGCAAGAGTACATTATCCAAACCAATAATGTAAACTAGTAAATTAATGAATTTTAATGTATAGATCCCCACAAGCATGAATTAAAAATTACATTCTCAAAGAAAAAAATACCCAAGTATGTAGAGACACTTTTATCTTTACGTTAAGGTTTTTTTATGGTGTCCCATTATGTTGGTGTTGACATTATCCATGATAAAACCTACAAAAAGAGTCTATTAAATGTCTATAGTAAACAAGTAAACTTTAAATCAAATGTAAGATGTAATGTGTAAAATTTTCATTTGCATAAAGTGAAATAAAGAGATGTAAAACATGGAAGGAATACACCTATTTGTTTTGTGAAGGGAGAAGTTATAGTTATTTTCTTGTACATGGAGATTTGGATTGTTGATTTTACTAAAGGATTTGGCATGACCAATCCCCAATTGTGTTGAGGAGAAACCAAAGTATTGGGTGCATATAAACCAATACATAATGGATAAGAGAGTGATAAGGAGAGTGAGGTGCTGAAGTACTTTGTAAAAGAAGAAGACAATGCATTAAAGTCATTCAATAAATATGATATCTCCTCCTTTGAATATAAGAGGAAAGGAAGGACTGCATAGAAATAACTTAACCACTTTAATACCTTTCATAACCCCAAAGAACCTATTATTGTAAATATATCTAATATTGATTCTATAAAAAGGACACACAAGAAAAAGAGAGAAAGTGATGTCGGGCCCTTCACATGTCATGCATAATTGAATAGTTTTGTAATTGAATTTGTAATGCAATGAAATTTAGATAGAGAGAGGAGACCCATGCCCCTAATATCCTTGAAAATTTGACTAAAACTGAGTGCAATGGAAAAGAAGAAGTGAAGTATTTATTTCTCCCGATAACTAATCTAATCTAGGTGAAATGGATATAAAACTATGTCAAGAAATTGTTTATGTAGGTGAAAGTCTAAAATTGCTTGAAATTTTTTGTGTAACTTCCTACGGAAAATCATATGAAGAGGTCAAAACCATCCATACAGTCCTGACCGAGTTGTACATTTTTTAAACTATACACAATTTTATAAATTTGTGTCTTTGATGTTATTTATGCATACATCTACCTTTTATATACCTATATCATAGCCTAGAAATATGTTTGTCTTATGTAGGTGTAGAATATATCCAAATGAATGCCCCCTCTTTTGAGCCATGTGTGATAAATAGTTTGAGCATACAACTAGAAATAATATGTGTGTATCCATGTCTAATAAGTATGATAATATGGTTAGAAACATGTGGAAGGCTACAGTGGTGGCTATCAATGATGGGATCCCAAACCTACAAAGGGAATGCACAAGGTAGAGACCATGGAATGAAACAACAACAACAATAACAATGATAAAAATAGTAATAAAAATAGTAATAATGCATGTATAAATGTAGGAAAATGGAAATAATGAAGTTAGATTCAATAGTATGCAAACAATGTCATACAAAATTCACAAATCCACAAACATGGGACACCCACGGTGTCATAAAACAATCAAGTCCCTTATGCTTGTAAAAATGTCATGTAATATAGACATAGGTCCTAAAACATGGGACACCCATAGTGTCACAAGGTAAGAACATTTTTCTGGCCACAATCGGTGAATCAAGTAAGTAGTAACACACACACACACAACTAGAAATTATTTATAGTAAACAAGAGTGTTAGAATATGATGAAATAATATATTAAATGATATAGATAGAAAATTGTGAATCAATATGTGTCAATTCTACATAATACACATGTGTTATTCATGTTAGCTCATAAGATGAAATGTACATACTATATGTAATCAAATGTAATGTAAAGGGAATGTAAAAACCTATCATTGTGTACCGCTATATGTATGCCCTACATTAAGCTCAATATATTGCATTAACACATGTTTGTAAAGAGTAAAGAGATATATTATCTATCAAGTTAAAGTGAAAAACAACATGTATAATGTAACGTGGTAACAACACAAGTTATGTGTACATGTCCTGGTTTTATTTTTACAAATATATGATTGTTTTAATATCCAATAAGTATGTCAATGTTGTTATATTTTGGAATATTTAGATATCTACAAGGAAAGGGGTAACATTGAGCTACCCAATGAAAACCTATTGAAAAGGAAAAGAAACTATCAAATAATTAATAGGATTAAGAATCATTTGTGCCAAAGAATGTGACTTAAATGTAAGTAGTATAATAGTAGTGATGTATGAAAAAGAAGGCTTCAGAGAAGAATTAGGTAAAGTAGATTAATGAGTAGTGTGTGAAGTATGATAAGAGATTAACCTACACACACACACACACACACACACACACACACACACACACACACACACACACACACATATAAGTGTGGGATAACATATGAATTATAAAAATTTATACTTATATTCATTAGTTAGTTAGTCATTAGGTATAAAGTAATGTTAATGAAGGGGTGTGACCTTTCACAATCATACCTATATACATGGGTGAGTAATTCTTCCCTAGAGGTGTGAAGAGTGTGAGTTTGTTTCTTTTTGTAATACTTAGGAGGTTTACCCTCAAAGTGTCTTAATATAATATTATATATTATGGCATATTTGCGTTTATATTCAAGTAATTCCATTACATCTAGTATCAAAGCATCAATTTCAACAACCATTGGTTTTTTCGCTATATATCAAGAAAGTTGTGAATTTTTCAGATATTTTTATATTACATCTATAGGTAAATATTATAAATATTCATTAAAAATTTCTAAAAAAATTTGTGGTTTTGTGAGAGTTATTATAGATATACTATTTTTCATAAAATTGATCTACAGGCCATATTTTTCAGAATTTTTCATATTTTTATATTTTTGGAGAGATATTTAAATGTACATCTAGTTCCATTATTAACATTTTCAAATTTTAGGTCATCTACATTGGCATATTCATTGTTCAAATTCAGCTAAACAAGGATAGTTAAATTGTGTAAGGGGAAACTCCTTATTATGGCAAGTCCACAAACTAGAGGTAAGAACAAGAATTATGATACTCCAGGTAAAACACCTTATAAATATGATATGGAATTATCAATGAGGATAGACAGATCATCTACTCTTGGGTTTTCCTCGATGGATCATAAAGTGAGCCAGATCGAATATGATATGCATAACTTACAATTGGATATGAACACTAAAGTGGACCAGATCAATCAGCGCTTAGATGATCTTATGCAAAACATCATTCCAAACTTGAATGTTTCTCAACCTCCACCAACTCCAACACATATTTATACACAACCAAACCATGGTGGATCTTCTACCCATGCCAATGTATATAACAATGCACATCAGGGAAGGAACATGTTTCCAAAAGTAGAAATGTGTAAGTTTGATGGGAAGGATCCAGTAACTTGGATCAATCAGATGGAGAATTTTTTTGACATACATCAAATACCTTGTGGACAGAAGGTTATAATGGAATTATTATATCTTGAGCCAGAGTAGTTCATTTGGTATAGATGGCTTTGTACCCAGAAGAAAAAGAAGGGTCTTAATGTCACTTGGTCAATACTCACAGATGAAATGCAATTGCACTACTCCAATAATGTAGCATAAAAATAATTTATCTAGTTATCCAAGATGGATCCATCTCGCCTTATATTTTTTCTTGAAAGCCCATTTATAGCCTATGGGTTTCTTTCTTATAGGCAGATTCGACAAGTTCCCATGTCTGATTTTTCATGAGTGAGTCATATTCTGTATCCATGGCTTCCTTCCACTGAGGTTGATTGAGTGCTTCACGAACATTATTTGGCTCGAAGATATTCATCAATGAACTCATGAGTGCAAATTTTACCACATTTCTTGTTTGACTCCTTGTTTTGACTCTGGATGATGTATCTGGGAGTTGTTGTAAATGTGAGTCCTTGATAGTGCTTTGTACCCACTTTGGACAAGAACTTCGCTACTTTTGAGAAGAACTCTGTTGTTGTTGTGTGGATTGATGTGGAGTTACATTCTCCAGTTCTCCAAGGTCAACAAAGAGCTCTCCTGATAGCATTTCTTTTCTCTGAGTAGTCTCCTTTGGCTCGTCATCTGATTCAGAGACTAATCGGTGAGATGTGTTTAGAAGTGGATCTTCTATTGATACTATTGAGTCAAAAGATGACTCATCATAAACCACATCCCGAATCTCATATATTTTCTTTGTCTTAGGATCCATGAGATGATACACCTTCGAGGTAGTGTTGTAGCCAAGAAGGATACATGGGAGTGTTTTTGGCTCTACCTTCTTTCTCTTCTAAGCTGGAACATGCATGTATGTTGTGTAACCAAATACTCGTAAATGAGAAATTGACGGCTTTCTACCACTCCATACCTCTTCTGGAATTTTTTTCTATAGAATCTTTTTCGGTTCCCTATTAAGAAGATATACAACCATTTGTACTGCTTCAGCCCAATAGCATTCTTCTAGCTTTGCAGTTGTTAGCATGTAGTGAGCCATCTCCATCACTATGTGATTACGACGATCAAAAATGCCATTTTTCTGGGGCATATAGGGAGGATTCAGGTGCTGCTTAATGCCATGTTGGTTCAGGAAGGCCAAGAACTTCTTTGATGTAAATTCCCCCTCAATTTGAGTGAAGTAGAAGAAGTGGTTGTCTAGTCTCTTTCACAACATGATGATAGAAGTTCTGGAAATGTTGAAGAGCCTCACTTTTATTCTTCAGGAAATATACCCACATCTTGCAAGAGTGGTCATCCATAAATAGTTGGAAGTACTTGTATCCTAAAAATGAAGTAGGTGGGCCATTCATATCAGTATGAACTACCTCCAGACACTTCTTGGCATGGAAGGTGCTCACTTGAAACGGATCTCTATGTTGTTTTCTTGTAAGACAACCAGGGAAAATAGGTAAGGAACTGGACAATTTGGGTAGTCCACGGACCATTTATTTTGAACTCATCTAGTGTAATGAACTGACTAACAAGTTTCCATATCTAAAATTCCATAGGGTAGTTGATTCTATTGTAGAAGTAGATAAAGCTACTGCAGAAGATGAAACAATATCTAAAGCAAATAACTTGTCTTTTACAAATGCTTTAGCAAGAATCGTACCTTGTTGGGAGATTAAGCATGATTTAATGCCATTTTGAACAAGGAATTCTACCTTAAGGTGATTATTTAAGAACCGAGTAACTAAAAAAGGTTCTAGTCAACCAGAACATATAGTACCTTTGTAAGTGTACATTTTTCGTGGTCCCAAAGGAATGGTGACTTTCCCTATTCCTTTTGCAATGTACTCTTTTTCATCGTAATCCAAACTCGATCTCCAATTGGTTCTTCATGTAGTGAATCAAACAGCTTCTTGTCATTTGACATATGCTTGCTTGCACTAGAGTCTAAAAACCCACAACTCATAGAGAAATTAGAGAATCAAGGGGATAACAAAACCCTTTAACAAGCTAGGCCCATTATAGGACAAAGAGGTTTGGCCAACACAAAATCCAAAAATAGGTAAGGGATCCACAACCTTTACTACATTATATATATATATATATATATATATATATATATATATATATATATATATATATATATATATATATATATATATATAAACAGATCCGAGAGAGGAAGCCAACTACATCAAAGATACATGAAAAACAAAAAGAGAGATACAATCAGCACAAGGTTTGCTAACATTTCTTTGTCTTACAGCTCCTAGTTCTAGAACTTGTTCCTTGATTTAGGGTTCTATATCCTATGCTCGTACCTAATGGACCTCCTAAATACCAACCTTTTTCTATCGAAGAAGCACCACAGATCTAATGGTTTGAATAATGCAAAGGTGAATGATGCAAGATGTGAATTATTCAAAGAAAAAAATAATGCAAGCATAGAATATTGAAAATTACGAAAATACAAGAGAGATAATTACAATAATATAGAAATATCTCCAACTCAATACGACCAAATAGAATAATGCAATAGATGTACAAATAGGAGGTGAATATCCACCTATAATAGTTGTAACCAACACATATAATGGTGTAGTCAATTAGTAACAACCACCTAGAATAGTGTAGTCAAGTGGTAACCAACACCTAGAATAATATATTCAAGTTCACAACTAAGAAAAAATATCCCATAAGTGTAAGGAAAATCCAAGTGAGGAGTAATATCCCAAGTAGGATAATACAAATAAATTGAGGAAAATAAATCCTACACTAACATTTTCATGGGTATAACTCACCCTCTAACCCCTGACTAAATTGGGTTAAGTCATGTTGAGTTAATGGTGAGTTAAAGTGTTGAAGGGGAGAAAGGGTTAAGACTCCAAAACCTATCCATTGTTGAGTATTTAAATGTGATATTTTACCCTCACAAACACCTAATACATCTTGTTATGCTACTGAAATTTTCCAAAAACCTCCATGTTAGAAAATGAAGATTTTCTCATAACTTAAAAACCCCACATTAGCATCTCATGAAATTTTAACATAACCTTTCTTGTAAAAATACCTTTTGTGGTACCAATCTTACCTCTATTGATGTTCTAAATATTTTTAATAAAAAAAAACAAAAAATACAACCATATAAATTACCTTTTCATATCTACAAAAATATAGTGATTAAAAACCCCTAAAGTGTGGAATTAAACATCTTGGAGTGAAAATTAAAATTTTGAGACCACTCCCATCTCATTCTGACATCTATAAGACCACTTACTAAAATTTTCAATTTTTACAAGGTTCTCACATAGAAAAATAGTAAGATCTAAAAACAAGTCACTTTCTAATTCACCTTCACCCCTTTCATGTCAAGACCACTCAAAAGTACCAATTTGAGAAACTTTCTAAAACTAGACATATGATGTGGGACATGCTAAAAATAGTATGTTTTTCGTATTTTAGTAAAATTGTTCATATCCATCCATCTCATGTCCATTTCATTAAATTTCATCACCATGAAGATCAAATACTCATGTTTATATCCAATTTCCACATTAAACACTGAGTATCCAAATATAGGTGACAGTGATGTGAAAAACATGGATTTGGAGGTCCTAAAAATATGGATACTAACAGTAACCCCGTGAAGTATGGAGGAAAATGTATTCTCAAGTGGGGCATTCAAAGCTGGTGGACATCCATTCTTTGTTGAAAACACATAGCTTGTCCTAGATTGTGCCCATAAAGACATTATGACCTATATTTTAGGATAATTCAAGTAGATGATAATTCATTGTTGACGGTTTTCATTCCAAATGGTATCTCTAAATTCCTAAAAATTCCCACTAGGACTAAAATATGATGATTATCACTCGATAAATTTCCTCTCAAGAATGAGAAAGAATGGATTCATATTTGCAAGATTTGGTAGTTATGTCATGGCTCAAATAGGGGGAAGCCCTAAAAGATTCCCAAAAATTGGTCTTGAGGTGAATTCCATGAGGCATACTCATATGCAATAGTCTTTCTTAATAGGGTGATGGTAGAAGAGAATACAAAATACTTTCAAGACTGGATGGCTCAATTCATCCTAGTGGTTACAAAAGGAAATCAGATGATTGATTAGAGGCAGATTATAAGTAACAACATTCACCAACATTTGTTGCATTTTCCTATATCTAATAAGTCCACAATGACTTATTATCTATTGTAAGATCTCACATACACTAGGCCTTTCTAAGGTCTCTCTTTTACACAAAATGTTCTAAAAAAGTCTCCATCATATGAGAAATATCCATGGCTTACATATTGGGAGAGTAGCTCTCACTTATTCAAGGGTGAATGATGCATTCACCATATATGTCATAAGGTTACTCAAAGGTAATCCTGAGTAGAGAATTTCACCTTAAGAAGTTGGGTTTATAAAAATATATGGAATTTACTTCATCCAACTCCACACATTCACCTCTATCAGATTTGGAGGACTTGATATTGCACATCGTAGGTTACCAAAGTACCTAGGTGACAAGATCATCATGATTGAATTTTACATGTAGTTGTGTCATGTGCACATCAAGTGTAAAATCATGAAGAGGAAGGGTGTATATTTCCCTATCTCCTTATGGATCTATTTATGTAAGAGTTTAATGGATGTAGTAAACATTGAAGCATCCTTCACATCCTTCAATTTATATTCCTATGTATCTCATATGGACTTTGATAAAATGAAGAACCATAATACTTCACATTTGTTGAGTATACAACACATTCCATGATTGAAGACTATGTAGCCAACTTCACAGATGATTTTTTGGTCAAAAGGAATAAATACATGAGGTTGATTGTAAAACAAATGAGGTATTTCAAGTTTGAATGGTTTTTATAATGGATGAATGATGATGGATCAGATCTATTTGATTTCAAGTATCTATTAGTTCAATTATCTTCCCTTCCTCCCACTTCGTGTAACATCTACGAATATGGAGATATAAAATAAAGAACCATGGAGGTGATTTAAAGATCAAAGGATCAGTTCAAGATAAATATGGGCTCATTCATTGAAATAGGTGGCCTATTGTCTCCATCCTAAGAAGTGTCTTTTGTTATATAATTTCACATGTTGCCCGCTAATATTAGATAACAAATAGATTCCTGCTCAATTGAGATTCCCATAGTTTCAAGTCCCATAACAAGTCAATCCTTCAGAAAATACAGCCAAATCCATGATTAAAGCCAAGTAGGGACAAGCCAAACTCAAAAGGAAGCAACAATCTTGTAGACAACACCAAATGCCAACTTTGTGTGAGTTCAGAAAGTAAAGGAAGTGAAAGTGTGTTTAATGAAAGGTTATAAAATCTATGGAGTCGGGCACGAACACTCAAGAAACCCCAAAGCTTCATGCAAAACCAATAATTGGACCATCATATAAGAAGTAAACAATGATTCCTACTTTTCATACATTAACCTTGAAGAAAACAAGCAAACTTAACAAATATAATTACCCTCTATTCTTGAAAGCTTAAATAAGTGAGCCTAATAAGGATCTAAGCAATTAGTTTGTGCTTAAGAGAATGGGAGCTCACCATTAATGGCTTCAAGGAAAATTTTCTTCCCATTTACTCTATGGTGTGTGGTGTGTTACAAAGGATAAATAAAATATCTCAATAAGATGAAATAAAACTCCTAATCCTAGCAATAATACTATATTTTATGTTAGAGGGAAGAAGTGTTCTTAGAAATGGTCTAGGGTAGTGGACTATTTATAGTTTTTCATTTGGGAAATTTGGAGAACTTTGGTGCATGTGGGACTAAAGGATAAGACAAAAAGTTAATTAGGGAGTCAAAGTGAGATTTGAGTAGGTTTAGAATAAGTTAATCATGGTTAGGACTAGTTAAACTAGGTTAGACTAGTTAATCATGTTTATAGAGGAATTGGGGTTTTGAGAGAGCTTTGAGAGGTCTAATCAATCCAATGAAAAGGATCATTAGTCTAGAAAGCTAGAAGAAGTAGTCTAGAAGAGGATAAGAAGAGGATTTAGCCAAGAAGATTCTAATATTAGCCTGTATAATTGACTTATAAGAGGAATACGACTGAAAGAGTGTCGTAAGAGGGGAGTTAGATAGGTCTAACCAATGGTATGTCATCAATTTACAAGAAGGAGAATAGTTAGTGCAGTATTAGGAATAATAGTGCTTGGATCAAACTACAAGTTTCTATATTTCCCTCTTTGAGGTGATGTAAGCTACGTCACTTCAAAGAAATTAGAAAAACATAAGTAAATTAATTTTTTGTAAAGGGTAAAAGAAAAATTAGTTAGCTAAAGGGATGACCCCTCGAGGTTTGATGGGGTGATGGAAGAACTCAATCGACGATCGAAAAGAGAAAAAAAGAAAGAAAAGTGTGAAAATAAGATTAGAGAACAACAAGACAAAGGGATATTGAGCTATCCACAAACCAAAGTATAAACAATTTTTAATCATGATTTTTCTTAGCATCCTCATCATCGGTCTTTATTAAAACGTAAGCATATGACAAAATCATAAAATGACATGAAAAGCTAAGATACAAACAACCGTCTCTTGCTAAAACAACAACTCCATGTAACATACAAACATGTAATGCAATACGAGAAGTAAACAAACTCATCTAATAGGGAAATAAGTACAATCACACACACTCAAACCAACAACATTCAAGATAGTTGCAAAAATAATTTTTTATCGAGATGTAGTCCCAAATTTTTTGATAAATGAAAAGGGTTTAAAATGATGCCCCAAGAAATTTGTATATGCAAGGGAAATGATGGAGGACACTTGGGTCCAATGGAAAAGCAATGTGCACGATGAAAATAGTACTAGGAAACTGATAGTGCCCCAAAGTATAGATGAAGTAAGAAACATAGATTTTGTAAATGATTGTAGAGTTAGGTGATCCACAAGTCGTTGTTTCAAAACATGTGAAAATGTCAGCAAGATACGAGATGAGTGTCATGTGAGAGACATGATTTCAGCTGCAAATGAGCTTTTTACCAATTTTAGTCCATTTTCAAAGTGTTTATGATTTTTTTGGCTTTTTGAATGGTTTTATAATTTTTAAATTTTTGATTGGTCAGAGGAATTTAGGAAATGGAAGGTCACCTAAAATTATGTGAAAATTACCCAAGGTAAAGAGAATGAGCATCGGGTGGAAATAAAATACCCCGACAAGAATAAAAATGGGCCAACAATAATTATTTAAAAATAATCATGGCACTAGATAAAAATAGAAGACAAGAAGCACCTAGAAATATATAAAAATGCCCCATGGTGATTGAGATGATATCATACATTTTGTACGTGAGATATTGTGGTAGATACTAGCACTTGGGATGATACTAGATGACATTGGTGTGGGGGAGGATAGATTTGTGATCATGCACAACCCCTCTTCCCCCATTGATGATACGATATGTGATGATTAGCTTAGTATACATGCATGATGTAAAACTTAGCATTCTTTGTATATATGATGTATCAAATGATGTTATATGTGATGAATGATAGATGGTAGATGTGATAACAACAAATGTGTAGTAAACAAACACACAAGAAAAAGCTAACAAAACTAAACAAATATACAACCAAAACTATACAAACCGAAAAATGAAACCAATCTAATCATTACATTTTTTTTTCAGATAACATTGATATATTTAGATTTTTGTGTATCCCTTTTTTTTTGAATGTTTCTGTATTTTCTAAGGTCATGTTCTGAATGCAATGTATAAGGAAAAATAAGCGTGGATTCCCCTAGCATGATGTGGGAATATACAAAGGGCAGAATGCCATGCATATATGTATGAGAAAGTGGAATGTGAAGGTTCCCCAACGTTAGATGGGAATATACAAAGGCACATCCTTCATGTAGATATGAGAGAAAATAAGCCAGATCATGGTTTGATGAAGATGGATTCGGTAGGGTTCCTAGACCTAGCAAAGGAAGTTATTTCTAGAAAGTGGTGAGGGTTACCCATCCTGATGTAAGAGTAACTTGTGATCTGGTGAATCCTCCTTGAGCATCGAAACTAGTTTTCACATAAAGACTTGCCCTTTGTGCTATAATTATGTGGTGTTCACATGTGGACAACCTATTTTTTCTTTTCTTGTTTTCTCAATTTTCCATTTTTTACTTTTTTTCTTTGTTTTTCCATTTTTAGTTCTTATTTAATATTCTCGTCATGCTTAAGCGTAGAACCACTTGAGATGCATGGAATTTATTGGTTCTAGAATCTCTTCACCATCTGAATATGCCAATTTATAAGCTCCTGACCCATACTTGGAAACCACCACATAAGGCCCTAGCTAGTTGGCCTCAAACTTACCTTTCTTTTCTCTGTCTTTGATGGTATTCTTCTAATTTTATTTCAGGACTAGATCACCTACATAAAATTCATTATGAATGATCCATTTTTATACCCTCTCAATACCCTTTTCTAGTAGACCTTGAGGTGATTAAGCACTCTTATCCACTTCTCATCTAACAACTCTAGCTCTACTAGCCAAGCTACTCTATAGTCTTCATCTTTATCAAGATAATCCCGGAGAGATATTCTTAGGGAGGGAAGCTCCACTTCCAAGGGTATGATGGATTCAATGCCATAAACTAGGGAATATGGGGTCACACTAGTAGGAGTGCGGATGGAGGTTTGATAGGCCCGAGAGGGAGGGATGTATCTGTAAGTGCCAATTACGACCAGTCTTACTTACCATTTTCTCCATGATTCATATAAGGGTTTTATTGGTAGCCTCAACTTTTCCATTACCTTGGGGATAATAGGGGGTAGACCACTTGAGTTAAATATGTAAACTTTGACAAAATTTCTTAACCATTTTGTTTTTGAAGGATTTATCATTATCAGTGATAATGGTGAAAGGGATACCATAACAGTAGATGAGATGGTTCATGAAGAATTTAGAAATTTGTACACCTTTGGTGATGTAACTAAGAGGCATAACCTCTACCATTTGGTAAAATACTCGAGTGGCGGTGATAATTTGGGTGTGGCCATCGAAGAAGAAGGATGGAGATTCCTATGAGATCCATGCCCCATTTAGAAAATGGCCAAGGTGTTGTGATAGGCTATAAAGCCTGTGTTGGTACATACATCAATTTCCCATAATTTTGGCATAGCTAACATTTCTTGACAAAATTACCACAATCCACTTCCATGGTTGGCCAATAATAACCTACCCTTAAAATATTCTTAGCCAAAACCATACCGCTAGTATGCACCCCACAAATACCACCGTGTACTTCCTTAATAGTGTGGATTGAATCAGTAACATCCAAATAGTGAAGTAAATTCCCGTCATAGCCATGATGATAGAGGGTGCTCCTAGGAGGGTATAATGGGCTATATGGTAGATAAGGGATTTTTTATCAAAAGGGGTAATGTCTGGGGGAAATGTTCCATCTTGTAGTTATTAGAAGATAGGGTCATATTAGGGGGATAATGGACCAACAATATCACATGCGAAACAAGATTCCAGCATGTCGTATGTGACTATTTGTAAATGTTCTACAAAGAAAGGAATATTTCTCTCCGAGGTGGGATGCGTAAGAGAGATCTAATGGTAGCTATAGCATGTGCTGATCTATTATGTGACCTTGGTTTTTGTTCAAATATGATCTGTGTAAAGTATTCCTTTAAGGTTTCAACCATTTTCTTGTATGGAATGAGATTCTCATCCTTAACCTTATACTCATCATTAACTTATTTAATGATAAGTTGGGAGTATCCAATGACTCTCAAATTTCTGATATTCCAAGTAATATCTATCTTGAGGCCAGAAATGAGTGCTTCATACTCCACAATATTATTAGTGCAAGGGAATCCCAACTAGAATGTTCTTAGGATAACCTCACTTGTTAGAGTGATGAGAACTACTCCTTCCCTCAATCCATCAAAGGTGAATGATACATCAAAATGGGCCTTCAATTCTATAGATTCTTCAACATACATCATGGATGCATCTAGAAGGTCCAAACACAAAGGTTCCATTCCTGGTAGAGGAGCTTCTGCCAAATTATTGGCCAATAATTGTCCTTTCAAGGACTTCTGATTCACAAACTCAATATCAAATTCACTTAGGAGAATGATCCAATTAGCCATTCATCCTATAAGGGTGGGTTTGGATAAAAGGTACTTGAGAGGGTCAACTTTGGATATTAGTTTGGTTTTATTGTTAAGGAGATAGTGGTGAAGTTTTTGAAAGGTGAAGACAACTACCAGGAAGGATTTTTCAATCTGTGGGTAATTTAACTCATAGGCAATTAGAGTGTGATTGAGGTAGTAAAATTCCCTTTCTATATGGTCTAGATCATATTGGGAAAGCAGTGTACCAATAACAAACTAGGTAGAAAATATGTACAAGAGGATAGGTTTGCTTGGGGTAGGAAACATGAGTATAGGTAGGTTAACAAGGTATTGTTTTAGTAATGCAAATTCCTTTTGAAAATCTAGTCCCCAGTTGAATGCAACATCATTCTTTATTATATGGGTAAATGGGTGGCACTTATCCACAAATTGTGAAATAAAGCGACGGATTGCCTGAATATTTCCTTGTAAACTTCTCATTTGTTTGAGAGTCATAGGTGGTGGAATTTTTATGATAGCTGTAACCTTGGAAGGATCCACTTATATCCCTCTTTATGAAACATTGAAAACTAGGAGTTTTCCTAATAAGACACCAAAGACACATTTCTTAGGATTCAATCAAAATTTATAATCTCGGAGATGCTGAAAAATATGTCTCACCACTTCAGGGTGCTCTCCTATGCTTTTGGATTTAGCTAGGATGTCATCAATATAATATTCCATGATGTCATTCATCATGTCATGGAAGATGAAAATAATTACACATTGTTAAGTAGACCTGGCATTCTTGAGTCTGAAAGGCATGACCTTGTAATAGAACATTCCCCAAGGAGTAATGAAGGCCATTTTATGTTGGTCCTCTTCTACAATCTGAATCTGGTTATAACTTGAAAAGCCATCCATTAAGGACAAATTTTCATAACCAGTAGTGGAATCAATGATCATATCAAATTTAGGCAAGGGGAAATCATCCTTAGGACATGCTTTATTGATATCACAGAAATCAGCATAGATTTTTATGCCAATGGTTTCTTCTGAATAGGGACTATATTAGATATCTACTCTGAATAGTGGATGGGCTTAATGAAATCATCCACTAATAGTTTCTCTAGTTCTTATTTCACAAGGAGTGTAATTATAGGGTGCATATTTATCAACTTCTTATTGATGGGCTTAGTGTCTGCAGGTACATAGCGAGGTTGTGCATGACTAAGTCTGGGTCTAACCTAGGTATATCTGTATATGACCATGCAAGTATATCTCCATATTCTCTTAACATCTATACAAAAACCTTATATTCTTGAGCTGAGAGTGAAGCTCCCAACTTTATCATTGTAGGCTCCTCTTTCAAGCCATTGTTAAAACTGATGGTTTCTTCCACAAGCATATTAGAAGTGTCCTCCATCTAGGTAGGATCAAGGGGAAGAGTAAGGTCAACCTCCTTAGGTAGCTCATCATCATATTTGAATGGATAGATCATTTTTTCCATAGGTTATTCATTCTATTTTTCTATGAGTGCTTCAAATATTTTTTCACTATGGGACTAGCATTTATTCCTTGCACAAGGTTTCTATGAAGTATTCTTACTCTTATTTACGACCTTATTATTCAAGTGTCCACACATATCTACTTCTTCTCCAAAGTATGCATAGGTGTCTAGTTGAATTGTAAAGACTTTCTTATGATCCCCAACTAGAATACAATCCCCGATTCCCATGAATTCGTAGATGCCTCATCATTATCAAAGAAATTGATTGGCACATAATTTTTTTGATCCTAATCTATAAGTTCAGGATATACCGCTTTACTTGGTAATTTTTTTAGGCTTGGATTTGGATAAGGTAAGGATAAATGAATCAAGGAATAGGTTAATCGAGGCAAGATCCTCATAGAGGATACATTGGGAATCCACGTCGCTATCTAAACTAGATGATTTGTAAACCCATTTGGAAGAGGTGGCATCAATATTAAAGGGTGGATTGTTGTGAGGTTGTATTCCTATACCATGTTTATTTGATTTGAAGTAAGTTAGAACAACAAGTAATTTTTTTAATTTTTTTGATAATGCTTCCTAGTTCTAAATACATAATTTAGAACTCACAAATCAAAACAACCATTCTCATAACAGATAACCATATGTAGCTGTAATGACTCGGAGTACCTCCGATCTATTCATTCCATGACTCGGTAATCTACCGATCTATTCATGTGTATTAAGAGTTGGCATTTTTATTTAACACATCACTCTTGTGGTTCTCTTCCCTAATCTGGGATTCAGAATGCTCTGTCTAAGGAACCTATCTGAATAATTGTTACCATTATTCATCGGCATCTCATCCCTTAGACTAGGTGACTTAGGACAACGCAATCAGCAGCTTGCGATACTTTGGCCAAAGATTTGAAACATAATGCTTATGTCTCGTATTCCTTGATGGCATACTCATCAATCTGGAATACGTCCTTCACCCCATTCCTATGTTATGTAGAATGTCTTATACTGACTTCTGTCAGTCTCTCCTATCCCAAGTTATTCACTCAGGAATGGATTAGTAAGATGACAACGTTATAGGGATGCTCCCGAGGACTAGGGATACGCTGACATACTGGGTCAACCCTAGTTAATCCAGTGTGTCAAGATACCCCGAGTCTCCTAGGGCAGCCTTATAACGTGACCACATTCCTAATCAGTCCCAGAGTAACTTGTTCGAGTTTAAGGTGTAAATCTTAACGATCAATGCAAAGGGTGTCGTCATAAGTCACCTGCATTGTTGTATCTTCGAGAAGATCCTAATCTTCTCGAAGGTACAACCCTGCAGTTGACTTGTGCCGTCAACCTTTAAATCCGCCTCGAAAAGATCTACTTATTAATAAGTGTTACATACGTTGAGTTAAAATTATACCATAAGACGCTCCCTTAAGGGTAGTCTTTCCCAATCCCTGGGTTCCTCACCTTAGAATTACCTTTCTTAGTAAAACCCATTACACAAGAGAAGTTATTAAGACTAGAGGTCCCTTCAAGGAGTTCATAGAATATACATAATTCTAAATCAATGAAATTGGACAATAACCCTCAATCTTCACATGAGATTGCTAACCAAACCCTTTTTAGGTTTATATCTTTTCTCATAGCTGAAATCTTATCTTACTTATTAGTATCGAGATAAAGTGATTAAGATTCCAATTAAACGTTGTCTTGACTTAGAACAAGACTAGGAAGTAATAATTTATTCAGCTCGTTTAGCTTCCTGTTCAGGTTTATTTTAACCCTAGCTTCCAGAAAGACAGTGATCTAAATTCCAATTTAGCTTTAGATAGAACATACTAGAACTACTAAACAATCATAAGTATTCAGTCACATATTCTTGCAAGCTTACATTGATAATCACAAAAGTCTCCAAATTATACAATAATAACAATTCTCTAAAGATCATTTGAACCGAAGAAGGTCAAACTTATCAAGATACGAATACTAACATATAAGTAACAAATATCTCTTTTCATTCCTCTCAAGCTAATCAAATACATTTTATGCATTCAGCACATTTGATACAATACTCAACAGAAAAAGAACATCTTTCTACAAGTAGTACATTCAGAGAATCAAGCTGTAATTCATCATAAAACCAAATCAAACAATCTGATCATCCTATCAGATCTGCGAGCTTTTACCACTTACGGCAACCATCTGCAAAAATTGTCAACATGGGTCAGTTCGATGAACTGAGCATGATAAGCACTAACTCTTAAAACAATTGCAATCCATCAATTGTTTTCATTAAACAACCTGTTTAAATGAAATCAATTCACCAAACATGTAAACATATTTCAGATTATGCTCTTGTAATACAATAAAACTATACACACGTAACTCATATTATAGTTACTAAATAGTCCTAGATACCTTCCAGATATTTCATCATAAACGTTAGTGACCAAGAAGAACAAATGCATCTAAAACAACTATCCATCTGAATCCCAAGGACAACAAACATCAGATAGACCATTACATTCAACATAGTAAAATGAATATCATAAAAATTCATGATTCCATCAGTATGTTAAAACAATTCCAAAAGTTAGATAAAAATATATCAACAAATACTTTACAATGAAGAGAAAGAAAAGCGAGTCATTCATATTTCCCTTCCAATCAAGCTCATGTGTGCCGTCTCCTCAAGAGTAAAGCATTCACCTTATACGCATACGAATAAGTCAGACGAGACCACAAGAAGAACCACAGTTTTGTTAAAATTTAAATATAACAACTTCTTGTAGCTTACTAGCAATACAGTAGCTCTCGCCGAGGAAGTGATGAATAATCTATCAAATAGACTCCACATAACCTTCCATACTAATCAACAAACGAGAAAATATCCAATGCCATCGCTTGTCGAGGTACAGTTAACAGCTCTTTAGTTCAGTCAAGCTCACGACTAGATATTCATACTAACAGAAGACGTAATCATGCACAAACACGACAACAATCCCACTCAGCAACATACAGCTCAATCTAGTCCCTACTAAAACTTTTTTGCAAGGACTTAGATCAAAAGCCGAAATCAAAAGAACAACCTTTTTATCACAGTCAAACAAGAGGCTCAATAACATTAAAACAATGATGTTTCCTTATGCATATATAGTGACATTCATACCGAATCTAACACAACATGCACAACCTCATTTAACTGGAACAAATTCTTATGATAATACAGCCATGACTTATATTAGAAGTCATTTTCCAGAAAATAATCTCAACAAGGTCTTCACAGAAGCTGAAATTCCATAACAGTATTTTCCTCAGAGTTTCCTCCTATGCCAAGCTACTACGGATTACAACAAAGTCTCAAACCAAGTAAAGTTTGAAAAGAAATCCCTTCCTTTACTTTCCACAGAAGCGGACAGAAAGGGACACAAGAATATAAAATAGAGTCGAACTATTATGCACGCACAATGAGGGTTTAAACCGATAATCAAGCCAACTCACAACATTTCAAATCTCCAATAGTATCCATACCACTAATGCTCAAAACAAGGTTTAGATTGAAGTTACTTTCATGCGACCACAACTCAAGAGTCATAACAGTATTCACAACTGAGATTATTCAGAAAGGAAAACATAACATACGCATCAATGGTTTAAAATAAGTCGAACCCAAGTAATATTCTCCATCAAAAACTCCTTCAGAAGTCAAAATACTATCAACTCAAGGATTCCAACAGGATTCAATAACATGATGCATTCACAACTGTACTTCCTCAGAAAACAAGACATAATTTTGTTTAATGAAGTTCAACAGCATCAATAACGTATATTACCCATGACATATCATATACAGAAGTTGATATATCATGCACCTTCAAGAGTTTCAACAGTATCCTTCTCAACAAGTGAAAACAACAAGGTATCGACTGAATCAAACAAGAAAACAATGCATGAACTCCCACAAGCCGAATTCGTGTATTTTTCCTTGCAAGCATTTCTTCTAATTCTAACCGAAATGCAAAACCCAACAAGATAGTGCAACAGTTTGAAACACAACACACACCCGTTAAGGGTTTTATTGAAAAATCGAGCCAGTAAGAAGATACAGCAACAAAATCACACAAGCTACCATAAAAACCAACTGAACCCAAAAATCATCTGAACAGAGTTGTTCTAATGAAATCATTTGAAAGAAAGCAAGATTTTTTAAAGGTTAGGGCCTAACATGCCTGGTAATGTTGCTTAAAAATCCGAGGAAGACCACTGAAAGAGCTCGAGCCTTCTCCTCTTTTTCCACGTTAGATTCAACAACAATAATTTGTTATTTCCATGCCTTATAAACTTTCCTTGCCAGAGAAAAGAGCTAGTTACTCTCATATTTTCCATGCAACACCAAGTAGACTGGTGCGAAGAACCAGTGATCAAACAGAGAGAAAACCGGAGCGCATGAAAAACCAAACAAACTACCAGTTTTCCATTTTGCATGTCTTCCCGAGAAATCCGAGCTCGAAGACCGAGTTCATTAATTGCATTAACTCCAAAATTCCCGCTCAATCGCCATTGCCACCGACCGCCATAGTTGGCGATGGACAAAAACAAATGAAAGACCATTTCTAGCTTTGGCGACTCTGCCACGTCGGCTTTTGCTAGCCGTTTGAAACTTCCACCATATCCCTGTCCTTCATGCTTATCCATCCCATTTAATGCCATAGAAACTACCACCCATGGCTCGCACCCCTTCATAGGTCCCCTTCCTTCACTAACATTTGTTAGGTTAGAAACATAGGTTAGGATTTAAGATGATACTTAGTCTAACCTCCTTAGCGCTAGGTTACTAACTTTAGGAACTTTTAGCTTAAAGCTTAGGGCTAGGTTAGATTAACACTAATCCCATCACTTAGGTTATTAACCTTAATAAGTCCAGTTTAGGTCTAACATTTAAAAATGCTCAGAATAAGAACCTACAGATTTACATTCACAAAAAGGATTCACTCCAGCACGGCCAATAATCTAGTTGAATAAATGTATCTGAATTTATTACCTGGCCCACGATCAAGACCTTCCTGATATTACGATATCGGGAACCAATTCATTTAACACGATCAGCCTGAGTTAGACTCGGAATAGTTTACTCAACGCATTCAGACCTTGCAACCTGCGTAAGGTCTATAATTTTGTTCATCCCGAATAAACTTAAAGCATCTCTTGGATCAATGCCACTGATCCAAGGCTGGGTCTTATAGATGGATAAATCCACAATTCATTCCGAGATCAGATTAAACTCAGGTGCAAAAATGAAAGAAATAAAAGAGTCCAATCATATTCCGACTCAGTCAAAGATCTTCAATTGCAAAGAAGATACAGTACATATCAAGCATGACTTCACAATCAAAGGAACACATCCTTTTACAGAAGAAATCATATATCAACACTTGAATGCTCAGGAGGAAGTAACAATAGTTCAGAGTGTTACATGCTTCCCTCCTAAAAGATTCATCATCCCGATGATTACATATTTGATTAACCTTCAGGTCAACCAATTTATTAGTTCACAAAACAATGCGACTATTTCCAACTTGAATAGTTCCAGAAATCAATGTCACAACACATTTTATTCAACCTGAATAATGTTTGCCTCCATCTGGCTTTCATATAAACTTGAAAAAGATAAGTTCATAAAAGAAATGTTTTGTCAACAGATTTCATTCTGTTGAAAAAGAAAAGGAAAAGCAATTTTCATCTCTTCCAGATTTTCCCAAGTTGCACTTTCTTCGTTAAACTGGTCCCACTGGACCTTACATTGTTGTATTTCACGATTTCTCAAATGCAATTGGTGAGTTTCCAGCACTCGTGTGGGTTTAACCATGATTATTCCTGGGTCTTGGACCTGCAAGGAATTCCAATTTAAAACATGTGACAGATCTGAAACGTATTTCTTAAGCAAAGAAATATGGAAAACATCATGCATGTGAGATAAAGCAGGTGGTAATGCTAATCGATAAGCTATAGGATTGATTATTTTGACAATTTCAAAAGGTCCCACGAATCGAGGTGACAACTTGGCAGCCTTGCCAAAAGTTATAGAACTCTTTCTGGGTTTAACACGAAGAAAAACCTTCTCACCAAGCTCAAACCTTTGATCAACCCGCTTAAGGTCAGCATAGCTCTTCTACCTATCCGTTGCTTCCTTTAATCGTTCACGAATCAGCTTAACTTGCTGTTCCATTTCTGTGAGAATCTCTGGTCCAATTACCACTCTATCCTCAACACTATCCCAACTAACAGGAGTTCTGCACTTTCTTCCATAAAGTGCTTCAAATGGTGCCATTTTAAGAGATGAGTGATAAGTGTTGTTGTATGCGAATTCAACTAATGGAAGATACTCTTCCCATTTATACTGTTGATCCATGCAATACATTCGCAACATGTCTTCCAACACTTGATTTACCCTCTCTGTTTGTCCATCTTTTCGGATGATATGCAGAACTGAAGTTTAGTTTCATTCCAAGAGCTGTATTAAGCATTTGCCAAAATCTTGACGTCATTCTAGGATCCCTATCAGATATAATCAATTCTGGTACACCATGCAATCTGAAAATTTCGTGTACGAATCTTTTGGCCAGCACTGGTGAATCATCCTTTAGATTTCCAGTGATGAAATGAGCTACCTTAGTTAGTTTATCTACAACTACTAGGATAACATCATGTTTATTCCTGGACATGGGTAACCCTTGTACAAAGTCCATGCTTATTACTTGCCATTTGTACTGCGGTATGCTATGAGGATATAATAGTCCAGCAGGGTGCATATGTTCTGCCTTAACCCGCTGACATTCCAGACAATGAGTCACAAAATCAATGACATCCTTTTTCATACCTTTCCAAAAGTATTGTTGTTTTAGATCAGCAAGCATTTTTGTGATACCCGGGTGTCCAGAGAAAGGTGAATTATGAAATTCAACTAACAACTTCTTTCTCAAATCATTCAGCATAGGTACGTATACCCTGTTTTCATAACGCAAGATTCCTTCATTATCAAAATGAAAACCTTTATACCTTTCATCATTAGGTTCTACAACAAGCGCTGCTTTTACTTGCTGAAAGTATGTATCTGATTCTGAGGCACTTTTTACCTCATCCTTAAACTGAGTTCTTAATGTTATAAGAGCAGAAATGTGCCTCCTACGACTTAGAGCATCTGCTACTCTATTCTCCTTCCCTTTGATGTAGCTAATATCAAAATCATATTGTGATAAAAATTCTAACCACCTTCTCTGTCTGGCATTTAGATTAGGCTGAGTAAAAATATATTTCAGTCCTAAGTGATAGTTTTCAACTCAAAAGGTTTCCCAAGTAAATAGTGTCTCCAGACTTGAAGCGCATGAACAATGGCAGCAAGCTCCAAATCATGAGGAGCATAATTCAGCTCATGTAACTTAAGTTTTCTACTTTCATATGCTATGACTTGATCATTTTGTAACAAAACACCTCCAAGGCCTTCCCTAGAAGCATCCATTACAACAGTAAAGCTCCCATTAGGGTCTGGTATAGCTAATATAGGTGCGGAAGTCAACTGGCTTTTCAGACTTTTGAAAGCCACTTCGCACTTATCATTCCAAATAAATTTCTTATCCTTCTTCTGCAATGAAGTTATTGGTGCAGCCACTTTAGAAAAATCCTTAACAAATTTTCTATAGTAACCAGCAAGACCCATGAAGCTTCTTACTTCGTGCACATTCTTTGGTGCAGGCCACTCAGTTATTGCCACTATTTTTGAAGGATCTACAAGCAATTCCTTCTTTACTTATGACATGACCCAAATAGTGAACTTCTGAATCAAAGAAAGAACATTTGGATAACTTACCATACAACTTTCTTTTTCTCAAAATTCCCAAAACTATCTTCAAATGCTCATTGTGCTCCTCAACGCTTTTAGAATAAATGAGAATATCGTCCAAGAATACAAGTACAAACTTGTCCAAATATTCTTGAAAGATATTGTTCATTAAGTTCATAAAAGTTGCGGGTGCATTAGTTAATCCAAAGGGTAGAACCGTGAATTCATAATGTCCGTACCTTGTTCGGAAAGTTGTTTTATGAATATCTTCTTCTTTAATCCTTAACTGATGATAACCAGATCGAAGATCTATCTTAGAATAAACCGCTGCCCCACGCATCTGATCAAATAAATCGTCGATCCTTGGAAGTGGATATCTGTTCTTGATTGTTGCTTTGTTCAACATCCGATAATCAATACATAGCCTAAGTGTTCCATCCTTCTTTTTCACAAATATTACGGGTGCTCCCCAAGGTGAAACACTTGGTCTAATCAAACCTTTAGACAAAAGTTCTTGCAATTGTGCCTTAAGCTCGACTAACTCTGTAGTAGTCATCCGATAAGGTGCTTTGGAAATAGGTTCCGTTCCTGGTTTGATTTCGATGGTGAAGTCAAATTCCCTCTTGGGTGGTAACCCTGGTAATTCTTCGGAAAAACATCCCTGAAACTTTGTAGCAGAGGAAATCATTTCATGGAATCACCATCTTCTTCTGAAAATTTAGATATCTTTACTGCATAAAGGGTACATCCTTTGTTTTTAGCCTTTTTAAGCTGCATAGCTGACAGTTTTCTAACTGAAATTTCCCATTTCACACCTTGAATCTCTGTTGTTTCAGCTGATCATCTAAACATTTTATGTTCTTTTCATAGTAGTCTACTTTTGCTTTATGGTCAGCTAACCAATTGACACCGATGACAATGTCATACGATCCCAAAGGTGTAACATAGAGGTCAACTTCCGTGGAAAAGTTAGGTAAGTCAAGGACTGCCCCAAAAAGACACATACTCACTGTATGAACAGAGTTATTACCATACTATACAGTCCAAGATTTATCCATTTTCCCATCTTTTCTTTTAAGTTTAGAAGCAAGTTTATTGGAAATAAAACATTCAGTAGCTCCTGTATCAAAAAGAATAGTGACAGGTATGCCAAATAACTTACCCGGAACTTCTATAGGTGTCACTTGCTTTTCAGCTTGCTTATGCTCTCTTTGCGGCATGTATCTTATCTTTGCTTGATTACGATCATCCTTCTTCAAAGGGCGATTTGCGTAGTGGTCTTTGCCACACATTGTGTAGCAGCCTCCTACAGGTCCCTTTTTAGGCTCAAAATTGCCTCCAGCCTTGTAATTATCACGTTGTCCTCCATAGGGCTTCTGCCCATTGTTATAATTTTTGGTAAAATTATCCCTTACATTTCCAGCAGGCTTATTTGCTACTGGTTTCTTACTATTATCCCCTGGAAACTTACTTTTGTTTCCAAACTTTTTCCATGGTCCCTTTTTGGGTGCAAGAGAGGTTGAAGAAGGGTTTGCAATCTTCTTCCGCACTTCCTCTTTATGAGCAGAAATAGCCTTTAATTTCTGTTCTTGTCTTATGGCCTTTTCAACAACTCCTTCCATAGTGGTTGGACTGTGAACATCGACCTCTCCCCCTATCACGGGATTCAATCCCATGATGAATTTCCGTATTCTGAACTTCTCGTCAGTTTGATACTGCGGTACATACTTAAGGAGTTTTGTAAACCGCTCCCGTATTCGCCATCGTTAGCTTCCCTTGAGCTAAGTTCTGGAATTCTGTCATTTTCTGATCATAGAAAAGTTGTGGCAGCCAACGTTGCCTAAAATAGCCTTTAAATTGATCCCAAGTAATATTGGTCTCATCAATATTTAGCTCACTTTTTACGGCTATCCCACCACGAAGATGCTTCGTGGGAAAGCTGATAGGCTCCCCAAATAGCTTTGGTTTCCTCTGAGAAGTTTCTTATTGCAAAGTACTTCTCCATTTCGTTGAGCCAGTTCTCAGCTCCATCTCCTAATGTGGTGCCATCATACTTAGGTGGGCTTATCCTTTTTATATCATTAGTGAGTTCTGCACGCAACTTTGGCCTTTTTGTTTTTCGGTTGGGACAGTGCATTTCCAGCATTAATATCAACACCCAAATCGGGGTTGTCCTCAGGAGGTTGCTGATTGTTATTACCAGCTTCTTCATCCTCCTCATTTCCCATCACCTGTTGTTCAAGTACAGCTAAATGATCTCTTGTGTCCAACAGGGCAGCAAGGATCTCATCAAGTTTTTGGGTTGTTGCCACCCCTCCTTCAGGTGGAGCATTATTTGCAACGTTCCCCCTTGTTCTAACCATTTTCTGTTACAAGAAAATTCAGGTTTTTATCAGATTATGGACAATGATAGGTCCAAGAGTGCGACCTTCACTACGATACCAAGATGTAACATCCTCATTTTTATACATTAGAACAAGTAAATTTTTTTTTTTTTTGATAAATGCTTCTGGTTCTAAATACATAATTTAGAACTCACAAATCAAAACAACCATTCTCATAACAGATAACCATATGCAGTTGTAATGACTCGGAGTACCTCCGATCTATTCATTCCATGACTCGGTAATCTACCGATCTATTCATGTGTATTAAGAGTTGGCGTTTTTATTTAACACATCACTCTTGCGGTTCTCTTCCCTAATCTGGGATTCAGAATGCTCTGTCTAAGGAACCTATCTGAATAATTGTTACCATTATTCATCGGCATCTCATCCCTTAGACTAGGTGACTTAGGACAACGCAATCAAGCACTTGCGATACTTTGGCCAAAGATTTGAAACATAATGCTTATGTCTCGTATTCCTTGATGGCATACTCGTCAATCTGGAATACATCCTTCACCCCATTCCTATGTTATGTAGAATGTCTTATACTGACTTCTGTCTCTCCTATCCCAAGTTATTCACTCAGGAACGGATTAGTAAGATGACAACGTTATAGGGATGCTCCGAGGACTAGGGATACGCTGACATACTGGGTCAACCCTAGTTAATCCAGTGTGTCAAGATACCCCGAGTCTCCTAGGGCAGCCTTATAACGTGACCACATTCCTAATCAGTCCCAGAGTAACTTGTTTGAGTTTAAGGTGTAAATCTTAACGATCAATGCAAAGGGTGTCGTCATAAGTCACCTGCATTGTTGTATCTTCGAGAAGATCCTAATCTTCTCGAAGGTACAACCCTGCAGTTGACTTGTGCCGTCAACCTTTAAATCCACCTCGAAAAGATCTACTTATTAATAAGTGTTACATACGTTGAGTTAAAATTATACCATAAGACGCTCCCTTAAGGGTAGTCTTTCCCAATCCCTGGGTTCCTCACCTTAGAATTACCTTTCTTAGTAAAACCCATTACACAAGAGAAGTTATTAAGACTAGAGGTCCCTTCAAGGAGTTCATAGAATATACATAATTCTAAATCAACGAAATTGGACAATAACCCTCAATCTTCACATGAGATTGCTAACCAAACCCTTTTTAGGTTTATATCTTTTCTCATAGCTGAAATCTTATCTTACTTATTAGTATCGAGATAAAGTGATTAAGATTCCAATTAAACGTTGTCTTGACTTAGAACAAGACTAGGAAGTAATAATTTATTCAGCTCGTTTAGCTTCCTGTTCAGGTTTATTTTAACCCTAGCTTCCAGAAAGACAAAGTGATCTAAATTCCAATTTAGCTTTAGATAGAACATACTAGAACTACTAAACAATCATAAGTATTCAGTCACATATTCTTGCAAGCTTACATTGATAATCACAAAAGTCTCCAAATTATACAATAATAACAATGCTCTCAAGATCATTTGAACCGAAGAAGGTCAAACTTATCAAGATACGAATACTAACATATAAGTAACAAATATCTCTTTTCATTCCTCTCAAGCTAATCAAATACATTTTATGCATTCAGCACATTTGATACAATACTCAACAGAAAAAGAACATCTTTCTACAAGTAGTACATTCAGAGAATCAAGCTGTAATTCATCATAAAACCAAATCAAACAATTTGATCATCCTATCAGATCTGCGAGCTTTTACCACTTACGGCAACCATCTGCAAAAATTGTCAACATGGGTCAGTTCGATGAACTGAGCATGATAAGCACTAACTCTTAAAACAATTGCAATCCATCAATTGTTTTCATTAAACAACCTGTTTAAATGAAATCAATTCACCAAACATGTAAACATATTTCAGATTATGCTCTTGTAATACAATAAAACTATACACGCGTAACTCATATTATAGTTACTAAATAGTCCTAGATACCTTCCAGATATTTCATCATAAACGTTAGTGACCAAGAAGAACAAATGCATCTAAAACAACTATCCATCTGAATCCCAAGGACAACAAACATCAGACAGACCATTACATTCAACATAGTAAAATGAATATCATAAAAATTCATGATTCCATCAGTATGTTAAAACAATTCCAAAAGTTAGATAAAAATATATCAACAAATACTTTACAACAGAAGAGAAAGAAAACGAGTCATTCATATTTCCCTTCCAATCAAGCTCATGACTGTACCGTCTCCTCAAGAGTAAAGCATTCACCTTATACGCATACGAATAAGTCAGACGAGACCACAAGAAGAACCACAGTTTTGTTAAAATTTAAATATAACAACTTCCTGTAGCTTACTAGCAATACAGTAGCTCTCGCGCGAGGCAGTGATGAATAATCTATCAAATAGACTCCACATAACCTTCCATACTAATCAACAAATGAGAAAATATCCAATGCCATCACTTGTCGAGGTACAGTTAACAGCTCTTTAGTTCAGTCAAGCTCATGACTAGATATTCATACTAACAGAAGACGTAATCATGCACAAACATGACAACAATCCCACTCAGCAACATACAGCTCAATCTAGTCCCTACTAAAACTTTGCAAGGACTTAGATCAAAAGCCGAAATCAAAGAATAACCTCTTTATCACAGTCAAACAAGAGACTCAATAACATTAATACAATGATGTTTCCTTATGCATATATAGTGACATTCATACCGAATCTAACACAACATGCACAACCTCATTTAACTGGAACAAATTCTTTTGATAATATAGCCATGACTTATATTAGAAGTCATTTTCCAGAAAATAATCTCAACAAGGTCTTCACAGAAGCCGAAATTCCATAACAGTATTTTCCTCAAAGTTTCATCCTATGCCAAGCTACTTCGGATTACAACAAAGTCTCAAACCAAGTAAAGTTTGAAAAGAAAGCCCTTCCTTTACTCTCCACAGAAGCGGACAGAAAGGGACACAAGAATATAAAATAGGAGTCTGAACGTTATGCACGCACAGTGAGGGTTTAAACCGATAATCAAGCCAACTCGCAACATTTCAAATCTCCAACAGTATCCATACCACTAATGCTCAAAACAAGGTTTAGATTGAAGTTACTTTCATGCGACCACAACTCAAGAGTCATAACAGTATTCACAACTGAGATTATTCAGAAAGGAAAACATAATATACGCATCAATAGTTCAAAAAGAGTCGAACCCAAGTAATATTCTCAATCAAAAACTCCTTCAGAAGTCAAAATACTATCAACTCAAGGATTCCAACGGGATTCAATAACATAATGTATTCACGACTGTACTTCTTCAGAAACCAAGACATAATTTCATTTCAAGAAGTTCAACAACATCAATAATATATATTACTCATGACATAACTTATACAGAAGTCGAAATATCATGTACATTCAAGAATTCCAACAGTATCCTTTTCAACAAGTGAAAACAACAAGGTATCGACAGAAGTCTGAACCAAACAAGAGAACAATTCATGGACTCCCACAGAACCGAATTCGTGTATTTTCCTTGCAAGCATTTCTTCAAAATCTAACCGAAATGCAATACACAGCAAGATAGTGCAACAGTTCGAAACACAATACACACCCATCAAGGGTTTACTTGAAAAATCGAGCCAGTAAGAAGATACAACAACTAAATCACACAAGCTACCATAAAAACCAACTGAACCCAAAAATCATCTGAACAGAGTTGTTCTAATGAAATCATTTGAAAGAAAGCAAGATTTTTAAAGGTTAGGGCCTAACATGCCTGGTAATGTTGCTTAAAAATCCGAAGAAGACCACTGAAAGAGCTCGAGCCTTCTCCTCTTTTTCCACGTTAGATTCAACAACAATAATTTGTTATTTCCATGCCTTATAAACTTTCCTTGACAGAGAAAAGAGCTAGTTACTCTCATATTTTCCATGCAACACCAAGTAGACTGGTGCGAAGAACCAGTGATCAAACAGAGAGAAAACCGGAGCGCATGAAAAACCAAACAAACTACCAGTTTTCCATTTTGCATGTCTTCTCGAGAAATCCGAGCTCAAAGACCGAGTTCATTAATTGCATTAACTCCAAAATTCCCGCTCAATCGCCATTGCCACCAACCGCCATAGTTGGCGATGGACAAAAACAAATGAAAGACCATTTCTAGCTTTGGCGACTCGCCCGTCGGCTTTTGCTAGCCGTTTGAAACTTCCACCACCATATCCCTGTCCTTCATGCTTATCCATCCCATTTAATGCCATAGAAACTACCGCCCATGGCTCGCACCCCTTCATAGGTCCCCTTCCTTCACTAACATTTGTTAGGTTAGAAACATAGGTTAGGATTTAAGATGATACTTAGTCTAACCTCCTTAGCGCTAGGTTACTAACTTTAGGAACTTTTAGCTTAAAGCTTAGGGCTAGGTTAGATTAACACTAATCCCATCACTTAGGTTATTAACCTTAATAAGTCCATTTTAGGTCTAACATTTAGAAATGCTCAGAATAAGAACCTATATATTTACATTCACAAAAAGGATTCACTCCAGCATGGCCAATAATCTAGTTGAATAAATGTATCTGAATTTATTACCTGGCCCACGATCAAGACCTTCCTGATATTACGATATCGGGAACCAATTCATTTAACACGATCAGCCTGAGTTAGACTCCGGAATAGTTTACTCAACGCATTCAGACCTTGCAACCTGCGTAAGGTCTATAATTTTGTTCATCCCGAATAAACTTAAAGCATCTCTTGGATCAATGCCACTGATCCAAGGCTGGGTCTTATAGATGGATAAATCCACAATTCATTCCGAGATCGATTAAACTCAAGTGCAAAAATGAAAGAAATAAAGAGTCAATCATATTCGACTCAAAGATCTTAAATTGCAAAGATCAAGCATGACTTCACAATGAAAACTGTGAAAGGCTCTACAATGTGTAAATGGTTCTGGATCACCTTGAATGGTGATTATCTATCCTTTGTGACACATTTTGATACATTGATGGAAAGTTGAAGGAATGGCCCACATTCCATGGATCCATGGGCATCCTAAGAGCATGTTGTATGGTAGATCCAGTCAAGGACATGGAATGGTGTATCATGAAAATTCTTCCCTACTTCCATTGGAATCAAAATAGTGCCTACTGACTCTCACTCCTAATTATCATAGGATGTGATCGTAATAGTTTTAGCACCTAGATCCATTTTTGAGTGGCCTATATACTTAACCATCTTAAAGTAAAAATGTTTAGACTAGATCCACCATCTACAAGTACTCTCTTAATTTTGCAATGGTAATAACCACTTATAGGTATAAGGGTAAGTTATGCTCTAGGTTGTTACACGTGATTGCAACACGATAAAAATTTATATGATCATAAATGTCAAGGTGCATAATCATGGCTTGGAGGTGTTGGGATCTACATCGGTTGAGAATTCCAAACTCGCAGCATTTTATACAATATGTTCTTATGTGAAATAGAGATTTTGAGGAGATCTAAAATGGACATCCTAGTAGGTGTTTTCTTCAACTAGTCTATCAAATTATACTGACCTTCTAGAGGGATAGGTAAGGGATATGGTATGATTAAACAAGCACATATCTTCCCTCTTTGTGAAAATATTTTCTAAAATCTAGATAGTATTGACCTATTCATTAGATGAATGAATACATCCTATGAGAGAATTGAAGGGACTATCATTAGTGGGATAAATATAAGTGGTAGTCCTATAGTCATTGGAGGTTTGTTCGTGATCTGGATTCCTTTTATTTTTATCTACATGGTTAGGAAAGGGCTCTTTAAAGATACCCATTTTCTCATTTGGACCTTGTCCTAAGTTGGGGGATAATCTATAGCAATCTTTCCCTCTTCAATGAGGTCTTGTATGTAATGACGTAATATTAAACACCTATCTATCTTGTGCCCTTTAATGCAGTGGAAGTCACAGTACTCATGTTCCTTGAACCAAATAGGTTTTGGAGCATTTTCTAGGTATGGTACCATCGTGGTTGGGTACTCCACCATGTTTACATTATCTAACTATTTCATTATGGCAAATAGGGACTTTGTTAATTGTGTGAACTCATGTTTGGTAGGTGTCTTGGGATGAGTTACTTGTGATATATTTAAAAGTGGACCTGTATGCATGGCTTGGAATATTTTGGAGTGTGTAATGCCATCTACAGTGACATGTTTATTTTTATTTAAAAAATTCATTTTTTCCAAGGATTTTTCTTCATGTGTGTCTTTGAAAACCAGTTTAAGTGTTCCCTTCATGACGAGGGCCTTTTGGATTTGACTTCCATTCTCTATAACTTCTTCTAAGTTAGAGCCACGGTGCATTTGTAAATGGGAATCTATCTACGTGTTCAAGTTAGGCACAAATATGCTTACCAATTTTTTTTTCTGGAAAGGCACAAGGGAAATGACTTGCCAACCCTCACCATCATTGTAGAAAGATCGCAAATGTCTTGTTGGGATTTTTCTTTGTATTGTAGAGATCATTCATTGTGATATCATTTTCCATGTTATAGTAGTAATGTTGTACAATTTTTTTTTATAACACGAGACACATTGTAATGGAGCCCTTGGGTATTCTATAGAACCATTCTAATACTACTGCTCCTAGGTGTGAGGGAAGATTCATATTAATAAGTTATCAATGTATATGACCTCTTGGCAAGCCATATAAAAGTCTTTTATGTGATCATGAGGATCACTCTTGTACTTGTACTTATCGAATTTAGGAACAATAGAATGTTTTGGGAAGGTTTTCTTTAACATGTCCTTATCAAAGGGGTAAGGTAAGGGCATATATATTCATACAAATATTTCTTATTATGTCCTACATTTCCATCCTATAGCATTGTAACAATATCTTTTATCGATTGTAATTCTCATTCAATGATTTATTCTTTAGTGGGTGACATTGGTCAAACTTCCTTAGAAACTTTAAAGGCTGCATCAATGTATGGATCAAAGTGGAATTCAATAGATTTCATCTTGATTTTGTCTTTGTATACATTCCTACTTGAAGAGCCTAAGTTTGCTAATTTTTGTCTCAGTTTCAAGATCTATTTTTGAAGAATCTCTTCTTCAATTAAAGGATCCCCTTCCTCATCAAACTTGGGAGGTAGTGAGGACTTTCCCTCAATATTCACTTTACGTGAAGTTTTGTAATAAGTTCATCATGGATCAACAAGTGACTTGGATGGGTCTCCTTCAGTGGTGTTATGATGTTGACCAGAAGTAAAAGTGTACCCCATGTCAAAAGGGTTATCTATTTCTAAGAGGGACCTTCGTTCTTCTATTTTATGATTAATGAATTTGGTTTCGCTTCGCATTCTTGCATAAGCTTAGCCTCTAGTTTTAAGACACTTGCAAGTACTTGATCCCTATTCTAAAAAGGAGTTCACAAAGTGTCTTAAGTCTAATTAGTGTTGTTCTTTAGAAGATTTAGATTCCTCTCCATTATGATCAATCAATGGCTCTGTGTATTTGAATTGTGAAAATAGAGGCATTAAGTTTTTGCCACTAAATGGGAATGATTCAAAAGTATTTTCTCCTAAGTCACTATCGGTTTATTTGGATGCCATCTTTGTGATTCTAGGAATCACTAGCCAAGAGTTATATGAGGTTCCATCTAAATTTCTTTGAAGTTTACACGAAACCTAGGCATATGTTTGTGCAAGTTGCTCAATGTGATGTTGAAATAACCTAGTGTGTTCTAGAAGTAATGTTATGTAGTTGTTTTTATGATTCAAAGAACACTCATATGAACACTCAAATGCAATGATCACTCAAATTGTCATTTTTCCAAGTCTATACCCTAACTATGATTCCAAGTGAAGGGTCCAAAGCGGATAGTGCCAATATCGTATCAATATGTAGGTCAAGTTATAATTCTAACAAGGCCTAAATATTAAAGTGGTACTGATGCAATCTCTCAACGAGGTATACTAAAACTAGTTCGAATGCCGATGAAAGCTAAGTTTTCTGAAAATGGAAGTTATGAGTATGTATAGTGTAATAACACTATCCTGACATATTAGCTGAGTAAGCAAGGTGTTAGTATCAAGATGACATTATTTTGGTATATATAAGACAATATCAACACCCTAAAAAGGAATTAGATGACGCGTCGAATTGAAACGAGTATCAAGTATAACAAGAAATTAGTTTCAAGAAGTGTATCCGAACAACAAAGGGACTTATATCAATTTTTCAAGAAACTGAAAACCAAATGTAAGTACCAAAATTATGTGACTAGAATGCGAGAAAAAACTATCAACCTAAGGAGAGATAAAAATATGAACCGAAATCATAGTAGTGAAGATGATCTTGAAATCAAGATCAAAGACTTTACCAAAGATATGAAAATGTACCTACGCACTTTAGACATTTAACAACCCAACCATAAACATGGATGGGCATAAACAGACAAAAAAATGGTGAGTACTATCTTTGATAAAACACATGAGGTATGCTTCCTTCTCACCCCGAAAAATGGGTAGCGAGAATGCAAGGGTATAGATCAAAAGGATGAAAATAAACTAAGTGCCACTTGGGCAAAGTTTCACCTTGTCCAAAGATGAGAATGAAACCAAGCTAAGTGGGATGTCATTTAGTTCCATGATGAATGAAACTTAGTTCTAACTTATGTGGGTTCTTTTCCTTGTTTGAGAAACAAGGTTTAGACTCCAAGTGATTCATCACTTTGTGATGGCTTGATGTGACAATGGACTAGTAAAGTGGGCTCCAAGACAGTAATGGCCTCCTTAATAGGTTCTCTCAACTAGGTGTCACAAGATTGTCTAATGTGAGTGTGATTTGCCTAAAGAGTCATAATGACTGATTTGGGAGTATCTCGATTTACTTTACCCCCTTCTGATATAATGAGAAACTAGTGTGTTTAGTTGTACCATCACTAGGGTTGCGATACGGAAAATATTTGACTCTAACTCACAATGCAAACTAGTCAAGTGGGTAAGTGGAGTGCTTCCTATTTCATCCACGAGGTTACTCAGTGGGGATTACTTTAGGGTTCCTGGAACCACCCCCATTGTTATAGCTTAAGGTGTTATGTGAAAGAGGTTATGTTCCAATTGAGCGGATAGGGACATACCCTTTTCCAAAACCCGTAATACATTATGAAGTGAAATGGTGTGTTTTTATCTTTTTAACTTAATGTGGTTTTAGTTAGCACACCATTTGGAAACTTGTATGAAAACATGTGTATTAGAAGGTTTTGTGTTTTTTTGCCATCTTTATTTCTTTGATAAACATTAGGACCTATACAAAAAGAGTTAGTATTTTTCCATCAAATAAGAAAGTGATTTTTCACGTTGTTTTTTATTCCTAAGATCGCTAAAAAAAGGTGCAAAGGAAGAGCATACACAACATAGAAAACTCTACTAAAATAAGCCTTTGTGAAAAAATACTTCAAAAGATAGAGTTAGTTTTATCCAAATTTGAAATATTAATCCAATTATTTGAATTAAAGTAAGTGTTTTAAAGTGACAAGGTGTTTTTAGAAGTGTTTTTAACACCTAGAAGGTGCAAGGGAAGAGCATACACACTTAGAAAATCCCCTTTTAACTAAGAAAAATGAAACAATTGCTACTTTAGTCAAATAAAAAAACATTCAATTACTTGTTAGAACCTGTAAACAAGTTAGAAAACCAAGAAAAATTAGGAAATTCCATAAATCGATTTTTAGTAAATTTTTAATTGTTTTTAGTATTTTGCATTTTTGGAGGTCTCCGGGGAAATTTGGGAGCTTGATGATAGAAGTAATGATACCATAATTATATTACTTTTAGAACTTCTTTCACAAAGTTCACTTCACTATCTTTCTGATGCTTATTCAAACTCCAAAAACGGGTCAATGGGTCAAAAGATATGACCAAAACTAGGAGCACCAAAAATCATATCAACAAATTCGGATCAATTAGAGATGTGTGCGCCCCTTAAAGGTGTATGCATGTTGTTTTAGGTATGTGTGCTTTGGTTAGGGTATCTGCGCACCTCTATGTAAACGTAGCGGATCTGCAGGGTGCCTACACTACCCGAGAGATGAATGCGCTAGGGTAAGTTTGCATGCGCTAGGGAATAAAAAAATGGTAAAAACTATAACAGGTGCATGACCGCAAAGAGGTACTGCGCCATAAAAAGGGCATATGCGCCATGGTTTGGGCATGTGTGCTTAGTTTTAAAAAACATTGAGAGAGGGCCGAGAGTACATAGTACATTTGCACGTGGGTTTGGGCACCGTGAACCTAGTAAAAATGATAATTGATAGAGCGTGTGCATTGAAGAAGGGCGTGTGTGCCTAGTTTATGGTACCTATGCATGGTTTGGGGTGCCTTCACACCTCTGCTAAAAATGACACTTTGAAGGTGCCTACTTTGACAAAAAGGTGTGTGCACCCCTACCTAAAAAACCACCAAAAACATGGAAAATGAAATTTTAAAAGTGTCAATAGGTTAGAAATTAGCCATTAAATGTAGTTTCTAGCATAAACTTAACAAAGAAGCATGGAAATGAAGGTTAATTACTTAAAACCTGGCCAAAAATCCCAAGGCAAAATATTTAACACTACAAAAACATGTAAAAAGTTAGAAACTGAAATAAAAGCTTTAAAAATACCCCATTAATGGAGGATCGACTTCATGTCCCACTGGGCATGCCAAATGTGTTTAATGAAAGGTTGCAAAATCTATGGAATGGGGTAAGAACACTCAATAAACCCCAAATCTTTGTGTAAAACTGATCAATGGACCATCAGATAAGAAGTAAGCAAGGATTCCTACTTTGCATTAATTAACCTTGAAGCAAACAAGTAAACTTAACAAATGTAATTACCCTCTATTCTTGAAAGCTTAAATAAGTGATCCTAATAAGGATCTAAGTAATTAGTTTGTGCTTAAGAGAATGGGATCTCACCATTAATGGCTTCAAGGCCAATGGTTCTTCCCATTTACTCTATGGTGTGTGATGTGTTGCAAAAGATAAAGCAAATAGCTCAATAAGATGAAATAAAAATCCTAATCCTAGCAAAAATACTATAGTTTATGTCAGAGGGAAGAAGTGTTCTTAGAAATGGTCTAAGGGTAGTGGGCTATTTATAGTTTTCCATTTGGGAAATTGGGAGAACTTTGGTGCATGTAGGACTAAAGGATAAGCCAAAACGTTAATTAGGGATTCAAAGTGAGTTTTGAATAGGTTTAGAATAGGTTAATCATGGTTAGGACTAGTTAAACTAGGTTTGACTAGTTAATCATGTTTAGAGAGGAATTAGGGTTTTGAGAGATCTTTGAGAGGTCTAATCAATCCAATTAAATGGATTGATAGTCTAGGAAGCTAGTAGTAGACTAGAAGAGGATAAGAATAGGATTTAGCCAAGAAGAGGCTTATATTAGCCTATTTAATTGACTTATAAGAGGAATAAGACCGAAAGCGTGTCATAAGAGGGGAGTTAGATAGGTCTATTTGACGATATGTCATCAATTTGCAAGAAAGAGAATAATTAGTGTAGTATTTAGGAATAATAGTGCTCGATCAAACTATAGGTGTCTACAGGAATCCTCGAAGCCCCGTGGGGCTTACACGTGGAGTCAACTATAGATGACTTGTCCAAAGTAAAAGTATTCATAGTGATATACATCGGCTCATTACTTACCCAAAGGAAAGTGGCCCAATTGCAAATAATTCCTTGTGTAAGCCCAACACACTCCAAAAATCTATAATGGAAGTAGAGACCCTAGAGAAGCATTTGAACTCCTCATGGATTTCATAATAAATTGGCTCCGAGTCAAGGAATATTGCTAAGAGATTGATGATAAGCCAAAATCCACGTAGGGAAATTATGGTGCCTATCTAAAAATTTTAAATGTTTAGATCTTTTGAAAAGATCAAAGGCAAGGGGTCATTCGGATGGTCTTTTAGGGATGAAGTTAATGCATAGTTCCATGCGAAGAGTGTGAACCTAGGAATACTTAATTTGTTCACTGCATTCAAAATGTCATTCTCATAAAATAACATGGATAGGTGTCACTTGAATCATAAGCTCATGACCCAATGCATAAGCAATTAAAGATCCAAATATGTAATAATGATTTGGAAGAATAAGTCCGCTCCAAGGGATTTGGTTGCAAAATAGTTAAGAGATGCATTAAATAGGCATGGCTCTCACTCTTTAAAGAACAAATAATGGGAAAGTGTGACAAAGATCTCAAAAATCTATTTTTGTCACTTTACACCATTTATCATAATTAAAAGAGTTCGAGAAGGGTCTCTCACATCCTTCTCCTCCTATATATTGAAACCGAAGGCTTCAAAATAGGGAGACACTTTTGGAGTTAGTTAGTTTCTTCTTTGTCTCAGTTCTTCTTCTGTAAAAGGTAGGAGGTTGGAGATTTAGCCTTCTTTCTGAGCTTTGTAATGGAATTTTTCCTCTTATCTATTATAATACTGTGCACATTGTTTAGAGTAATATAATATTCCCTGTGATGCAATTCATCCATCCTTTGCGTAATCTATATTATCTCTGATAGCCTTTATTTTTGAAGAAGATAACTGTGAACGTTATGGTGTTATTGTTATCTTCAAAAGCTATGTTTGGATAGTTTGGAGTAGTGTTCTATGTGGATCATCTCTGGTCTATGGTGCATCTTGTCCACCCTTTTCATTTCCCACCTTTTCTCTATTCCATCTAGTTGCGTTATGAGTTAACTCTTTCACTTTTCGGTGCATCACCCTTGTTAAGTTTAAAGTTTAGTTCATTTTCTCTGACCCTCAGCTCATACCAAAGAGAAGATCTAGCTTCTTTAAAATATAGAGGTCACCTTAGGGCACACATCCCACTAACCTAAGGTTTCCTACAACTCGGTTGTTCTGCTCACTAAGGATTTTTGTCAATAGTTTTCTCTGCACGCACTGGTGGGACGACACGAGCAAAGTATTTTATCATTGCATCAACTCGGTCTATTCTGGTAAAGTTCAAAATTTAATGGAGATAGTTGTAGAGAACATCCAATGACTCCACATGGTTTAAAAAATCATTACAAAAGCTCACAGACCTCCCTCTCATCCATTTCCACTCATCTTTCTTTCCACGTCTTCCATTTCTCTTCATCCTATGGAGTTGTGTAATCATGACTTCATTACCACTATGGGATCCACATTTCCAACGGTATCCTCTAGTATCGAATGAGTGGCATGTCTTCCCCAAACCGTAACATAACCAGTTTCAAAGTCACCATGGCGACCCAGATGAGCAAAGTCAAAACCAGTTTGACTATGAAACCAATCAAGAAACGGCGCACATTTGATGGCTACGAACAATTGGAAGAGGCTATTCTTCTTGAGAAGATAACACAAATAGAAGTAGGCATGGTTTAATCTTGGGCTATGGAAAAAATGGAGGCATTCAAAATAGGATGTCAAGCTCCTTGTCCATGGGTTGGCCTATTCTTAGACATTATAGCTCGTAGGAGAAGCTTAGTGTTTTAGAAGAAACACTGCCTCCACTTCTGCAAAGTGGATCAAGGGTATTGAAATATATGGGTAAAGCACGAGACAAACTTATCGATGGGAGAGTCAATCACCGACTCTTTATTCATCTCCCATCCCACCTTAGGCTTCACCATACCATACCACTCCAAATGCCAAGTCCCCTTCTCCATCTCCAATCCATCCATTCCACCCTTCCCCTTTCTTTGAGTAGCTATACCCCTCACACAACAAGTAATGGCTCCAAATCCAAAAGAAGAGGAGCATATGGTGAGAAGTGATACGAACTCAGGAGGTTTGTATCATAAGCTAAGTGTTCAAGAAGTTACATACATTGCCTTTGTTTTCCTCCCCACAAAGCAGAGCCCCTAGAAGAGTTTGGGCCAATGGGCTTCATATTGCAAGATGAAGCCACACATGATGGAAAATTTACAGACTCAAAAGCCATCATACAAAAGTGGGAGACTTTGACATAGGAGGAAGAAGATAAGCTTGATTTCTTATCAGATTTGGGGGATGCCTCGATGAAGAAGAGCCTATGGAAATTACAACCTTTTCTTGCTTCATCAACCCCCAACAAAATCATCCTTCTACTCATAATCAGTTCCCTGGAACTAGTCCAAGGGATATAAAAAAGTATCATTGAAATATTTTTTCTTTCAATCGAAGAGCCTAGATTTTCCAATGAAGATACTAAAAACAAGGAGGGAGGAGATAAGGATGACACCTCTTAGGGAATCCTACAAAAATCCCCGTTCCAAAAGATGCAATCCAGAACAACGGGTAGGAACAGAAGGTCAGACCAACCCTTACTAGAGGACGGTCCTCATCAAGACCAAGGAAAACGTCAATACCAGTCATGCTCACTTCAAGGCATGAGGATAATTTTCAAGGCCCCAAGGGTCAACTACAACACCCAAAAAAATATGAACATCTTGAGGAGGTATTCATTCTATTTGTTGATACCACAGGTGGGGGAAGAGTGAAAGGTAATTTTTCACTCTTATTACAGGCCATGCCTATAGCTAAATTAATTGTATGGCCACACTTTATAAGGAAGGGAAGTTATTTCTCCCTGCCAGTTTCAGGTTTTGTTTAGCTTTTTCAAAAACCAGTTAGCTTAGGAGTAGGAGTAGATTGCTTTCTGCAAAATAAGTGTGTATGCACACTCTACATGACTCATTTGAGTCATGTATGTTTTGTCTCTTTGTATAGGCCCACATTTGTATTACTCCATTAAGAGGCACCATATTCCCCAAGGAGACCTTAGCTCGCAAGAGAATTCATAGTTATCTGTAGCGGTTGTAGTCTTCACTCCAAGAAAATGCAGAGCAACTAAAATCAGTCAACGAAGTGACATTGTGGATTCTTCAACTTTCTACTCTAAAAACAAAAATGACAGAGTTTTCCTTATGAGAGTAGGAAAGCACAAGGATCGACTAATGGATACAGAGGCTCGACAACCCTTAAGATACCATGGACCAAGTTTAGATTAGCTCATAACATGGCCCAGACCCAATGGATAGTGGGAGATTGTGGGTTCTTTCCATTTAGCAGGCTAATGGTCCTTGTGAGTTCCAAACTATTATCTAATTTCCATTACCCACTAAGATTAGATAACAAGTAGATTCCTGATCAATCGAGGTTCCCAAAATTTTGAATCCCATCAAAAGTCAATCCTTTGGAAAATAAATCTGAATCCATGATTAAATCCAAGTTGGGAGAAGACAAAATCAAAAGGAAATAACAATCTAAGAGACAAAGTGCCAAATGTCAACTTGGCACGAGTTCCAGAAAGCAAAGGAAGCGGAAGCCTCGAAGCCCCATGGGGATTACATGTGGAGTCAATTGTAGATGACCTATCCAAAGTAAAAGTATTCATAGTGATATGCGGTTGGCTCATTATTTACCCAAAGGAAAGTGGCCCGATTGCAAATAATGCCAGGTGTCAGCCCAGTGGCACTCCCAGAAGCTACAATGGAAGCAGAGACCCTAGAGAAGTGCTTGACCTCCACATGGATTTCATAATAAATTGGCTTTGAGTTCGAGGAAGATTGCTAAAGATTGGCAATAAGCCAAAATCCACGTAGGGGAATTATGATGCCTATCTAAAAAGGTTTAATGTTAATATCTTTTGAAAAGATCAAAGGCAAAGGGTCATTCGGCTGGTCTTTTCAGGGATGAAGTTAATGCATAGTTCCATGCGAAGAGTGTGAACCTGGGAATACTTAATTTGTTCACCTGCATTCAAAAGGTCATTCTCATAAAATAACATGGATAGGCACCACTTGAATCATGAGCTCAAGACCCAATGCATAAGAAATTAAAGATCCAAATATGTAATAATGATTTGGAAGAATAAGTCTGCTCTAAGGGATTTGGTTGCAAAATAGTTAAGAGATGCATTAAATAGGCATGGATCTCACTCTTTAAAGAAAAATAATGGGAAAGTGTGACAAAGATCTCAAAAAAATCTATTTCTATCACTTTGCACCATTTATCATAATTAAAAGAGTTTGAGAAGGGTCTCTCACACCCTTCTCCTCCTATATATTGAAACCAAAGGCTTCAAAATAGGAGACACTTTTGGAGTTAGTTATTTTCTTCTGTCTCAGTTCTTCTTCTGTAAAAGGTAGGAGGCTGGAGCTTTAGCCTTCTTTATGAGATTTGTAATGGAATTTTTCCTCTTATCTATTGTAATATTGTGCATGTTGTTTGGAGTAATATAATATGCCATGTGATGCAATTCATCCATCCTTTGTGTAATTTGTATTATCTCTGATAGCCTTTATTTTGATGTAGATAACTGTGCACGTTTTGGTGTTATTGTTATCTTCAGAAGCTATGCTTGGATAGTTTGGAGTAGTGTTCTGTGTGGATCATCTCTGGTCTGTGGTGCATCTTGTCCACCCTTTTCATTGCCCACCTTTTCTCTATTTCATCCAATTGCGTACAAGTTAACTCTTTCATTTTTCAGCACAGCGCCCCTGTTAAGTTTAAAGTTCAGTTTGTTTTCTCTTCCCTCAACTTATATCAAAGAGAAAATCCAGTTTCTTTAAAATTTGGAGGTCACCTTAATGTGCACGTCCCACTAACCTAAGGTTTCCTATGAATTTGATGGTTTTTCCACTAAGGATTTTCATCAACATCTTCCACATCTTTTCTTAGTGTACTCGATAGGTTCACAAAGTCTTATCATTTAGAAGGGTCTTCTAAAAGGAAGTTTTGGAGACAGGGGTAACTGAAGTTACTCCCCTCAAAAGGATTCATAAGAAGAGAAAATTCAAAAGGAATCATATTGAGATACTCGAGCTTGGAGAAATTGACCCATCTAAATCTCTTAATCATCCTCAACATATAGGTGTTTCCTCAGAGGCATATAATTCATGTCATCTCAAAAATATTTAGTTTCATAGTAGGAACCCAAGAGTTCCTCCTTGCATGATATTATGTCCGAGCTAGCTAAGACTTTCCCATGTGTACAAGAGCTACTTGGGGAGAACCAAGAATGGTCTAAAAGGTAATGACACCTAACTTTAAGGCCATTTCAAAGTATATAAAAACCAAGTGCACCTAAAAATATCAAACAACTTCTCGATTCTTCATAGAGGTTTCGGATCTCATTATGTAGAAGTTACACATCCTAAAGTGATTAAACCTAGGGAAGAGATGAAACTAACTGATTATGAGATGACTATGATTCCTTTGGTAAGTCCATACACAAAGGATGTGTGCAGCTTCTCAAAGATTCTACAACTCAATTTATCATGAGAAATGAAGAGAATAAGTAGACCATGGAACAACTTGAGGAGCATGTGAGAACCCTGAATTCTTATGTGTATTCATTCCAAGAGCCCAATGCAACATAAATTTCTCTTATAGAATCTATATCTCATATCATTATATTTTATCCCCAAGTGATCAAGAGAGCCCAAGGGTACACTATATAGGGGAGAGCCAATGATAGATGGGTAGAGAAGATCATCAAGAAAGGGAAGGAACTATTACATGAGATTCTCTCTCTATACATGTTTTCCCTCCCCATAATTTCCTAGGTGAATATGACAAAGGTTGAGATCAAGAAATAAATATCCCATTAGGATAGTGTTTTCCATTGATATCTGAGATGATTTGTCTTAATTCTCACTCCTTGGTGAGAAATAATCTGTTCACATATTCCGCTAATAATTTGTCACCTTTTTGGTTACACACAATTAATGCCAAGTGTGAAATGATAATTCATGAAGTTTGAATCTTATGTCTTGTGAGGAGCACACATCTGACATCTTGGAAGAAATTAATAAAATTGTGTAGAACCTTGGATCCCCTTCACTCAGTAAACATTCATCCTTGGATGGACTCCTAAGTTCCTTCTAAGAATTGGTCTAGAAAGAGATAGGAGATCTCTCTCCTTCAATAAGAATACATTGGAATCCCTAATAGATATTAGAGGATCCATTTATAATACCTTAAGAGATCATAAAGTATAGTTCACGAGTGTACAAATCCCTTGGTTATATTCTTGATACTTGGATAAGTGCTTTGGATTATGTTTGACTCGACAAGAAAAGAAAATTACACTTTGCAATGAATTGATTTATAAAATAGGTCAAGGGAAAGGATTTCATTCCTAAAACATTTCTCTAGAGTCCATTTAGAGTAATATCTTCATCATCAAAATATTATTCATCTTCAGATGATAACTTCTCTCTTCTTCTCTCTCTTCTTCCTTCTCTCTCTACATTTTAATTCTTCATTGGGAATGTACTTTTGGCTATTTCATCTTATTCTCTTAAGTGACCTTTTAATTTTGAATTGTAGAATTTATTTTTCATAAATAATAAAAGAGATAATTTTTATTCCTACGAGAATATTAAAGATTAGAAGTTGTAGGAATATGAAAAGTTACTATGGGGAGATGAAGAGACACTTTGTAAGGCTATATATTAGGGTTGTTTCTCCATTCCAAAGGGGTTATATTTTTTCTCCTAATACTACAAGCAACATGATATTTTCTTATATCTCCTTTTATGTGTTCTTCTACTTCTTAATTTCCAACTATCCTAGCTTTGCAATCTTGGAAAACCAAGAAAGAACTCTATGTCTTTGAGGAATAAATCAATAGAAATTTGTGTCTTTGATTTGTTAATATTATTGTTTCTTACAGTTGTTTCTCTTCTTATTGAATGTGGACATACTCTAGTTAATTTTTATTAAATTTGAAAGTGCCTACTAACAAACTTAACCATCTCACTATTTTCCTATCTCCCATTTACCTCTTTTCAAGAAAATTTCCTCTTGAATTCTATCTACAAGTAATTTTTCACGGGTTTAGTGGAGTACTCTTGTGTGATCCTAAGGCTAACAAATACCCACATATTTTTTATTTCCTACATTCAATAAATTATAGCCTCCCAATCCCAAGAAGAGGGACCTAGTAACAAAGCATTGATGAAAAATATGAATTTTTCCTACGATAAATTATTTCACCAACACGTGGCATAGATGTTAAACCTACTATTATTAAGGCCATTCTCGGAAAACCCCTCCCTACATATATACTTGACATCCACACCTTCCTAGGAAATCTTGGAGAAATATGATGGTTTTTTCTCAAGTTTATATATCACACTCATATTATCAACAACCTCCTAAAAAATGATATCACACTTGAATTGAAAAAATACTAGAAAAAATCCTATGAAAATATCAAGACATCTCTTCTCACCACACCTATATTATAATCCCCATCCTTCAATCGACCGTTCATTCTATACACCTCTTCTAACCTCATCTTTTTGGGGTCATGTTGGATCAAAAAGATGATAATGGAAAGGAGTGTTCCATCCACTACATTAGTCATTCCCTTCTTGACTATGAGACTCACTATACCTGTATTGAAAAATATTATTTTTCCATCAAATTCATTTCCACAAAGCTTTGCCACTACATAATATACCAAACCACTTATGTCATTTTCCATACTGACCCTCTACATCACTTCTTCTACCATGTTTTTATACTAATAGATCACGTCATAAATGGATGGACCTCCTTATGGAGGTTGAACTATGCATAACAAAAGGTCAAGTTATAATTCACCATCATGTGGATGTTATAATTCCACAAACACAACCCATTTATGATGCCCTTCTTAATGAATATTGTGAGGTCTGAGAATTTAATTATTTATTAAATATTTCATATTTCACATCAAACTATAATAAAATACATAAGAATAAAATAGTACACAACACATGGATTTAACGTGGAAAAACCACCGAGGGATTAAAAACACATACAAAGGTAATATTCCATTAATTAAGAAACAAAAATTATAGTCCAGTAAGAACCTCCATTATCCTCACTTCTCTCATGTAAAATTAATTCACCCACTAAATTATGAATATCATCATAATTCATTTTTTCCCATGGGTCTATTTAAATAGTTTAAATGGGTTTGGCTTCTCACGAAGCACCCCAAACAATTAATTTATTTATTTATAAAAATTAATTTAACAATAAACACATAGTTTATATTAAATAATTAAAAATATATAATATTCTAAATTATTTAATTATAAACTATAGTTTATTTATAAGAACACTTAATATTAAATTTTCTAAAACTCCCCTTAATATTAAGTGGGGACATCTTTTAAAGTTACTTGTTTAAACAAAATGATTTATAAATCCATAAACCATAGTTAAGGTTTACAATAACATATCAATTTTGAAGAATTTATACACCTTCATCATGCTAAACTTACCTTTTGGTAAAAAAATATTTGGAATCCATAAATTAGAAGTTATGATTTAGGCTAAGCATGATTTGTGAGACTACATCTCACAATTTCTCATGGAAAATATATACCAACATCTCTAGGATCATTTTATAAAGTAAGGACCTCCTTTACAACATGATGCAACATTACTAGACTACATAGTAAACTTAGAGTTATAAGTTTACTAAGATCATAAATAGAAAATTTATAATGCTTTACATCGGAGGAGAGGTATAGAGGGAAAGAGAAAACACATGACCGAACATTAGGAGGTGGTATTTCAATGAACACTCTCCCTCAATGAATCGATAAGTACAATAATTACATGAAACTTATAGAATTTTACAACACATAATGGATTTGTAAACATATCTTCAACTTGATCTTCATTCAGACAATACAAGAGATCTTTATCACCATAGAGTACCTTCTCTCACATACAATGCATATGAATATTTTTATGCTTTGTTATCTGATATTAAACTGGATTATTAGTAAGAACAATGCAATTTTTACTATCACATAGAAGGGGAGTACTTCCTTTAACTTCCATGTGGATATCTTCCAATGGTTGCTTTAGCCACAAGGCTTACTTCACTACTTCCATCACCCTTCTATATTCTTACTCAATAGAAGAGATGGATACTATTAGATTATTTTTACTACTCCAAGTAATGGAATGTACCAAACTTAAACACATATCCAGTTGTATATTTTTTATCTATCACATCATTATCATGTTTAGAATCATAATATTCATATAAACATGCATTATAATAATAAACATAATATAAATCATTATTTATTTAACTTTTAACCATCTATAAATCTTGCATTAATAGATTAAAAAAATGTATACCAAATTTAATGAAAATATGATTAAAAATAACCATGTCATATTACCAATATATTGAATTTTTGAAACAACAATTTCAACATTTCAATCTTTAAAAAAATATTAGATGCAATTAGTATTCAACGTCTCTAATATAGACATAAAGGCATCCACAAATGTCATTTGATATGCATATAATAATCCTTTTAGTAATCACATATTGATTTAGAGTTGTAGAAATATTTTATTAACATATATATCTTCATTATCTACTTTAATTCTTTTATTTTTGTGGTAAAACTGATTTTTAACACATCGATTTGTCTTTAATAAAGAATGACCAAATCATGAAAGAATAATCAATACCAAAAATGACATCATACAATGAACCATTTAAGGATGGAATTTTAAAGGTTCTCTAACATTCTTGTGGAAAAATTCCATGGATTACATGGATTTTCTTCAAGATGACTGAGGAAGGGTTTTGGTGACTGCTTACCATGTAATCACCCTTCACACATTTCATGAGAGATAGGTGACATAACATAAACTAGGTTAAGTTGAGACATGTCATACATGCTCCTAAAATTAACATGACCTAGTCTTTCATGCCACAATTGAACATCACTTCTATTTTGCATGAAAAAAAAGAAGTGGAAGAAAAACCTTTAAACACATATAATCCATTCTTTTATATGCCTTTAGAAATTAGTAATATCTAACTCATTTATCTTTTAACAAAATTACACTATAATTATTTTGAGTTAGCTATGAATAAGAAAGAAAATTCATTTTTAATTTAGGAACACATAAAACATCGTTAATAAAACCAGTTAAAATATTTTCTTTTCATTGACCCTAAATATCGAGAATGGAATGATCACTTAGATAGATCATTTGATATCAGTTAGAATATTATATTTATATAACATGTGCCTAGATGCACCATTGTCTAATATCTATTCATTTTCTTTGGTAGTGACTAATGTAGTTTACAAGGTAACTACATTAGATTTATGATTATTCTCTTCATTATTGTTTTGATTTTGATTTGGTTTATTCCCTTTTTTATTTTTAAAATTTGGTTTGTTTTTTATTTTTACTTTACAATATTCCTTCTTGTGACAAAATTTCCCACAATTGTAACATTTTCCATCAAAGCTGATTTTTAAATTCCCTTATTTATTTTCTTTGCTAGTTGGTTTAAAGTTGGATTTTGATTTTTTTTAAATATACAAGGTTTGATATTATATTTCCGTGCGAGAATTTCTTGAGTTAATTTCTCCTTTGGATCAAAATTTAACATGATCTTCTCTTCTGGATCAGAGAGCACTCGGTGTAAAACAGATCAGGATATCTTGTTTAGTTTGATATTTGGAATTTATAATTAATTTTACCACCCTCTCATGGATGTTCATTTGAATAATGAAATACATAAGTTTATCATGAATCAAGTTATTTTTACATCCATCTATTTTATATTTAATGTCTTTACTTTTGCTGTAAAATTAATTACTTTTTCATCTCCCTTCATGGGAATCGTCATTAACTCAAGAATCAATTTTATAATTTTTGATAAACGCATACCTTCATGCATTGATTCTAGTTGTGTCCAAGCTTCACTCAAAATTTCATGATTCCTAATGTGAAGTATAAATTCATCCTTTAAGCTCCACAATATGATGGACATTACCTCATGCACCTTCTGCTGATATGTGGATACATTTTCTATTATTGCATGTACATTAGTCGAGCTTTGTATGTACCATTTATGATAGTCTAGAGCTTATGTGCCATGAATTATGATTTCATTATGATCTTACAGATGTTATAATTTGATCCATTCAACATATTTGATTTGTCAAGATTAAAATTATTAGATCTCGTTTTTATGCTTTCAAATAATTCAAAAGAGGACAAAAATAAGGTTCTTGTAAATGATATTTAGAAAGTACCCTGTTGTTTTTCAAGTGAATATATAGGTCGTATTTCAATTGTTTTAACCACTTCCATGCTGAAATTGACCTTTCAAAAAATACTTGCATAGAATATATTAATTTGACTATAAAATTCACATATTCGGTTTAAATGTAAATATATATATTTTAAAATACTTGACTTATTTGTAAAAAAACAAACTTACACTTGTTCCTTATTTTTACAAGCAATAAGGAATTATTAATTATCATAAAACAATAAGTTTTACTTAATATTTAAAAATAATAATTTAAATTTTTCTAATATTAAATAAATAAATAAATCTAGAAAATAACAAGCTTTACACTATATAAAAAAGTTTGGAGACTAAGTTCCTAAATTAGGTTAGACATTATTCACATATCAACTTGGTCAAGGTCATTTCAAACAACTTGATAACTTGGTCAACCAAACTAAAACCTTACAACAAACTTATCATGCTAGTGCAGCCAAGCTACAAATCACACTAACTCATTAACTCGAATGGTGAGCTTGCACAAGGGGAAACAATTCCCAATATTGGAAAAATAAGTAATTACTTGGTTGTAGCTAAAACTTCCTTTATTATTTATATGGATTATAAATCCTAATAAATGTATCTACGTCCCTATTGTGGGACTAACCATTCAACACAAAATAAAAATTAAAAACAAAGTCAAGAAATAGAATGCTCTTATAAAAGGTTTGGGCAGAGACATGTGTTGTATTTTAAAGGGATCCACATGGAGACCTAGGAGCGAATGAAGGGGGAAAGTAATGTAAGTACACCACATTAACCACATTAAATACCATCCAAGCCACCACATTAAACTATAATACAAAAACATAAGAATAAAATAAACACAACATAGATTTGACATGGAAAACTCCCCGAGGGGTAAAAACCGTGAACAAAGGTAAGATTCCATTAATTGAGAAACAAAAATTATAGTCTAGTAAGAACTTCCGTTCTCATCACTTCTCTCCATGTAAAATTAATTCACCCACATGAATTCTAAATTTCATCATAATTCATTTGATCCCATGGGTCTATTTAAATAGTTTAAATGGGTGTGAATTCTTGTAAAACACCCTGATTTATTAATTAATTGATCTATAAAAATCAATTTAACCATAAACACGTAGTTTATATTAAATAATTTAAAATATATAATATTATAAATTATTTAATTATAAACTATATTTTATTTATAAAAACACTTAATATTAAATGTTCTAACAAATACATACTCCTCAACATGGATCAAGCTCTTACCATCAAAGACTATTACTACATCTTCATTTTTGATCTTGAGGTGTAGTCCCTCATAAAAATGATGCTAATTCTAATTCTAAACCTATTAAACCCATCACGGAAGAAGAAAAAAGTCATGATCAAACTTCATACTTGGATTCTTTAATTTGAAAAAGTAAAATGTCATCATGGAGATGGGGCAGGTTGTGTCCTTGCTAGCATATCGAGAAAGACACTTCATTTCTCTTTCGACTCGAATTTCACGTCACAAATAACATTGATGAATAAAAAGTTGTCATCCTTGGTATGCAAGCCACTCTTACCTCGACATCACATATCTCCATGCTATAGGTGACTCTTATCTTGTATGTCAACAAATAAATTATGTTTACCAATGCCGAAGTGATAACCCCAAAACATATTACGAGTGTTTCTAAGAATTAACATGCCAATTCATCCCCTTCATTATTGAATCCATTTAATGAGAGCATGATTCCTTGGCTAATTATTTGGCTACATATGCTACCCAATTTTAACCTCACCTTGATCTCTCTAAGGACCAATACTGTTTTGGATCCTTAAGAAGCCTTCCACACAAATTTCTCTTGAGTATCCACATATTTTTCACATGGATATCATTCCTTCTTCTGATAATTCATGGTATTCAAACATTATCCAATTTATCAATCATAAAAATTACCCACGAGAATCGATTCCTATAAGCACACTAAGATCTATAAGATATCCCTAAAAGACATCATCAAAAACAACATCCTCTATTGTCACAACTTTGAAGTCACTCTTCTTCGTTGTGTCATTAAATATGATTTCCATGCTCTCCTCAAATAAGCACATGGAGGTAATTATGATGGATTTTCCATAGGACAAAAATTCCTATGCATGGTTTTCTATTAGTGAACATTAGAAAGCCGACACTTGTTTAAGTGCACCAATCTAGGGAGCCAAAAAGTGGAAAAAAGCGAAAACAAGGAAAACACTTTCACATTTTTAAATAACGTGCCCACATTTTATTTTTCTTGGTTTGGTATTTCATGAACCTAAAACAAAAACTTTAGTTTGTTTGAAATGCGTACGCATTATAATGCTTACACGTTTTTCATACTATGGACTATATATGTGTTTGTGGAGGGCTTATAGTTACAAAATAAGTGTTCAAGTATATGAAATAATAAAAGTATAAAGAAATATATAATTTATTATAATTTAAACTTATTTTAGTAAATATAATAAGTTAGGGTCACTCGCATCGATGGAAGTGGTCTAGTAACTCCGATAGTTTTAATCTAGAAGATAGTTTATCAAAATCTAATATGGTCACTACTTACTCATTTTTAGGTTTTCAACAAAGGATCTAAAGCTTTTAGAGCATATATATTATAGTCAGTCTTTGTTTTGGGAAAGCATATAGTTGTTTTGTAGGTTTTTTGACCTTCTGGATTGGATTTTTTCCCTACCACTACTTGAATTGGTACCAATTTTTAAATTTGGTCCATAATTCACTTTAGTGACCATGAATAAACTTTATGATGTTTGTCTACTTCTTACTAAAATGAGATCCTCACTTTGTAGATAGAGGATTTCTCCTTGAATGGGATTCTTAACTTATGGCCAAAATGAGGTGATTGTGATGTTCCTCCTCAATAAGGTTTGATCACACTACTATATGTTGAATGAGTTTTTATGAATAGTACCAAGTGAATTGTATCAAGTGAACTTAGATGATTGTTTATTCTTAGAAACATGGTGCTTTATATAAATATCATCCCCTCACATTTCATGTCTCTAAAATAATCCTTTCATGAAATCAAATTCATGATTCTCATACATTTTTTCTCATATGTATCTCATGGAGACAAACGATGCCTTAATAATTCACACATGATGGTCCTTGATACCTCGGTGGCATGACTAGCTCATTTTAGCTTGTTCTTTGGAGAGATTTGGGTATAATGATAGAGTCAGGATATGATGATCATTAAGTAACTCCTTAAGATCCAAATTTCACCTTTGAACATGATGACTCCTTTACAATTCAATTTATTGACCAAGATGACACCTAGGTGTAAGCATGTTTATGGTACATGGACACCTTTTTCTCAAGTTTCTCCTCATGGAAATGGGTTTCCTCCTCCAAATAGGGGATGAATCCTTGAATGAAATTTGAGGATAAGTTACATGTTCTTGACCTTCATACTTCACTAAAACAATACAAATCACATTTTACATTAAATGAAACTATTATAAAAAAATAATATTGCTTGACTCAAAATTTAGGTCCTATTTCATTTTGAACTAGGATGGGAAGCTGCAGAGTTTTGCAGTACCTAAAGAAACATTTAAGCCTTGAATCAATGTTGATTATTACACCTTATAGAGTATTCTAATATCCTTATAATGCCTATTTTTTCATCCTAAATATTTCCAAAACTCATGGAATCATCCAAAGAAGTCATCTTTCATCATTTTAGCTTTCATTCCCTGCACTTGAAAACCTAGTCTTAAATAGATTGCTCTTGAATGAAATTTATTTCCTAAAATTTCATAAATTTACTTAGGAATATTCAATTCTCTCTTAAATCACCCTCAGATGCTTTATAATTTTCTCTAAAAACTTTCTAAGGGTGTTGAATTAGCTATAGAATGGCCAAAAATGTCCTTTTTAGGTTTTTCGAGGAAGTAGTCTCTCATCAAAACTAAATGAGTTGATTAATCACCTTAGACATTATTTCCTACACAGTAAAACACACTAAATGATATTATTAAGAATTTACTTTGAGATAGGGTAAATTTTGAACTTATTATAGGTTGGACAAATGATATAGAGTTGCAATCCTCTTTATATAACTTCAACTCAAAATACAACTTCCCCAATTCAACTTTCTCCTTTTCCCTTGTTTCAAGTAGGTCTAGTTAGGGTTTGAAAGAAAAATTAAGGGTTTAATGGATTACCACCTATTTCATCCTTACATCCACCTTTCAACACACCCATACACCTTACTCAAGCACACCTCAATGCTCCATTACTCATTTATCCATCATCTTGCTAGATTTTCAACTTTTGGATTTTAAGACTCCTTGTTTGCTCAAGCTCTAACAATCTTGTCAACTTTGTTTTTCACCTTCACATTGAATTTTAATCAATCTTCTTTTCACTCATCTCACTATGCTTACCCCTCTCCTAATCACTAATGAAAATCACTCAACTCTTCCTCTTTCACTTAAGGATTTTCATACAAACCCTTACTCTCTCTAGGATTCTTTATGGAACTATGCAGGACAGTTAATAGGTCTTCTTGATTAAATTTGTATAAGTATTTTCCCCTGTTCCTCAAGGATTCAAAAAATTATAACACCACTCCCTTAATGATATATACAACTTCCTTATGAGTTTATTTCCTAAGACAACTATTTCTAAAATTTGGTCTTGTGATCCAAGAAATAAGCATGATTATACATTGCTCCCTTTACTTAAGAACCACTCAATACTTTGTCCTTATGCCACAATTTTATGAGTCATTAATTCCCTTAGGATTTCCTCCAACTTGTCACAGGATCCACCAACTTTGAACAAATGGAATAAAGACTATTTTTCTAAAATTGCATCTTTTCAAGCCCTCAAAGTAGGTATTAACATTTTAGATTGTATTTTCACATTCCTTTTCTTTTATTCTTACTCCAACATGTACTAGGGATTTTAAAACTCTTGGTATTATTATTACCTTCCTCCACACTTATCAAGGACTCTACAAGGCATAATTATTAACTTTTACAAGGACTATTCTACTTTAGTCCCTTAAGATCTGGCACAAATAGTTAGGATTGTGTTCACACAAATTTAATTTAAGAAATCCTCCTTTATATGGATTATTTCCTTTTATTGGCTTTTATAACACCAAGTACTTGTGATCTATTTCCTAAAATCGACTTAAGGATTTCATCGAATCATTATGTTCATTAAACATACTACTAAACTTCTAAAACATTTATACAAGTATGTTGTGAGTATGTCTTTCTATCTATTTTCCATTCCCTAGACACTGTGAGGGTTCCATAAAGCCTTGAACACCATTATAGATAAGAAGAAAATCCAAAACAAGATATTTACACGTGAAAATTCTTTGCAAAATAGTCTCTAACCTCTAAATCTGATATCTTGGTCTGAGAGGACTGTGTCACTTAACACCTAATCCTATAACATACCTAGAGCTAGCTAAAATATTCAAATTATACATTTGGAGGGAAACTCCCTATTCTTTCATGTGGAGTCCAAATGGACCAAGTAAGAGATATGACCATCTCAAGTGGACCCAAGATACCCCTAGTCAACTAAGAAATCCAACTTTTATTATTAACAAAATGGTCCTTCATCACCAGAGGAAGGTTTCATAATGACTTAGAAGCCTTATTTTCAATTAAGGGCTTAGTTTTCATGCTTCAAATTTTTCAATTTCCATGCTAGTTATTTTGGCCATTATGGAGCTATTAAAACACCCTGTGGGAGATTTTAGGAAATATCTGAAGTATCCAGATGTGATGTCATGGAATCTTGGAATTTTTGAAGGTAATTTAGGAAGATTTAGGAAATGTTTGATCATTCAAGGACTATCTGCTCAACATCGGGTTTTCTAGGTGCAAGGAACAAACACTCTAATGGTGAAACCTAAATTCTCTAGAAGATTCCAAGATCTCTATAAGGATTTAAAAGGAAACAAAATATGCATTAGAAAGCTAAGTAAATCCTATACATGTTGTATACATCCACTTTTATCTAAGGCTTGAAGGTGTCACAAATACTTTCAAAATAGTGAAGCTGCCCATTTTTTCCAAACCAACACTTCATGAAACCAAAACAAGGCACTACTAATAAAAATTTATGCTTCTTGATGATTGACACCTTATGCGACTCTTATACCACCTATACACCCTTTTCTATCAATGCAACTTGACATCAATGACAACATTAATGACACCATGTCAAACATGTGTTTTGATTGGTTATGTATTATAAGTAATTTCATGAGTGCATATATTTGAGAAAATGTTGTTTCCTTTGATATTTTTTAGGTTTATAAAATCTATTTTTGACACATCAACACTCCTACAAATGTCGCAGTAAACAATCCAAAAGGACCCGGGAAGTTGATGGACAAATATAAAACCTAAAACATAATTATTATATGTGTTACACTCAAAATTAGACAAAATTATATTAAAATAGACATCGATTATATAATTTGGACAAGATTAACTATATTAAACTAAAATCATTAGGATGAATGACCAAAATTTATAAACCCTGAAAAATTACCTTGGGATGATTTTATTTTGTATTTTTTGAGATTTTTTTAGAAATTATAAAGAAAAACTATCTCTCATCAAAAAATATTGAAATCAAATAATTTTTTTTTGAACATGAATCATGGTTGGGATGGTATAAGTTTTATCACATTCGACAAGTGAAACTAGTTCCAGTCTTAACGTAGACATAAACATTCACGGGAAAAAGTAGACCCTAATTTATGATATTTATCCTCTTCTATTCAAAAAAATACAAAGCTAATTTAAGTATAATTTTTTCATTTATTATTATTTATATTAAATTTATGTTTTTAATGTAAAATAATTTTTCACTTAATTTATTATTATTTATAATTTAGACATCGATTATATAATAAACACTAAAATCATAGGAAATGCTAAAACCTAAAAATTACCTATGTATTGATTAGATTAGATTTAAAAAAATCTCTCACAACGTGAATATTTTGTGAGAATCCATAAGCATAGCCCTAATTTATTATATTTACAAAAAAACATATAATCATTTATTATTATTTATATTAAATATGAAGTATACTTTTTTCATTTATTATTATTTATAATTTAATATAAATAATAATAAATTAAAAATTTATACTTAAAAATTTATTTTGTAAATATAAGCATACAAAAACACATATATCACCTATATTGCATGAGAACGCGTATGCACTATAGCGCGTACGTGTTATAATACATATGTATTATAACACATACATATTTTAATGCGTATGTGTTGCATTTATTATGCCCCAAACCAAGAATTTACTGAGCTTAGTATTGCTTTGGTTTCCCAACCCATGGATTGGACCTACAACAAAACAATACCACGAGTGTTTTTGAAAAAATATGGAAAAATTCACCTTCCACCATTCCAAATCCTACAAAAACGTGTTCTATATTTCTTAAAACTATTCCTACAACGTCAAGAAAACTATCCTCTTTCTAAATATGTACTTTTTATATTTTTTTGACTATTCTAAGGTTTCCATTTATATTTATTTTAAACTATGTCTTTTATACCTCTATTTTTAGTGATTGTAAACACTTATCTTTTGTCATGTATCTTTTTTCAACTCATCAAAATTGAATAAAAAAATTTAGGCACAAACTAGGACTAATTCTATACATATTTAAAAAAACTAATTTTCGATATTTTTTGAGGTAGTTAGGAGGAGCATGAAATGAGTCTGTTATTTTTCAAAATTTTAAATTTTTTGTTCTAGATAAATCATAAAAAAATACTTGCTAAGAAAATCTAAAAAAATCTAGCTCAAACTAGATGCTCCTATCTATCTTTCTACCAAAGGGTTTTAAAAATACTAAATAATGCTAATAAAATGGTGGGGAGCACAACCGACTATCTACTATGCTTTTTAACAAAAATAGGAGCACTTGTTGGTATTTTAGTTATTTAACCCAATTAAATTAAACCATTTTCATAAACATATAGTAGCTTAGAAACTAGACTCAAAATTCTACGATTCATGTTCTTACAACATCTTCTAATTTTGAGTGTAAATCTTTCAAATAACTTGTATAAGTTGAATATTTTTGTTTTTCATAAAAAAGTGTCCACTTAAGACCCCCTTTTGGCCCCTATATTTGTGCACTTACACACTCATTCCTTTACTGAGAAATACAAGCTTTGGTAAGACCATGGTGACCTTGTCCACTCTCCATTGGTTGATCTTCAAATCCTTGAAGCTCCATGTGCCTTCAATGTGAAGATTGGATTGCATTAGCAAGGTTCCTAATTCCCAAGCCAACCATATATTCATTATCATATCTATTGAATATTTCACTAAATGGGTCAAAGTCATGCATATCAACAATATGATAGGCCTAACCACTTGAAAATTCATTATTAATAAAATCATCGCCACTTTGGAATTCTTCACACAATCATTTCTGAAATTTGTGGGAATTTCAAATACAAGTAAATGAAATAATTTTACATCAAATTCAAAATTAACCACAAATTATCAATGTTGTATCATCCTCAAGGACAAGATAAATATTCTAATAAAATCCTTAACAAAATTGTTCAAAAGACCATTCATGAATCATGCTTTGATTGGCATCTCAATCTTTATCACACACTATGGGCTTATTTTACCAAAGTGTTTGTATTCCCATTGTGGTAACCCCATTCTCTCTTGTCTATGGATATGAAGCATTCCTTACCCTTGATGTGAAAATACCTTCTCTTCATATATATATACATAGTATCATACATGATGAGGATATATGAGAATCCCTTTGTCATGCTCTCAATCTCTTTGAGGAAAAACATAACAATTTTACTCATCATAAATACAAATGTAAAGAATGTATTACTAAGAAACACAAAAATCTTGTTAAACATCATAATTTTTAAGTAGGTGACCTGGTCTTAAATTTTAATAAACTCGTGAAAAGAAGGAAAATATGCTCCAACTAGGCGGGGGAATCATCTCATCAAGGACATTCTAGGTCCTAGTACAATTGTCTATAAAAATGAGGGTCACAACTTTGAATACTTGACCAATGGTCATTTTCTCAAAAAAATTCTACGCTTGTTCCTTTCACATATCCACTTGTACATAGCCACCTTATATTCAAACATCTATAAACTCACTACTTTATCACATTTATCTCCCGCTTGGGTCTACCCTTCTCACTTGGGTTTATACATCCATAGCTTCCTACCTTGGATACTTTGGTAATTTATCCATCTCCTCAAGTCCGCTAACTTTATAGTGTCACCTCTTGGTTAGCATATTTTATCACACATCATCATCCTTATAGTATCTACCTTTTGGTTTTTTTTCTCTCCTCATTATTGTTATCCTCCTCTTAGTCATCCCTCTTGCACCCATCCTATCTCGGTGATTTATGTGTTTTTTACTAATTATCTTCTAGTGTTTCTTTTTCATTCTTACTCACTTAGGGTTCTAAAAAGCTCTTGGTTACATAGATATTTTTCTACAGGCCATCTCATGTTTCACTATTGTGACATGCAATGATCTTTAGTTATGGCATATGTATACACCATATTTTCAATGCATGTTAATCATTTATTTTGTGCAGGTGTTGTTGATGTATTATCCTCCTATGTGGGTGTCTTAAGGGGCACGTCGGGATTATGGTATGATCGGGCTTGGTCATGTGGGATAGACAAAAAAATTGAGAGATGTCACTATTATACACAATCACACCATACTTACCTAGTTTCTTCCATTTTCTCTCTCATTTCACTCATTATGTATACTTCTCCCATACTATCCACTTATTTATTTTTATGGCACTTTTTTACACATGCTTTCAGTCACTTTGGAACTTCATCATACATCCCCATTTATTTCCTATCCCCCTTCCTCATATTTTCATCCCATGACCTTAGGGTTTTCCCCTAAGATTGATGTCATCACCCATAGGAGATGTTGCCTATTTTTCCTTTTCCATAAATAACTAACTCCATTGTTTATGGGAAATGACATCATGTATTTTACACCATGATTTCTTAGTAGAAGAACCAATTTTCCAAACACTTACTTACATACAAATTACACATGATCTGAATTTTATTGTATTATTTCACACTTTTATCCGATTTTGGATTCTTTGAGCTTACCTCTTTTACATTCAGGTCACCATAATGAGTTAGAATCTGGAGATGTTCTTGTTGATATTTCCCCTTCTCCACCCATATCTATTCTTTATTGGTGTTTTTTTATGGGGAGGATTATGCATCAGTGGTAACACATATGGTGAAAGTAAGTATTTCTAACCCTGTTTAGTCTCTTGTTTTGTATGTATGTATTTGTAATTACTAGTCATTCATTGTTATAGGCTAGAGTATATGTATGTTTTTTTCAGTTTATCGCATCATCTTATTTTTATAAATCCTATTGGATTCATCCACCTCTTCATTTTTCCTTCTCTATTTTAAAATCATAGTATAATATGTCTCTTTTACTTTTTTATAGGCCTTAGAAACCTATATCTAATTATAGACACCAAATTTGGGTCACACTCACCTTGGTCCCCTTCAATCAATTAACATAATATATTTAATCAATCATGTCCCCTTCATCCTATACTAATATTCATCCTCACATTATTAATTAAGCTAATATCATCCTCACACTTCCACCTCATCATTACACCTCACCTGGACCCATTCTAGGGGTATTTAACTAATAATGACCAAGTCATCACTCTCAACACTAAGTCATCACTCCCAGTGTTGAGTCACCACTTAACTTAACTAACAAAGACTTCTTCCTAAACCTAATTGGACTTATTTTATGACCTTCCTACCTTATCTCACATGAAATCCACTTCCCTAAGTGGACTCAATCAAAATCATGCCAAAAATAGTAAAGATATACCTATTTTTTGAAAACCTAGACTTTCCCACCTTAACCGACACCGGTTATCCCTCAACCGATGCGGTCACCTAACCACCATCGGTTACCTTATATACACTTTCAAAAATCTTTACACGGGTTGGTAATTTAGTTATTGGATCCTAATTGCATTCAATTGCAAATATTTAAGCCCTCCTACATCCAAACAATGAACACACACACAACCACAATGCAAGACAAATAGCCATTTCCCCTTCCAGAGCGTTAGAATACTCATGGGAGAAAATATGTCATATTTCCGTGGCACTAGACTCAAGCACTTCTTCTCCAATCAACCATCAACCATTCTAACTCCTAAGATCTACAAGACATCAAGTAAGTATTGTGATTCTAATCATTTGGCTTATTCCTTTTATAGATCTTTTGCTCCTTTCAGTAGTTTATTTCCTTTGTTTCCGTATATCACCTTCTTCCCACCAACCCACTATTCAACCATCCCAATCCTTTTCATCATTCCAAACCTCCTCCTTAGTATCCCTGAGTCTTATCAGCCATATTACAACCCAAACCATACTACCCTCTCTCTCTGTGTAATCACAAAGAGCCTAAAAACCTTTGTTTAATAATTTACTATCAAATTTGCCCTACGATGTCAATCGCCTTAACCATCATCGGTCTCCCTCTTTCTGGCGTCGGTCACTAGACCAATATCGATCACTTGTGTTTTCTATTAAACTTCACCCAAACCTTACCAAATAGCCTTGTGATGTTACCTAACACCCTGTGACCTATATCGACTAGAAATATACCTTGTTTGATGTTATATTAGTTTAGATTTTAATACTTTTCTTAATCTAGTTTGTTGATAACGTTTTGAGATACCTAAATCAAAATGTTAGCAATAGGAACTTTATTTCTCATATTTAATTTCATTGATTTGATAAAAAATAATTGATTGACAACCAACTAGGAAGTATCACACTTCCCAGAATTAGCAATCGCTAGGCAGTCCACTGTCATTTGCTATTTAATATCATTTGGTGGTCTTGATTTGTATCTATAGGTAGTCCTTCCCAGACAAAAAGGATTTCTCTATGATCATCTTGGATAAAGTTAGTAACACGTACATTCAGCCTTCAACCTACATATCATAGGTATTCCTCCTTGACCGTTACCTTATCTGTTTTATCACACAATTATTCGGTGAAACATTTTGGCATGCCAGTGGGACCCATTTGGGTTATTTTGCATTGTTCATTCCTAGGTGAAATATTATGTGTCTATTTCCTTTTGAAAGCATTCACATTAAATTTTCTCCTTTGGAACATTCTTTCTCCTCTACTTGTCTCATTGACACTCGTATTTTGGATTAAAAAGAACCATTATTTTTATTTTTGTATTGCATTAGTGAAAGACATACTCTTTCCTATTCATCATTTCTCTCATCGAATGTCATTATGGATTTGGGTCTAAAATATTTACATATCATTTATGAGTGTTGCATCTGTAGCTCATTTAAAAATTATGGGCAACCTATATGTTGGAAGTCATGCCCAACTGATGGTTGAAAAATTGAATCATAGTACACACTTTCTTCTCTACACCAAACCACTAAAAATAAATTACTCATTTTCTTAAACAACATGTTCATGGCGAATCATAGCACCCATGAATTTCTACAACTCGATGGGTTGAGACTCTCAGTGTGATTGCATAACATGGAGCTTTTCCCAAGTGTGGGACCTTGCGAAATCAGAAAAAGCTCTCCGGATGAAGGCCGGTTCCTATTCCTCTATTCAGATGCACACGTAAAAATGCAGAGGGTTTACTCAAACCTAAACTAACTTGCCAAGGAGACAGGGTAAGAAGATGCATAAAAATAAACCTAAACTAACAGAGGTGATGCACCGAGGAATGAAGAACACATGTCTTGCCAATAAACACAAACCATCAAAATGCAATGCAAGATCATGCACAGATAACAAAAATTGTAGTGAAAGATCAAGAGGATGCAAATGAACACAGAGAGGGTTGAGAATCATCCACAAACATGCATTATTTTCTCCAAAGATTGATACAACACACTACAAAATGCCAAGAGGCAAAGTTGCATTACAGTTTTTAATGGGAGGTTTGAACTCCACAAATTCACTTGCCAAAGAGAAGAAGGGAGGGGAAAAACAAGAATGTCCAACCTTTAGAAAGAAGCCCCTCCTTAAAATTTATAGGAAGAATGAGAGAGGGAAGAGAGAGGAAATCCAAATCTACCCCAACCACCTCCAAGTTGCATTTAATTTATCTCATTATGGTGGTAGGTGAGAACTTTAGAAAACTTAAAAAGTGGTGAACTGTATTTTGCATTTTTAAGAACTTGTTCCCACACAATTAAATATATCTAGTTGTAGTTGGACAGAGGACCTCGTAAGATTTCCAAAAAGTCCAACCTTGCGTGAATCCGAGCTCCCTGTGAAAAGTTATGGCCGCCTCGACTATCTGGGTCGTGGTCCGCTTCTGTCGGTGCTCAAAATGTTACGCCTCCCGAAGGTGCTTTATATCATGCGCCCTTTACATGTCCTAAGGCATGACTTCGCCATGTCGACACTCTCCTACTGTGCCAAGGGCGCATCCATTTTCATGTCGACATACCTTGCTATGCGCCTTTTACCTGTGCCTTGGCGTGACTTTTGTCATGTCGATACCCTCTTACCTGTGCTAAGGGTGCATCCATTTTCATGTCGACATCCCTTGCTGTGCGCCTTTTACCTGTGCCTTGGCGCGACTTTTGTCATGTCGACACCCTCTTACCTGCACCAAGGGCGCATCCATTTTCATGTCGACATCCCTTGTTGTGCACCTTTTACCTGCGCCTTGGCACGAATTTTGTCATGTCAACACCCTCTTACTTGCACCAAGGGCACATCCATTTTCATGTCAACATCCCTTGCTTTGTGCCTGTGCCTTTTACTGCGCTAAGGCACAAATTTAGCCATAAATAAATGTCGCGTCTTGATTCCCTTTGATTTCCATATTCTTCTACTTGTCTATATCTACCTGGGGGAAGATATTTACAACAATTTGGAGACTCAATGGGATCACCTACCTGCTAGGTAGAAGATCAGTGGCCTTTTAGTAATCCATTGGGCATGGAGTCATAAGCAATAACCTGAAACCAACCTGATACCTGATCCTGAGCCTGATACCGCAACTCCTTCTTCGAGAGCATACTGAACTGTAGAAATTCAACCTAAGAGCAAAAAAACCTATGCCGGAGCACTTAAGGAAATTGAAACCTAACTACAACAAGAAAATGTGCATACGCACTTAGAGGAATTAAAATCTAGGCTAATATTTACAAGGGTAAAACTTTTCCTTTTAGTAGCAATGTTTAAGATAGATTCTGTTAACCGGAATTGGGAGTTCTTCTCTATCCAATGTAGACAATTGGAAGGCATTACTACTTTTACATCTCATGACCATGTAGGGGCCACTCCAAATGGCATCAAACTTGGAATTCCTTCCTGGTTTTGCCCGATCTGCATCCCATTTCAAAACTAGGTCCCCTTCCAGGAAGGTCCTTGCTCTTGTCTTCTTATCAAACCACCTTTTTACTAAGGCTTGATCCTTTTCAATCATCAGAACTGCATGTTCTCTTATTTCTTCCAATTCCATTAAATCTGCATACCTGGCCTCCATTGGTTCGAACTCAGACAACTCCAACTATTTCATGAGCTCCAATGTTGGCAATTCTAATGATATAGGCAGTACTACCTCTTTCCCATAGACCAACTTGTAGGGAGAATTACTTATAGATCTCTTTGGTGTTATCCTGTCAGCCCATAATGCTGATTTTAGCTTGGTATGCCATGTTCTTTGGTTTTCATCTAGAGTCCTTCTGATGATTTTTAGCAAATTCTTGTTCATGGACTCTGCCTGTCCATTACCCTGGGGGTAATAGTTGGAAGAGGTGCTCAAGTAGATTCCATTCTAGACAGCCCATTCTATAATCTTGGAACCTATGAATGCCAATGCATTATCTGATATGATAGTGGCCGGCACACCAAACCTGGTCACTATTCCTTCATAAAAGTCTAGTATGTTAGACTCATTTGCTTCTTTGAGCGCTACTGCTTTAGTCCACTTGGTGAAATAGTCCGTTGCCGTGAGAATCCACTTTTGGCCTTGGCTTGAGTTGGGATTTATGACCCTAATGAAGTCCAATCCCCATTGCATAAATGGTTGGCCAACCAAAATTGGGTGCAATGGAAGTGCTGCTAGTCTTTCTTTTCCTATGAAGAGTGCACATTTCTTGCACTTTCTTATCCATGTATAGCAGTCACTGAACACTGTCGGCCAATAATATCTTGCCTTCATTATCTTGAGAGCTATTACTCATGGGGCAAAATGTCCTCCAGAATCTCCATCATGAAAATCTTGTAACACCCTCTCAATTTGACCCATCCCAATGCACCTCAATAAAACTCCATTGATGTCCTTTTTAAACAAAACACCATCAACAAGCACATATTGAATGGCTTGTAATCTGAAGTATCTCCTTTTTTTGCTTAATTCTGGAGGGCATAGGCCTACCTGTAGGAATTGTATCATATTCTGAGTCCAACAAGGAGTGGGCACATCATCATTTTCTTGTTCTTGACCATCCTGCAGTACCAAGGTAGTCTCTTTTTCATCACCTGCTTCAACTTTCTGACTCAAAGCTAGTTGTTCACATAGTCCTTTTCCACGTACTAGCTTAGTGACCTTAATTTTGATGTCATATTCCATGACACGAGTGATCCATCCTACACGTTTCTCATTTAGATCCTTGTTTAGAAGGAAGTCCTTGACTCCCGCATGAGAGACCAATAATTGGATCTTATTGTTTGAGACCAGGTGCTTGAATTTCTTTAAACTCCTGATCACTGCAAGGACATGCTTTTCAATGAAAGAGTACCTAGTTTCGTATTCCTCCAAGCCTTGACTGAAGAAAGCAACTGGTTGTTCTAATCCTTCTTTGTTTTGTTGTGCGAGATTGCGAAATTGTGTCTCCACCACCAAAGGCATATAGCATGAAATCCTTGGAGAAGTCTGGATTGACGAGAGTTGGAGCTTGAGATATAGCCTCTTTTATTGCCTCAAAACTTGCCTTTCCTTCAGCTTTCCACTTAAATACCATGCTCTTTTTCAACATCAACGTTATTGGCTTTATGAGAGCTGCAAAGTTTGGAACAAACCTGTGGAAAAAATTGATCCTTCCTGTGAAGATTTGAAAAGCCTTCTTGTGACTTGGCAATGGTAACGCTCGAATTTCTTCAACTCTTTCTGGGTCAATCGTCAATCCCTCCTTTGAAACAATATGGCCTAGAAGTTTTCCCTCGTGAGCCAAGAATATGCATTTTTTGGGATTTAATGATACCCCAAATCTTCTACACCTCTGAAATACCTGCCTCAAATGAAAGAGGTGATCCACTGCATTTTTGGAGAATACAGTGATGTCATCAAGATATATCAAAACTATTTTATTGATCAACCCCTTGAATGCCATATCCATTTCCCTTTGGAAAGTGGCTCCAGCATTTGATAGCCCAAATGGCATCTTCTTGTAGGCATAGGTGCCCCATTTGGTGGTGAAAGCCATCTTGAACTGGTCATCTTCCTTCACCATTACCTAATTATACCCTGAGTAGCCATCTAAGAGAGAGAATCTCTCCGAACCGGATACCACTTGCAATATTTGTTCCATTGAAGGAAGTGGGTAATGGTCTTTAAGAGATGCCCTGTTGAGGTCTCAGAAGTCTACACATAGCCTAATTTCTCTACTCTTCTTCTTGACTAAACCAAGTTTGCAACCCAGCTTGAGTGCTTGATCGGGAATATAATGCTTGCCTCTATTAACTTGTTTAGCTCTTTCTTCATTAGAGGCTCAATGTGAGGGTTGACTGGTCTCTACTTCTGCCTGATGGGTTTAGCATCTGGATCCAATTCTATGGTATGTTGTGCCAACTTCGGATTGAAACCTCTCAAGTCTTCATAGCTCCAAGTGAAGGCATCTGGAAATTCTTGGCAAAGTTGTATGAAATCTGATTTCTCCTGCTCAGTGGCCACTTTTCCAATTTGAAGTGTTTTGCCTTCCCCAACCGGAATTGGCTCTGAATCTTCTCTCTTGACCTGTATGTTAGCCTTTTCCTTACGGAACTGGTCGTTAGGGTTGAAGATAGACTCCAATGTTACTAAACCCTTGGGAAGCTTGTTTGTCCGCAACTACACTACTTGATCCCCATACTGCTGCTCTAATCTGTCTTGATTCCTAGCTGAGAATTCAACCTCTTCTTGTAAGAAATTGACGATTTGTTGATCATTCTCAAACACCTGCTAGCTTGTGTTATTATCTGGAACTGCTGGCCTCACAATCACATGGATATGTGGCTGTGTTTTTTCCCTTTTGATGTTGTCAACCACATCAAACATTGCTCCAACACTGCAAGCCTATCCGTGGCTTCATTTTTCTTCCTAGGTATGGACATGATGTTGAAAGCTTCGAAATCCTCAACGAGGTCCCATACCCTGTTCTTGTAGTTCTTTAGCAGTTCATTCTTTGTAGCATGTTGTCCCCTAACTTGATTAACGATTAGCTCACTATCCCGAACACCTGCAAGTTCTTTATGCCCTTTTTCCTAGCCCAATGAAGTCCATGAATCAAGGCCTCATATTCAAGCTGTGTTATTTGAATAAGAAAACTGGAAATGAAAATTTGAATAATATTTGATGCCTTAAGGTGAAACAAGCATAGCTCCTCCTCCTGCACCTTGCCTACTCCTTGATCCATCGAAAAATAATTTCCATACCTCATTTTCATCCTTATGGTTTTGTTTGGTGATGCTAGGAATAGGCTAGTTTTCTTCATGTATGCAATAGACTCCTAGCTCAGATTCTTCTACTTCTTGGTAGGGATCAAAATCATGTACCTTGCTTGCCCATTCATCAAGAGTCAAATCTAGGATGCTTCCAAATTTGGTGTCAGCTTCATCTATGCTTGGATAATCTTCTTGATCAAATGTTGAACAGTTGGCATTGATTTGGCTTGGAGTATGAGGCTCAATATGAAAGTTTGCAATTGGTTCAGATCTGATTGTGACCTTAGTACCATATCTTGTTCTGAACAACATGTGTGACCAATCAGCAGATAAGTAGCCTCCAATTCTAGCTGTGAAATCCCTTGATAAGCATAGGGAAAATAGTGGTGGCAAATCTATCACTGACACATCTTGCAAAACGGTAATGTTGGGGCATGCATGCAACATAAGATTCAAACCTTTAATCACTCCCACCGTTGCCACTGCTGTCCCATCCAACTGCACTACCCCCTTTGATATGACTTCATATTGGAGACCCAGCTGATCAGCTATTTGCTTGGGCATGACAAAACTACTTGCCCCAGAATCAATCATGCAATTGTGTACTAATTTATCCCCAATGATTAATGAAACATAGAATGGAGGGGGTTTCAAAACTTTACCTTGTTGTCCTCCATGATTCCCTTCAGGATGAGCAGCATTTGTGAGGACCTTCTCTTGCATATGGGCCTGCTGGTTCGAAGTTGACCAATTCTTCATGGCAGCTTGTAGAAGATCTCTTTGGCCTAGGATGGATAAAGATTCCCACATTGATATATTCACATTTGTCTTCTTCATTTGATCAATGATGCTAAATGGGGATGAAAGATCTCTTTGTTGTCCTTTAGTCTGTGCATTCCTTTCTTGTGCATGGGCAAAGTAATAACCGGCATTTGAGCTGGCTTAGAAGGTGGTTTGGGCTGTCCTTGCATGTTTGGAGATGTATTTTGCTTACCAACACCTTGTGGAGTGATGGAAGGTTGTAGATCACTTGGAGCCAATGACTTCCCTTCACCGATATTCCTCTTCTTTGATCTTGTGTTAGCTCTTGCTACACTATGGGAAATTGTTTGATTCATGCCACAAAATCCTTAGCTCGCCAATTCGCAAGTGCGGTATCATTTGGAGCTGTGTTTTGTTGAGATGTCCCTTGTTGCTGATTTGTTTCTTGACTCACTTCACCCTCAACGCCACTAGTTTTCACCATCAAGGCTTGGTTCAAAGCACCATTGAAGCACATAGATTGGTTGTGAAGTTCATTGCATGGGAAACACCAATCATAGTCTTGAGCTATGTTGTTTTGCACTGGCACTAATGCTTTAGAAGTAGATGCAACATTGGGGTTATAGGGCTGAAATGGTCTATTGGTGGGAGGCCTTACTTGGCTTTGATTTTGATTTGTAGTCTGAGCTGGTGACCTATTTTGTTGGTATGGGGGCCTAGCCTAGTACTGCGCTTGAGGCTGATACGGTCTAACACTTTGAGCTTGTCGTCTTTTGATAGTCACCAGCTCATTTCCAAGGTTCTCAGAATTGTTTCATAACCTTTTGGAGTTCATTTTAAGCACTAGAGGATGAAGTAGAAGTTTCATTTGAACTTTGATTTCTAGGAGTGGGAATAGGAGCCAAAGTGGGTGCTTGACTAGTGCTTGGATTTTCTAAGTTTTGATACAAGGGCATGGGAGGCCTAGGAGCCAGCTTACCAGCTTGAATAAGACAGTTTTCAGCCCTAATGGAAATGCTATAAGCAGCAGGTAAGGTTGTGCCTCCCATAGATTGAATTAACATAGAAATATCAGAATTCAAAGCTTTAAGATAGTATAGAAAAGCACCTTCAATTTGTTGGCTAACTAATGCCACTAGAATCCTATCCCAAGACCTTTGAAATCTGAAGTTGAAGTCAGTCAGCTGCTCATTGGGAGCTCTCTTGATAGTTGTCAATTGTTCTAGTAGAGACAAATTGTCTCCCTTTTCTCCAAACTGCTCATGGAGAACTATGCATAACTGATTCCAATTTTGGATAGTACCAGCTCCAAGGCTCCTAAACCATTGCAATGCCCTCCCTTTGAATGAAGATGATAGTAATTTGATAAAGAACATCCATTTCATTTATCTCATGGATTGCAAAAATGTTAGCAATGTCTTTGACATGATCACCGGGGAGTGGTATGATTTTCTCCGGTGAAAATGGAATGTTCTTCAATGCTGCGATTGAACCGGATTCTCGTGCATTGAGGGCAAGTCATTTCGCTGCCAAAGTGAAATTGACAAAGGGATTCAGTGGTTGCACCATTTTGATTGGCCTGAGAACCCTTGTTGATTGGATGAAAGGTCTACCAGGTGGAGGGGTAGACAAAGTCCTGTTAGGTGGAGATGGTGATCTTTGTGGTCTTCTTCCTCTCCTTCCTCTGCCTGGTGATAGTTGTAAGTGGACAAATATACCCTCTTCTCGAGTATCAGACCTGGTTCAAATTCTTCTCATGTACCGGGCAACTTGTGCTGCTATACCACTGAATTCTATCCCTTCGGAGTCGCCAGATGTGTTATAGAATGAGCCTCAAAAGGCTGGATCTGCCAAGTTACACACCAAACCTGACAATATTAAAAATAGAATTTAAAACCTTGAAGGATCTGAAGATACAGTTCTTCAATTTGGTTATCGGGTCCTGTTGTGTAGCTACTAATCCCCAAAAGGTACAGGCAAAACTCAGGTCATGCAAGGCAACTGGGAAAACCCAAAATACTAAAAACCATGAAATTTTTAAAGTCAAAATATCAAAAATCTAAGAATACCCTTTTGAAGATTATCCCCTATCTATCAACTGGTGAAATTTTGACTTGTTTTGAGCAAGTTAAGCCCTTGAAAATCAATTTCAAAGTTCAGCCTGGAAGGTGAAAAATCTAAAATTGTAAAACCTGTAATTTTTTAGTCCAAATTTCTTGAAAATTCCTTCAAATCTTGTGGAATGACCTCTTTGTCCCACTGGGCATGCCAAAACTATTGATGGTGAATCACAGCACCCCGAATTTCTACAACTTGATGGGTTGAGACTCTCAGTGTGATTGCATAACATGGAGCTTTTCCCAAGTGTGGGACCTTGCGAAATTAGAAAAAGCTCTCTGGATGAAGGCCGGTTCCTATTCCTCTGTTCAGATGCACATGTAAAAATGCAGAGGGTTTACTCAAAACCTAAACTAACTTGCCAAGGAGACAGGGTAAGAAGATGCATAAAAATAAACCTAAACTAATAGAGGTGATGCACCGAGGAATGAAGAACACATGTCTTGCCAATAAACACAAACCATCAAAATGCAATGCAAGATCATGCACAGATAACAAAAATTGCAGTGAAAGATCAAGAGGATGAAAATGAACACTAGAGAGGGTTGAGAATCATCCACAGACATGCATTATTTGCTCCAAAGATTGATACAACACACTACAAAATGCCAAGAGGCAAAGTTGCATTACAGTTTTTAATGGGAGGTTTGAACTCCACAAATTCACCTACCAAAGAGAAGAAGGGAGGGGAAAAACAAGAATTTCCAACCTTTAGAAATAAGCCCCTCCTTAAAATTTATAGGAAGAATGAGAGAGGGAAGAGAGAGGAAATCCAAATCTACCCCAACCACCTCCAGGTTGCATTTAATTTATCTCATTATGGTGGTAGGTGAGAACCCTAGCAAACTTAAAAAGTGGTGAACTGTATTTTGCATTTTTAAGAACTTGTTCCCACCCAATTAAATATATCTAGTTGTAGTTAGATAGAGGACCTCGTAAGATTTCCAAAAAGTCCAACCTTGCGTGAATCCAAGCTCCCTGTGAAAAGTTATGGCCGTCTGAATATCTGGGTCAGGGTCTGCTTCCTGTCAGCGCTCAGAATGTTGCACCTCCTGAAGGTGCACCATAGGCGCATCCATATTCATGTCGACATACCCTTACGTGCACCAAGGTGTGAATTCTGTCATGTCGACATTCTGTGTCATGTGCCCTTTACGTGCGCCAAGGTGCGACTTCTGCCATGTCGACACTCTCCTACTGCACTACAGTGCATCCATTTTCATGTAGACATCCCTTGCTTTGTGCACCTTTACTGCGCCTTGGCGTGAATTTTGTCATGTCAACACCCTCTTACCTGCGCCAAGGGTGCATCCATTTTCATGTCGACATCCCTTGCTGTGGCGCTTTTACCTACGCTTGAGGCACAAATTTCGCCATAAATAAATGTCGGGTGTTGAGTCCCTTTGATTTCCATATTCTTCTGCTTGTCTATATCTACCCGGGGGGAAGATATTTACAACACAACATCCTACCTAGAATAATTTGTCAACAATCACATGATCATATGATTGAAAGTGGGCTCCAAACTGGTTTCTCTGTCTTGTCATTATCTCAGAGAAAGGATCTCCCTCACCAAAACTTACCTAAAACTATTCTTATTTGTTGTATTTTCGTAGGGCACATTTTATCAAACCATAAAATATACTCTATTCACAATTCAGTCCTAAATGGCATAAGCCAAAACATAAAATCCACCACATAGGATTTCGTGTTTGCTAGTTTCTGTTTGATTTTTTTTTTGAGGTGTGAGTTTGTTTTCTTCATTACTCACTCCTTTCACATTCCATAATAATATTTGGTGTATTCTGAATCTTTCTAAGTGTGTTAGGGTCAATCATTGCGATACTCGTGTTTTGGGTTGGTATTTTATTTGATCTAAATCACCAAATTTACTTTTTTCCATATTTTCACAAATTTCACAAGTGATCGATTTACTCATCTAATCGCCATCTAAGTTAGTTCTTGACCGCTTTTGGTTTCCTATTGTTTTGATAATTTTAACCAAAGTAGCATTCATCACATTTTTGTTATTTTTGGGGTTTTCTCATTTACCTCACCATATCTCTGTGTCTTTAAAATCATTGTCAAATTCCAAATTTACTTCATTTTTATCATTTATTACCACATTTACAAATCCTTTTATTTTCCACAGTAACCGGTATTGGTCCTCTGACCGACATCGATTACCCTTTATCTTGACACGACATGGTTACCCAAATGTCATTGGTCGATGTGTTCTAAATTTTCAATCAAACTAGTGCTCGCTTATCACCTTCTGGAACCATTTTCTCTATTATTTTTGTACTCAGTGAAATTTACAAAGCTCAAATTACTGTGTCTAGTATAAGTCACATGGTTCGACTCGTATCAAGCCAACACCCTCATGTTCAACTCTAGCCTTCAAACACTCCCACCTATCCCATCACCACCTTCCATTCTATCACCTATGGATCCTAGTCAATCTATTACCATCAGTACCAGTGATGACGAGTTCACAAGACTCCTTGATCGAAACCCCATTACTTTACAAAGTATTATTTATCCCATTCATCTACTCAGATTCATCGGGAAGCTTATATATGACATGCCCGTGTTGATTCTTCCTACCATCGAGACCCACTTATCCATCAGCTACTACTAGCTCAACCTTACCATCTTCCACCTTACCACCTGTGGTATCCCAACTTGACCCTACATCATTGATATCTACTGCACCTATGGCATCTGTCACGCCTTTGACGTCAGTTTATCCTGTGATGTCAACCATTCCTTTATCAACTTCTTGAGTGTAGGTCTATCTGCACCCGCCACCTCTCATATACCTATTGCATCTCAGCCACCCATGGTGTCGGAAGCCCATACTCCCTTCCAAAACATTGTCCTCTCCATCCCATAGTCACTTCCTCCAATTACTATGAGATTCATTACATCCACTCCACCTACCTACACTTATCACCAATAACCCCTATCTCATCTATCACTTATTCAAGATACTTTCCACCTACATCTATTCCTCCCTCACAATTTTCATACTCGGCACCACCATATACTGGGATACCGCCCATGTCATACCTTCATCATCTACCCCCTTATCCGTAGGGGTTCCTATTCATCACAACCTACTAACGATCTTATCAAAATGATGATGGAAAATATGCATACATTTGAAGCATCGGGCTGGCTCAAGTAACTCTCTCGACATATGACAAGATTTTGCAATGATCCCACTCACCCATCCATTTCGATTCATCCATACCCTATGCATTGGTAAATTACAAAATTGAACCAGTTTAACTACTAAAGAAGACCCACAACAACACTTGTGGTCTTTTAAACATGGGTGTTATCTGATCGCTCATGATGACGCTTTGCTCTTATGAACATTCCCAATGTCCTTGACAGGACCTGCATTGGATTGGTATAGTGCTCTACCTAGGAACTCCATTTTCTCATTCAACCAAGTAGCTCAAGCTTTCCTAGACCACTTTTCTATCAAAATCATCAATAAATTCACCATGACTGACTTGTACTTGACATGCCAATACGAAGATGAATCTATCATAGATTTTGTCACTCATTGGCGAAGCCTAATCAACCATCTCATGTTCCAACTACCTCAAACCGAGTTAATAGAGTTGTTCACTAGGGCTTGTGCTAGGCACATCTCGCTAACTCTCTAAGTTCAAACCTTCCACATGTTCAATGAGGCATTCACCATGGCCCAAAAACTTGAAATTCGTTTCATTTAATAGAGGAAGATACAATTGCACAACAAGAACACTCGCATTTAAATTAAAAGATACTTCTTCTTCTTCCAAATCACAAAATAATTACTCCATAGAAAAATGATTTTCCCACACGGTAGTTTTGAAATCATAATCATCTCATCCATCAAACCAATCAAAGCCTTCTTCCAATTTTTTTCTTATTCAGGATTTTCAGGTTCAAGCAGAGAAACAAAAATACACTCCCATAGGAGAACCCTACCCTCTTTGGTTTTCAAAAACTTCAAAATCCGAAGCAATCACTCTTCCACCCATCAAACCACATACTAGTTTTGAACCCTCTCATCCTATGATTGCATGGTAAAAATAAAATGATTACTACACCTATCATCAAGTTAAAGGCCATAGTGACGGAGAATTGTATAACTTTCTAAAATATCATCCAAGAAATGTTAGATAATGGATATATCATATTGGATAACCCTAACAAAATGGCTAATTAGAACCTTCACATCTTCAAGAAGCTATTCCCAAATCACACCCCTTCAACTAACCAAACCAAAAACCTTGGACCAATGACATGTAACATTTGTGAGGTTCATGTTGTTTTCAAAACTATACCGAGATCCTCCTCAATTTCCTCATGTTCCCTCTATCAAGGAGATTCTCACATGAGCTCCTTCATTCATGGAGGGACTTGATTCATCTTCTCCTTTACCCATAGAGGAATATCCCTTATCTCCCCTTCACCCATGAAGAACACCACCATATCTATTGATGCAATTTAGCCACTCACCTCTCAACCCAATGAACAACCCACAATATTTACTCTCCTACCCACGGGAGAGTCATGCTTACATTCCTCTTCACAAAAATATGAACCTACCTCATCCTACTTATCATATCCCCTACCCATAGGGGATCCATTAAGCAACTCCCATTCCTATTGGTGATAATTGTCAATTGGATTTCAAGGATCTTGTTGATTTTCTCTTGGCTCTTTTACCCGTGATTGAAGCCAACCATTTCCCTATCTCACAGACATTATTTATAGGGATCAATACCAAATAAACATCATCCCCTCCTACAATGGGGCCATTTTCATGTCTAGTTAACCACTTGGATTATGTTGATAATTCCATGCTTTGGGGATGCCTTCGGCTACCTTTCTCAACTTAGATGTAAATGTTGTTTATTGATACTTCCATGATCTATCCAAAGGTGTTTTAGACAACCAAACCAACCATGACCATGACAGTTGCAGTGAACTCTTCTTCATCACCCTCGCACACACTTAAATCTTTACTATCGACTAAACTTTTTCTAATGCCTAAATCCTTACCTACATCTATATATTCCTCCATGTCTAAACCCATTGCCACATTGGTAGTCATTCCAACATCAAGCCTATTATATCCCCTTGTCAAACTAGATTTAGGAACATCCTAACAAGCCAACGCAAAGACTATTCCCCACCTAAGAGGAATACCAAACCTCTTAGGTTGCATACATCAACTTCGGCCACTACCCCTCTATCACCTTCACCACTTCCATCTATCCTTGGGCACCCATTAACCTTTGCCACGTAGCCTCCTACCCAAGGTAAACCAAAAAAATAGCAGCCCACTCCTGTCAAAGTCCTACATTACACCCAAATTATCTACACAACTTACACCTTCACAATCACTTGCATTCTTTCTACCGCATATACCTACACCACTTCTAGTATCCTCATCATTACCTATGATATTTCCTTCTCTTCAACTAGTACCTTCCACCTTGCCTCTTCCCACAGCCTTCATTGCACCACCATTATCACCTTGGCTAACATGTCCCCTTCCATCATCTTCCTTACCTTCTACATCACACATTCCATCTTCACCTTTACCCAAGAAGGTGCAACCAAAGTCCAAAAACCACTACCCTCCAAAGAGGTAGTTAAACCTACACCACCTTCAACCACTAGCTCATCTGCTACATCTTTACCCAAGAAGGTGCAATCCAAACCTAAAACCATACTACCTACCAAACATGTGGTCAAATTGACTCAACCTTTGATTCCACCTCCCATGGTGCCTCTCCCACCAAAATCACCTACACTTCCATCTAGACCCACACTTACTTCACATTGTGATCCATTGGTAGGGTCTTACACTAATATATTAGCTAACCTTTTGGAAACCTCTATCATCACATTGCCACAACTTAGACCTTACGACCACTAAAACCTAAACCATAGGGGTTTGATGATATAAAAATGTGTGCTTACCATCATGTGTCGAGAGAATGATGTTGAAAATGGTAAGGTTCTCAAGATTGTTCTTCCAACTATGTCCTCCCAAAGAAAAACTTAATGATGATGATCTTTTAGATGAGGTCCCTATTCCACCTCCATCTATCACCAAACCTCCTCATCCCTTACCTATTCGAAACCGTCATTCTCCTTCCACAACCCTTTCAACCTCCTCTAACATTTGAGATCAATATGGTCCGCATAAGATATCTAACCAAACCTCCGCCAAAATGCAAATGTGCTGCATTCTTTTCACAAAACCAGTATATGCCCTCACCATATTTTTTCTAGTCTAATTGCTATACCTATCATGAATCACTTGCTCCTTTACTACACATTAACATGGTTAACATTAGCACTCGAGCCTAGAAGGACAAAGGAAAGGAGAAAATAACCAGCCCATCCACCACTTTTTTACCCAATATCCCATCTGTACCTACACCAAAAATCACAATTCGTGGACCCACATTCCCTATTTTTGATAGTTTTTCCCATCATACAATGATTAAAAAATTAAAAAAATCTCCTCTAAAAATGTCTTTATACGACCTTGTCCAAACCTCTTAGTCTCATCGACATGCCCTCATTTAGGTTCTATAATATATTGAGGTTTTACCTAATGACCCTACTCCTATGGCATCCATTATAACTCCTCACCATATTTCCTTTCTCACCACTTCATCCCCTTCCTATGCACCCACTACCACTCATAAAGTAGCCGCTCTCATTTTCTCTGAAAATTAGATTTTACGTCTCCAATCAAATGATCTTGATCCCACCCTATTAATTTCTGTTTACATTGATAATATACGCATTCGACACATTATGATTCATGGCGTTGCTAGTATAAACATCATTTATTCTCATGCATACAACCAAATACACATTCCGCCCATTGTATGCATAATAACCCAATTATGCTTCATTCATTCAATGATGCCATGACTTTCACCTTAGCACCATCATTCTCCACATTCATGTGGGCCTCCATACAATTACGTAATTATTTTATTTCTTAAAGGGGTAATTCCAAAGTATAAAATGTTTCCTCACCAACCTTGGATCCACTCCACGGGTTTTGTTCCTTCAACCTTATAGTGCTATTTAAAATTTGAACATGAAGGACACAACTACATCATTCCAACAGATCCTTCACCATTCGGGACCCGTAATATCTTGTATCAAACCAATAATTTCCTTATACCAGTTAAGGCATCCACCACCACTACCACTTCCCCTTCACCCATGGCCCCATCCAAGCAATGTTGTTGCCACCTCTTCCATAAATAACTCCTCTATTCCCATTATTGCCACAACTTTTGTAACTAACCCATCTACATCTCAACCAAAAAATAATTCTTCTTCCCAATTGTCAAGTAGTTCATCCATTCCCATTACCCACATATTAACTATTGATCCCTTAGAATGTGTTTTTCAACAACTCACTCTGGAGGAGTACCACATTTATAATATTGACACATTCCTTACTCCTCAAGAGTATGGTAAACTTCACCAACATCCCTGGTATGACCACCACATAGGAATTTTTATCCCCTACGGTCCTCCCCAACTTCGCACTAACTTAACGTATGGGGGACTTGATGCTTCTACCTACTTGCGTGAGCCACCTTCCCTTACTCAACCATTTTCCTCCAATTTCAATCTCTCATCAACTACCATTTTTCCTACACTTTTCTCCATTGTTGTGCTTGGAAGGGATTTGGCTTTGGTTTCTACAAATAAGGCCACCATACTATCATCCCATGCACCACCGTAATAATAAAGATAGTAGTGGTATCTTATTTTCCGATCCATCTCCCAAGAAGGCCCAATTTTGACTCATTGAGGATGATAAAAATTCCCCACCCCATTCACCAACTTCACCACCTTCACCTATAGAGTCTATGGATCTAGAATCCATTCCTCCGAACATTTTTTTTTCATGAACACCATTTCCTTGAGACCTCTAACTTATCAATGAGATGGCGAGGCTCCCTCTTCTATTCCCTTTATGTATCTTGGCATGATCCATAACTATACACCTTCTATTAATGTCATTCAATGTCAAGATGATGATTTTATTCTCACCTACCTTGGTGGGGAAGATTCTTATATTCAACAAGGATAACTAGTTCCAATGCCATCTCATTCTCTATGGTTCTCATATGTTGGTTGTAGTCACTCATGACACTATTTCTCACATGAGACACCCATTCTTTTCCAAGAAATACACCATCTGGGTATTGCATCTCTGCGTACCATTCCTCATTGAAGCTGGTGGAAACAACTTGTTTCCCTTTGCCCTTTCCCTTATTTTGTGAAATGGTTACTGCTTTCCTTGGTAACATTTCTCTGTCGAGTCACTAAAATTTTTTTCTTCCTTTTGATCCTAGATCTCCTCAATTTTACAGCTTTACCCTTTTGCGAAAATCCCTTTTAATCTTGTACCTAGCTACGAAAGCCTAAGTTGGAAAAATCTTCCTTCCGTAGGATGACGTATTCATTTACGGGATTTGACAATTCATATAACCCTCTCCCTCATGCCCGTGTACTATTTTTCTACCCCAGTTCACTAAAAAAATAGATATGCGGTCAAATATTCACAACCCTTTTTGTGCAACTTATCTTCAAGGATGCCCTAGTTCATAAGAGCTCTTTGATATCACAAATGCAAGGTAAACAATAATGTACCCTAATCTTCTATTTATAATTTTTTTCCTTTTTCCACAATAAATTCCATGTCACCTACCAACATACCTTTGCAATGAAGGTGTATTTTTCTTCTAAAGCCAACCTTTAATGCTTTTACCCATCCCCCACACCCAATCTTGTGTGAAAACTTCTACAACCTTCTAGCGTAAAAAATCCTTACCTTGATCAAGATCCTTATGCATGCACTTGTAGTGCTAAAGGCACTTTTTCTATCCTTACCCGATTTCGACATCACCTACCTCATGTTGTTCATGCTATTTTATCCCTTGTACATGGTTTTTGTAAAGCCTTCCCAATACAAAACTCCTTATATTCACCTTTTCTACGCATGCTCTTGAAAACTACACACTTTTGATCCTTCAAACCGGGCCATCAAAACACATCTTCCACTACCATTTTTTAGTTCTTTTCACGTCACTCCACACTTTAAAAAAGATCCTATGCACATAGAAAGATTTTGAAAATAATAGTTGGCTACCAGTGTAAAACGTGGACACAACAACAAAAAGAAAGGGAACAACAACGAGGAATGGAAACATAAAGAAAGAAAATGAATTAGAGGAAATATTAGGCTAAATGGCAATACTACCTTATTTACAAACACAAGGAAGACTTATTTATAGTAGGGCTTCAACCTAATCCCATTGAAATGGTCTTGGTAACCGTGTTCCATCCAACACTTGTAACTAGAAATAGTCTGAATCAAGTATATAGGATACAATTTATGGGCCCATCCAATGGATTTTGAATTTTCCAGTGGTGGCACAGATACTTGGAATCATATAACATAACCATCTGCCCAACCTCAAACTTTTTGTTCTTTATATGTCTATCATGCCATGCCTTCTACTTGGATTTTTATGTCTTCTAACTCCAAAGTGAGCAATGTACCACCTCTCATTTAACGCATTAACTTATAAATCCTCTCCTCAAGCACTTTTTCATCAGCTAATTCTCTTACATGCACTATATGTAGTGACGGTAACATGAATTCTACTTGTAAAACAACTTATGTGCCAAACACTAGTTGGAAAGGTGTGGCCTTATTCAGTCTTTTATAAGTAGTCCAGTATGACCATAACACAATAGAAACTTTATCATCCTAGTCCTTTCTTCCCACATCACAAATTTGGGTCAGTGTGTGACTCAGTATCTTGTTAAATTCCTGTTGGGCCACTTATGTAGCTACAAATATTAAAGGCGCGTAGGCATGCACGGCTAGAGGAAGCACATAAGTGAAGGAATGTAGGGAAGAATTCAAAAGGAGTTCTTGGGGAACCAAGGACGCACGCACTCATGAAGAAAAATTCAGAACTTAGCCATTTTCATCCTTTTGGGTAGGACACAAGAAGAAATTGTTATGTTTGGATAAAGTTCCACTGGCGATAGGGTGTCCTAGAAGGAATATACCTTACGATAAGAAGATCCAAAAAGTTAATCATGACATGGAGAGGCATGCGCCCGGGGTGACCCACACCTTGACACTTGGGGCCGGATCGAGGTTGCGAGAAGAGTTTGTTAGAGCTCGGATGACTATTTATATGCGCACCCTTGGAAAGAACAGAGACACAAGTGAGGTAGAAGATATCTATACAATTGCTGTGAGAACTATGGAGAAAAATGGATATATGATTATAGGAAGAATGTAATGAGGGAATGGGGAATGAAAATTTTATCTTGTGAGTATACATGTATGGATCTAGATATGTGCATGACTATGGTATGTGTCTCGTGATGCTTTGTAGTAAGACTATGAATGAATATGATAAGGTTACCACTATGTTTATATTAAGATCTCCTTTTTGTATTATCTACATGTTCCTACTCTTGTTGATCTTGTGTAATCATGGACCTCACATGAATGATTGAGTATATTTTTAGATTTACAATACCTTACTTCCATTAATTCTATTGTGTGCTTTGTTTCTATTATGACCGAAGGGGTGTAGAATATGTCTGAGCTCTATAGCTTCTTCATGTCTATTAAATCACTAAGTCAGAATTATGAATTATGATTTCCACTAAACTCACATAAAAGAGAGACTCAGCTCCCTCTCGCGGGCCTTGGGTGAGTGCCAAAGACCCTTTGGGTGATAGGATGGTGCGCATGAGGTTTCCTTGTTCTCGGTGGGGTGCAAAATGACTACATCTTGGTTCCATTACGGGACCTCTTTTCAAGTTGTAGTGGAACATGGCATACATCATGATCTCGTGTAAAAAGTGATGACGGAGAGAATAACCCTAGAAGGTGTTCAAGAGTGGTTTAAAAGCATGGAGGACGAATTCTCTCATAGATTCAATACTAGACTTAGGTTTGACACCCAACGATGGGTAGAAGACACGCTTTATCCCGAGTTCATACGAAACCTTCTTCTTTTGTTTCCCAAGTAGAGTTATTTGAATGGCTCTCACTTATATATCTAGATCGGGGTGGTGTTATAAGTCACACCTTGGACCCAAGAAACATATCGAACTTGTAGGATGTTGATCTAATGTTTACCGTGCTATAGATCATTGGTGGAAGGGGGTATTGACTAGCTACACTCTGGAATATGCCATTTCCATGTATTCCTATCCAGTTGCTAAGTTTGAGTTTTTACGGGAGCCTAGAGGATCATTTCTGCATGTTATTCCCCTGGCAATCAAAATATTGATGGTAACCATGGGTTTAGAGGCATTTCATATGACCGGCTAAACCTCTCTGAGTGCTTGGCAAGGAAGCCAAGTTGGGGAAATATGGCTGATATAACGACTGAAAAGGAAAGGGAGGAGAGACAGATCAAGTATAACAAAGCACGTGAAAAGGATATCAGTAGACAACATGGGATTATAAGTGGGTTATGGAGCCAGACATGGTGGAAAGGAGTTGAGGTTCATGTGGAGGATGTGGAACCCGAATAGTCTATGGTACCCCATCTTGGTACCATAGACTATAAGAGTCGTTGGCATGCATCTGATCCCACCTAGCGACCAAACCTTGAGACTTAGTTTTTTTGAATGAGGGAAAAGTACAATTGATCCATTTTATATCAAGTAGAGGCAACCAATTAGCACTCGGAAGATACAATTTCTCATTTGGGACTTCTATGGCTTCACACACTATTCTAGGATTTGGTGGAGTGTTTGGAAAAGGCACGTATATAGCTGGTTTTGGAAGCGCATTAGGACGTAGTGGAGGAAATATGACTGGGAGTGGTACTAGTTCACAAACGCCAGGTGTGCAATTTATTGGGATAGCAGGAGCATTCGGCTTGATAAACATAAGCCCCTGTACCTAACACGGGAGGATCTACAGTGGAAGTGGTGGATCTCGGTGGCTCAGATCTAGTAGCTCGGCAGAGGAGGAAACACTGGAGGAAACCAAGGGATTGGATCGGGAGGACAAGGACCTCATCCACCTCCTCAAGTCTTTTTGAGATGTCTCTACACTTACCAGATTACAGTGGGATAGAAGATGCCACGGAGCATGTGCATAAGTGCGAGTTGCTATGGCGCGCGAAGGGGATCACGACCTAGGATCGAAAGGCTAGTCAATTTGTGATGACCTTACAAGGATGCGCGCATAGTTGGTATAGAAAGTATGACCCTCATCAAACTATTATGGATTATACCATGCTGAGAAATGCATTCTTGGTAGAATTCCACATACTTGAGTTTAAACAAAAGAGCATCAGCTCTCTCAAAGAAATCCAACAGAGCATGGTGGAGAGCATGAGGGAATATGATACGTGCTTTAAAAATCTATTGTCTAAACTATCTTATGATATCCACCCTTCACAACATGCTCAGTGGTTTTTGGAGGGTTGATCACACCCTTTAGGAGGGCTTTGTCTCATAAAACATTCACAAGCCCGTGGGAAGTATTAGAAGCCACTTTGCGCGCTTAAGCAATTGGTAGTGTTGACACTAGTGTTAGCCCATTTGTGAGGGCTCGGGACATCGCCATGGCTAAGTAATTGGAGAAATTATCTGCAAACACATTTCCAGATACTCATGGTGGGATGTAGTACACAAATTGTACTATAGAAGGGAACACAAAGGATAATAGCGGGATATGTACTTGCAAGGCAAGGTGCGCGCCGTAGTAGTAAATTGTGAAATATGTCATTGGGACCATGATGCAAGTAGGTGCCTCCTGCTACATCGTGTGCTCTGTAAAAATGTATCTTGTTATTGTAAGATATGTACGTCAACCACACATGACACTAATGATTGTAGATTGATTGACCAAATTCATGAGGTAATTGATCTTGGTGTACACCATATCGGCATGCAAATGGTTCCAAAGGAGATGAACATCGGTATGAAGAGCATGGAGATGGAGGTATGCGTGGAAGAGGGTTTCATGGAGGATTTCATGGTCATGGTAACCACAGGGGAAGAAGTGAGTTCCCGTGGGACATGTTTTAATTGTGGAGCCACAGACCATTATAAGTACAAATGTCCAGATCTTCTACAATGCTCATGGTGTGGAAAAAACATAAGTACGAAGAGTGCCCAGAGTTATACAAACATATGAGTCAACAGTACCGGAAGGATAAGGGCACTGCCATGGTGAGTATTAAGAATTCTGATGTGTAATGGCTTCCGTGAGTAATACATGAATCAGAACTAGAGCTTGTTATGGTAACAACAAGGGTGGAGTCCGCATGTGCAAGGGAAGCACCTAGGCAGAGACCTCTAGTTTCGAGGGAAGAAGTAGTACATGGGAAGTATCCAAACCCGACTCACCAGAAAGAAGTCTACAAGGAAACTATGGATGTAATTCAAAGCTTACAAGGGAGATCCAAAGTGCTTGAAAGAACAAACTAGAAAAGATGGGAAAATAAGACAAGTAGAAGTACCAAACGATGACTTGGACGAGGTTAAGGAGGTGTGTAAACTACGAGGTAGGAGAATATTATTCCCTCGCTAGGAGTATGGTTGAGAGAAAAGGTGCCATGCATCGGGAAGAGCATGAAAGGAAGATCCTGCATGAAAACCTTCCACCTCACAGCCTTGATTATGAAAAAGATATTACCTTGAATGCAGTAGTGGATGGATGGTTGCTTAGCAAAATCCTCATTGACATAGGTGTAGAGGTTAATGTTCTCACTCTGGATGCCTGACATCAAATGGGAATACCTGCATTACAACCATCTTCAAATGTGTTTTATATGGCAAATAAGACAAAGGAAATGCCCATAGGTGTCTTGAAGGATGCGACCATTACCATTCAGGGGACTAGGTTCATTGGGGATTTTGAAGTCTTGGAGCTTGTCAAGGCGAGATAATTTCCCTGTGTTTACTTGGGTGCCAGGGTGTTATAAGAATAATACAGATCTCCGGTTTAACAAGGGGTACATAAGCTTTGAAAATAAGGAAGAGAGGGTGATTATACCGATTTATTATGGGAATTCCACCCCCTATACTGAACTCCTTGGAGAGGAGGTCCTGGACATAATATATGTGTGCTCCATAAGAGATCTAGAGACCATTCACCCTATAGGAGGAGTCATCTAGTTTGATGATGCTTAATCTGTCAGTGATACTACCAATATAACATGCGATAATTGGGAACATGGGACTTATGAATTGATTGGGTGACATCTGAAAGGATCAGTGACCAAGGTAACAACAATGTGTATAGTTTGGTACCTGGGAGGAAAGGCAATAACCTAGTATTCTGGGTATGCATACCCTGAGGTATTTTTAAGAGAAATGGAATCTCAATGGAGGGAGGACGAGTGACGAAGTATGCTAGGTTATGTTTTGATAGGCATAGCAGTAATGTGGTTGGCCATGCATAGTGAAAACTTGTTATAATGGCACAAAGTTAGAATTGCGCTCCACTATCCTGGTTCTCAAAGAGAAACATACCCATCGCTATTAAGGATTACAATGGTAATAGACCCACATCTTCCCACATTTAGGCTTGTAAGAGGGTCTTGGGAGAAGGTACGGAAGCTTTACCACCCTCCCTTTGGGTGCACAAGTTGTATTCAACACTACAAGGTTACGCGCACACTTGGTACATCCATTCTGAAACACGCCGCCAAACAAGAAATTGGTAGGAATTGGCGGTTGACTTGCTTCACACATTCGAGTATTAAAGTACCATGCAACCGATTGATGATGCATTGCAGACTATCAAGCACCTCACTCTGGGGATTGTGCCATGACGGAAGATAGATTAGTAAACTTACTTGGTGGACCTAGCTTGGAAGTGCAGTTCAAAGAGGAGGAACCAGAAGACCTACAATTCAAGCATGTGTGTGCTGAAAAGGAGAAAGGAAAGATGGTATACGTTATTGATGGAGAGCGGATGGAGGCTTGAATGTCAACCACTTGGTTAGGACACATGAAGTAGTTAACACGGTGTGGATGCATGTGCATGCGTGTATCATGAACTACTCAAAACCAAGAAAGTTAACATCAGCTCGGAGAAGGAGACCAAGGAAGCTATCATTGGGGACTACTAGTCAGACAAGGAAGTATCAAATATCATCGATCTCGATGCAAATTTTAGGATTTATTCCCACACAAATACCATGAGTTAAAAGGCATCCACCATTCATTAGGGAAATGAGGATAAAGTTGAAAGATGGTGCGCGCCTGATTAGGAAGAGGCCTTATAGGATGAATCCCAACATGTGTGTAAGGGTTAAAGAAGAGCTAGAAAAAATGATAACATCTGGTATCATTGAGGCTATGGAGGAATCAGAATGGATAAGTCCAATGGTGATCAGCATAAAGAAGGATGGGCGGATTAGGATATGCATGGATTACAGGGAATTGAATGTTGTTTGTATCATAGATCCTTTTCCCACCCCCTTCACTGAAGATATTTTGGAGGGAGTTGCTCAGGCACGAGGTCTATTCCTTTATGGATGGATTCTCGGGATATCACCAAGTAAGGATTGCCAAGGAAGACTAAGAAAAGACAAATTTCACGCCACCGAGTGGGAAATCTTTGCATACAATCATGCCCTTTGGATTGAGGAATGCACTGTTGTATTTTCATGCATTGTGGTACAAGAATTTAAGGACTTCATCCTTAAGTTCCTTCAAGTGTATTTGGATGATTGGACAATGTATGGATTGGTAAGGGACCATTGTGATAATTTGAGATTGATGTTTGAAAGATGTCGAAATGAGGATTTCCATCATCATTAAGAAATGTATCTTTACAACTCCCTTTGGAACGTTGTTGGGGCATATCATATACAAAGAGGGCTTACTAGTGGATCCCGTGAAAGTTGTGGTTATTATGGGGTTAGGGGAGCTTACCACCCAAAGCACCATGAGAAGATTTCTTGGACACACTAGATACTACAGAAAGTTCATTAAGGGATATGCCAAGATCATCGTACCCTTGGAAATATTGCTCAAACATAAGAGTTCGTTTTAATTAGGAGAGGTGCAAAATGAAGGCATTTAACACTCTAAAAGAAAGGCTTATCACCGCACTTATTCTATGATTCCCATCATGGGATAAACCTTTCCATGTCCATGTGGATGCCTGCTGGGTACAGCTATGGGAGACGTTCTTGCTCAACCATGAGAGGAGATTGTTGATCATCCCTTGTGTTTTGTAAGTAGAAATTTGACACCGGGAGAATAGAATTATACAATGACTAAGTGCGAGGCATTATCAATGATCTACATGCTCCACAAATTAAGAAAATATCTACCGTGAATCCCTTCATATTGTACACTAACCATATGGCCTTGAAGTATCTAGTAAACAAAGTAGTGTTAAGGGTGCATATGTCGTTGGGTACTTTTACTTAAGAATTTGAATTCAAAGTGGTGGTAAAACCGGGAAAGAACAATTGTGAGCTGGATCATTTATCCAGGATTGATTCGGGAGAGGATGCATAAAGTATAAAGGAAACCATGCGGATGCACAACTATTCAGAGTTGCATGCACGTGCCCTCGAATAAGAATACATTTTTTTTTCTCAAGGAAGGTGTGGCGCTCGAAGAGATGAATACTCAAGAAAGGAAAATGTTAGCCATACGCACCTCGCCCTTCATGTTGATCAATGGGGATTTGTATAAAATTGGCCATAATGAGGTTTTGCACCGGTGTGTATTAGAACATGAGTGTGTAGCTATAATAGAAGAATCCCATGGTGAGATTTACGGAGGACAAGATGTGGGAATGCAACTGCGTGCAAGATCCTAGTCTCCAAACTATGGTGGGAGATGATTCACCAGGATTGGATTGAGTTTTGCAAGGCCATTGACCTTTGCCCAGCCTTGGAAAACTAGAGAGAAGGGATGAAAAGCCCTTGAGCCCCATCACCAATGCGGAACCTTTTGAGAAATGGGCAATAGATTTTGTCAGAATAATCTCACCAGCTACGTGAAGGACTAACTCGCAGTATATTATTACCTATACTGATTATCTGACAAGGTGGGTAGAGGCCACACCCACTAAGGATTGCACCATAGCCATGGATGCTATATTTTTGTGGGAAAATGTTATAAGCAGGTATGGGTGCCCATTAAGTTTAACAAGTGATAGAGGCACTCACTTCTTAAATGAAACCATCAGATTCTATCGCGTAATTCATGGTAGCCCATCATAAGACTACCCCTTATCACCCTCGTGCAAATGGAATGGAGCTGCAGAGGCATTTAACAAAACCATTAGTCACACATTGACTAAGATATGTGATGTGGGTAGGAAGGATTGGGATAAAAAGGTATCGTAGTTCTTTGGGCATACATAACAACATATAAATTATTGAACAAGGCCACACCATTTCAACTAGTGTTTGTGCTGGAAGCAGTTTTTCCGTTGGAATTCATACTACCATCTCTGCATATATAGCACACGCAAGAGGGTTGGATGACGAGAAAGTGCTGGAAGAAAGAATTGATGAATCGATAAAGCTGGATGAAAGGCGCTCACTAGCAAGATGGAGCCAAAAAACTGAAAAATCTAAGCAAAAGGCATGACATGACCACCACATTAAGAACAAATAGTTTGAGGTTGGCCAGATGGTATTGCTATATGATTCAAAATTTCTACACCATCCTGGAAAGTTGAAGGTGCATTGGTTGGGTCCTTATGTAATTTCATATATCCTTTATTTGGGCACGTGTCGATTACATGCGATGGATGGAAAAAAATTACTGGAAACTTTAATGGGAGTAGATCGAGGCCCTACTATAAATAATGCTTCTTGGTGTTTGTAAATAAGGCAATTTTACCAGTTAGTTTAGAATTTCCTTTTATGCTTTTCCTTTCTTGTATTTCCCTTTCATGTTGTTGTTTTGTTTTGCACCTTGGGTGTCGGTAACCTTATTCCTTTTTGACTTATGAATGCGCGCAGACGATGCGCATCGTTTTAGTGTTGAGTAAGGTGATAAAGAGAGGCATGGAGTTATTCTATAGGAGGATTGGGTTGGTAGACCATTTGAATTGACCGGTTAAAAAGATACATTGGGAGAAAAGAAAAGAAGTTGGTGGCAAGATAAGGTTACATTAGAAATCCACATACAAAGAAGAAAAAAGGAAATAGAGCATAACAAGAAAGAATTTTAGCTGAGGTAGAAAGAAATCTAAAGCTATTGAGGCCCTTGTGTCTCAATCAAAAAATTGCTTAAGGAACTCTACAAGACCATTACAAGGAAGATGGATTCCTTGGAGGATCTTGCAAAGGAGCTAGAAACTGTGGTGGAGACCATCACCATAAAGGGGGAAGGGTTAACTTTCGATGAGGTGAGCGCATTAGTCGAAACCTTTGCAAAAAGGGTGCAAGATGAGGTCGGTGCGTGGGATATGCTAGAGGCCGACATATGGCAGAATTTTCCCCTTCTACTTCTTAGCAATTTTTCCTTCTACTCTTCCCCTTCCTCTCCCCCATTCTTTATCCTCTCCCCACATTCTTTATTCTCTCCCCTAATTATTTTCCAAGGCAAGGCCTTGCATTTTTGTATTGTATTCTTTGAGAAGGTTCCCAAGGCGGAGAATAGGTGAAGTGTGGGGTAATGTTGGACCCATAATGTAGCTACCAAATCTTAAAAGAAAGTAGGCATGCATGGCCGGAGGAAGCGCGCAAGTGAAGGCACATAGGGCAGAATTCAAAAGGGGTTCTTGGAGAACCAAGGACACACATGTGCGAAGAACTATTCAGACTCAACCATCTTTGGCCTTTTGGGTAGGACACATGAAGAACGTGTTCTATTTGGATAAGGTTCTAGCCTAGCGACAGGGTGTCCTGGAAGGAATATACCTTGCAATAGGAAGATCCAAAATTTAATCATGACATGGAGAGGCATGCACCTAGGGCGACCCACACCTTGACACTTGGGGCTAGATCTGAGGTTGCAGAAGAGTTTGTTAGAGCTCAGATGCCTATTTATACGTGTGCCCTTGGCAAAGAACAGAGACACAAGTGAGGTAGCAGAGCTCTGTAGAATTACTACAAGAACTATGGGATAAAATGGGTAGATGATTGTAGGAAGAATGTAATGAGGGAATGGGGAATGAAAATTTTATCTTGTGAGTATACATGTATGGATCCAGATATGGTGCATGACTATGGTCTGCCTCTCTGTGATGCTTTGTAGTAAGACTATGAATGAATATGATAAGGTTACCACTATGTTTATATTAAGATCTCCTTCTGTATTATCTGCATGTTTCTACTCTATTGTTGATCTTGTATAATCATGGACCTTACTTGAATGATTGAGTATATTTGTGGATTTACAATGTCTTACTTCTATTAATTCTGTTGCACGCTTTGTTTCTGTTATGGCTGAAGGGGTGTAGAATCCATCCTAAGCTCTATAGCTTCTTCATGTTTGTTAAATCACTAAGTCAGAATCATGAATTATGCCTTCCACTAAACTCACATAAAAGAGAAACTCGGCTCCCTCTCGCATGTCTCGGGTGAGCACCCAGCGCCCACTGGGTGATAGGCCGGTGTGCATGAGGTTCCCTTATTCTTGGTGGGGTGAAAAAATGACTACAATTCCTCTCGGTTCCATTATATTGTGGGTGATAAGGGTAGTCTTGTAGTGGGATACTATGAATTCTACCAACAGTATTCTAATTGTATCCTTAAAAGAATGAGTACCCCTCTTCTTATTATATTTTCCCACAAGAACTTAGCTATTATTTCCGTTATGCAATCCCTTGTAGGGGCTGCTTCTTCCTACGTCATAAGATAATCTATGCATGTAATTATATAGCATGAACTAGTCCTTCATGCGGCGGTGAAATTGGTACTACAAAATCAATCGCCTATTTCTCAAATGGTTCTACACTAGCTAGTGGTCTTAAGGGCATCTCATCACTTCTTCCTAGTTTGGCAGCACTAGAAATGGTCACATACCTTGCAAAAATCAATACGATCTGGTAGATGCTTTCCCACCAAAGCCCTGCTAGAAGGATCTTTCATGCGGTGGCATTCCTTCCATAGTGTCCTCCTATAATCCCACCATGTGCTTCCTCCATTATTGCAACACGTTCATGCTCTAACACACACTAATGAAAACCTCATCGCAACCTAGCTTGTATAAGTCTCCACTAATTAACATGTAGGGCACAATGCATATCGCTAACTGATTTCTTTCTAAAGTCCTCATTCCTTCCGGTGCCACACCCATTTTGAGAAATACAACTATATCTTCCAAGTCAGAGGGCGTGCACTACAATCTAAATAGTTGCACATCTGACATTGTATCCTTAATGCTCTATACATCCTCCCTTGAGTCAATCATGGATAAGTGGTCGTGTCCTAAAATACTCTTACCTAGTTTCACAACTACCATAAACTCAAATTATTGGAAAAAAAGATCCACTGACATATACGCCTTGTAAAATACGATTGTTTACCAAGTACTTCAATGCCATGTGGTCCATGTAGAAGATAAAGGGTGTTCTAACAGATACTTCATGAATTTGTGTATCACATAGACATTGCACAATGCTTTTGTGTGCAAGTGTTTCTAAAATTTTGGCAAGAAAACTACCACCTAGAAATAGCTTCCTAACTTAGCTAAAAATGATAAATTACACCATCATGATGAAGAAATGAGCAAGTCCTACCCTTAACATTAATAACTTTGAAATTGATCAAAACACAATGTAAATGAATGAACTCTATTCCCTTAATTTCCTAATTTAACATTAAAATGGGCCTAAGTAGTCCAATGGAAATCAAATTATATTTGTTTTCTTTGATCCATCAATGGATGTTTGCTTGTGAGGCTTAGCTCTTCAAGAATGGAGGATGGGGATCTCAAGAATGATAAAAGACTATCAGTATGAAACTATGTGCTTACTTTTGTCTCTTGAGAGATTTAGGTGTGTGTATAAAGGTAGAGGGAGGGATCTATAGATAGCCCAAAGGATAAAGGATTTAACACATCCTTATGAATGTGGGACTAATGTAGATGTAGAGTTAGCTATGGATAAGGGGGGGTTAGATGAGGTTGAGTTAGCTTTAGAAGGGTTTAGTTTGTCCTTAAGTGGCTCATGTGGATAAAGGGGGTGCATTAATTAATCAAGATGATTAATAAATACATGTGCAAGATTTTATAATATTTTAGATGGATTTTAATATGATTTAGACCATTAGGAGGGAATTAAGCCAATTAAATAGAGATTTATTGATTTAATGAGAAGGAGGCTAATTAATTAATAATAATTAATTAGGCTAGATAGAAGGTGTTTGATTAACAAAGGGTCATTAATTAGGTATGTGTTGGATAGGCAACTTAATTAATTAGCATAATGTAATCAATTAACAACAATGGAAGAGAAGATGAGCGTTATTGACAATATGTCATCAATTTGTGGGAAAGGAGATAATTAGTGCAATTTCAGTATTTGAATTACTTAAGTGTAATTATAGGTGTCTACATTTGCACCTCTTTGGGGTGGCATAAGTGATGCCACTTAAAGATAGTAGACAAAATAAAATTTTGAAGGAATAGGAGAAAATTATTAGGAGGGAGAGATGCCCCTCGAGTGTCAATGGGGTGATGGAAGAAGTCGATCGATGATTGAAAAAGGTGAGAGATAGGTAGAAGAATGGGGAAGAGGCAGGATGACTGATGAGAGAGAAAATTAGGGGAGAAAGGGAAGTGATGTAGAAGAAATATAGAAGAGGGGAGAGAAGAGCTTAGCCTCTAGCCACTGTTTATTTGGAACAATTTGGATATCATCATATTGCCATATGAACTACATCATCAGTCCTTATGAAAAATATAAGCATACGATAAAGGTAGAATGACATGAAAAGCCATACTATGAATAATTTTCCATTGCTAAAAATACCAACTCCATGCAACATACAATAATGTAATGCAATACGAGAAGGAAATAAGCTCATTTAACAGGGAAAACAAGTACGAATGCACATATCCAACCCAACAATGGTCAATACAGTTGTACAAATGTTTTGTTATCAAGGCTGAAGAGATCCACAAGTTCGTGATTGATGACAAGGGTTAAAAATGATTCCTTGAGAAAGGATACATGCAAGGGGGAAATTACCATGGACATGCGGTCCATGAAAAGCGTTTGCCAGGCGCAACTAAATGCAGCACTGAGCAACAAAAGTGCCCCAGTATGATGAAGCAAGTAGCTAGCTTTATGAATGGTTGTGAATCCGGTGATATGCGAGTTGTATTAATCGGGGAAGATGTGAGACAAACCAACAGGATATGGAGAAAATACCATGCACAAGACACAAGTTTCAGCCGTAATAAGCAAGTTACCATTTTTGTGGGGTTTTTTTACTTTTTAGGATTTTTTAAAATTTTTGCCCTGTTTTTGGATTTTATATATATATATATATATATTGTTTTTATTGTTTTTGCTTTCCAAACCATGGTGAATAGTAGAAGAAAGTAGAAGAAGAAAGTGAAGGGCCTAGGGGTGACAAAAAGTGCCCTAGGTGGAAGAAAGGAGAAACAAAGGACAAATAATGTCCTTGTTTAGTGGAAAAATTAAGAAAAAAAAATTATTTGAAAAAATTATTTACGAGAGTGTGAAGAAGAATAAAAATCACCAGGGAGCAATAAAATTGCCCTAGGGAGAAGAAAGGGGTATCAGACAACAAAAATGCCCCAATATGGTGAAAAATAAGAGAAAAATAATTATTTAATAAAAATAATTATTCCACCGCAAATAGAGGAGAAAACAGTGATTGAAATGGGCCTCCTAGCCCTCCTGACGGTAAAAAATAGGTTAATATACCCCACCAAGGGGGGTAAATGTAACACCTTGAACTGTTGTTACTTCCTTTTAAGCATACAAGTGTTGATATGTGATTTCTTTTGTAAAAAGGATGTGTTCCTTTGATTGAGAAGTCATGCTTGATATGTACTAAATCTTCTTTGCAGATTGCGAGATCTTTGGACTCGAGTCGAATTTGATTAGACTCTTTTATTTATTTCATTTTACATCTGAGTTTAATCTGATCTCGGAACGAATTATAAAGTTATTCATCTATAAGATATAGCCTTGGATCAGTGGTATTAATCCAAGTGGTGCTTTAAGTTTTTCATGATGAATTAAAATTATAAACCTTTCACGAGGTCAGTAAGGTCTGAATTCGTTGAATAAAGCCAATCCCGAGTCTAACTCAGGTTGATCGTGTGAAATGGAATGGTTCCCGATATCGAAGTATATCTGGAAGGTCTTGGTCGTGGACCAGGTAATAATTCTGTTGCATATAATTCCGTAGCCTAAGGCAGAACAGGAGCTAACCCTGTTCAAGAATGCATGTTGTAGGTCTTTTTCTGAGCATACGGAATGTAGACCTAACTGGAATTATTAATGTTAGTAACCTAAAACTAAACTTAACCTAGGGGTTAGTGTTAATCTAACCTAGACCTAGGCTAAGAGCTAACGTCCTAAGTTAGTATCTATGTTCTATGAAGTTAGACTAGGTGTTATCCTAAATCCTAACCTAAGTTACTAACCTAACTATGAACAAGGATTATTGGGGACCTATGGAGGGGTGCGAACCATGGGCGGAATTTTCTATGTCTTTAAATGCAAAGGATAAGTATGAAGGACAGGTATTGGTAGAAGTTTTAGAAACGGCTAACTCGAGCCGACGTGGCAGTGTCGCCAAAACTGAAAATGGTCTTGAAATTTTATTTGTCTATCGCCAACTATGGTGGTCGGTGGCAGTGGAGTTTGAGCGGGAAATTGGGAGTAAATGTAATTAATGAGCTTGGTAGTCAAGCTCGGATTTCGCGAGAAGGCATGCAAATTGGAAAGTTGTTGGTTTGTTTGGCTTATCACGAATTCCGTTTTCCCTCTGCCTGTTCACTGGTTCTTCGCACCAGTCTTCTTTGTGTTGCATGGCGAGTATGAGCGTATCTCACTCTTTCCTCTGGCAAGGAAAATATATATGTCATGGAGATAGAAAAATTTTGTTGGTAGCTCTAACTTGGAAAAGGAAAAGAAAGTCCGAGCTCTTTCAGTGGTCTGCTTCGGAATTTTGAGCAAATATCCAGGCATGTTAGGCCCTAACCTTTAAAAATCTTGTTGTCTTTCAAGTGATTTCATTAGAAAAACTCTGTTCAAATGATTTATGGAAATAGATGATTTTCTATGGTTGTCTTGTGTGATTTTGGTACTGTATCTTCATGCTGGTTCGATTTTTCATTTATCCCTTGATGGGTGTTTATTAAATTCGAACTGTTGCTATATTTCTTTGTGTTTTGCATTCCGGCTTTAATATGCGAAATTATTGCAAGTATATGTGATAGGCCTACTCTGTGTGAGTCCATAAATTGTTCTCTCGATGGGTACAGACTATTGAGATGCTTGTTGATGGATACTTTTCGTTGATTCTTGTTGTGGAAACTGTCAGAAGGGATACTGAAGGACATTTGTTTGATTGTTCAGTTAATTGACCTTTTCTTTCGTAAGCTCTGTCGTGGTTGTTATTTAGTGGTGGTTATGGATTCTGGTTGGGTTTCGTTATGAAATTTTATAGTTATTTGTGAAAAGGTAACTCACAGTGTTACAGTATTCATACGACCTTGCTGGAGTTGTTTTTCTTGCGTGGAGGTTATGGGGATTGTATTGATTTATATATATGATCATTGTATTGAAAAGACTCTGCGGAGTCCTTTGAACATATCGTATATTATGGTCCACTTTGTTGAGGATATAGATACATCTTTGAGTATTGATAATTTGAAATTCATTGGAATCTTGTAGAAGTAATGTGAGTCATACGACCTCGACTCCTCGTTAATTGTAATGAATTTTGCAGTACGAGACTCTCGGGTATACTTTTACGTTTCCTTCTATATAAGCTTGTTTGAGAATTTTGAAGAGGTTCAGTTGAATTCCTTGTTATGAAATCAGTATTTTGATTTGCTTACACCTGATTTTGAATGCTTACCATAGTTGGCATAAATAGAATCATTAACTATTTTTACCTTGTATACTGTTGTTGGGACTCAGTTGAATTCTTGATAGATAAACAGTGTAACTGCTTCAAATTAAGACTATTGGGTTTACTATTGTTTTCGACACCATTGGGTTCCGTGAGCATGGGAAGATATCTTGTATATCGGTTTGGAAAAGCTAAAATGTGAATACATTTACGGACTTAGTTTTAAATCCTCGAATGGTAATTTATGTCAAGTTTTCTGTATAAGTTCGAACATGAACATGTAATGTTCTTGGCTTTGTTGGTTTTCTTTAAAAGCTTGACATCATGAATTATGGCTTCTATAAAGTAGGTCGTGAATAACATACTTTCAACTCTGGATGCGTTCAGAAGTGACTACGTTATGTTATGTTATGTTTTCTTTCTGACTACATTCTAGTTAGATGTGGCTGTGCATGTTGCTTGGATTTCGTTTAAAAATCCCTCCGCATAGTCACAGGGAAATGTCATTGCTTAAATGATCATGAGTCTTTGGTTGACTGTGATAACAAAGGAGATATTTTGATTTCAACCTTGTGTCTAAAATCCTTTCAGTGTTTATCTTCTTGTCTGTCGCTTCTTGCGCAAGGTCATACTGAGTCTGCTTGGTAGATAGACACCGTTGTTTGGCAAGAGGGTTACTGTACTGTAGTTGCTTTATTTTAAGTTTTAACAAAACAGAGTGCTGTTGATGGACTCGACTGATTTATTTGCATGCGTATTAGGTGAATGCCTTGCTTTTGAAAAGATGGTACAGTCATGAGCTAATTCAGAGGGAAACATGTACAATTTGTTTATTTCTCTTCTGTTGTAAATTATAAGTTGATATAATTGTTTAACTAACATCTGTAATTGTTTTTACATAATGACGGTATCAGGATTGATAAGGTATTCCTATTTTTTTAAGTTGAATATCATGATTGTCTGATGTTTGTTCATCTTGGGATTTATAATGAATAATTGCTTAGGATACTTTTGTTCTTCTTGATCCCTAATATTTTGATGAAATATTTGAGAAGTATATAGTACTACTCTGTAACGAAAATTATTATTACACGTTATAGACATGATATATTCCTAACGTATAGTCTGAATCATGTTTACTTGTTTGGTGATTTTATATCATTTAAACAGGGTGTTTAATGAAAACAATTGATGGATTGCAATTGTTTTAAGAGTTAGTGCTTATCATGCTCAGTTCATTGAACTGACCCATGTTGATAATTTTTGCAGATGGATGCCGTAAGTGGTAAAAGCAATGCAGATCTGACCGGATGATCAGATTGTTTAATTTGATTTATAATGAATTACAGCTTGATTTTCTAAATGTACTATATGTGGAAAGATGTTCCTTTTCCGTTGAGCATTGTATCAAGTATGCTGAATGCATAAAAAGTATTTGTATAGTTCTGAAAGGAATAGAAATAAGTATTTGCTACTTATGTGTTGTATTCTTATTTTGATAGTTGACCTTCTTCGGTTTATATACCGGAGGGGCAATGTTATCTTTGTATAATTTGGAGACTTTTGTGATTGTCAATGAAAGCTTACAAGAAAATGTGATTGAATTCTTATGATTGTTCAAGAGTTCTAATTTGTTCTATCGAAATCAAAATTGAAATTTAAATCATTGTCTTTCTAAAGATAGGATTAAAATAAACCTAAGCGTAACGCTAATCAAGCTGAATTAAATTACTAATCCCTAGTCTTGATTATGACAGACAACATTTAATTGGATTCTTAATCATTTATATCTTGATACTAATAGGTATGATATAAATTTAGTTAGAGAACCGATATAAACCTAATGGGGTTCGAGAGGGCAATCTCATGTGAAGTTTATGAGTTATTGTCAAATTCCATTGTCTTAGAATCATGTATATTCTAAGAACTCCATGATGAGACCTTGGCCTTAATATCTCCACCGTGTAATGGGTTTTATTGAGGAAGGTCATTCTAAGACGAAGAATCCAGGGATCGGGAAAGGCTAACCCTAGGGGAACGTCTTTAATGTAATTTAAACTCAACGTGTGTAACGCATATTAATAAGTAGATCTTTCCGAGGTGGATTTAAAGGTTGATGGCACAAGTCAACTACAGGGTTGTACCTCCGAGAAGGTTAGGATCTTCTCGAAGTTACAACAATGCAGGTGACTTATGACGACACCCTTTGCATTGATCGCTAAGATTTACACTTTGATCTCGAACGAGTTACTCGGGGACCGATTAGGAATTTGGTCACGTTATAAGGCTGCCTTGGTGATTTGGGGTATCTTGACACACTTTGGTTTAACTAGGTTAAACCAAAGATGTCATCGTATCCCTAATCCTCGTGGGAATCCATATAACGTTATCACCTTGTTAATCCGTTTCCGAGTGAATAAAGTTGAGATAGGAGGAACTGACAGAAGTCAGTATAAGACATTCTACATAACATAGGAATGGGGTGAAGGGCATATTCCAGATTAACGAGTATGCCATTAAGGAATACGAGACATAAATAGTATGTTTCAAATCTTTGGCCAAAGTATTGCAAGCTGCTGATTGCATTGTCCTAATTCACCTAGTCTAAGGGATGAGATGCCGATGAATAATGGTAACAATTATTCAGTTAGGTTCCTTGGACAGAGCATTCTGAATCCCAGAATAGGGAAGAGAACCATAAGAGTGAAGTGTTAAATAAAAACGCCAACTCTTATTACTCATGAATAGATCGGTAGATTACCGAGTCATGGAATGAATAGATCGGATGTACTCCAGAGTCATTACAGCTGCATATGGTTGTCTGTTATAAGAATGGTTATTTGATTGTGAGTTCTAAATTAGGTATTTAGAACTAGGATGCAATTATCAATAAATAAAAAAATAAAAAAATTGACTTGTTCTATTGTCTAAAATGAGGATGTTACATCTTGGTATCAGAGCTGAAGGTTGCAGCTCTTGGACCTATTGTGTCCATAATTTGATAAAAACCTAAATTTTCTTGTAACAGAAAATGGTTAGAACAAGGGGAACATTTAATAATGCTCCACTCGAAGGAGGAGCGGCAACAACCTGTGAAACTTGATGAGATCCTTGCTGCCTTGTTAGACACAAGAGATCGTTTAGTCACATGATTTGAGCAAAGAAAGCGATGGGGAATGAGGAGGATGAAGAAGATGGAAATGACAATCAGCCACCTCCTGAGGACAACCCCGACATGGGTGTTGATGTTAATGCTTTGGGAATGCACTGTCCAACTAGAAAACAAAAAGGCCAGATTGGCAGCAGAACTCACTAATGATATAAAAAGGATAAGTCCACCTAAGTATGATGGCACCACATTAGGAGATAGAGCCGAGAATCAAGGCGAAATGGAGAAGTACTTTGCAATAAGGAACTTCTCAGAGGAAACCAAAGCTATTTGGGGAGCCTATCAGCTTTCCCACAAAGCATCTTCATGGTGGGATAGCCATAAAGCTGAACTAAACATTGATGAGACCAATATTACTTGGGATCAATTTAAAGGCTATTTTAGGCAACGTTGGCTGCCACAACTTTTCTATGATCAGAAAATGACGGAATTTCAGAACTTAGCTCAAGGGAAGCTAACGGTAACTGAATTCTGGGAGCGGTTTACAAAACTCCTCAAGTATGTACCGCAGTATCAAACTGACGAGAAGTTTAGAATACAGAAATTCATCATGGGATTGAATCCCGTGATAGGGGGAGAGGTCGATGTTCATAGTCCAACCACTATGGAAGGAGTTGTTGAAAAGGCCATAAGGCAAGAACAGAAATTAAAGGCTATTTCTGCTCATAAAGAGGAAGTGCGGAAGAAGACTGCAAACCCTTCTTCAACCTCTCTTGCACCTAGAAAAGGACCATGGAAAAAGTTTGGAAACAAGAGTAAGTTTCCAGGAGATAACAATAAGAAAGCAGTAGTAAATAAGCCTGCTGGAAATGTAAGGGATAATTTTGTTAAAAATTATAATAATGGGCAGAAGCCCTATGGAGGACAACGTGACAATTACAAACCGGAGGCAACTCGAGCCTAAAAAGGGACCCGTAGGAGGTCACATAATTGTGGCAAAGATCACTATGCAAATCAAAGTGCCCTTTCAAGAAGGATGATTGTAATCAGCAAAGATAAGATACATGCTTTGCAAGAGAGACAAGCAAGTGAAAAGCAAGTAACACCTATAGAAGTTCCGGTAAGTTATTTGGCATACATCACTATTCTTTTTGATACAGGAGCTACTGAATGTTTTATTTCTAATAAACTTGCTTCTAAACTTAAAAGAAGAGCTGGAAAATGGATAAATCTTGGACTGTACAGTATGGTAATAACTCTGTTCATACAGTGAGTATGTGTCTTTTTGGGGCAGTCCTTGACTTACCTAACTTTTCCACGGAAGTTGATCTCTATGTTACACCTTTGGGATCGTATGACATTGTCATCGGTGTCAATTGGTTAGCTAACCATAAAGCAAAAGTAGACTGCTATGAAAAGAACATAAAGTGTTTAGATGATCAGCTGGAAACCGCAGAGATTCAAGGTGTGAAACGAGAAATTTCAGTTAGGAAACTGTCAGCTATGCAGCTTAAAAAGGCTAAGAATAAAGGATGTACTCTTTATGCAGTAAAGATATCTGAATCTTCAGAAGAAGATGGTGATTATATGAAGCAAATTCCTCTGTTACAAAGTTTCAGGGATGTCTTTCCTGAAGAATTACCAGGGTTACCACCCAAGAGAGAATTTGACTTCACCATTGAAATCAAACCGGGAACTGAACCTATTTCCAAAGCACCTTATAGGATGACTACTACAGAGTTAGTTGAGCTTAAGGCACAGTTGCAAGAACTTTTGACAAAAGGTTTGATTAGACCAAGTGTTTCACCTTGGGGTGCGCCTGTAATATTTGTGAAAAAGAAGGATGGAACACTAAGGCTGTGTATTGATTATCGGATGTTGAACAAAGCAACAATCAAGAACCGATATCCACTTCCAAGGATCGATGATCTATTTGATCAGATGCATGGAGCAGCGGTTTATTCTAAGATAGATCTTCGATCTGGTTATCATCGATTAAGGATTAAAGAAGAAGAGATTCGTAAAACAGCTTTCCAAACAAGGTACAGACATTATGAATTCATGGTTCTACCCTTTGGATTAACTAATGCACCCGCAGCCTTTATGAACTTAATGAACAATATTTTTCAAGAATATCTGGACAAGTTTGTACTTGTATTCTTGGACGATATTCTCATTTATTCTAAAAGCGTTGAGGAGCACAATGAGCATTTGAAGATAGTTTTGGAAATTCTGAGAAAAAGAAAGTTGTATGGTAAGTTATCCAAATGTTCTTTCTTTGATTCAGAAGTTCACTATTTGGGTCATGTCATAAGTAAAGAAGGAATTGCTGTAGATCCTTCAAAAATAGTGGCAATAACTGAGTGGCCTGCGCCAAAGAATGTGCATGAAGTAAGAAGCTTCATGGGTCTTGCAGGTTACTATAGAAAATTTGTAAAGGATTTTTCTAAGGTAGCTGCACCAATAACTTCATTGCAGAAGAAGGATAAGAAATTCATATGGAACGACAAGTGCGAAGCGGCTTTCAAAAGTCTGAAAGACCAGTTGACTTCTGCACCTATATTAGCTGTACCAGACCCTAATGGGAATTTTACTGTTGTAACGGATGCTTCTGGGGAAGGCCTTGGAGGTGTTTTGCTACAAAATGATCAGGTCATAGCATATGAAAGTAGAAAACTCAAGTTACATGAGCTGAACTATGCCCCTCATGATTTGGAGCTTGCTGCCATTGTTCATGCACTTCAAGTCTGGAGACACTACTTACTTGGGAAACCTTTTGAGTTGAAAACTGATCACTTAGGGCTGAAATATATTTTTACTCAGCCTAATCTGAATGCCAGACAGAGAAGGTGGTTAGAATTTTTATCACAATATGATTTTGATATTAGTTATATCAAAGGGAAGGAGAATAGAGTAGCTGATGCTCTAAGTCGTAGGAGGCACATTTCTGCTCTTATAACATTAAGAACTCAGTTCAAGGAAGAGGTAAAGAGTGCCTCAGAATCTGATAATTACTTTCTACAGGTAAAGGCAGCGCTTGCTGCAGAACCTAATGATGAAAGGTATAAAGGTTTTCATTTTGATAATGAAGGAATCTTGCGTTATGAAAACAGGGTATATGTACCTATGTTGAACGACTTGAGGAAGAAGTTGTTAGTGGAATTTCATAATTCACCTTTCTCTGGACACCCGGGTATCACAAAGATGCTTGCTGATCTGAAATAGCAATACTTTTGGAAAGGTATGAAAAAGGATGTCATAAATTTTGTGACCCATTGTTTGGAGTGTCAGCGGGTGAAGGCAGAACATATGCACCCTGCTGGACTGTTATATCCTCATAGCATACCGCAGTACAAATGGCAAGTAATAACCATGGATTTTGTACAAGGATTACCCATGTCTAGGAATAAACATGATGTTATCCTGGTAGTTGTAGATAAACTAACTAAGGTAGCTCATTTCATTGCTGGAAATCTAAAGGATGATTCACCAGTGCTGGCCAAAAGATTTGTACACGAAATTTTCAGATTGCATGGTGTACCAGAATTGATTATATCTGACAGGGATCCAAGAATGACGTCAAGGTTTTGGCAAACACTTAATACAGCTCTTGGAACAAAACTAAACTTCAGTTCTGCATATCATCCGGAAACGGATGGACAAACTGAAAGGGTAAATCAAGTGTTGGAGGACATGTTGTGGATGTATTGCATGGATCAACAGTATAAATGGGAAGAGTATCTTCCATTAGTTGAGTTCGCATACAACAATACTTATCATTCATCTCTTAAAATGGCACCATTTGAAGCACTTTATGGAAGAAAGTGCAGAACTCCTGTTAGTTGGGACAGTGTTGAGGATAGAGTGGTAATTGGACCAGAGATTCTCACAGAAATGGAACAGCAAGTTAAGCTGATTCGTGAAAGATTAAAGGAAGCAGCGGATAGGTAGAAGAGCTATGCTGACCTTAAGCGGGTTGATAGAAGGTTTGAGCTTGGTGATAAGGTTTTTCTTCATGTTAAACCCAGAAAGAGTTCTATAACTTTTGGCAAGGCTGCCAAGTTGTCACCTCGATTCGTGGGACCTTTCGAAATTGTCGAAATAATCAATCCTGTAGCTTATCATTTAGCATTACCACCTACTTTATCTCGCATGCATGATGTTTTCCATATTTCTTTGCTTAAGAAATACGTTTCAGATCTGTCACATGTTTTAAATTGGAATTCCTTGCAGGTCCAAGACCCAGGAATAATCGTGGTTAAACCCACACGAGTGCTGGAAACTCGCCAATTGCATTTAAGAAATCATGAAATACAACAATGTAAGGTCCAGTGGGACCAGTTTAATGAAGAAAGTGCAACTTGGGAAAATCTGGAAGAGATGAAAATTGCTTTTCCTTCTCTTTTTCAACAGAATGAAATCTGTTGACAAAACATTCTTTAATGAACTTATTTTTTTAAAGTATTTATGAAAGCCAGATGAAGGCAAACATTATTCAGGTTGAATAAAATGTGTTGTGACATTGATTTCTGGAACTATTCAAATTGGAAATAGTCACATTGTTTGTGTACTGATAAATTGGTTGACCTGAAGGTTAATTGAATATGTAATCATCGGGACGATGAATCTTTTTAGGAGGGAAGCATGTAACACCCTGAACTGTTGTTACTTCCTCCTAAGCATACAAGTGTTGATATGTGATTTCTTTTGTAAAAAGGATGTGTTCCTTTGATTGAGAAGTCATGCTTGATATGTACTGAATCTTCTTTGCAGATTGCAGATCTTTGACTGAGTCAGAATTTGATTAGACTCTTTTATTTATTTCATTTTACATCTGAGTTTAATCTGATCTCGGAATGAATTATAAAGTTATTCATCTATAAGACCTAGCCTTGGATCAGTGGTATTGATCCAAGTGGTGCTTTAAGTTTTTCATGATGAATTAAAAATTATAAACCTTTCACAGGTTGCAAGGTCTGAATTCATTGAATAAAGCCAATCCCAAGTCTAACTCAGGTTGATCGTGTGAAATGGAATGGTTCCCGATATCGAAGTATATCTAGAAGGTCTTGGTCGTGGACCAGGTAATAATTCCGTAGCCTCAAGTAGAACAAGAGCTAACCCTGTTCAAGAATGCATGTTGAGGTCTTTTCTCGAGCATACGGAATGTAGACCTAACTGGAATTATAAATGTTAGTAACCTAAAACTAAACTTAACCTAGGGGTTAGTGTTAATCTAACCTAGACCTAGGCTAAGAGCTAACGTCCTAAGTTAGTATCTATGTTCTATGAAGTTAGACTAGGTGTTATCCTAAATCCTAACCTAAGTTACTAACCTAACTATGAACAAGGATTATTGGGGACCTATGGAGGGGTGCGAACCATGGGCGGCCTTTTCTATGTCTTTAAATGCAAAGGATAAGTATGAAGGATAGGTATTGGTAGAAGTTTTAGAAACGGCTAACTTGAGCCGACGTGGCAGGTCGCCAAAACTGAAAATGGTCTTGAAATTTTATTTGTCTATCGCCAACTATGGCGGTCGGTGGCAGTGGAGTTTGAGCGGGAAATTGGGAGTAAATGCAATTAATGAGCTCGGTAGTCGAGCTCGGATTTCACGAGAAGGCATGCAAATTGGAAAGTTGTTGGTTTGTTTGGCTTATCACGAATTCCGGTTTTCCTCTGCCTGTTCACTGGTTCTTCGCACCAGTCTTCTTTGTGTTGCATGGTGAGTATGAGCGTATCTAGCTCTTTCCTCTGGCAAGGAAAATATATATGTCATGGAGATAGCAAAATTTTGTTGGTAGCTCTAACTTGGAAAACGAAAAGAAAGTCCAAGCTCTTTCAAATGGTCTCCTTCTTGAGAATTTTGAGCAATTATCCAGCATGTTAGGCCCTAACCTTTAAAAATCTTGTCGTTTTTCAAGTGATTTCATTAGAACAACTCTGTTCAAATGATTTATGGAAATAGATGATTTTCTATGGTTGTCTTGTGTGATTTTGGTACTGTATCTTCATGCTGGTTCGATTTTTCATTTATCCCTTGATGGGTGTTTATTAAATTCGAATCTGCTATATTTCTTTCTTTGTGTTTTGCATTCCGGCTTTAATATGCGAAATTATTGCAAGTATATGTGATAGGCCTGCTCTGTGTGAGTCCATAAATTGTTCTCTCGATGGGTACAGACTATTGAGATGCTTGTTGATGGATACTTTTCGTTGATTCTTGTTGTGGAAACTGTCGGAAGGGATACTGAAGGACATTTGTTTGATTGTTCAGTTAATTGACCTTTTCTTTCGTAAGCTCTGTCGTGGTTGTTATTTAGTGGGGGTATGGATTCTGGTTGGGTTTCGTTATGAAATTTTATAGTTATTTGTGAAAAGGTAACTCACAGTGTTACAGTATTCATACGACCTTGCTGGAGTTGTTTTTCCCCTTGCGTGGAGGTTATGGGGATTCAACCCATTGATAGTATTGATTTATATATATGATTATTGTATTGAAACGACTCTGCGGAGTCCTTTGAATGAATCGTATATTATGGTCCACTGTTGAGGATATAGATACATCTTTGAGTATTGATAATTTGAATTTCGTTGGAATCTTGTAGAAGTAACAGGTCATACGACCTCTGTTAATTGTAATGAATTTTGGTACAGACTCCATGGGTATACTTTTACGATTCCTTCTGTGTAAGCTTGTTCGAGAATTTTGAAGAGGTTCAGTTGAATTCCTTGTTATGAAATCAATATTTTGATTTGCTTACACCTGATTTTTGAATGCTTACCATAGTTGGCATAGATAGAATCATTAACTATTTTTACCTTGTATACTGTTGTTGGGACTCAGTTGAATTCTTGATAGATAAACAGTGTAACTGCTTAAAATTAAGACTGTTGGGTTTACTATTGTTTTCGACACCGTTGGGTTCTGTGAGCATGGGAAGATATCTTGTATATCGGTTTCTGGAAAAGCTAAACTATGAATACTATTTACGGACTTAGTTTTAAATCCTCGAATGGTAATTTATGTCACTGTTTTCTGTATAAGCCTGAACATGAACATGTAATGTTCTTGGCTTTGTTGGTTTTCTTTAAAAGCTTGACATCATGAATTATGGCTTCTATGAAGTAGGTCGTGAATAACATACTTTCAACTCTGGATGCGTTCAGAAGTGACTAAGTTATGTTATGTTATGTTTTCTTTCTGATTACATTCCAGTTAGATGTGGCTGTGCATGTTGCTTGGATTTCGTTTAAAAATCCCTCCGCATAGTCATAGGGAAATGTCATTGCTTAAATGATCATGAGTCTTTGGTTGACTGCGATAACAAAGGAGATCTTTTGATTTCGACCTTGTGTCTAAAAGCCTTTCAGTGTTTATCTTCTTGTCTGTCGCTTCTTGCGCAAGGTCATACTGAGTCTGCTTGGTAGATAGACACCGTTGTTTGGCAAGAGGGTTACTGTACTGTAGTTGCTTTATTTTAAGTTTTAACAAAACAGAGTGCTGTTGATGGACTCGACTGATTTATTTGCATGCGTATTAGGTGAATGCCTTGCTTTTGAAAAGACGGTACAGTCATGAGCTAATTCAGAGGGAAACATGTACAATTTGTTTATTTCTCTTCTGTTGTAAATTATAAGTTGATATAATTGTTTAACAAACATCTGTAATTGTTTTTACATAATGACGGTATCAGGATTGATAAGGTATTCCTCTTTTTTTAAGTTGAATATCATGATTGTCTGATGTTTGTTCATCTTGGGATTTACAATGAATAATTGCTTAGGATACTTTTGTTCTTCTTGATCCCTAATATTTTGATGAAATATTTGAGAAATATATAGTACTACTCTGTAACGAAAATTATTATTACACGTTATAGACATGATATATTCCTAACGTATAGTCTGAATCATGTTTACTTGTTTGGTGATTTTATATCATTTAAATAGGGTGTTTAATGAAAACAATTGACGGATTGCAATTGTTTTAAGAGTTAGTGCTTATCATGCTCAGTTCATTGAACTGACCCATGTTGATAATTTTTGCAGATGGATGCCGTAAGTGGTAAAAGCAATGCAGATCTGACAGGATGATTAGATTGTTTAATTTGATTTATAATGAATTACTGACTTGATTTTCTAAATGTACTATATGTGGAAAGATGTTCCTTTTCCATTGAGCATTGTATCAAGTATGTTGAATGCATAAAAAGTATTTGTATAGTTCTGAAAGGAATAGAAATAAGTATTTGCTACTTATGTGTTGTATTCTTATTTTGATAGTTGACCTTCTTCGGTTTATATACCGAAGGGGCAATGTTATCTTTGTATAATTTGGACTTTTTTGATTGTCAATGAAAGCTTACAAGAAAATGTGATTGAATTCTTATGAGTGTTCAAAGTAGTTCTAATTTGTTCTATCGAAAGCAAAATTGAAATTTAAATCATTGTCTTTCTAAAGATAGGATTAAAATAAACCTAAGCAGAATGCTAATCAAGCTGAATTAAATTACTAATCCCTAGTCTTGATTATGACAGGACAACATTTAATTGGATTCTTAATCATTTATATCTTGATACTAATAGGTATGATATAAATTCAGTTAGGAGAACTGATATAAACCTAATGGGGTTCAGAGGGCAATCTCATGTGAAGTTTATGAGTTATTGTCAAATTCCGTTGTCTTAGAATCATGTATATTCTAAGAACTCCATGATGAGACCTTGGCCTTAATATCTCCACCGTGTAATGGGTTTTATTGAGGAAGGTCATTCTAAGACGAAGAATCCAGGGATCGGGAAAGGCTAACCCTAGGGGAACGTCTTTAATGTAATTTAAACTCAACGTGCGTAACGCATATTAATAAGTAGATCTTTCCGAGGCGGATTTAAAGGTTGACGGCACAAGTCAACTGCAGGGTTGTACCTCCGAGAAGATTAGGATCTTCTCGAAGTTACAACAATGCAGGTGACTTATGACGACACCCTTTGCATTGATCGCTAAGATTTACACTTTGATCTCGAACGAGTTACTCAGGGACCGATTAGGAATGTGGTCACGTTATAAGGCTGCCTTGGTGATTCGGGGTATCTTGACACACTGGTTTAACTAGGGTTGAACCAGTATGTCATCGTATCCCTAATCCTCGTGGGCATCCATATAACGTTATCACCTTGTTAATCCGTTTCCAAGTGAATAAAGTTGAGATAGGAGGGACTGACAGAAGTCGGTATAAGACATTCTACATAACATAAGAATGGGGTGAAGGGCGTATTCCAGATTGACGAGTATGCCATTAAGGAATACGAGACATAAACAGTATGTTTCAAATCTTTGGCCAAAGTATCGCAAGTTGCTGATTGCGTTGTCCTAATTCACCTAGTCTAAGGGATGAGATGCCGATGAATAATGGTAACAATTATTCAGTTAGGTTCCTTGGACAGAGCATTCTGAATCCCAGAATAGGGAAGAGAACCACAAGAGTGAAGTGTTAAATAAAAACGCCAACTCTTATTACTCATGAATAGATCGGTAGATTACCGAGTCATGGAATGAATAGATCGGAGGTACTCCGAGTCATTACAGCTGCATATGGTTGTCTGTTATAAGAATGGTTATTTGATTGTGAGTTCTAAATTAGGTATTTAGAACCAGGATGCAATTATAAAAAAAAAAATAAAAAAATTGACTTGTTCTATTGTCTAAAATGAGGATGTTACAAGTAAAAACATCACAACCAATTAATTTTAACCGATCCGTTTAAAATTTTACTGTGAGGCTTTGACACTGAGGAGAACCGTGGTGATCACATGAGACCATTTGAGGCACGCAGATGCAACTGGGGTACTGGGGGTACCCATGCGTGCACGATGACCCCTTTATGAGTATCAAAAACTTTCTCATTAAGTTTTGTCATTAATGCCTTAAAATTAGCTTTTAGCTATAGAAAAATGCATAGGCACAAGTGTGGGATAAGGTGCGTAGGTGCCATTTTGGGGGTGCAGGTGCCTTTTTGAGGGCACATGCACCAAGAAGCAAATACACACACACAGACACAAATCACACACACACGCGCACACGCAAGCACATGTGCGTGCATGCCCACATGCTGAAAATAGGGTGCACACATGAAAAGCATGGTGCATGCATGGAGAGGGAAAGCGCACAAAGCCCTGGGGTATACGTGTGTAAGCGCAGCATCCAATGTGTGGCACACACGCCAAAAGGGTGCACAGGCACCCAAAAGAGGGCGTACGCACAAAAAGACACACGCACATAAGCATAGGCACTAGAAACATGGTGCACATGCCCAAAAGGGTGTGCAAGTGCCTAAAATTGGTAGAAAAACATAGGAAAATGTTGAAAAACATGACACTTAGAAGAATTTTTTGGGAACCTTGATTGAAAGATGGATGCAAGGATGATTAGAGTAGTGTTATCCAAAATGGTGCCCTGACTCATTTTGTGGCTAACTCCTTGTGTTCTTGCCTCTCTTGTGCCTCGCCTACATTTTTTTATTTTCAGCACTCAAGGCTTTCTAGAAATGGCACCATCGATAGATCTCTCTCACCTTTCCAGAAAGGTAAAGTTTGCCTCCTAACTCCTTATATTTTTCAAGTTATGGCTCGGTGGAGTTTTTGTGGAAAATTTTCCCATTCGAGGCCCGCACCAACACAGGGAAGCCGCCACGTGGCAGAGGAGTTCGGGGTTGGAGGCAAATTTGAATTTTTTCCAAGTATTTTGGTCGAAGGTTCAAATGGAAATTTTTTCCCGTGGGGCCCGTGGACCAATCAAGTCATGACACGTGTCACAAGGGGGGCGGAATGAAAAAATTTGCTAAGTATTTGCCAAATTTTCCAAAGTGGAAGAATGGAACGGAGAGCCCGCAATGAGTAAAATTAGGACACGTGTCCTAAGGGGAAGGTAGATTCGGAGCTTGGGGTGGTTTTTGAAAATTTTGCAAAAGTTTTCAGCCAAAACTAAAAGTGAAAGAAGGGCCCGCGCCCCCTGTCAGCCATTCAAAAGCCGACACGTGTCCCGGCCGGGCGGGGCACGGGGGAAAAATGAAATTTTTTCCAAAGTCTAAAAATGTCAAAATTTCAAAGGAAAACCCATGGGAGGCGAAGGAGAGAGAATTCTAGAATGAATCAGAGCTTGCCACGTGGCATCCGACCAGCATGGAGCGCGGGGAATTTTTGAAAAATTTTCCAAAGACAAAAAAGAGGTAAAATTTGAAATTTTTTCCCGCCGATCCGTTTTTGGGCCGTTTTTGCCCTAAATCTTCAAACGATCATATATTTTGATCCAGAGCTCAGATTTTCACGTTATTTATATCATTGGAAAGATGTTAAAATTATCTACATGATTCCATGGTCAATTTCTAATTTTGGTTCATTTTGGAGAGAGAAAATTCAAAAACGGTTCTGGTACGTGTCCATGGCCAGAAATGACATTTCAACAACCAAATTTAATACAAAATGGGTCGCATTCTTCTCCAATATGGTCAAAAATGATAGGGTATGGGTTTGTAAGGTCCTCCATGTTGTTTTAATGCATTTTCCATCAATGAGGAATGGGCTCCCACGTTTTTTATGTTTTCTCTCTCCTGGGCTCGACCCATGCATTGTAAAAGCCAGATTTGGCTCATTTTCAAGGTTGAACACTTTTGGCATTGAAAACTTCTTCTTTCACCTCCAGCAAGTGATAGTTGTAAGAATCAGACCTTTTTCACAGTTTGTAACAGGTTTATACCTCTTTGATGGTGGAATGCAAGAGATTTTTTCATGAAATTGACAGTGTAAACTCTGTGAATGCTTTCACCTCTCTGTTTGTATTGTTTTACTTCATTTCAAGACCTCTAATTACATCTATCACTTGTGTATGTTTTCCTTGTTGCATTTCATGAATTTGTGTCTATTTATATGGCAAGAAATGTTTCACCACTCCTTTTGGTGCATCACCATCTTTAGTTTAGTTTCATTTTTGCATTTTTATCCCTCGTCTCCTCGCAATCTAGGGTAGAATTAGGATTAGAACCTCTCGTAGTTGTGCAAAATATAGATATAAATCGAGGAGTTTGAGGAACCAGCCTCTAATCTGAGATTCCTCTCTCATTTTCACAAGTCCCACACTTGGAGAGAGGTTTCCATGTTGTGCAATCACACCGGATGCTCTAGAATCAACTTAGAACCTGATTTGCATCCGTGGGTGCCGCTGATTTGCAACAACAGTTTTGGCACGCCGGTGGGACATTAGAGGTCTCATTTTTATTGCAGCAAAGTTGATGTGCATCTGCTGCAATTTTCTTGCTTGAAAAGAGCTATAATTTGCACATCTGGCGACTCCAAGGGGAAGAATCAATTGGTTTCAGCAGTGCAGGCCTGAAAACTCATGAGAAGAATCACTACAAGGTCAAGAGTTGGAGAAGAAGAAGTGTTGTTTGAATACCTGCAGTTATCTCCAAGAGTAAGGAAAAGTGGGAGGAGAATCCAAAGGTCTCCATCTCCACCAAACAGAACTCTCTCAACTCCTCCACCTGGTAGGCCTTTCATTCAATCAACAAGGGTTCTAAGGCCAATTAGAATGGCACAAAACAACCCCTATGTCAATTTCACTGGCAGCAGCCCACTTGCTCTCAATGCACAACATCCAATTCCAATTGCAGCCTTGAAGAACATTCCATACTTCACCGGAGAGAATCGACTACCTGTGTGATCATGTTAAAGACATTGCCAACCTTTGTGCAATTCATGAAATCAATGAGATGCAAGTGGTTTCAAGTTGTTGGCATCTTCATTCAAGGGGAAAGCATTGCAATGGTTTAGAAGCCTTGGAGCTGGTTCAATCACAAATTGGAATCAGCTGTGTATAGCACTTCATGAGAAATTTGGAGAGAAGGGAGACAACTTGTCTCTTTTGGAGCAGCTGACAACCATCAAGAGAGCTCCCAATGAGCAGCTGACCGATTTCAACTTCAGATTTCAAAAGACTTGGGAGAGAATTCCAGTGGCAGTCAAGCCAACAACAGAAGGTGCTTTTCTCTACTATCTCAAAGCTCTAAATTCTGATATTTCTATGTTGATTCAGTCCATGGGAGGCATAACTATCCCTATGGCTTATAGCATTGCCATTAGGGCTGAAAATTGTTTGATCCAAGTTGGCAAACTTGCCCCTAGACCTCCCATGCCATTGTTTCCAAGTTTAGAGAGTCCAAACACCAATCAAGCACCTAATTTGACTCCTTCTCCCACTCCTAGAAATCAGAGTTCAAATGAAGCTTCTACTTCATCTCCAAGTGCCCCAAATGAGCTTCAAGAAGTCATGAAGCAACTGCAAAACCTAGGCAATGAGCTGGTTACTCTCAAGAGGCAACAAGCCCAAGGTTTTAGACCTTCTTACCAGCCCCAAGCTCAGCCTAACAGGCAGCCATACCAACCACAAAGACCACCTAATCCAGCTGCAAATATGAATCAAACAAGGCCTCCTGCCAATAGACCATTTCAGCCCTACAATCCAAATGCCATATCTGCCTCTAAGGCATTGGTGCCAACACAAAACAACATTGCTCAGGAGTATGACTGGTGTTTTCCATGCAATGAACCTCATAACCAATCCATGTGCTTCAATGGTGCTTTGAATCAAGCATTAATGGTGACAACTACTGGTGTGGAGGGTGAGGGAAGTCAAGGAAACAACCAACAACAAGAAACATTCCAACAACAATCAGCCCCAAATGACACCACGTTGGTAAATGGCAAGCAAGAGGATTTTTGTGGCATGAATCAGGTAGTTTCCCAAGGTGTTGCAGCCAACACAAGGTCAAAAAGGAGGAATTTGGGTGAAGAACAGCCATTGGCTCCAACCAATCCATGACCTTCTATGGTTCCACAAGTGGTTGGCAAACAAAATCCAGATTGTAAATGCACAAGGGCAGCCAAGAACAGCTCCTAGGCCAACTCAAATACCAGTTGTTGCTGCTCACGTGCAAGGAGTGAATGTGCAAACAAAGGGACAACAAAGAGATCCTTCATCACCATTCAGTATCATCGATCAGATGAAGAAGACAAATGTCAACATATCAATGTGGGAATCCCTATCTATCCCAGGCCAAAGAGATTTGCTACAAGCTGCCATGAAGGACTGGCCAACTTCGAATCAGCAAGTTCAGATGCAAGAGAAAGTGCTCACAAATGCTGCCCAGCCTGAGGGGAATCATGGAGGACAGCAAGGTAAAATGTTGAAGCCCCCTCCTTTCTATGTTTCATTAATCATTGGAAATCAGCTAGTGCACAATTGCATGATAGACTCCAGGGCAAGTAGCTCAGTGATGCCTAAACAAATAGCTGATCAGCTAGGGCTCCAGTATGAAACAATATCCAAAGGGGTAGTGCAGCTAGATGGGACAAAAGAGAGAATAGTTGGAGTGATTAAAACTTGAGTCTTACCTTGCATGCATGTCCAAATGTTGTTGTTTTACAAGATGTATCAGTCATAGACCTTCCACCACTCTTTTCCCTTTGCTTGTCAAGGGACTTCACAACCAAGATTGGAGGATATTTGTCTACTGATTGGTCACACATGCTATTCATAATGAGGTATGGAACCAAAGCTACATCAGTGTCCGAACCTATTGCAAACTTCCACATTGAGCCTTACACTCCAAGTCGATTACATGCCAATTGCTCAAAGATTTGATCAAGAAGATCACCCAAGCACCGATGAAGCTGACACCAAGGTTGGGAGCATCCCGGATCTAACTCTTGATGAATGGGAAAACAAGGTACATGCTTTTGATCCTTATCAAGAAGTAGAAGAATCTGAGCTAGGGGTCTATTGTATACATGAAGAAAATCAGCCTATTCCTAACATCACCAAGCCAAACCACAAGGATGACAATGAGGTATGGCAGCTGTTTTTTGATGGATCAAGGAGTAGACAAGGTGTGCAGGAGGTGGAGCTATGCTTGTTTCACCTCAAGGAGTAAAGTACTATTCAGCTTTTAGATTTCAGTTTGCATGCTCCAATAACACTGCTGAATATGAAGCCTTGGTGCAAGGGATGCATTGGGCAATCAAGAAGAAAATAAAGAACTTGCAAGTCTTTGGTGACAAGTGAATTGATTGTAAATCAGGTCAAGGGACAACATGCTACCAAGAATGATCTACTCAAGTGCTACAAGAATAGGGTATGGGACCTCATGGAAGATTTTGAGGGTTTTGGCATCAAATCCATTCCTAGGAAAGAGAATCAAGCATTGACAAAGCTTGCAGCAAAGAGGGGCAGCCTTTGACATTGTGGAAAGCATTCAAAAGACAAGGTACAACCAAACATCCACGTGATTGTGAGGCCTTCAATGGCGGATAACAATGTCAGTTGGCAAGTATTTGAGAATGACCAAGCAAATCATCCATTTCTTGCAAGAAGAAGCTGAGTTCTCAGCTAAGAATCAAGAAAATTGGAACAAGCAAGATGGTGACCAAGTGGTAAGCCGAGAACTAACAAGCTGCCCAAGGGACTTATCACTTTGGAGTCCATTTTTAATCCCAATGATCAGTTTAGGAAAGAGAAAGCAAACATTCAAAGTCAAGAGAGAAGATTCAAGATCCATCTTGGTGGAAGAGAACAAACCATTGCAAATTGGAAAGATGACAACTCGAGCAAGAAAGGTATGAGTTCATACAACGTGTCAAGAGTTCCCGACGTGTTTGCTTGGAGCTATGAAGATTTGAAAGGTTTCAATCCCAACTTAGCTCAAGATACCATTGAATTGGATCCAAATACTAAGCCTTCACAAAGTAAACAAAGACCACTAATCCACACATGGAGCCTCTCATGAGGAAAGAATTGGACAAGCTGATTGAGTCAAGAATCATATTCCCAATCAAGCATTCTAGTTGGGTTGCCAACTTGGTTCCAAATGTAAAGAAGAGTGGAGAGATCAGATTGTGTGTTGATTTCAGAGACTTAAATAGAGCATCTCTCAAGGACCATTACCCACTCCCTTCCATGGAGCAAATCTTGCAAGTTGTGGGCTGGCTCGAGAGGTTTTCACTACTTGATGGCTACTCCGGCTACAATCGATTATGGTGAAGGAAGAAGACCAGTTCAAGACAGCCTTTACAACCAAATGGGGACTTTTGCATACAGAAGATGCCATTTGGGCTGTCCAACGCCGGTGCTACCTTCTTCCAAAGAGCAATGGACATGGTGTTCAAAGGTTTGATTAACAACGTGGTGCTGATTTACCTTGATGATATCACTTTTTTCCAAAATGCAAAGCAGACCACCTCTCTCATTTGAGACAAGTTTTCACGAGGTGTAGGAAATTTGGAGTGTCTTTGAATCCTAAGAAGTGTATCTTTCTTGCACATGAAGGAAAGCTCCTTGGCCATATTGTCTCCAAAGAAGGATTAGCAATTGATCCAGAGAGAGTGAAGCCATAAGAGCACTACCATTGCCAAGCCACAAGAAAGCCCTTCGAGTTTCTTGGGAGGATAAACTTTGTTCGGAGGTTTGTCCTGATTTTGCAGCCCTTGTCAAACCTATCACCAAAATGTTAAAGAAAAGCATGGCTTTCAAGTGGACAAAGCAGAAGGCAAGGAGAGTTTTGAAGCAATCAAAGAAGCCATCTCTCAAGCACCAACTCTCATCAACCGGACTTCTCCAAGGATTTCATCCTCTATGCATTTGGAGGTAATGACACTATTTCTGCCATTTTGGTACAGCAGAACAAGGATAACGATGAGCAGCCAATTGCTTTCTTCAGCCAGAGCCTAGATGACTATGAGGTGAGGTATTCTTTTATTGAGAAGCATGTGCTGGCAGTAATCAGAAGCTTGAAGAAATTCAAGCATTTAGTCTCAAACAACAAGGTCCAGTTGCTGGTCTCACATGTTGGGGTTAAGGACTTCCTCCTCAACAAAGATTTGAATGAGAAAAGGGCAGGTTGGATCACCCATGTCATGGAGTATGACATTGAGATCAAAATCACCAAGCTGGTAAGAGGAAAAGGATTGTGTGAGCAGCTGGTTTTGGGGAAGCAAAAAGAAGCATGCAATGAAGGAGAGGTTGTTTTGACAGTTCAAGACAGCCATGAGCCATGTGGCACTCAAGAAGAAAACAATGCTGCCCCCACTCCTTGCTGGACCCAAGGTATAATGCACTTCCTAAGCACAGGCCTATGCCCTCCGGAGATGAACAAGACCCAAAGAAGACACTTCAGATTGCAGGCTGTCCCATATGCCATTGTTGATGGAGTTTTGTTCAAGAAAGATGTGAATGGAGTGCTGCTGAGATGTATTAGCACAAATCAGATTCATAGGGTGTTGGAAGAATTCCATGGTGGACCAGCTGGTGGTCATTTTGCACCAAGAGTGACAGCTCTAAAAATCATGAAGGCTGGTTATTATTGGCCTAAAATTTTCAGTGATTGCTATGCATGGATTAAGAGGTGTAAGAATTGTGCATTCTTCACAGGAAAAGAGAGACTTGCTGCCCTTCCATTGCATCCAATCTCAGTTGACCAGCCATTCATGCAATGGGGTTTGACTTCATCGAGTCATTAATCCCAATTCAAGTCAAGGGCACAAATGGATTTTGATAGCCACGACTACTTCACCAAATGGATCAAGCAAAGAGCACTCAAAGAAGCAAATGAGTCCAACATCTTAGACTTTTATGAGGGGATAAGCAACCAGATTTGGTATACCGCTACAATAATCTTAGATAATGCATGGCATTCATCGATCCAAGGTGACCGAGTGGGCTGTCAAGAATGGGATCTACCTAAGCACTTCATCAAACTATTACCCTCAAGGTAATGGCTGTAGGCCGAGTCTACAAACAAGAACTTGTTGAGGATCATTAGGAGGACTCTTGATGAGAATAGAGGTCTTGGCATACAAACTCGAAATCAGCCTTATGGGCCGATAGGATAACTCCCAAGAGATCCACAGTAACTCTCCATTCAAACTTGTCTATGGAAGAGAGGCAATCTTGCCCATGTCACTTGAGTTGCCAACATTGGAACTCATGAAGCAATTAGAGTTGCTAGAGTTTGAGCCCATGGAGGTGAGATATGCAGAGTTGATGGAGTGCAGGAGGTCGAAATCGTGCATCCCAAGCAATGGAAAAGGACCAAGCTTTGATCAAAAAGACCTTTGATAGAAGGCCAAGGATAGATCTTTTCAGGTCGAGATCTAGTGTTGAAATGGGATGTGGATAGAGAAAACCGGGAAGGCATTCAAAATTTGATGCCATTTGGAGTGGCCCATACATGGTCACGAAGTGCAAGAACAACAATGCTTTCCAATTGGCCTCATACTGGATGGTGAAGAACCGCAGATTCCACCAATGGAATCTATCTCAAGCATTGTTTCTAGAGGGAAATTTACCACCTTGTAAATATTAGATTAGATTTTCATTCCTCCAAGTGCTTGTGCACATTGTTTTGCTGTAGGTTAGTTTTGTTTTCCCTAAGTGCTTTGGCACAGCTTACTGTCCATGGAGATGTTTTGTAGTCCTTGCTTCCATCAGGTGATATTCCATCTTCCTCCTTGCACATTCTAAGTCAGTTGAGGTTCTAAATAGAATATTTGATGACTCCATGCCCAATGGACTGCTTCAGTAACCGGTATTTTCATCTAGCAGTAGATGACCCTCCGAGTCGCCAAAATTGTTATCAAAAAAATGGTGCCCCACTCATTTTTGTGGCTAACTCCTTGTGTTCTTGCTCTCTTGTGCCTCAGTCTACATTTTTTATTTTCAAGCACTCAAGGCTTTTTGGAAATGGCACCATCAGATAGAGCTCTCTCTCAGCCTTTCTAGAAAGGTAAAGTTTGCCTCCTAACTCCTTATATTTTTCAAGTTATGGCTCTCGATGGAGTTTTTGTGGAAAATTTTCCCATTCGAGGCCCGCAACCAATGTGAAGCCGCCACGTGGCGAGGAGTTCGGGGTCGGAGGAAAATTTGAATTTTTTCCAAGTATTTTGGTCAAAGGTTCAAATGGAAATTTTTTTCCCGTGGGGCCCGTGGACCAATCAGGTTGTGACACGTGTCACAAGAGGGGGGCGGAATGAAAAAATTTGCTAAGTATTTGCCAAATTTTCCAAAGTGGAAGAATGGAACGGAGAGCCCGAATGAGTAAAATTAGGACACGTGTCCTAAGGGGAAGGTAGATTCGGAGCTCAGGGTGGTTTTTGAAAATTTTGCAAAATTTTTCAGCCAAAACTAAAAAGTGAAAGAAGGGCCCGCGCCCGTCGCCCATTCAAAAGCCGACACGTGTCCCTACCAAGGGGGCTGGGGAAAATGAATTTTTTTCCAAAGTCTAAAAATGTCAAAATTTCAAAGGAAAACCCATGGAGGTGAAGGAGAGAGAATTCCGAATGAATCAGAGCTTTCCACATGGCATCCGACCAATGGAGCGTGGGGAATTTTTGAAAATTTTTCCAAAGACAAAAAGAGGTAAAATTTGAAAATTTTTTCCCGCCGATCCGTTTTTGGGCCGTTTTTGCCCTAAATCTTCAAACGATCATATCTTTTGATCCAGAGCTCAGATTTTCATGTTCTTTATATCATTGGAAAGATGTTAAAATTATCTACATGATTCCATGGTCAATTTCTAATTTTGGTTCAGTTTGGAGAGAGAAAATTCAAAAACGGTTCTGGTACGTGTCCATGGCCAGAAATGACATTTCAACAACCAAATTTAATACAAAATGGGTCGCATTCTTCTCCAATATGGTCAAAAATGATAGGGTATGGGTTTGTAAGGTCCTCCATGCTGTTTTAATGCATTTTCCATCAATGAGGAATGGGCTCCCATGTTTTTTATGTTTTCTCTCTCCTGGGCTCGACCCATGCACTGTAAAAGCCAGATTTGGCTCATTTCTTGAGGGTGAACACTTTTTGGCATTGAAAACTTCTTCTTTCACCTCCAGCAAGTGATAGTTGTAAGAATCAGACCTTTTTCACAGTTTGTAACAGGTTTATACCTCTTTGATGGTGGAATGCAAGAGATTTTTTCATGAAATTGACAGTGCAAACTCTGTGAATGCTTTCAGTCCTCTGTTTGTATTGTTTTACTTCATTTCAAGACCTCTAATTACATCTATCAGCTTGTGTATGTTTTCCCTTGTTGCATTTCATGAATTTGTGTCTATTTATATGGCAAGAAATGTTTCACCACTCCTTTTGGTGCATCACCATCTTTAGTTTAGTTTCATTTTTGCATTTTTATCCCCGTCTCTCGCAATCTAGGGTAGAATTAGGATTAGAACCTCTCGTAGTTGTGCAAAATATAGATATAAATCGAGGAGTTTGAGGAACCAGCCTCTAACTGAGATTGACCATGGGGCCAACATCATTATTATAGATATGGTCATGGGATCATATTACTATTGGGCACCCCGTGGGCCCTTTCCAAGTTCAAGATCCCGAGGAGCCATCATACATGGCTTGGGTAGCAGCTAAGCAGAGAGATGTACGTGGCCATCTTGGCAGCCTATTCAGATATAGGTGGGAGTTCGATGAGATAGTAGTGATAGACGTCATTTGGCATCCATACAGGCACTTCCAGTGGCCAGAGGATGCCACAGAGCTCAGCGTGTGCTTAGTGGAGCACTTTCTTATTAGAAGATTTAGCTATATCATGGAGTTATACTGAGTAAACAAGTGCCAGCGGTAGCTTGGCAGAGTACATGGGGTCCCCCAACTAGATATCTGGCATGCTTGCAAGGACTCCGAGAGGTAGACCATGGGGCCTTATATACCAGTGGCCCAAGCTAGGGCTAGTTTCACATAGGTGGTCCCCCAGGTATGGGACCCAAATTGATAGGTGAGAGACCCCGAGACCACAGCTAATTATGCAGCTTGGTATGCTACAGTATTACCCCGGTGGCTCACTATTCCAGAGGTAGCTTGGGTAGCAGGTATTCACCCACCCGTAGAGGTATGGCATGGGGCAGAGCAATGGCACTGGGCTAGACCTAGAAGATCTCTTTGATGGTATCCCACATGATGGATAGGGTGCCCTACAAGCACAAGGACCGAGGCCATGGGGCCCAAAGATAGGTAGCCATGTAGCCACCTAGAGGCAAGTGTTTTTAAGCAGGACAGTCTTCTAGAGCACCTCAGGGACCAGCCCCTGAGGCACACACAACCTCCCATATGGTGGCATGTACAACCACAGAGATAGGTGTAGGTACAATAGCTCATAGCCGAGAGAGACACAAAAGGCCGAGATCGGAGAGATATGGGGCTCGATGTTGGTGTGTGATGGTTATAAAGAGAGAGATGAGGCCCAAGCTCACATTGTGACTTTACTTTCAGAGTGGGATTAGGCTCGAGCCTAGGCTAGCCAAGGAGATGACAGAGTATCATGGCAGAGCCAGATCTAAGAGATAGCAACATAGGGGGCTCAGATATTGAGCCTCCTTCATCAGTCCCAATCATAGGTGTGCATGGTCATTACATAGAGAGACCATGTGTATGCACGATCATAGGCATTATTAGCACAAAGGGACCAGGCCCGCACCAATCTACGCAGCGATGAATACAGAGAGAGATCGAGAGGTTACTACCTCTAGACATGCCGAGGTAGACCTAGGTTGAGTTATAGGCAAGCAAGATTCTACCCTTTAGGCAGCGCTCACCTCCATAAATGTGGACTGATATACAACGCCACTAGGATTGGTGGCGAGGCCCTCTTTATAGGAATTCCTATTAAAAGTGGTTCGCAGAGCGGTGAGTAGACCGCCATAGCTATCAGGGTCAAGTGCATCAGGCTCTTGATCATGGAGATCCGGCCATTCGACCAGATCAGTTAGACAACCTTTACTAGAGCAGCCGACTAGACCAATGCCATCCCAACCTCTAGTGTTCCGTCGTCCAGAGGACATATCTGGGAGCCCAAGTGAGGGTGAGAGCCATGGTTGAGAGCCTTATTTTTTTGTACAGATTCTTGTGTATGTATGCCTCTTATGAAGGCCGATTATGATGTATAGTTATGTTATACATGTATTTTTGATGATGCCTCATGATGAAGGCTTGATTCTTTCAGATACATGCCCCTTTTTTATGGCATTGTGTATTGATGATGTATTATATTGAGTACCTATCTAGAAATTGTATGTATGTGCACAAATATTTTGATGTATCATCTTTGTATGCCTTAGCTAAAGGAACTTTTGATATAGAGCACAAATTTGTATCCATTTTTAATATAGATGTATATTTGACACACACACACACACACACACACACACACACACACACACACACACACACACACACACACATATATATATATGAGGATTGCTTTGTTTTGGCTCGAGATACACATGGTGGGCATAATTCTATGATGGGCATAAGTCTATAGTGGGCATAATTCTATGATGTGAAATACCCCTTTTCAGAAATTACTATATGTTGATTCTCATTGCATGTTGCATTTGTTTAATTCAGCACTTATGGATGATGTGATGATGTTATCTGATTTCATACATTGCATGTATCTAATTTTGATGTTTGATGTATACATGTGTTGTGGATGTTTAGATGATAGATCTGTAGATGATATCAAATGTATTTCTCATGTGTTATTTTGATGTATATGGATGGGATGATATGATGATATTGGTGTGGGGGGATAGATTTTTGATTATGCGCAACCCCTCTTGCCCCCATTGATGATACGATATGTGATGATTAGCTTAGCATACATGCATGATGTAAAACTTAGTATTTTTGTTTATATATGATGTATAGATGATGTTAGATGTGATGATAATAATGGTAATGTGATGTGAATGATAACAAAATAGAGCACATGTAAGAAACACAACCAAATGCTAACAAAGAACACCAGGAATTAATGCAATACACCATGATTCACCATGCTTTATTAACAAGTAACAAACACAACCAAATTCTTAAGAAAGAACATAATGAATTAACACATTACATCATGATTTCCCAAGGTTCACTAGCATGTAAAAACACACCATAATATGCACAAGCAAGAATAAATTTAATCTAAGAAAGAAAATATGAATCCTAACAAAGTACGCCCAAGTAACAAACAACCCAAAAGTACGAAAAAAAACAACTATACAAGCAATAAGAAAAGTAAGGAAACAAGACAATGCAAGTAAATGTTTTTGTAAGATATGTTTTTATGCATCAATTTTATATTGTTTAGGTTTTTGTGAAACAATTTTCTATTGTTTTTTATTTTTGTGAAACAAATTTCTATTGTTTTTGTGTTTTGTGAAACAATTTTCTATTGTTTTTGTGTTTTGTGAAACAATTTTCAGAGCTATGTGTAGGTAACCAAGAAAGCGTGGATGCCCCCAGTGTTAGATGGGGAATATACAAGGGTAGAAGCCATGCATTTATGAACAAGAAGGTGAAGTCGTTGATTTTCCCCAGCATAAGATGGGAAATAGTGAAAGACCATACCCCTCATAGACAAATAGAAGAAGGTAAAGCTGGATCAAGGCTTGACAGGATGGTGCACACAGGGAATCTCGAAGGTAGAACTAAGTCTAGGCCAAAGAACACTACCCTCCTGATGCAAGATGCTTGTGAACAACGAACCCTCCTAAGGCACCGGAAACTAGTTTTCACCCAAGGACTTGTCCAAAGTGCCACAATTGCGTGGTTTTCACTAGTGGATGACCCGCTTCTCTTTTTCTTTTTCAAATGTTTTCTATTTTTAACCTCCTTGTGCCATGTTCAAGCATAGAACCGCTTAATATGCATGGCATTTATGCACTCCCTGCAGCTCATCACCATTGGGGTGAGCCAGTTTGTATGCCCTGTGTCGTACTTGGAGACTATGACATAGGGTCCCAACCAATGTGGTTCAAATTTTCCTTTCTTTTCTCACTCTTCTCTGGTGTTGAACTAGTTCTCCTTCATAACTAAATCACCAACCTCAAACCGACGAGGATGATTCTCTTGTTGTAGTTTCTAGAGACTTTGTGTTGATATGCTTTCAGGTGATTAAGAGCACTAATGTTCCTCTCATCCAGAGCTAAAGCTCTCGTGCAATCTTGCCACTCGATAATCCTAATCCTTATCTAGATAGTCCTGAAGATAAATTCTCAGGGATGGAAGTTCGATCTCTAAAGGGATGATAGATTCTATCCCAAACACTAGGGAATATGGTGTCGCACCCGTAGGAGTGTGAATGGATTTTTGGTATGCCCAAAGGGCTGGATAGATTTGCAGGTGCTAGTTTCGACCTATCTTGCTGACCATCTTCTCCATTATCCTTACTAAAGTATTGTTTGTTGCCTCAGCTTGTCCATTCCCCTAAGGGTAATATGGCGTGGACCATTTTAGTCTGATTTGGAAGTGTTGGCAAATACCTTTCATAGTTTTGTTCTTACATGACTTCCCATTATCTGTAATAATGGTTGTGGGAATACCAGATCGGTAAATAATGTGATTCATGATGAATTTAGAAATATGTGCTCCTGTGACATAGGTTAAAGAGACAACCTCCACCCATTTTGTAAAATATTTTAGAGTTTGTGATGATATGTGTGTGACCATCGGATGAGGTAGGAGTAAGTTTCCATATTAAATCAAGTCCCTACTTGGAGAATGGCCATGGGGTATTGATAGGTTGCAATGGTTTTGATGGACCATGAATGAAATTTCCATACTTTTGGCAAAGTACACATTTTCTGACAAAATTGCAACAATCAGTTTCCATGGTAGGCTAATAGTAACCTACTCTCAACAATTTCTTAGCCAAGACCATTCCGTTTGTATGTTCTCTGCATACCCCTTCGTGCACTTCTTTGATTACCTAGATTGACTCTTTCACATCCAAACAATGTAATAGATTCCCATCATAGCCATGACAATAAAGTGTACCTCTTAAAAGGGTGTAACGGGCTATCCGGTGAATCAGGATTTTCTTTTAGAAACAAGAGATATCATGAGGGAATGTGTTGTCCTTAAGATAGGTGAAAATTGGTTTGTACCATGGGGAATGGGGACCAACAACCTTACAAGCCGGGTAAGATTCTAGCATGTCATACACGGGTCATGTCATAGATTTTCTACGAAGAATGGCATATCATTGTTCCCTACCGAATACAAAGCATAGACCCCACCATTGCCATGGAATCCACCAATCTTCTCTGCACTCTTGGGATTTTCTCAAAGGTAATGCACACAAAATTTTCCTTTAGATTTTCCACTAACATTTTGTAAGGTATGAGCTTGTCATCCTTAACCTTATATTCATCATTAACCTGTTTGAAGATTAAATATGAATCACCTACAACCTTAACATGATGAACATTCCACTTGATGGCTAGTTTCATCCCTACAATGAGTGCCTCATATTCTGTAATGTTGTTCGTGTAAGGGAAGCCCAGGCAAAAATCTTGCGGTATATGATCACCCGAAGGAGTAATAAGGACCACTCCTACACCTGAACCATGAAATGTAAATGATCCATCAAAATGTATCTACCATACGACAGATTATTCAATGTAGAGCAAGGAGGCATCTAGCAGATCCAGACTCAAAGGTTGTTTTCTTTACAAAGGTACTTCCGCTATTGGTCTACAAGTACTTGTCCTTTAACCAATTTTTGATGGACAAATTCTATGTCAAACTCATCGAGTAGAATGATCCAATTATCCATTCTACCCGTGAGGGAGGGTTCAGAAAATAAATACTTGAGTGGGTTGACCTTGGATATGAGCTTGGTCTTAGTATTGAGTAGGTAATGGTGAAGTTTTGAAAGGAAAAGACAATGGCCAAGCAAGCCTTTTCAATTTGACGATAATTGAGTTCATAGGCAATGAGGGTGTGACTCAGATATTACACTAATTTTTCCTTATGGCCAAGGTCGTATTGGGTGAGTAATGCACCAATAGCAAATTGTGTAGCAGAAATATAGAGCAAAAGTGGTTCTCCTGGAGTAGGAGGCATGAGGACAGGTGGATTAGCCAGGTACTATTTAAGCAAAGCAAAGGCTTGCTATTACTCGGGTCCCCAGATGAAAGTGATGTCCTTTTTAAGAAAATGGGTGAATGAGTGACATTTATTTGTAAGCTGGGAGATAAAGTGGTGAATGGCTTGAATTTTCCCGTAAGCTATGTTTCTTGATATTCTCAAGTGGAGGCATCTCCATGATAACAAATACTTTAGCAGGTCTACCTCAATACCTCGTCTTAACACAATGAAGCCCAATATTTTCCCGGATAGCACATCGAAGACACATTTCTTGGGATTCAACCTGAATTTGTATTCATGCTTTGGTGTTCAAAGATACACCGTAAAATGATTGAATGATCCTCTCTTGTTTTGGACTTTCCTAGGATGTCATCTATGTAGTCTTCCATGATATCATGAATCATATCATGAAAAAATCACTGTCATGGCCCTCTCGATAAGTTGCTCTTGCATTCTTAAGGCCAAATGGAATCACCGATAGTAGAAGGTGCCCAAGGAGTTGTAAAATTTGTTTTTTTGGTCCTCCTCAGTGATCTTGATTTGATTATAACCTAAAAATCCATCCATGAGTGATAGCATCTCGTACCCTATCGTTGAGTCAAAAATCATGTCAATGTTGGGTAGTGGAAAATCATATTTAGGGAAAGCTTTATTGATGTCCCTAAAATCTATGTAGATTCATATACCTATAGGTTTTCTCAACAGAACAATGTTCGATATCCATTAGAATAATCAATTGGTAGTGCGAGCAATCCTGCTGCAAGCAATCTTTCCAACTCTTCTTTAACTAACGGGGCCACTCTTAGGTGCATATTTTGGAGCTTCGCTTGGTAGGCTTAGCGTCTACATGCACAACCAAGTTGTGCATGACCAAAGTTGGATCTAAGCTGGGCATGTCTTTGTAAGACCATGCAAACACATCAATAAACTCTCGTAGTAGCATAGTGAACGTCTTTTGTTCTCTAACCGAGAGTGATGTTCCCAAAGTTTACTATCTTGGGGTCCTCTTCTGCACCGATATTAACATCAATGGTTTTTTCAACTAGCAATTTTGATAAGTCCTCCATATGCATAGGATCGGAGGCAAGGTTGAGATCTTCATCCAAGGATGTCTCCATGAGATTTTCATCATTGGTGTGGTCATTTTGTTTGTCCTTTGATTTTCTTATTTGTTTGTTAGCCAAGACCTTAAAGAGGTTTTCACTGTGTAACTTGGACTTCGATTTTTTGAGGATTTTCTATAGAAAAATTTCCCTCACTTTTCTTTAAATTTTGCTGACCATGAAGTTCATCCTCCTTGTCAAAGTAGGCACAAGTATCTAAGTCGATAAACAAACCTTTCTTTTGATCCCAATGGGGATTGTATCCCTTATTCCCATGAATTCTGCAATAGCCTCATCATTCTCGAATAAATCTAGTGGCACGTGACATTGTTGGTCCCATTCAACAAGGGAAGGGTATACAAGGTCCAGGGTTGTTTCTATGGGGGTTAAGGTTAGGACAACATTGTTCATGAAAAGGTTCGTGGAGGCCAGATCCTCATATTGGCTACAATGGGAATCCGTATCACTATCTAAATAGTCAGAACTATCCTCACGCTCAGAAAAATTCACATCTTGATCATTAGGGTGTACTCCATAGGGGTGAATCCCGATGCCATATCTTTCTGTTTTGAAATGTGGAAGAGGGATCGGTTCTCTTTGTCCTTGTTCATTCCTCCAACATCCTAGGCCTTTGTAGCCCATGTAGTACATCATTCTGCTAGATTTTTCATATTCCAAAGTTTGATAATAGGATGGCTGAGTATCCTTAGGGACCCAAGTTGTAGGTGGATCAATTAATTTTTCCTCATTTAACAAGCCTCCAAGTAGGAATGACCCAATAGTGTGTTCCGCTCTAGGTCTCGAAGTGGTAGTTGGATCAACCTCTAGTCTTGGGTGACAATGAGAGGTCTAAAACTAAAAGTGTTTATTGTACATTATACTTCCGCAACCATATTCCAATATTTTCATCTCCCATGAATCAAATGGAGATGTTGAAGTAGATGTCCCATGAGCACAAGAACTAAGAGAATCGAATCCATTCGGGATTCCATGGCCTTAGACTAGAGATGGACAGCTATATATCGTGGAGGGAAATGCATATGTACCCTTTCTTGTAAACCTATTGAGATCTCTAAAGTGAGAAAAGGGCTCTAAATCTCCTGGTATCGTAACCAGTATGTCCCTCATACTTAAACTTAATGCATTGATCAAACGTTGATGGCATGGCTCGCATGGCATGAATCCATGGTTGGCCTAGAAGCATGTTATATGGAAGTTCCAACTCTAGGACATGAAACTTTTCTCGATGACAAGTGGGACCTACCTCCATAGGAAGCATGATGGTACCTACGGATTCTCTTTCCATGTTGTTGTATGTGGTGATAGTGATAATATGGGACTCAATATCTTCTTCCGTATATCCCAACTATTTAACCAACTTAAGTGTGCGGATGTTCAACCCAGATCCATTATCCACAAGCACCCATTTTATTTTCTGTGGGTGACTACTACCTCAATGTATAAGGGAAGATTATGCATTGGATTCTCGATAGGGATCTCTATGTGTAGACACTTATAATTACATCCAAGCAATTTAAATACTTAAATTGCGCTAATTATCCCCTTTCTCACAAATCGACGACATATTGTCAAGAGAACTCATATTCCCTCTTATTTTCATCAATTAATTACAATACGCTAATTGCTAAAGCCACCTATTCAGCTAGTAGCCTAATTAATGACCTTCCATTAATTATCACTTCCTCTATCTTGATTAATTAATTATTATTAATTAATTAGTCTTCCCTTCATTTAACTAGTAAATCAATATTTAATTGATTTAATCCCTTTCTAATAGCCTAAAACACACTAATATTCTTCTAAATGGATTCTATAATCTTGCACCTACCTATTAATTAATCACCTTTGATTAATTAAGATACCCACCCCAACTCCCATGACTTGCTAAACATGTATTAAACCCTTCTAAAGTAAGGTTACATTTAATAAAGCAACCTTATCCATTCCTAATCATGTTTTACCTTTGTCCCACATTCATGAGGATGTGTTGAATCCTTTATCCTTTGGGATATATAAAGATCCCTCCACCTACCTTTTTACTTACACCTAAAACTCCTTAGAGAGCAAATGCAAAGCATATAGCAAAGAGGCTAAGAGCTTGCACCTTGTTTTATTGAGAGTTTATCATCTTGAAGAGTTAAGCCTATTTCTTAAAGTGCTTGGGTCATATGGGAGGTGTCAAAAGTGTCTTGAGCCCAACTTTGATTAGTCCCCATTCCTAGGTTCTTGGAACATTAAGGACAACTATTTTTATAGCCATGGAACCTACCTAGGTTCTTTCATTTGCATGTTGTTAAAGAATAGAGGATATTTAGATACTTAACATTGTTGATTTCATAGTTTTGTTGATAAATGTTAGCATCTAACCCTTGATTAATTCTTATCATGATGGTTCTTAGAATGTTTGTTTAATTCTTGCTAATCAAGACTATTTAGGTGTTAGTCTTCCATTCATATTTAGCATTAGTTAGAAACAAACACTTGCACACATTTGGCATGCCCGGTGGGACCCTTAGTCCCATGGCATTTTAGTTTAAATTTCATTATTTTGGCTAACTTTTGATATGCACATGTAGTAATTAATTTCCATTTTTTAGAGTTTTTGCTCATTTAATATGTGTTACTTCATGTTTATAGCCTTAATTTTAATGGGTCATTGCCATTTTTGAACTAACTTGTCAAAATTTAGAGTATTGTGAAGTTTTTTGTCCTTTTCTATACTGTGGTTGTAGGTCTAGTGAAAGGCACAATTTTAGGAGTGCAGACATGATTTTTGGGGCGCAGGCACAATTTTAGGGGTGCACACATCTCTCTGGTGGTGCAGGTATGCTGTCAAACTCTATCATTCTTTCTACCAACCCCTGGCGTAGGCACACTAACCCTGGTGCATCCACCCTAACCCATGCGTAGGTGCACTAACTAGGGCACACACATCATTTTGTATTGTACCTTCACCGTAGTTGGAAACACACCGAGCAATGCACATATAGTTTTAGTGGCACATGTATATTTTTCTGGTAATACGGTTATTCTGTCTATTTTTCCTGTCTATTTTCTTAAAGCAGTGCGTATGCTGTTTCCGTGGTACATACCTCTCGGGTGGCGCATAGGCATTTAATTGTTATGAAAAATCCAAAGAGTGGTGCAGGTGTTGTTTTAGGGTGCAGCACTATTTTAGGGGTGCACACATCTCTCGGGTGGCACAGGTACACTGTGTTATGAAAAATATCCTTTGGTGGTGCATACGCCTAAATGCGCAGTACGAAAAAAGGGGCGTAGGCATCCTTTTACCTTTTTAGATTTAAAGGGTTGATGTGCTAACTTTTTTGCAAGTTTATCTAATCACATATTCATCTTTGCAGGTTGTTTTTACATGTTGGTATTTGATTAGGTAGTATTTTGCATTGTTTACTAACGGGATTGAGATCACGTATGCTCTTCCCTCGCATCCCTTGGGGTGACCTTGGGAATCAAAAATGATTCTTAAAACCTTTTTTACTTTAAGATTGTTAAGAGTATTTTAATTAGAATTGGTCAATTTGGCATTTGTTGAAATTAAAGTATTGTTCCATTTGGTTATCTTTTGAGATTTGTGACGACATCACGTATGCTCTCTCTTATGTCCTTGGATGATCTGGATAATTAGAAATGGTGCCTTCTCTTTTGATGGATGATTACTAATCATCTTCATTCAGGACCAAAACGCTTGTCAAAGAATGAAGGAAATGAAACACAAGTCAAAAAATTCTAATACACGTGTTCTTGCAGGTTTCCAAACGTTGTTCAAGAAAACCACATCTAAATTAAAAAAGATAAAAAGAACAACATATTCAAAACACTGTATTACAAGTTTTGGAAAAGGGTACGTCCCTCTCCGCTTAACTGGAACATAACCCCTTTGGCATAATGCCTTAAGCTACAACAATGGGGGTGGTTCCAAGAACCCCAAAGTAGTCCACGTAAGAGGGAACCTTGTGGATGAAATGGGAAGTGCTCCGCACTACCTACTTGACTAGTGATTCCTTTGTGAGATAGCGTTACAGGTTGTCCATGTGGCAACCCTAGTGATAGTACACGTAGATGCACTAGTTTCCTACTATTCTTGAAGGGGGTAAAGTAAAGCCGAGATACTCCCAAACTAGTCAGTGTGACTTTTTGGGTAAATCGCACTCACTCATGACAACTTTGTAACACCTAGGGTGAGAGAACCACCTAGGAGAATATACTTTGGCTAGAGCCCACTTTGACCATTTTAAAATAGTTTTGAGTTGTGAACCTTCTTTTTGAGAAACGTGTGACGTATTACTTTCACCTAGTTTTTACTTACCTTAGGCAGGAGGTGAAACTCTACCAAAGTGAGGCTAGCATTTTTCGTCATTTTCCTTAATTTATTTCCTTCATATTATTTTGACACTTTGTTGATCAAAAGAGGTGTGATTACCTTTGTGTTTCCATTCTACTATTTCTCTCACTTTTATGTCTGTTTACGCCCATCCATGTTTGTGGCTGGGTTAGTTAAACATCTAAAGTGAGAGGAGGCGTTTTCAAGTCATTTGGTATCCATTGTGATCTTGATACCCACGTCAAGATCATCATCATAGTTAGGCATGGTTCTTCACCATGGAATTCCTTAGAGGAGTTAGCTTGTTTGTCTCGTATCATTACAATTTCGATATTTATGTTTTGTTTCTTGTAAACTTGACATAACTACCTATATTGCATGGTTATGCTACACACATTCTTAACTATTCCTAGCTATACTTTGAGATTTTTGGTTTGGTTTTATTATTACCTCGATTTCAAAAGGTGCTAGGCATTACCATTTGTGTGTGTTATATCAATAACACCTCGATATCAATACTTCACTTTCTTGCAAAGTGGGTTAACATATCTTGGTGATATTGTTGTGTCATTCACAAATCATAATTGGCACTTTTTGAGATATAGGTCTTAATCGAATTTGATCTTGCTCATCGTATATCTTGATTGGGAGATCACATTTAACTTCATGTATTTACTTACATCTTGTTCATTCCCTTGAACTTGGAATAAGTAGAGACATCTTGTTAATCATCCTGGTGTTGCAAATTACTTTGAAACATAGTCTAGGAAATACTTCATTTGATCAAGTTTCAATACCAAACGATTGTTTCATTGGTGACTTTATCACTCTATCACATTGGTATTCTCACACTGTTAATTTACTCTTAACACGTACATCTTACATTTCACTTAGGGGTAGTCATTGAACTTTGAACAAATCTACAACTTACCCTAGTGAAACCTATCACAAAAACATGGCTCCCAAGATGCGTCTAGGGTTAAAGAAACAAACATATGAGGAACAATAGGCATAAGCTTGGGAAACCTCTAATAGACAAGGGTCAAACCCATTTATCGGACATGATCTAGGACCACTATTTTCTATAGAAAAGGAAATAAAAGAAATGGTTGACCATAGTGGAAATGAATTAGAGTCACCACACACGGACTTTGATTTTGACCCTACTCTACTAGATGAATTTCTTCTTAGAAACAAAGATAGAGTGTTGGCCCAAGTCATCGAATTAGGGGCCAAATTACCCATCGAGAATGAACCAATACTACAAACAAATGACACTACTAAGGAAGAATGCCACCTTATCAATATGGAAGATATTTTAACAAGCAAGCATGCTTCCACTTCTTACGTAGAAAATGATAAAGTGGTAGGGCATAGAATACCCCTCCTCAAAGTGCCACAAAGAAACAAAATATAACTTGAGACAGAAGAAGAACCTCCACAGTACGAAGAGGAGGAACCTTTAGAAGAAGAGGCTATAAACCAAGCCACAATCCAACAACAAATCATCAACCTAAGCCAAAAAAATTCTTTACTTACTTCCCATGTACAGAAAGATGCAAACAAGAACATTCAAAAGGTGAGGCCTAAGGTTAAGATCAACGAACTCCATCGGGAAAAACAAGGAGAAGAAGACATAGGATACCATCGTGTTTACATCCCTACTTCTCCCACTAAAGAACAATTGCTCACACAAGAAGTGCAGTCTATGAAAGTGACGCTTGTGAGCTTACAAGAGAGCAATATAGGGAGCATTAGGAAATATCAATATGAAGAGCTATGCCCCTATCCTTTTGACAAGAAAATGACCCTTCAACCCTTTCCAAAGAAATTTGATATGCCAAAGTTTAACAAATACAAAGGAAAGGGAGACCCAAGGGATCATGTTAAATATTTTTACATGGCATGTCAAGAGGTGTCTTATAGTGATAATTACCTTATCATAATTTTTCCCAAGAGTCTTGGAGGTCAAGCATTGGAATGGTTTACACGCTTACCATGGGGATCAATTTCCACTTGGCCAGAATTGGTAGAAAGATTCATACGTCACTTCTCATATAACATAGAGAGTGATGTCACCATGGTAGACTTGTGTGGTGCCAAGCAACACCCAAATGAGACCTTCGCTAGCTTCCTCCAATGATGGAGAGGGATAGCTAGTCACTTCCCTTGTGCTTTCCCTGAAAAGTAGCTGGTCAGTATCTTCATTCCCAATCTCAACCTAGATATCACCTTCCACCTCCAAATGCATTGTGTCCGTACTTTTGAGGAGGTTATCGAGAAAGGGATTTAGATAGAAAAGGCTCTCATTGCTAAAGGCACCCTTAAAAACCAATCTAAAGATAACCAAAGTGTCAAACCCATGGAAAAGCCCAAGATCTTCAACAAAAACAAAAACATGGTGGGAGACAGAATCATTGATTCCAAACACGTTCAAATGGTCCAAATTGGTCAACCTTTTAAACTGACCAAGGGCCCAATTCAACCACCACCAAAATGATGAACATTCACCTCTCTCAATGAACCGTTGTCAGTCATACTAAAATAGTTGGATGTAGCCCACATGATGACCTATCCTACAACACAACCGTTTGACGACAACGCTCCTAAACCTTCATGGTATAAGGAGCATGAATATTGTGAAATGCATCAAATTAAAGGTCATAAAATAGAAAAATGTTTGTGACTTTGCCACTATATTCAAGACCTCATTGACAATGGTGAGATAGAGGTGGATAAACATGGCCACACATAAACACCTAATGTGAAAATGGGGATTTATAAGGAACCATTCCCCAAGCATGATAAGTCGGAAAAGGCAAAGAGAAAGGTTAAAGCCATAAATTACTTATATACCAAGAGAGATAAAAATCATTACGATTCACCTATTGGATGTATTCACTCCCCTCGACCATGTAAACACTATTGATTAAGGGAAAAGATTTTGTTGTGGTAACAAGGCGCACCCACCTTATAATTCCGACCCCTCTCCGTCGACCGAGTGCAAAATGGTAAGTATAACCTTTTAGAATAGCTTGAGAAGATATCTCACTAAGATTTCAATCTTAGACCTTCTCAAGATTTCCAATGTGCATAAGGAAATCCTGTATCAAACTCTTCAAGGGTCGGGAGTGCCTTTAGAAGTCGATCCTGCACACCTTCAAGCTGCGGTGGAAAACATTACCCCAAGTGAGTATCTTACTTTCAACCATAGGGAGATCCCCCCACGAGAATCATACACATAATCTTCCCTTGTACATCAAGGTAGTTGTCACCCGTAGGAAAATCAAATGGGTGCTTGTGGACAATGGATCGGGATTGAACATCTGCATGCTTAAGCTAGTCAAACAATTGGGACATACAGAGGAAGAAATTGAGTCCCATATTATCACTATCACCACATACGACAACACGAAAGAGAGTCAGTAGGCACCATCATGCTGCCCATGGAGGTGGGCCCCACTTGTCATCAGAAGAAGTTTCACATCCTAGACTTGGAACTTCCATATAATATGCTTCTAGGTCGACCATGGATTCATGCCATGCAGGCCGTGCCATCAACGTTTCATCAATGCATCAAGTTGAAGCATGAGGGACATACGATAACAATACCAAGAGATTTAGAGCCCTTTGCTCATTATAGAGCTCTCAATAGCTTTGCATGAAAGGGTACATATGCATGTCCCTCCATAGATATAGTTGTTCCTCTTCAGTTTGAGGCTATGGAATCCCGCATGGATTCGGATTCACTTAGTTCTTGCACTCATGGGGTGTCTACTTCAACCTCTCCATTTGATTCATGGGAGATGAAAATCCTAGAATATGGTTGTGGGGAGTATAATGTACAACAAGTGCTCCTGGTGTCAAATCTCTCTTTGTCACCCAAGACTAGAGGTCGACCCAACTACCACTTTAGGAGACCTAGAGAAGAACACACTATTGGGTCATTCCTTCTGGAGGCTTGTTAGCTGAGGAGAAATTGCTTGATCCACCTACTACTTGGGTCCCTGAGGACACTCAGCCATCTTGTTATCAAACCCCGGAATATGAAAAATCTAGCAGAATGATGTACTCCATGGGCTATAAAGGCTTAGGATGTGGGAGGAATGAACAAGGACAAAGAGAACCAGTCCTCTTCCACATTTCAAAACAGAAAGATATGGCATCTTGTTTCATCCTTATAGAGTGCACCCTAACGATCAAGATGCAACTTGTTCTGAGCATGAGGATAGCTCCAATTACTTAGACAAAGTGATACGAATTCCCATTGTAGCCAATATGAGGATTGGCCTCCACAAACCTTTTCATGAATAACACTGTCCTAATCATCACCCCCACTAAACCAACCCTTGACCTTGTACACCCCTCCCTTGTTGAATGGGACCAACAACATCACGTGCCACTAGATTTATTTGAGAACAACGAGGCTATTGCAGATTTTATGGGCATAAGGGATACAATCCCCATTGGAGAACATAAGAAAGGTTTCTCTATCGACTTAGACACCTGCACCTACTTCGGCGAGGAGGCTGAACTTTGTGGTCAAAAAATTTGAAGAAAAGCGAGGGAAAAAGTTATAAAGAAAAGCCTCAAAAAAATTAAAGTCCAGTCAGTCATAGGTGAAAACCTCTTTTGAGGCACTAGCTAACAAACAAATAAGAAATCAAAGGACAAACAAAGTGACCACGCCAAGGATGAAAATCTTGTGGAGACATCTTTGGATGAAGATCTCAACCTTCCTCCTAACCCTACGCGTATGGAGGATTTATCAAAATTGTTAGTCGAAGAAACCATTGATGTCAACATTGGTACCAAAGAAGATCCCAAGATAGTAAAATTGGGGGCATCACTCTCAGCTAGAGAACAAAATACATTCACCATGTTGTTACGAGAGTTCATTGATGTGTTTGCATGATATTATAAAGACATGCCCATCCTAGATCTGAATTTGGTCGTGTACAACCTAGTCATGCACGCAGACGCCAAGCCTTTCAAACAAAAACTCTGAAAGATGCATCCAAGAGTGGCTTGTTGGTCAAGGAAGAGTTGGAAAGGTTTCTTGTAGTAGGATTCCTCCGACCAATTGACTATTATAAATGGATATCGAACATTTTTTATGTCTAGAAGAAACCTGTCGGTATCTGAATCTGTACGGATTTTAGGGACATCAATAAGGCTTTCCCTAAAGATGACTTTCCATTACCCAACATTGATATGATTGTTGACTCAACAGCAGGATATGAAATGCTATCACTCATGGATGGCTTTTCGGGTTATAATCAAATTAAAATCACTTAGGAAGACCAACACAAAATAACTTTTACAACTCCTTGGGGCACCTTCTACTATCAGGTGATGCCATTTGGCTTTAATAATGTGGGAGCAACTTATCGGTGGCCCATGACAGTAATCTTTCATGATAGGATTCATGACATCATGGAAGATTACGTGCACGACATCTTAGGAAATTTTAAAGCAAGAGAAGATCATCCTGTCATTTTGTGGTGTATCTTTGAGTGCTGGGAATAAAGTCAAGTTGAATCCCAGGAAGTGTGTCTTTGGGGTGCTATCAGGGAAATTATTGGGATTCATTATGTCAAGATGAGGTTTTGAGGTAGACCTTGCTAAAGTTTCTGCCATCACTGAAATGCCTCCACCTAAAAATATCAAGCAATTGCGTAGCTTAGGGGAAAATTCAAGCCATTCGCCACTTTATCTCACAGCTTGCAGATAAATGTCACTCATTCACCCATTTTCTTAAAAAGGATGTCACTTTCATCTAGGGACTCGAGCAACAACAAGCCTTTACTTTGCTTAAATAGTACCTGGCCAATCCACCTGTTCTCATGCCTCCTACTCGGGAGAACCACTTTTGCTCTATATTTCCACTACACAATATGCTATTGGTGCGTTGCTCACCCAATATGACATTAACCATAAGGATAAAGCGGTGTACTATTTAAGTCGCACCCTCATTGCCTATGAACTTAATTATCCTCAGATTGAAAAGGCTTGCTTGTCCATTGTTTTTACTTTTAAAAACTTCACTATTACCGCTAAATACTAAGACCAAGCTCATATTGAAGGTCGACCCACTCAAGTATTTGTTTTCCAAACCCTCCCTTATAGGTAGAATGGATAATTGGATCATTCTACTTAGTGAGTTTGATATAGAATTTGTCCATCAAAAATCAGTTAAAGGACAAGTACTTGCAGATCAGCTAGCGGAAGCACCTTTGCAAAGCATAGAGCCTTTGAGTTTGGAACTGCCAAACACCTCTTTTCTCTACATTGAAGAATCTATTTGTATGGTGCATACATTTTGATGGATCTTTTACGTTTCATGGTTCAAGTGCAAGAGTGGTCCTTATTACTCCTTCGGGTGATCCTATACCATAGGCTTTCCACTTGGCCTTCCCTTGCATGAACAACATTGCAGAGTATGAAGCACTCATTGCATAGGATGAAGCTGGCCATCAAGTGGAATATTCATCATGTTAAGGTTGTAGGTGATTTGTAGTTAATCATTAAACAAGTTAATGATGAATATAAGGTTAAGGATGAAAATCATACCTTACAAAAAGTTAGTGGAAACTCTAAAGGAGTATTTTGTGCACATCACCTTTGAGTAGATCCCAAGAGCGCAGAATAGATCAGTGGATGCTATGGCAATGGTGGGATCTATGCTTCGTATTCCACTAGGGAGCAATGATATGCCATTCTTCATAGAAAGTCTACGCCAGCCCGCATATGACATGCCAGAATCTTTCCTGGCTTGTGAGGTTGTTGGTCCCCATTCAGCATGGTATGAACCCATTTTCACCTATCTTAAGGAAAAAACATTCTCTCCCAATATCTCCCACTTTGAAAAGTAGATCCTAATTCACCGAGATAGCTCGTTACACCCTTTTAGGAGGTACACTTTATCATCGTGGATATGACAAGAATCTGTTACGTTGTTTGGATGTGATAGAGTCAATCCAAGCAATCAAGGAAGTACACGAAGGAGTATGCGGAGTGCATACAAACAGAATGGTCTTGGCTAAGAAATTGTTGAGAGTAGGTTAATATTGGCCTACCATGGAATCGATTGTTGTAATTACGTTAGAAAATGTGTGTTTTGCCAAAAGTATGGAAATTTTATCCATGCTCTGTCACAACTATTGCAACCAATCACTACCCCAGGCCATTCTCTAAGTGGGGACTCGATTTAATAGGGAAGATTACTCCTACCTCTTCGATGGTCATACACATCATCACATGCCCACTAAATATTTTACAAAATGGGTGGAGGTCATCCTGTTAACCTATGTCACAGGAGCACAAATTTCTAAATTCATCATAAATCACATTATTTGTCAATATGGCATTCCTGCAGACATTGTTACAGATAATGGGAAGTCATTTAAGAATAAAACTGTGAAAATCCTTTGCCAATGGTTCCAAATCAGATTAAAATGGTCCACACCATATTACCCTCAAGGTAATGGACAAGCTGAGGCAACAAACAAGACTTTGGTCAGGATAATGGAGAAGATGGTCAAGCAAAACAGGTCGCAACTGGCACCTACAAATTCATCCAGCCCTTTGGGCTTACCGAACATCCATTCACACCCCTACAGGTGTGACACCATATTCCCTAGTGTTCGGACAGAATCTATCATCCCCTTAGAGATTGAACTTCCATCCTTGAGGATCTCTCTTCGAGACTATCTGGATAAAGATGAAGATTACCGAGTGGCAAGATTGGCTGAGTTGGAGCTACTGGATGAGAGGCGCATTCGTTCTCTTAATCACCTAAAAGTATATCAACATAAAGTCTCCATAAACTATAACAAGAGAATCATCCCTCGTCAGTTTGAGGTTGGTGATTTAGTCATGAAGGAGAACCAGTTCAACACTAGAGTGGAGCAAGAAAAGAAAGGGAAGTTCAAACCCCATTGGTTAGGACCCTATGTCATAGTTGCCAAGTATGGCACAGGGGCATACAAGTTGGCTCACCCCAATGGTGATGAGCTCTGGGAGCCCATGAACGCCATGCATCTTAAGAGATTTTATGCCTGAACATGGCATAGGGAAGTCATAAAAATCAAAAATACAAAAAAATCAAACAAATTCAGAAAAAGAAAAAGAGAAAACAGGTCATCCACTAGTGAAAACCACACAATTGTGGCACTTTGGGCAAGTCCTTGGGTGAAACTGGTTTCCGGTGCCTCAGGAGGATTCATTGTTCACAAGCATTCTATATTAGAAGGGTAGTTGTCTTGGGCCTGGACCTAGTTTTGCCTCCGAGTTTCCTTGTGTACACCATTCTGTCTAGCCTTGATCCGGCTTTGCCTTCTTCTATTCATCTATGAGGGATGTGGTCTTTCATTATTTCCCATCTTACGCTGGGGGAAACTCAACAACTTCACCTTCTTGCTCATAAGTGCATGGCTTTGTCCTTATATATTCCCCACCTAACACTAGGGGCATCCATGCTTTCTTGGTTACTTACACATAGCTTTGGAAATAGAAAATTGTTTTGAAAACACAAAAACAATAGAAAATTGTTTCACAAAAACCTAAACAATAGAAAATCAGTGCATGAAAACATATCTTACAAAAACATTTACATGCCTTGCCTTGTTTCCTTGCTTTGCTTGTTGCTTGTATAGTGTTTTGCATGGGCTTACTTTTGAGTTGTTTGTTGCTTGGGTGTACTTTTCATAGTTTATCTTTTCTTTCTTAGAATAGATTCATTCTTGATTTTGCATATTGTAGTGAGTTTCAACATGCTAGTGTGTTAATTCATTATTTCTTTCTTAACGCATTTGGTTGTGTTTTGTTACTTGTTAATAAGGCATGGGGATTCATGGTGTATTGCATTAATTCTGGGTTTTGTAGTATCCATTTGTGTGTTTCTTACATTGCTCTATTTTGTTATCATTCACATCACATTACCATCACTATCATCACATCTAGCATCATCTATACATTGTATATAAACAAAAATGCTAAGTTTTACATCATGCATGTATGCTAAGCTAATCATCACATATCGTATCATCAATGGGGGCAAGAGGGGTTGTGCATAATCAAAAATCTATCCCCCCGCACCAATATCATCATATCATCCCATCCATATACATCAAAATAACACATGAAAACAACATTTGATATCATCTACAGATCTATCATCTACAATCTATAGCACATGTATACATCAATACATCAGAATCAGATACATACAAAGTACAAAATCAGATAATACATCCATAAGTGTTGAATCAAAACATGCGGCATGCAACAAGAATCAATGTATGCCCACTCATGTCACAACGCCTCCATACATGCTGAATTAAACAAACACAACATGCAATGAGAACCAACATATAGTAATTTTTGGAAAGGGGTATTTCACATCATAGAATTATGCCCACTCATGCCACATACATCAAAGTACAACAACAATACAATGCATCATAACAATATCCACAAATTTTGAATCAAGACAATAACATGCATCAAATCCAATGCAGGAAACAAACCCACTCAAGATACATAAACATGATTCATGTCCCGTCATCAATTGGCTCCCCATATATTTACAGACAATGCAAAAACCATCTATATACATGTATCAACAAAAACAAAGATGTGCCTCATCTCATCACCATGTGTATCTGAGCCAAAACAAAATGAGTCCTCATATATATATATATATATATATATATATATATACATACATGTGTGTCAAAAATACATCTGTATCAAAAATGGATACATACAAATCTGTACTCTATATCAAAAATGCCTTCAGCTGAGGCATACAATAGGGATACATCAAAAATGTCTATATAATACACAATGTCCGATCAGTGCTCAACATAAATACATTGGCGATACACAATGCCATCAAAAAGGGGCATGTATCTGAAAGAATCAAGCCTTCATCATGAGGCATCATAAAAAAATATACATGTCTATAATCATTGTACATCAAAATCAGCCTTCATAAGAGGCATACATACAAAAAGAATCTATACAATACAAAAGTGGCTATCACCCACAGCTCTCACCCTGTTAGTGCTCCTAGGTGTCAGTCCTCAGATGCCGAGACATTTGTAGGTTGGGCTGGTGTTGTGTCAGTCGGTTAGCTGGTCTAAAAGGGGCTATCTCGACCGATCTCAGTAGAATGACTAGACCTCCGTGAACGAGATCTAGATGCACTCAATCTTGATAAATTTGGAAAAGCCACTCTCTGCTCTGGCGGCACCACTCTGTAGTATGTGGTCCTGTAAAAGAGTGCCTCCCCACCAAGCCTGGTGGCATCCCAAATCAAATCAACATCTCCTGAGGTGAGCGCTGCCTAAAGGGCAATGTCTCACTCACCTGTGACCCGACCCAGTCTGCGCCTCGGCACTGCCTAGAGGTAGCAACCTCTCGATATCTCTCCATTGTCATCGCTTGTAGCTTGGCGTGGGCCTGGTCCCTCTGGGCTACTACTACCTGATAACATGTATACACATGGTCCCTCTATGCCACGATCATGTGTAGCTATGACTGGGACTGATGTAAGAGACTCAGTATCTATGCCCCCTATGCAGTTGTCTCTCAGATCTGGCTCTACCATGCTACTCTATCATCTCTCTAGCTTGGGCTAGGCCCGAGCCTAATCCCACCCTAAAAGTAATGTAATAATATGGGTTTAGACCTCGTCTCTCTCTATTGTGGCTGTCACACACCACCTTGAGCCTCAGCCTCATCTCTCTGCGCTCTCGCCACATCTCTCTCGGCTAAGAGCTGCTGCACCTATACATGTGCTATGGATGTCTCCGCGCCATTGGGTGTGAGGCTATGTGGGCCTCAGGTGCTGGTCTCATAGCACTCTAGAGGACTACCCCTACTTAAATACTTTGCCTCAGGTGGAGGCATAACTACTGTCGGCCGGGCCCTATGGTCTTGGTCCCTGTGCCTATGTGCGGCACCCTATCCATCATGAGGGATCCCATCAAAAGGATCCTCAGGGTCTGGCCCCAATGCTACTACTACTCTAGGCCCTGCACTCGGATCCATTCCATACCTCCACAGGAGGGAGAATACCTACTACCCATGTTGCCTCTAGAATAGTCAGTCACCGAGGTAACACTGTAGCATACCACGCTACATAATCAGCTGTGGTCCCCGGATCTCTAATTTGCTGCAATGGATCCCATGCCTAGGGGACCACCTGTAGGAAACTAGCCCTGGCTTGGGCTGCTATAATCCGAGGCCCCATAGTCTACCTCTCAAAGTCCCTATGAGCATGCCGATATCGGCGGCACGGGATGCCTGTGTACTCATCCTAGATGTCACCGACACCTATCAACGTGATATAGCTCCATGATGTAGCTATGGCTGCCAATCAAGAAGTGCTCCACCAAGCACATGCTAAGCTCTGTGGCATCCTCTAGCCACTGGAAGTGTCTATATGGATGCCAAATGACATCTATCACTACTAGCTCATCAAACTCCTACCTATATCTAAATAGGCTACCAAGGTGACCATAGATGTCTCCACCCACTGCTATCCAAGCCATGTATGATGGCTCCTGGGGTCTCGAACTCAGAATGGGCTGATAGGGTGTCCAATGGCTATATGATCCCATGACCATATTTGTAATAGTGAGGTTGGCCCCATGGTCTTCTGACCATGGTATGTGATAAGATGCAAGTCCCAGTATAAATGGGCCAGTATGCACTGACCCCAAAGTAATACCTCTCCCCACTATAAATCCCATGTACTACTGGTAGCAATCCTCTCAGGAATGAAGTCCTTGTCTTATCAGTGAGTAGAAACCCACTGATAAGTGCCATAATGTATAATGGCCCCCGATGTAATGTCGGGTCTGAGATGCACTTGTGTAAGGCCACAGTCATCCCGTCATGTGGGATGTCATCCACACCGAATAACGTACTGTATGCTGCTCTGATCAAACCTACATCTAGGCTATACTTGATCAATGTACCCATCATGGGCATGCATATGATCCGCCACACATCCTCTATTGTCACTGTCATCTCACTGTGGGTAGTCTAAAACATTGACTCTCAGTGTTCCATCACTGGCAAGCATAGTCATAAGGTCAGATCCAAGTACAATGGAGGGCATCCGAGCCACGGGGCCCAGCCCCATCACCTCTAGTAATACATCCATCTCTCAACGGTCATGCCGGTGCATGTTGCCCTCTAACTTGGCAATCTCGAGAGTGACGCTCCCACGTCTGCAACACTAGTAAAAATCTCTCTAAAATCACACACCACTCATTAGTTTCTAGCAATTCATCTAAAAATCTATCTCTTTTTTTTAGGGTTAACCCAAAAATCCTAAAAATTCTTCTAAGTGTCATGTTTTTAGACACTTTCCTATCTTTTTCTACCTATCTAGGGCACTTGCGTGCCCTTTTGGGCATGTGTGCCATGTTTCTAGAACCTGTGCTTGGATGTGGGTGTTTTCTAGCACGTACGCCCTCTTTTGGGTGCCTGTGCACTCTTTTTGGCATGTGCGCCACCTAATTGGTGCTTACGCATGTATGTGTGCACTTCTGCTTGTGTGCACTTACCTACCCATGCCTATGCCATGCTTTTCATGTGTGCGTCCCTTTCCTAATGTGTGCACATGCGCGTATGTGTGCAAGTGATTTTTGACTACACGTGTGCATGCATAGACCTATCGCCTGTGCCCTTAAACGGATGCCTACACCCCAAAAGTGGCTCGTGCGCACCCTAACCCATGCATGCGTGTCGGCGCACCTACACATTTTCTATGCCTAAATACCCTAATTAATGCATTAATGACAAAATTTTAAGGGCAAGGTTGCGATACTCACAAATGGCCCCTCATCCGCGTGCCTCTGGTACCCCTGACTACATCAAGCATGCCTCAAACGGTCTCGTGCGATCACCATCTCTCCTAAGTGTCAGAGCCTCATGGTAAGTTTTCTAAACTGAGTAGTTAAAATGAACTGATTGTGATGTTTTTACCCCAGGGGGTATATTAACCTGTTTTTCACTGTTAGGAAAGCTGGGAAACCCGTTTCGATCACCATTTTCTCCTCTATTCACTGTGGAATAATTATTTTTATTAAATAATTATTTTTCTCTTCTTTTTCACCATATTGGGGAATTTTTTGTCCAATACCCCTTTCTTCTCCCTTGGACAATTTTATTGCTCCTGGCGATTTTTATTCTTCTTCACACTCTCGTAAATAATTATTTTTCAAATAATTATTTTTTCTTAATTTTTCCACTAAACAAGGACATTATTTGTCATTTGTTTCTTCTTTCTTCCACCTAGGGCACTTTTTTTTGCCCCTAGGCCCTTCATTTTCTTCTTCTCCTTTCTTCTATTGTTTACCATGGTTTAGCAAGCCAAAACAATATAAATGCTTAATATATCAAAAAATCCAAAAACAAGGCAAAATTTTTCAAAAATTCCTAAAAAGTAAAAAACCCTACAAAATGGTAACTTGCTTCTTACGGATGAAACTTGTGTCTTGCACATGGTATTTTCTCCATATCTTGTTGGTTTGTCTCACATCTTCCTCAATTAATATGACTCATGGATCACCTGGATTCACAACCATTCACAATAGCTAGCCGCTTGCTTTGTCTATACTCTGGGGCACTTTTGGTTTCTGGTGTTGTTTCATTACGCACAAACACTTTTCATGGACCCCGAGTCCATTTTCATTTCCCCTTGTATGTATCCCTTCTTAGGGCATCATTTTTTAACCCTTTTCTTCAATCACAAACTTTTGGATCTCTCAAAGACGATAACAAAACATTTGTACAACTGTCTTAACCGTTGTTGGGTTGGATATGTGTGTTCGTACTTGTTTTCCCTATTAGATGATCTTGTTTCCTTCTCGTATTGCATTTCATTTTTGTATGTTGCGTGGAGTTGGTACTTTCAGCAATGGACAATTATTCTTAGTATGGCTTTTCATGTCATTCTACCTTTGTCGTATGCTTATATTTTTACTAAGGGACAATGATGTAGTTCCTATGGCAATATGATGACATCAAATTTGTTCCACATAAACAGTGGCTCGAGGCTAAGCTCTTCTCTCCCCTCTTCCTTATTTATTCTACACCACTTCCATTTTCCCCCATAAATTTTTCTCTCTCATCGGGGAATTATACCTCTTCCCCATTCTTCTACCTATTTCTCATCTTTTTGATCATCGATCACCTTCTTTCATCATCCCATCAACACTCGAGGGGCAGATCTCTCCCTCGTACTAATTTTTCTTCTATCCCTTAATAAATTTCTTCCGTGTACTATATTTGAAGTGGTGTCACTTATGCCACCCCCAAAAGGGGCAAATGTAGACACCTATACTTACGCCAAGGAATTTAAATACTTAAATTGCGCTAATTATCCCTTTCTCACAAATCGATGACATATTGTCAAGAGAGCTCATATTCCCTCTTATTGTCATCAATTAATTACAATACGCTAATTGATTAAGTCACATATTTTCAGCTAAAACCTAATTAATGACCTTCTGTTAATTATCACTTCCTCTATCTTAATTAATTAATTATTATTAATTAGTTAGTCTTCCCCTTCATTTAACTAGTAAATCAATATTTAATTGATTTAATCCATTTCTAATAGCCTAAATCACACTAATATTCTTCTAAATGGCTTCTATAAGGTTGCACCTACATATTAATTAATCACCTTTGATTAATTAAAATACCCCCCCAACTCCCATGACTTATTAAACATGTATTAAACCCTTCTAAAGTAAGGTTACCTTTAATAAAGCAACCTTATCCATTCCTAATCATGTTTTACCTTTATCCCACATTCATGAGGATGTGTTGAATCCTTTATCCTTTGGGCTATATAAAGAGCCCTCCACCTACCTTTTTACTTACACCTAAAACTCCTTAGAGAGCAAATGCAAAGCATATAGCAAAGAGACTAAGAGCTTGCACCTTGTTTTCTTGAGAGTTCATCATCTTGAAGAGTTAAGTCTCTTTCTTAAAGTGCTTGGGTCATATGGGAGGTGTCAAAAGGGTCTTGTAGCCCAACTTTGATTAGCCCCCATTCCTAGGTTCTTGGAACATTAAGGACAATTGTTTTTATAGCCATGGAACCTACCTAGGTTCTTTCATTTGCATGTTGTTAAATAATAGAGGATATTTCGATACTTAACATTGTTGATTTCATAGTTTTGTTGATAAATGTTAGCATCTAACCCTTGATTAATTCTTGTCATCATGGTGCTTAGAATGTTTGTTTAATTATAGCTAATCAAGACTATTTAGGTGTTAGTCTTCCATTCATATTTAGCATTAGTTACAAACAAACACTGCACACACTATGGTTGAAAGTGAGATGTTCACTTGGCATGATGTTAGCCACCATGACTTGAAGGTGTTCGGGATCAGCTTCTAAAGGCAATCTCGACCCCTGAAGAGTTTGGTACAGAATTTTATTATGCACATTAGATATCTTGAGAAGATCTACGATCGAAATCTTATGAGATGTCTTCTCAAGTTTTTCTAAAAGGTTATACTTATCAGTTTGCGGGGTCAACGGAGAAGGTTCTAGAATCATGAATTGGGCATGCCTTGTTACCGTAGCATAGTCCTTTCCTTGATCGAATGGTATTGACACGGTCAGCAAGAGAGTGAATAAACCCGATAAGAAAATCGTAATGATTGTTATCTCTTTTGGTATACAAGTAATTTGTAGCTTTATAAGTTTGGGATGACTCTCCCTAATCCGGATTTGTCTTTAATGACTTATCATGCTTAGGGAATGGTTCTTTATAAATCCCCATTTTCTCATTAGGTGTTTGTGTTTTGCTGAGTTATCCACCTCTATCTCCCCATTGTCAATGAGGTCCCGAATATAATGGCGAAGCCGCAAACATTTGTCTATCTATTTTCCTTTAACACGATGCATTTCACAATATTCATGCTCCTTATACCATGAAGGTTTAGGAGCATTGTCATCAAATGGTTTCATTGTAGTATAGGTCATCATGTAGATCGCATCTAATTGTTTGATATGACTAACAATGGTTCATTAAGGGAGGTGAATTTTCTTCGTTTTGGTGGTGGTTGAATTGGGCCCTTGGTTAGTTTAAAAGGTTGGCGGTTTGGACCATTTGAACACATTTGGAATTAGTGATTCCGTCTCCCACCACATTTTTATTTTTGTTAAAGATCTTCAGCTTTTCCATGGGTTTGACACTTTGGTTGTCTTTAGATTGGTTTTTGAGGGTTCCTTTGGCAATGAGAGCCTTTTCTATCTAAATCCCTTTCTTGATAACCTCCTCAAAAGTATGAACACAATGCATTTGGAGGTGGAAAGCTATATCCAAGTTGAGATTGGGAATGAAAATACTAACCAACTACTTTTTAGGGAAAGCGCAAGGGAAGCGACTAGCTATCCCTCTCCACCATTGGAGGAAGCTGGTGAAGGTCTCATTTGGGCATTGCTTGGCACCACACAAGTCTACCATGGTGACATCACTCTCTATGTTATACGAGAAGTGACGCATGAATCTTTCTACCAATTTTGGCTAGGTGAAAATTGATCCTCGTGGTAAGCGTGTAAACCATTCCAATGCTTGACCTCTGAGACTCTTGGGAAAAAGTATGATGAGGTAATTGTCACTATAAGACACCTCTTGACATGCCATGTAGAAATATTTAACATGATCCCTTGGGTCTCCTTTTCCTTTGTATTTTTCAAACTTTGGCATATCAAATTTCTTTGGAAAGGGTTGAAGGGTCATTGTCTTATCAAAAGGATAGGGGCATAATTATTCATATTGATATTTCCTAATGCTCCCTATATTTCTCTCTTGTAAGCTCACAAGTGTCACTTTCATAGACTACACTTCTTGTATGAGCAATGGTTCTCTAATGGGAGAAGCATGGATGTATACGTGATGATATCCTGTGCCTTCTTCTCCTTGGTTTTCTTGATGGAGTTCATTGATCTTAACCTTGGGCCTCAAATTTTGAACGTTCTTGTTTGCATCTTTCGTACATACATGGGAAGTAAGCAAAGCTAGTTTTCAGCTTAGGTTACTAATTCGTTGTTAGATTGTGGCTTGGTTTGTTGCTTCTTCTTCTAAAGGTTCCTCCTCCTCGTATTGTGGATGTTATTCACCTATTTCATGTTCTATCTTGTTTCTTCATGACACTTTGATAAAGGGTATTCTATGCCCTACCACTTTATCGTTTCTGAGTAAGAAGTGGAATCATGTCCACATTGTTAAAATATCTTCAATATTGATAAGGGGATGATCTTCCTCGGTAGCATCATTTATAGGTAGTATTGGATCATTCTCGGTGGGAAATTTGGCCCCTAATTCCATGACTGTGCAACAATCTATCTTTGTTTCGAGAAGAAACTCATCTAATAGAGTAGGGTCAAAATCAAAGTCTATGTGTGGTGATTCTAATTCATTTCCACTATGATTAACCATCTCTTATGTTTCCTTTCTCGTAGAAAACAATGGTCCTAGGTCATGTCCAATGAAGGGGTTTGACCCTTATCATTAGAGGTTTCTAAGCTTGCACTTGTTGTTCCTCATATGTCTCGTTTATTTAACCCTAGACGTGTTTTAGGAGCCATGTTTTTGTGATATTTTCACTAGGGTAAGTTGTAAATGTGTTCAAAGCTTAGTGATCAACCCTAAGTGAAATGCAATATGTATTTTTATGAATAAGTCAACAATGTGATAATACCAATGTGATAGAGTGATAAATCACTAGTGATACAAGTGTTTGGTATCAAAACTTGTTTAAATGAATTACTTCCTAGACCGCATTTCAAAAAGTAGTTTTGCATGGCAAGATGATTAACAAGATGTATTCACTTATGCCAAGTTCAAGGAAATCAACAAAATGTAAGTAATAAAAAAATTCAATGTGATCTCCCCATCAAGATATAAGATGAGCAAGCTCAAACTTGATTAAGACCTATATCTCAAAAAGTGTCAATTACAATTTGCGAATGACACAACAATATCACCAAGATATGTTAACCCACTTTGTGAGAAAGTGAAGTATTGATATCAAGGTGTTATTGATATAACACGCACAAATGGTAACACCTAGCACTCTTTGAAATCGAGGTAATAATAGAACCGAACTAAAAATCTCAAAGTATAGCTAGGAATAGTTTAAAATGTGTGTAGCGTAACCTTACAATATAGGTATTTATGTCAAGTTTACAAGAAACAAGACGTAAATATCAAAATTGTAGTGATATGATACAAACAAGCTAACTCTTCTAAGGAAGTCCGCGGTGATGAACCACACCTAACTATAATGACGATCTTGACATGGGTATCAAGATCACAATGGCTACCAATGACGTGAATACGCCTCTACACACTTTAGACATTTAACTTACCCAGCCGCAAACATGGATGGGTGTAAACAGACATAAAAGTGATAGAAACAATCGATTAGCAACACAAAGGTAATCAATCTTATTCTTATCAACAAAGTTTCAAAAGATTGTGAAGGAAGCAAATAAAAAAAATGATGAAAAATGCTGGCTTCACTTTGGTAGAGTTTCACCTCGCCCTAAGGCAAATAAAAACTAGGTGAAAGTAACGCGTCACACATTTCTCAATGAAAATATGGTTCACAACTCAACACTTTTTTAGAATGGTCAAAGTGGGCTCCTGGCCAAATTATATCTTCCTAGGTGGTTCTCTTGTCCTAGGTGATACAAAGATTATCCACGAGCGGGATGATTTACCCAAAAATTCACAATGACTAGTTTGGGAGTATCTCGAATTTTCCCCTTCAAGCATAGTGGGAAATAAATGTGTCCAAATGTGTACTTAAAAGGGTCACATAGGGACAACTTGTAACTCTATCTCACAAAGGATTTACTAGTCAGATAGGTAGTGCGGAGCACTTCCCATTTCGTCCACAAGGTTCCCTCTTACGTGGACTACTTTGGGGTTCCTAGAACCACCCCCATTGTTATAGCTTAAGGTGTTATGCCAAAGGGGTTATGTTCCAATTGAGTGGAGAGGGATGTACCCTTTTCCAAAACCTACAATACAGTGTTTTGAATATGTTGTTCTTTTTATATTTTTAATTAGATGTGGTTTGCTCAAACACCATTTGACAACCTGTATAACAATTGTATTAGTAGTTTTACTTTTGTTTCGATTCCTCTATTCTTTGACAAGCGTTTTGGTCCTATATGATGATGTTTAGTAGTTTTCCATCAAAAGAGAAGGCATCATTTCTAATTCTCTAGATCATCCAAGGACGCAAGAGAAGAGCATACGTGATTGTCTTCCAAAATCCAAAAAGATATCAAATGGAAAAACACTTCAATTCAACTATGCTAAATTAACCAATTCCAAATCAAATACCCTTAATAATCTTAAAGCATCAAAATAACTTAAGAATCATTTCTGATTCCCAAGATCGCCCCAAGGGATATGAGGGAAGAGCATACGTGATCTTAATCCTATAAGTAAACAATGCAAAATATTACCTAATCAAATACAAACATGTAAAAATAGCCTGCAAAGACAAATATATGATTAGATAAACCTGTAAGAATGTTAGCACATCAACACTTTAATTTCAAAAAATGCAAAAGGATGCATGTGCCCCTTTTTCAGTGCCTGTGTGTGGGTTAGGGCGTATGCACCACTAAAGGTTATTTTCAACACACAGTGTACCTGTGCCACGAGAGATGTGTGTGCCATGAAAATAGTGCCTGCGCCCCTAAAATAGTACCTGCACTACTCTGTGGAATTTTTGAATTGATTAAGTACTTGTGCCACCAAAGAGGTGTGTGCACCACAAAAATAGCATATGTGCTACTCTGAGAAAAATAGACAGAATAACCACATTACCAGAAAAATGTGCTTGCACCACTAAAACCGCATGTGCACCCTGGTTAGGGCGTGTGCACTGATCTAATAGGTTTTAGTATGTAATGAAGGTACAGATGAAATTACACCTACACTGGGTTAGTGTACATGCACATTGGTTAGGGTGTGTGCGCCAGGGTTAGTGCGCATGCCCCGGGGTCACAAATATAGTGATAGATTTTAACAATGCGCCGCACCACCGGAGAGATGTATACACCCCAAAAGCTGCTTGTGCCATGAAAATTGGATCGCCCTAAAATCATGCCTGTGCTAGACCTACAACAAAAATACGGTAACAAACACAAGAAAACTCACAATATCTCAAATTTTGACAAGTTAGCTTAAGAATGGCAATAACCCATTAAAATTATGGCTATGAACATGAAGTTACACATATCAAATGAGCAAAAATTCCAAGAAAATGGACATTAATTACTACATGTGCATATCAAAATTTATCCAAAACAATGAAACTTAAACTAAAATGCCATGGGACTAAGTGTCCCACCGGGCATGCCAAATGTGTGCAAGTGTTTCTACAATTTTAGCAAGAAAACTACCACCTAGAAATAGCTTCCTAACTTAGCTAAAAATGAGAAATTACACCATCATGATGAAGAAATGAGCAAGTCCTACCCTTAACATTAATAACTTTGAAATTGATCAAAACACAATGTAAATGAATGAACTCTATTCCCCTTAATTTCCTAATTTAACATTAAAATGGACCTAAGTAGTCCAATGGAAATCAAATTATATTTTCTTGCTTTGATCCATCAATGGATGCTTGGGTGTGAGGCTTAGCTCTTCAAGAATGGAGGATGGGGATCTCAAGAATGACAAAAGGCTATTAGTATGAAACTATGTGCTTACTTTTGTCTCTTGAGAGATTTAGGTGTCTGGTATAAAGGTAGAGGGAGGGCTCTTTATATAGCCCAAAGGATAAAGGATTCAACACATCCTTATGAATGTGGGACTAATGTAGATGTAGAGTTAGTTATGGATAAGGGGGCTTTAGATGAGGTTGAGTTAGCTTTAGAAGGGTTTAGTTTGTCCTTAAGTGGCTCATGTGGATAAAGGGGGTGCATTAATTAATCAAGATGATTAATTAATACATGTGCAAGCTTTCATAAAATTTTAGATGGATTATAATATGATTTCGATTATTAGGAGGGAATTAAACCAATTAAATATAGATTTATTGATTTAATGAGAAGGGACGCTAATTAATTAATAATAATTAATTAGGCTAGATAGAAGGTGTTTGATTAACGAAGGGTCTTTAATTAGGGTATGTGTTGGATAGGTGACTTAATTAATTAGCGTAATGTAATCAATTAACGACAATGGAAGAGAATACGAGCGCTATTGACAATATGTCGTCAATTTGTGGGAAAGGAAATAATTAGCACAATTTAAGTAGTTAAATTGCTCGGGAGTAATTATAGGTGTCTACTGACTTCACACTTTGTAGTAGTATAGTTCTGTTTTTTGTGTTAACTTCCTACTAGCAAAACATAAGGGGTGGTAAACAATTCCTTCTCTAGGTTGTGCTAAGATTACCCCAATCTCCATCCCCAAAGCATCAACATGTACATGGAATGGCTTATCCCAAGAAGGAAAGCGTAATATGGGTGTAGTGATAATCTTATTCTTCAATGTATCAAATGCCATTTGTTGCGCCTCTCCCAATGGAATGTACATTTGTGCTTCAACAATTCCTCTAAAGAAGTGTGGCAATTTTAGTATACCCCTTGATAAATTTTTGGTAATACCTAGTATGCCCAAGGAATTCGCACACTATGCACTAGTTGGTAGGCTGCCCCAATCCCACAATAATAGAAACTTTGGTAGGATCCACTAGAAAATATTCCTTACATATGATATGCCCCAACAAGGTTCTAAATGGAGTAGTGAAGAGACATTTCTTGATGTTGAGGGATATGCGCAACTACCGACATCTCTTGAACATCAACTACAAATTATCACAATGGTCTTTCACTAGTCCATACACTATCTAGTCATCAAGGTAGACCTGAAGGAACTTATGGATAAAATCCTGAAATTCCTACACCACAATGTGTGAAAACACAACAGGAACATTCCTTAGTCCAAAAGGCATGACCATGTAGGAAAAAATTCCCCATTCAATGGTGAAAGTTATCTTTTCTCTTTCCTCTTTTGCAATTCTAACCTAATGATACCCTGAGAATCCATCCATGAAGGAATAGATCTCACACTTAGCTACTCCCTCTAGGATTTCTTCAGTGAAAGGGGTGGGAAAGGGATCAATGACACATACCACATTCAAATATCTATAATCAACACAGATCCTTATCCTCCCATCCTTTTTAATGCTAATAACTATTGGGATTATCCATTTTGATTCCTCAATGATGCTTGATGTGATCATCTTATCTATCTCTTCCTTTACCTAGACACACAAATTTGGGTTCATTTGGTAAGGTCTCTTCCGAATTGGGCACACTCCTTCCTTTAGCTTGATTTTCATTTCCCCCAAGGAGTGGTGAACTCCCTTAAGCTCATGGTACCCATGTAGAAATAAGTCTTGAAACTCTAGTAATGGATCAATGATCTTTAAAACCTCATTTTCTAACCAATAGTCCCCAATAGTAGCCTCCTTAGGTTCCATTTCTGAGATAATGTTAACCTTCTTTATTTTGAGGGGTTTATGGTAGGTATGCAATTTCTCATCAGCATTATCTATTACCTCACATGTATATATAGTATGGTTAACATATAAATACTCCACTTCTTCACCATTGATCACATAGACCAATTTTCCTTTCTCTTTCTCCATGTGTACATGCTAAATCTGTATCTTATATGATTCTTCATCATCAAAGCGAGCTTCTAAACTAGGTTCACCTAATAATTCTAGTATTCTATCCTCTTCCATGGAACTATCTCCCATCATTAGGTGCTTAACAACCTACAATGCCTCATCCATCGATGGCTTGGTGCTCTGATATTCAAAAGCTTGAAGGAGGTTAGTCCATCAACTCCTACCAATTTCTTGTCTAATGGCACATCTCTGAGTGAATGTACTATGCACACGTGTAACCTTGTAAAGTGGAGTACAACTTATGCACCCATAAAGAAGGTGGCAATTCTTCCACACCTTCCATTAAGGACTTCTCATATGCTTGGATGTGAAATGATTTGGGATCCTTCCCATGATAATCTCGAATGACAATAGGTGCATTGCTCCAAGAAAACCTAATAGAGAACATGGTTATCACTTTTTGCAACTCTAGAAGGCTATTGCGATGGGTTACACACCAACATGTTTCAGTTCGAGAAAGATATAGTTGAGCATCCCTCTCCTCTCGACCTCACTTCTCCATTGGGTCTCCATTTCTTGTAGGAAAACATCATGGTTGGCTCCTCCAGAGTAACTTGGAAACTTCTTTCCTCCTAGGCACTTGATTGAGTGTGCCTTTGCTACCCTTGTCACCGAGCCTCTTAACTACTTTCCCACCAACTCATATGTCCCATGCACCCAATTGTCACATGCCACGCTAGTTATATCACTTATAAATTGAGCATCTTCCTAATAAATAACACCCTCCTTTGTTATTTTTACAACTTGAGTGGTCCCTGATAGCACACACATAATATTTTTCTAGGTTTTCTTCTCCTAAAGGCTCAATATAGGGTACTAACTTCCCATCTGTCAAAGGAATAATAATTCGTTCCTATTTATTCTCAAATATTATGTACCCCTTATTAAAACACAAGTCATCATTGTTCTTATAGCACCAAGGATGCACAAGTAATGTTGGAAAGTTTTCACCTCAAAGCAAGCGCAAAGAATTTGAAGTCCCTAGTGAATTTTTCCCCTTGGATAGTGATAGTAGCATCCTTTAAAACACCAATGGGCATCACCTTTGTCTTGTTGGCCATATATAACACATTTGAAGATGGATGTAATAGGGGCCTTCATATTTGATTCCAGGCATCCAGGGTGAGAACATTGACTTTCATGCTTATGTCAATCATAATGTTTCTTAGGAGCCATCCATCAACAACTTCATTCAAGGTAATCTCCTTATCATAGTTGATGTTGTGGGGAGGAGATTAACATGCAAAACCTACCTCTTGCACACCATTCCAACACTTGGTATGTTATTCCTTAACCATTCTCCTAACAAAGGAATGATATTTTCTTTCCTCAACATTTTGCATACCTCCTTGACATTGTCTAGATCCTTCTGTGGAGCCTCAACGCTCTTCTTCTACTCCAAATTTTGGGATTGCTCCTTTAGACATTGAATTTCCCCTTGAAGACTCCTAATTACATCCATGGTCTCTTGATAGACTTCCTTCTGATGGGTAGGGTCCAGATACTTCCCATACACCACCTCTTCCCTTATAATCAATAGTCTCTACCTTGGTATCTCCTGGAGAGTGCAACCTTAGCTCGTGTTATCACCAGTACAAGTTCTAATTATGCCTCATGTGCCACTCTTGGCATCCAGTGTGAGTTTGATTTCTTAACACTTACCATCCCATTGTCTTTATCATTCCAAAGTGTTGTTGGCTCATATGTTCAAATCATTCTGGGCATTCCTCATACTTGTGCTTCTTTCCACACCAAGAACATTATAGTAAGTCAGGACATTTATGCTTATAGTGCTATATAGATCCATAGTTGTAGAAATTTCCCCATGGGAATTTAATTCTTCTACCTCCATGGTTGTCATAGCCTCTAAATCCTCCTTGAAATACTCTTTCACAAGCTCTTCCATCCATGCATCCTTCATAGTGGGGACCATCGTCCTTAGAATTATTTGCAATGTTGGTCTGGCACACACTAATATATATGACATCATGTATTTGTTCAATCAATCTACAATCCTTAGTGTCATGAGTAGTAGAGGTGCAAATCTTAGTGAGAAAGACACATTCTTACATATGTGTGTCATGTAACAAGTGGATACCTACTTGCATCTTGATCTCTGTGGAAAATATCATAGTCTAATATCATGGCACACACCAATCTCCAAGGACAACTGTCCTTTGTGTGCCCCTTTACCTCATAATCTATGTACCATAGGCCACTGTGACTCTCATGCACCAAGTTCACGAGATAAATTTTCCAACTTCTTTTCCATCGCAGCAATATGAGCTTCAAGGAAAGGTCTAACACTTTGGTATCCACGCTTCCAATAACCTCAATGCGTAAGGAAACCTCCAAGGCCTCGCATGGGTCTATGAAATTTTTATGTGACAACACTCTCCTAAAAGGCATTATTAGACCTCCAACGAACCACTTTGAGCATGCTAAGAAGGATGAATATTAAAGTCAATTTTGATAAGAGAGTCATAAAACACATGCCATACTCCCACACAATCTCTTCCATACCTTGTTGAATCTTCTTTAGCATGATAATGCTCTTTTGTTCAAACTAAGGAATATGAATTTCAACTAAGAAGGCATTATGAAGTGATGTGTAATATACCATTTTTGGTAGGGGTCATATACAGTACAAACTATGCACGTGTCCCTACAAATTTGTTATGAACCGACTTGCCTTTTGTTCTAGGGTAGTGATCCCCTTTACATGCCATATCAACTCACACTTGTGTACATGCTCTACAACATCCACAACACCTTTGTAGTCTAGTAGGTGTAAAGACATTTTTAAACATAGTTGCTGAGGTGGTTGAGGACCTTATCCTCTTGATCCAGAACCTTGATTTCCTATAGTGTTACCTCTACCACCGGATCTCGCTAGGTCCACTAGGTTAGCTAGTTCATATTCCACCGGATCCACATCCTGTAGCTAGTAAAGTCCTTGAAGTGGTTGCACCTTGTGTCCCTACTATCACACTAAACTACATGCCATCAGTCTATGATATTACACCACTACCAGATGTGTGTCCCTCACCACTTCTAGATGTGATACCTAAGCTTTGTGTACTCAAAATTTTCCCAAATGTCATTCCGGAAAATACACCTCCAAATACAGAAATAATTGTGTAGCCATAGATGTGCCAAATGAAAATTTATACCTCCTTGGTGCTAATCAATCACTTCAACTAATACCAACTGGGTTAGAAATACTTTTCTCTAGATTTAGAAAACTAAGCACCAGGGGTTGGTCACTAGGTAGATTTAGATGCGCGCCGATGGCTCTCCTTTCTCTAAGTGACAATATCTCATCAGAAGCTAAAGGGGTCTCTCTCCCGCACTTGCCAATATGGGGTAGCATAAAATTCTCAGGCTCTACATCCTCTGTGTGAACCTCAATTCCTTCCCATGATGTCTACCTCCATAAATCCATCACTCATGTAACTTCACATTGTCTATCTAACTCCCTCTCATAAGCTTCATTATACTTGAGTCGTCTCTCTTCCCTCTCCATTTTATCTGCAAGGTCCACCATATTTCTCCACCCTAGATTGCTCACCCAACACTTAGAAGAAACTTATCCAGCTATGGGAAATTCTTCTAAACTCAAAGTGATGATCAGGATATTTATAGCTAAAGGTATAGCATGCAAGAATGATCCTCTTGGATCTCTTAAAAACTCAAACTCAACAATATTTGGATAGGAATACATAGAAATTACATACTCCAAGGTGTAACTTATCAAAAATATACTCCACCAATTATCAACAACATGTGTCCAAGTCAAATCAGCATCATGCAACCTCTGATACTCATCTTGGGTCCATACACGAGGTCTATAGTACCATCTTAATCTAGATGCATACGTTGAAATCCATTCATACAACTCTACTAGAAAACAACAAAATAAGGTCTCATACAACTCATGATACAGATGCTCTTCTACCCATCTACGTGGATCAAAATCAGGTTCAAGACTAAATTATTGTTGTAACATATTGTTGTTATAAAACACTATAACATATTGTTGTTCTAATTCTTATTATTTATGTGTTCCCTCTTCTATCTTCTACTCTATTATCCTCTTTGTATGTCTTTTCTTATTTCCCTCTATTTCTAGCTTTGAGCATCTCTCTTTATAGGATGAGTGCCCACTTCCATGCTTTCTATCTTGGATAGATCACATGCTAAGTGTCGATGTGGTCCTCCAATGGTAAATTTTTATCCCTTTATGAACCCTCCACTCTCTACAATTATGTCTTCTCGGGAATCTTCCCCTATGTTGAATATCCTTTTCTTGAGCTCTAAGGTTCAGTCGACACCTTATCCACTCATCATGCCTAGTCAGGTCCTCACATTTTCCTCAAATTCCTCTAGAATGCCAAATATGGAAAAGTATTTTACACCTATGTTCTACTTCTTGTGTGTGCCCTAGTTTCACTTAAACTCTTTTAAACCCCTTTGTCCTACGTGCTTTCTCATGAGTTCCCTTCTTCTCACTAGTCCTACGTGCGTGCCCTTGGTACTTAACCATTATTTTAGGGACCAACAACATACAAGTTATGTATACTTGTAATAAGTGAAGATTAATGAGATTAGGTAGATCTATTAATCATGCACACTCAAAAGAGTGATAAAGGGGATCAGGTAGATCTAATGGACCTTTACAATTGCACATGGTTATGATGTTATCAGATGGATTGTAAAACTAGATTAGTTTATGGATTTTTATTATTGAATTATAAATCATTTAAGGAAGTATTGGGAATCAAGGGGTTTGTATTTTTTTAAATCCCTTAATATGGAGTTGATATAACATTGGGTGTTACATTTTGGTATCAAAGCTGAAGGTTAAAATAACTCTTAGACACAATGGGTCCTTATGCTAAGACTAAACTTATCTCTTTTCTAACATAACAATATGGTTACGACAAGAGGAAATGTTATAAATAGTCAATAGAACGGGTCTAAGGTTTCCACAACCCAAAAATTAGATGAGATACTTTTTATAATACAAGAAACTCACAATCCAATTGTTGTTTCGGAACAACGTATATTGATATAGGATAACGACATTGAAAATGAGGAAAATGATGACCTAAATGTTAAATAATAAATAACGTTGTAAATAACAATGAAAATGTATTGGATTACAATGTTATAAACCATGATGTACATGTTGCAAATAGAAATGCAATTCTATAAATAACAATGTTAATGTTACATATCAAAACTAGCATGAAAATAAGAAGAAACATTTAGAAGAATAAATGTAAAATTCCATCAAGCGAATTAGTCCTCCAAAATTTTATGGGAAAATGCTTGGGGATGGATCTAAGAACTGGATCAGTGAGATTGAGAAATATTTCACCATCAGAAAATTTTCTAAGGAAACAAAGGTAGTTTGGGTGCGTACCAAATCTCAAATGAGGCTTCCTCATGGTGGGACAACTTGGAAGGTAGAACTAGGGGTTGATTTAATTAACATCATCTCGGGATCAATTTAAGTTTTACTTCAGGAAGTACTTATTCTTTGTAGCTCTGTTATGATCAGAAGATGTCTAAATTTTAGACATTAATAAAGGGTAAGCTAACTTTAAAAGAGTAATGGGAGAAGTTCACTAAGTTTATAAAATACGTACCTCAATACCAAGCTGATGAAAAACTCAGAATAAGAAAGTTCATCATGGGACTCAACCCTATTATAGGAAGGGAATTGGATGTGCATGGGCCTTCAATTATGGAGAAATTTTTGAAAAATTCATCCATCAAGAGAAGAAGCTACATGCTATATCTGCTCACCATGATGAGAAAAGAAAGAAAAAATTCATCTCACCATCACCTTTGGAACCAAAGAAAACTTGGTGGAAGAATGTGGGAGTAAAAATAAAAATGGAAAGAAAAACACATGAGCAAAACCTCCTACTAAGTACAAGAATAATGAAAAAAATAACACAACCAAAAATGAGAATAAAACAAAGAGGAAAGGGCCTATACGAGGATGTTTCAAGTGTGGTGGTGATCATTATGAAAACAATTTTCCTCAGCATTAAAAATATAACAATCAACAACATTGAATACATGTTGTAGTGGAAAATACGTAAGATGAAAGCAATCCACACCGGTTGAATTATAGGGTAAGTTGTACGGTTTACTTATAACTATTCATTTTTATACTAGTGCTACCTTGTATGTTTTATGTCCAATAACTTATCTACAAAATTAAAAATAAAAGCTAGATATATGAAGAACTCATGGACTATGCAATATGGGAACAATATTATTCACACACTCGAACAAATGACTCTTTGATGCAAAAGTATTAGATCTGCCTAGTTTTACAACTCAATTATACCTTTATGTATCTCTTGTAGGTTCATACAATCTCATTATAGGCTTAAATTGGTTTTCACAACATAAATCAATAGTTGACTACTATGAAAAATAAATTAAGTTCTTGGATGACTGTAGAAAAAATAATCATTCAAGGCATTAAAAGATACATAGTTGTGAGACAAATCTTTGCTATATCTGACTTAAAAGGCAAAAAAAAAGGTTACATGCTTTATGCAGTTAAAATTTCTAATTTAGAGAAGAAGGCAAGACTTCTTTGGTTTATTACCCATTGTTACAAGAGTACGTCAATGTCTTTCTAGATGAGTTACCTCGACTCCCTCAAATACTTGAATTTAACATCACAATAGACATCAAACTAGGGAAAAATCCTATCTTAAAAACTCCATATCATATGACAACAACCAAACTTGTAGAACTCAAGGTACAACTAAATGAATTTTTTCCAAAGAACTAATTAGACCAAGTGTATCTCCTTGGGGAGGACCGGTCATTTTTCCCAAAATAAATATGGAATCTTGAGCTTATGCATTGATTACCACATGCTTAATAAAGCCACAATAAAGAATAGGTATCCTTTGCCAAGGATAGATGATCTTTTTGATCAAATGCGTGATGCATCAGTTTATTCTAAAATTTATCTAAGATCATGATACCATCAGTTGAGAATCAAAGATGAAGACATACATAAAACAACCTTTAGGACAAGGTATGGTCATTATGAGTTCATAGTATTGCCATTCGAATCACGAATGCATTGGCTGCAATCATGAATTTAATGAATAATATATTTCAAGAATACTTAGACAAGTTTGTGCTAGTTTTCTTGGATGATATTCGGATCTATTCCAAAAGAATTGATGATCACAATGAGCTTTTCAAATAGTGTTGGACATACTTAGGAACAAGAAATAGTATGGAAAAAATTCTAAGTTTTCCTTTTATTAAAATGAGGTACAATACCTTTGACAATGTAATTTAAGTAAACAGGATGAAGCTTGTATATTTTATTAATGTGAAATTAATCAACCATTACAATGGAGTGCTGCAATATTTATACATATTGGACATCAATATACAAACAAATAAATGGGTTACACAGGTACAACCAAAATCACAATAACTTCCAAAATACATCCGGAAGAAACAATAATTAAATACAAACAAATAATAATTGTTACAACTACGTAACAATATAACCTATGCAATAATATGACAAATATTGTTATAAAGTTTTATAACAATATATAAACTAATTACCTTATTAAATAATTAAATATTTAAGGTAATATAATGCATAAATTAACCTAACATTCCCCCCTTAATTTTACATTGCCTCAAGGGATTAGGAGAGGAACTCTTTGAACAACTTGAACTTGTCACGTGCAAGTGAATTCATGAAAATTTCTACTTTTGGTTTATTGTTGGACAAAATTGAAGTTGTATATTGTGCTTCAACACATTTTGCATATGAAATGAATCTATACTTCAATATGTTTTATTATTTCATGAAACACTGGATTGCAAACAAGTTTGAGAACACCTTCATTGTCAACATACATGGTGGTCAATTTTTCTTGTGGTATTCCAAGTCCTTCTAGTATGCGATGTAGCCAAAACACTTCACAGACATCTTCTCCTATAAAATTATACTCAACTTTTGTGGAAGAACAAGAAACAAAGTGTTGTTTCTTGCTTCCCCATGATATTGGTCTAGATCCCATAAAGAACACAAATCCTGAAGTGGATTTTCTGTCATCAATGTTACTGCATGATTTGAATCGAATATCCTAACAAGAAGAAGTTGTCATTCTTCTTGTATTCTAGACCAAGATCCATTGATCCTTTGAGATACCTCAAGATGCACCTTGCTGCTTTCTAATGACAAACTTTGGGTTCCTACATGAACCTAGATAGATAGCTTACTACAAAGCTGATATCTGGTCTAGTGTAGGTCAAGTAAATGAGACTCCTAATCAACTGCCGATAGAGAGTGGCATTTACCTCAGGAGATGGATCTGAATGAGATAACTACAATTTGTTCTCCATAGGTGTAGCAATTGGTGTGTAATCCATCATCCTGAATTTCTCGAGCATTGTCTTGGTATATTTCATCTGAGAAACAAATATGTGATTCTCTTTTTACCATACTTCCAATCCAAGAAAATAATGCATTAGCCTGAGATCTATCATGTCAAATGATTGATTAAGATCTTTCTTTGTTGCATCGATCATCCTCATTGAACTACCAGTGATGACTAGATCATGAAATAGAAAATGAAAATCACAATCTCCCCCTTTCTTTTTGAGGTAAGATTGGGATCATATGGATTTCTAAAAATCCATGTTGTACAAGATGCTCATCAATTTTGATGTACCATGCCCAAGGTTCTTGTTTGAGGCCATATAAAGATTTCCTGAGTCTGCATACCTTTTCTTCTTGACTAGGTACTACATATCCCTCAGGTTGAGTCATGTAGACTTCTTCTTGTAAATATTTTTAGGAAGGAACTTTTTACATCCATCTGATGGAATTTCCAACCAAATTGTGCAGCTAGATAAAAGATCATCCTGATCATCTTGATCTTAGCTGTGGGAGAAAATGTCTCCTCGTAGTCAATGCCTTCTTTTTGTGCATACCCCTTTGCTAAAAGTCTTACTTTATACTTGTCCACTGTCCCATCTTCTTTGTACTTCATTTTGAATATCCATCTGCATCTAATGGGTTTCTTCCCTGGTGGAAGATCGACAAGCTGCCAAGTGTTATTTTTCATTATTGATTGATATTTAGAGTCCATGGCATCTTTCCAAGATTTTGACTGTAGGGCTTCCTGGACTATAGAGGGCTCATCAAACTCAATAACTCTACTCATCAAAGAAAATTTGACTTCTTCTCTTACTTTACTATGAGTCCGTGGTCAGGGGTGGATGTATCCGGTGGAGCATCCATTCTTGCATCTCGTAATGTGCTAGTACACCACTTGGGCATACACTGAACTGTTCCCATGGGTTGTGGTTCTATTAGATCAACACCATCATCCCCATCATCACTTTCATCATTTGTGGGAACATCAGCTTCAATTTTTACAACTGGTGAAGAATCTACATCAGGTGAGTCTAGAGGAGGAGACTCTACTTCCTTCTTCTCAAAAAACTCAACATCTCTACTAGTGTAGAATTTTTTGGTCTTTGGATCCATCAATCTATACCCAAGAGTTTCTTCATTATACCCAATGAAGATGAGTTTCTGTGACTTCATGTCCAATTATTTCTATTCTTCTTGGGTATGTGCATACTTACTTTGCACTCAAATACTCTAAGGTGTGTAATAGATGGTTTCCGCTTTGACCATGCTTCTTGTGGTGTTACTCCTTCAAGAGAAACTATGGGAACTCTATTCAAAAAATACACTATTGTCTTTGTTTCTTCTACCCAGAATGTCTTTATAAGTCTAGAGTCATTGATCATGCATCACACCATTTCCATGATAGTACAATTTCTTCTCTCAAAAACACCATTTTGTTGTGGTGTGTGTGGAGGAGGCATTTTTCGACGAATCCCATGAGTTTTGTAGGTAGTCTTTGAACTCATTACTATGGTGAATTCCCCCTCGATTTGAGTGGAGAGTTCTGATGTGATGACAACTAGTTTCATTCTCAACTACTACTTTGAACTTCTTGAAAGTTTCAAAATCTTCACTTTTCTTGCAAAGACAAAAATCCACATTTTCCTTGAATAGTCGTCAACACATAACATGAAGTACTGAAATCTAGAATGACTTGGTTGCATTGGACCACAAAGATCGGTATGAACTAGATCAAGCTGACCATGAGCTTGATATGTACTCTTCTGGAATGAAGCTCTGTGTTGTTTTCCTACTAGGCAGTGAGGACACTTGTTTGTATCCTTCTAAAGAGATGGTAGCCCATGTACCATATTACACCGGTGAAGTGTCTCGAGATACTTGAAACTAACATGACCAAGTCTCTGATGCCACAACTGTGCTGAGGTAGATTTCTTAGCCACAAGTGCCTAATCATCTCTGTGGAAAAATCAAGTTGGAACATACATCCCACATTGGAGGCTTTTGTAAATATTTTCGAGCCTTGTGATTTATCTCGAATCAAACACATTTTCTTTCGAAATGAGTATCAAAGTCAATTTTTAGGTTGTGATCTAGGAGTTGATTGACTGAAAGTAGATTCTTTGTCAACCCAGGGACATATAAGACATCAGATAGTCTGCGATTACATGTGAACCAAGGGTAGAGAAATTTTCCTAATCCCCGAACTGTATATGAAGAATCATCACCCAACGAAACATGATTTTTCGAAGGTGTGTCCCTCATTGAGTAAACAGTCTCTATGGCTGGTCATGTGTCAAGTGGCTCCCAAATCAACATACCAGACATCACTAGATGACGTGGATGGTTCACTTGATCAAGAAGTGTATAAGAAGTCTTCATCATCTAAATGTTCTTCTTTCTCAACAATATTTCCTTGTTGATGGGGTCTTCTTTTCAGTTCCCCTTTTTCGCCCTTGATTATAGTTAGAATGTCCCTTGTAAGATTTTTGTTGTGGAGGTCCAGAGTTACTAGATGAACCTTTCTTGTAAGTATTATACCAACAATCTTTTAATTCATGTCCTCTTTTGTAGATTGGACATTGTTTCTTCTATTGTTTGTCCCCTGTGATACTAATTCTAATGTTGGGGATTTTGATAGGAATTAGGTTTTCCTTTACCTTTTCCTTTCCATTTTTGATGTGAAGAAAGTTCCTTCTCCTCTTCATCATCCTTATTATGCATGGCTTCCTCTTGTTATAGTAGGTTTACCAACTTGTCAAAACTAATTGTCGTATATCGACACATTTAGTGTTGTGACAAAAATGTGGTAAGAAGAAGGGAGTGCTCTCAGAACAATGGGAATGAGAGCATCATCTATGACCACTTCTCCTAGGGCTAGAAGTGAAGCCCTCAACTCTACAACTCTTCTTAAGAAAGATTCAATTTTCTCATTCTTTTGAAATTTAGTGTGTGTAACTGACTCTACAAATTTAGTATGACATTCTTGTTTTTGGCCTCATATACTATGCACAATTTATCCCATGCTTCTTTGGTTGTTTTAGCATCTCGAATGTGGGGTTACACATCATCGGACACTCTAAACAAGATGATGAGTTTGTCCGTTTGATTTGACTTATCAAATTGTTGTTTTTGTGTTATATCAGTAGTTGATCTAGTCAGAGTACCATTCACAGTAGTCCATATCTCTTCAAACTCAAGTTGTGTCTTAATTTTAGTCTTCCATGCAACATAGTTGTTTCCTCTGAGTAGTTGTGAATCAGGAAGAAAAATTTGGGGGAATTGGTGCCCATTTTGTAGAAATCAATGATAGGGTTTAGCTCTTATCACTCCATGTATAAGGTCTCGCAATCTATATACTGTCAGTCTGATATACCAAAACTTTCTATATATGCTCCCTTCCGATATACCCGATGATACGTGGAAGAATCTCACCCTTTCTATATATACGGTGAGTACGTGAAAGAGGCATTAATGTACATGAAATAATTCAATACATGGTACCAAGATAACTGAAGGGAGTGTGTGCAATTATTGACATTGGATCAAAGAAATATCCTCATACGTGCGCGTAACTTCGCTATATACTTGGATAATTTCTTAGTCTAAATTTATGTCATGCAATCATTCATAGACGGATGGGATGGCTCATAGTGTGTGCATTGTGACCTTATTACTCCCCATCGATTTAAAGGGTCGATGCCCAAACGACGTTGTTGCAGCTATATTAGGTGTTAAGTGTAGTAGTAGTCATGACGGATTTACCCGTAAGTGCTTCCATGCAGGCCTTTGTATATACTAAATGCTACGAATGAGATCTAGGATCTCATTAGTGTTTTTGAACTAAAGTTTATTATTTTTGAGTACAAATATCTACCATTTTCTGAGTAGTTACCATATTTGTAGTTGACTATGGTAACCTAAAAATTATTACAATATACTGAAGCATACAATTACATTCAAAAATTTGGAAAAATTGAATGGCAGGAAAAAGCTTTTTTGATTTTCAAGACCCTAGTGGTCTACTTGGAGCCCAATATGACCCACTTTGAGAAAAAACTATAAAAAACTAGCTCAAAACAAAGTTTTTAGGTGGCCCTCCTTTGGTAAAAAGTTCTCAGAATGCAAAAATATGCAAAGTGGAAGGAAAAAAAAGTTTTTCCCTAAAATAGGGTTTTTAATCTTAAATTTAAACTTAGTTATAACTAAATTTGAATTTACCGCTAAATGTAGAGGTTCCACAAAATTTCCCACCAAATTTGGTAGTGGTGAGGAAGGGGGAATTTGACCCCTTGACCTCTCTTGATGGGAAGTGTCTTACAAAAGTTATGCTAGCCACTTGGGCGGCTAAGCTAAAAAAGTATGTACAAAAGAGCAAATTGTAATTAAACACTTCCAAACTGTAAAACCATACCTCTTTAAAAATGACGTTTTGGGAAAGGTGATTTTGAGAAAAAATTCCAGCAAAGATAAAAAATGACAAGCGGTTTTGGTGAGAATAAAGGTGATTTTGAGTGTGTATGGCGCCTTAGATCAATTTTCTTCCTTCTTTTGAGCTTGTAGTCTCTTCCTTGGTGTATTCAATCCTCCTCAACCTTAATTACAATGAATAAATGTGATTTTGATGAATTTGATGGTGGTTTTGAGGAATTTGATGATGGTATTGCATGGGATGGGGTTGGGAAGTTACAGAGGCAACTCTGGCTCTCCTTTTCTTGCACAAGCTTCTCCAATGCTCCTCAAACTCTGCTGCAATCCTCCAATATCCTTCAACCTGCTCTGACACCAAATGTAATTTCACAAATAGGGACGGAAGCCTGTATATTTTATTAATGTGAAATTAATCAACCATTACAATGGAGTGTTGCAATATTTATACATATTGGACAACAATATACAAACAAATAAATGGGTTACAGTATAACCAAAATCACAACAACTTCCAAAATACATCCAGGAAGCAACAATAATTAAATACAAACAAATAATAATTGTTACAACTACGTAACAATATAACCTATGCAATAATATGAAAAATATTGTTATAAAGTTTTATAACAATATATAAACTAATTACCTTATTAAATAATTAATTATTTAAGGTAATATAATGCATAAATTAACCTAACAAACACATCGTAAATAAAGAAGGAATATTGTACATCCATAAAAATCAAGGAAATAATATAATGGCCAGCACCAAAGAATATTCATGAAGTTAGAAGCTTCATGGGGTTGGCTAGATACTATAGAAAATTTGTAAAAGACTTTTCTAGAGTTGTTGCTCTAATAACATCACTACAGAAAAAGGATAAGAAATTTTTATGGTATGAAAACTAAGAAATTTAATTTAATTTTATGAAATATAAATTAACTACAACACCAATTTTGAAGGTTTTATACCCCAATGAAAGCTTCACCATGGTAACAGATGCCTCCAGTGAAGGTTTGGGTGGAATTCTTCTCCAAAATGACCATGTGATAACATATGAGAGAAAAAAATTAAAGGTACATGAGATGAATTATTCTTCTTACGATTTAGATCTTACTACTATAGTGCACGCACTCACAACTTGTAGACATTATTTGTGAGGAATGCCCTTGAACATAAAACAAATGACTTGGGTCTAAAGTATATCTTCATGCAACCCAACTTAAATGCAAGACAATGAAGATGGCTTGAATTTTTATCCCAATATGATTTTTACATAATATACATAAAAGGTAAGATAAAAAGAGTGACGGATGCACTTTGAGTCATCGGAAGCATGTTTCCATGATTTTTACCCTTAGAACCCAATTGAAGGATGAGGTAAAGAAACAAATGATGAATGATTATTATTTTTGGCATGTTAAGGATTCTTTGACTGTATATCCTAATGATAAAAGGTATGAAGGATTCAAATTTGACAATGAGGGAATCTTGAAATATGAAGGTAGAGTCTATGTACCTTTGGGAAATGACTCACCATACTCTAGACATCCATGAGTAAATAAAATGTTTACTGATGTAAAACAACAATATTTTTGGAAGGGAATGAAAAAGGATGTGATAAACTATGTTTCTCATTGTTTGGAATGTCACTTTGTGCAAAATATGAGCCCATGCACCCTCTTTGGACTATTGTATCCACACATCAATTTGCATTATAAATAACAAGTTATAAGCATGGATTTTGTGTAGGGGCTGCCAATGTTAAAAAATAAACATGACATGATACTTGTAGTTGTTGACAAGTTAACAAAAGTAGCTCATTTTATACATGGAAATATCAAGGAATAATTTCCCATGCTTGTAAGAATATTCATTCATGAAATTTTCATATTACATGGAGTTCCATAGTTAATAATTTTAGATAAGGATCCACGAGATGAAATCTTGATTTTAGAAGACTTTAAATTTAGCCTTTAGGAGAAAGCTGAATTTTATTTCCGCATACCATTCGGAAACAGATGGTCAAACTGAATGGGTCAAGTAGGTTATGAAGGATATGCTCAAGCTGTACAACAAGGATCATTGATACAAATGGGAAGAATACCTTTCATTGGTTGAGTTTGCGTACAATAACGCCTACCATGCATCACTAAAAATGGCTCCTTTTGAAGCATTGTATGGAAGAAGGTGTAGAACACCCATTAGTTGGGATAATATGAAGATAAAGTGTTAGTGGGTCCTAAGATGTTAATGAAAATGGAAAAGAAAGTGAATCACATCCATTAGTGATTGAAAGAATTCACTAATACAAAGAAGAGTTACACAAATCTTAAATGAGTAAATAGGAAATTTGAAATAATAGACAAGGTATTCTTGAGTGTTAAGCCCAAAAAGAGTTCTATAACATTTGGAAAGTCTACCAAGTTATCACCACAATATGTTGGACCTTTTGAAGTTCTAGAAATCATAATTCGGTAACATATCGTTTGAAATTTCCTCCCATATTGTCTAAGATGCATGATGTTTTTATATTTCCTTTCTTAAGAAGTATGTTTTATATGTATCAAATTTTCTTAATTGGAATGTTTTACAAGTTCAAGATCCGGGAATTGTGGTAATTGAACCATTAAGAATTCGGAAAATTAGAGATTGCACTTGAGAAATAGAGAAGTTGTGCAATGTAAGGTCTAATGGGACCAATATTCAGAAGAAAGTGCAACATGGGAAAATCATACAGAGATAAAGAAATGATTTCCATATCTATTTTGGTCATAAAACTTATATTTTTCAATTTATTAAGTTAAACTTGATACAATTTCATAAATTTGAAGTGCTAAAATGAAAAAATTCTGTCATATTTTAGATAGTATGGCAAAAAATGATGCTTTATAAGGTTTTATAAGCCAATAAATAGATGGTAGATAAACTAAAAAATATGGAAAAACTTCAAATTTGGATGGAAATGCATGATTGTTTTCCCTTTTCGTAAGATATAAATCTATTCGTGGTTTATTATGTTGTTATTAGTAAATAAAATCATTGGGAAGATGATTTATTAAGGGGGATTATGTCACATCCCGCATTTTCATTTTATGGTTTTTGAAAGATGGGTTATTAACATGAATTTATTCATGAAGGTTTGGGGTAGAATTGTTACTAGCCATATTGCAAGTAGGCATACATGAGTTTACCCTAAAAAGGATAAACATGATTATGCATAGTTCTTAAGCTAACGAGTAACATTTCTTTCGCAAAGCACTCGCGAGATACATTACATTAATATCCTATTTTTTTGTTTGTGTGTTCATTTGTTTATCTTGTGGAGTTTGATGATTCCATGTTTATATGATTAGTTGTTGTTATACCTACTATTGATATTGTGACTTACTTTTCTTGTTGGAAGTAATAACTTGCAAAGTATGGTTGAAATTATTCATGGTTTTATATATATATATATATATATATATATATCATTATTCATTATGTGGAAATAATGATGATTGTTAAATGTAATAAGTATTTTTATACTAATGATAAAAGATCAAACAACATGAAAAGGACCTTAAATTAGGACATGTAAAAATGTTGGTTTCAATAAGGTACATGTATAAGTATCTTAATTATGATTAAATGTTATAATAGTTTATTGATTAAGATTACTTATTAATATGTTTTATATCATGATCATAAAGTGTTTATTATGATCGTCGTATATTAAAATTTAACTTGATAATATGGTTAATTACCATGGACCGAATGATAATCAATGGTAACAAATAATCTATTTAATAATGCTTTGATTTAGAGGTATTATCAGTTTATAATATCTTGGTAAAACGCCCTCGGTGCAGGAAGACTTAAGTGTGATTGGTTAATGGTAAATGTGCTTAGTTTATGTAAAGGAACTATGGTCTTAAAACATATTCACATGATTTTTTTTAATTAAATGAGATCATACACCTTAAATTAAGTATTTTCTTTGTTAATATGTAATACCAATTCGACTATACTCAAATGGTCTATGGTATGGATTATTTAAAAATGATTCATTCGAATCTCTTCCCATGCAAATTTATTGTTTAAATTAAATTCGTGACTACTCATATACACCAAGTTAGCTTTGGATGGAAACTAGAAGTTGGCGGTGTAGGTAGATAAGAAATGCCACTACATGGCACTGAAAATAATTAATGCATTTAATGCATTTCCATGGATTTCGGGAACATGAGAAGATTCCTCTAGAAGCTACTATGTAAAGGTGAGTTCTTCCTTCTCCCTCTCGAGTTTCTACATGCATTTCAAATTTAGTATTTTGTTGAGTTATTTAGGGAGATATTAATGGAGGGTCTATCAATTTATAGTTGCGATTTGGATTTGTTTTAAGGGATATTTTCAATTATATTTGTGTTATTATTTTGGGATTTTTGTAAGTAATATTTAGAGGAACTTGTAGACACCAAAATTTGGTTATAATCCCCTTTAAACCTTGTAACGCTCGCTAAAAACCCACTTGAGACCCAAGAAACAACCTAGGGTTAGTTAGGGAAAAATTATATAATAAAATTTTTTATTAAAAGAATCTACAACCAAAGTTACGAGACAACGATTTGTCACTAATGAGGTTCTCAACCAATTCTAGTCTACTAGAACATAATTTTCTTTTATTAATAATTATTAGAGGTCATAAGGTCTAAAATTTAGGGTTAGAGGTTTCAATTAGGTTTAGAGGGAAAATTCCTCACCATACCCACTCTCTAACATGCTTAAAGTTTCAACTTGATTTTTCTCACACTTAACACATTCAAAATTTCCATAAATCATTCCCAATGGATAGGAAATTTCCTCACCTTTCCAATGATATAAAGAAGTCCTCTTAACTCCTCATATTTTTCAAGTTATGGGCCGGTGGGACTTGGGGTGAAACTTTTCCCCAAAGAGTGGGCCACGGGCCTCGGGGTGAAACTTTTCCCAAACGGTGGGTTGGTGGGCCACGGGGAATTTTGTAAAAATTTTACCACATGGAGAAAAAATCACATTTGCACCCATGCTCTCATAGCTTTACAGGTCCACAAGGGACACGTGGCACTCCTAAGGCATTGCATGGGAAAAACAAGGAAAGGCGAGGTCATGAAAGACATTTTACAAATTCTCCCGCGCGGGTGAAAAGTCAGGCTTGTGTTCTGCACTCCTACGAGTGTCCAGTAAAGAACACATGGCATCTCCTAAGCCAACGTGGGGAAGTGGGGTGGGGAGAAAATTAACTTAACGCCCAAAGGGCTAAGAGGGTATATAGACCCATGCCTCCGCCCGGCACCTCGTGATGCCATGTGGTAGCCCTCGATTGGTGACAGGCAGAGGAGAAAACGGAAAAATTTTGGGATTTTTTGGGGAAACTTGAAAAATTCTAGAAATTTTCTAAGATGTAAAAGAAAAGAGCTACCCATTCCTCGTTAATGCCTCATGATGCCATGTGGCATCACACCTCTAATTGGATTGGTTGTGAGGTGGTGGGGGAAAATTTTCCCAAATCCCCTAAGGGAAAATTTGGGACATGGCCCCAAGAAATTTTTCCCAAAATTTTAACACTAAGTGAAGAAAACTTTAGAAGGACATAAATTTTGATAAAGAGATCAGATTTGGGAAAACGAGGACTTTCTAAAAATCTGTCGATGCCCTCTTTGCACAGATATCATTGATTTTATATTTAGATAAATTTTAAGGGGTCAATTTTAAGAAAACGGCCTGCAGGCTTATATAGTGTGAGCTAGTAAATTTTAACTTGTTAGATTTGTTCAATTTTATCTTCCTCCTCTCTCAACATGTTAGATAGACATGGAGGATTGTTCCTAAATGGATTTAAGGGAGGAATTAAGGTTCAATTTTTATAAATAATTTGTAATTTAGACATTTCTATTTCTTGACAGAAAACAACTGCAAAATAGTTTGAGCCCGATTTTGCTAAGTTTTGAGATATTTCCTTAAGTTTTTTTGTCTATTTGAACTCATTTAGGGCCTACTACTTCAATTCAATCATTTAATTTGTTATTTTATTGTTGCAGGTTCGAACTGTGCATTTTTGGTTTAATTAATTGCTAGTTTTAAAATTACAAATAACAGGGATCAAATCTTGATGGGTCTATTTGCCATTTCTTCTTCCAAGTATTTAGAATACGTTCAATTCCAATCTAACACATTTTAGTTGATTCAAATCAAACCATTCAAGACCAAAAAGCAATTCTGATTTCAAATTTTTTTCACATTTCAAAGAGACAAAATACTATATTTTTCTCACACGCATTTCTTCCTTTCAAATAGATATTTAAATACATTGATATGATTAGATTCACTACAACAATGCAATTTGAGAAAAGCATTACATTCATTTATTGATTCCAAAATACAACTTACAAATCTTCCTTCTTTCATTTCTTTCAAAATCATTTATTGTATATAGGAAGACAATACATTTTCTTTTCACGTGTTCCACTTTACCTCTTTTCAAACAAGAGATTTCATAGAGTATGCAAAACATAGATTTCCAATGGGAATATCATATGATACAAAACCATTTTCATTAATTCAAATGAACTCTTACAACTTCCTTTCCATTTGATTACAAATATATATACAAACACGTATCATTCTTTCACATTCTTCTCCAAAAGAATACAAAGTATAAATACTTTTACATTTCAAATTTCACTTGCAAAAATATACAACATATTTACATTACAAACATTTACAATATCATCCACTTCAAGTGGGAAGGTTACAATGAGATTTCATTTCACAAAGGACTGTCAATTGTCTTTTCTCAGCTCCAGAACAGCAACATGCATTCTTCTCATTCTTCCAATTTGATCATAACAAGAGTAGGGGAAAGGAAACACTCTCCACCCAACCAAGACATCTAATGAAAGGAGAATCCATCCTTCTTCATTGGCCCCGAGCCCCAACCACAATGCAATAAAAGGTGTGATCCAACTCATGGCAACAACAAGCTTCCACAAAACATACACACAACATTTTCACAATAAAACATAGTCCAAAACAGAATGTAGTTTTACAACTACATTAACACATGAAACAACAATACTAAGGCTTCATCAAGCAAGCCAAAGGAGCAAGAAGCTATGGGGGATGTTGCTTATGCCTCCAAAGGGGAAAATGGGTATCACCACCTAAGTACAACCCACCAAAAATATATATATATATGAATATCATTTCAAACCCTATCATGCCCTTATGCCTCCCCAAGTACCCCTTATTCCTCACATTTTCTTATATCTCCCCAACCTCTTATGGCACCCCATAATGAGTAAAGAAATGCAAGCTATTTCTTTGTAAGGTGGAACCCAAATTCCCAACTCCCTCCACCCTTATACCTCCCTAAAACCACTTGTTCCTCCCACAAAAATAACCCCATAGTCTTCTCCTACACCATTCCTAGGCCATCTACCCAAAAGCCCACAATATATACCAAAACATTCACACAAGAACATTTACATAAATATAAGAAGGCATTTCAAGAGCCAAGCTCTTACCTCTCCATGATGGAGTTATTCCTAGTTCAAAACAACAAGCTCCTTCCAATGCAAACAATCAAAAAAATCAACCCAACACAAGCATGCAACAATCTTACAAAAAAACTTCTTCAAGCAAGAGCTCCCAAAACAACAAGAAAATTCACCCAAAATGAAGTCTCTCAAAAGTGAAGCAACCCAAAACAAGGAAAGAAATTCAAATTTTATAGAAGAGGGAAGAGAAGAGGATGAGGTGGATCCATGTAGGATGCCACATCACACATCCTCAACCCCAAACACAAAGTCAACTTCATTCTCCAATGCATAATAAATAGGTGGGTGAATAATATGACAATTTACTTACACACTCTAATCAAGTCCATACCCCATAAGGACTGAAATTAAATCATGTAAGAAAAGTGCAATTACAACAATCAACTTGACTTGTAAAAATGCATAAAAAGGTATAAATTTAACCCTCCAACCATAGGCAAGGTTGGTATGTAAATTTAAGAGGTATGGGACAAGTTTAACTTGTCCCACAAGCCTCCAAAATCAGCCTCCAAGGACAAATTCGAATTTCTAAGAAGGTGGAGTGTTTCACACTCAAAAGTTAACTTACACATCACTTACAAGGTCACTTACACATTACTTACACACTTACACATTCTTACAACACTTTAAAACATGGCCAACAACTCTATTAATTACATTCTTATGACATCTTTTAATTAATTAACTAAACAATATGATTACTCACAATATTTACACACCATTAAATAAATAATGAAAGGGGTAAGTGCACCACAAAATAAACACATGCAAACATAAACAAAAGGGACCAAATAAAAGAAACACATAAAATCCCTTGGTCACATTTAAAGGTGATCCCCCCATGGGAATCCCTAACACTAAAAAACACACACAAACAAAACTAGTTACCATGGTGACCTTGTTGAATTCATCTAGAATTCTAATGTGGTTGGTCTCCAATCCCCGATGTTTGTTGTGATATTTTAACCTATAAACTACAAATACCTCCTTTGGCCTCGTGGCCATATCAGAACATCTAAATAATATAAATATAATTAAATTTCCAAAATCATCTAGATATATGAATCACAACAACATCAAAGAAATCTAACAATATCATTATAGTTTTATCAACAACTATATCATCATCCAATAATTTTTTCCATTTCTAGGGCTACTCACAATATCCAAATATCACAAGTCCAAACAACATCCATCATATAACCATGTCCAAAAGTATAACATCATCAACATATAAAGTGTCTCTAATAATCATCATGCATCATATAAGAATCAAAGTCAACAATAATCCATGATCAAATATCTAACATCATACTAAATCAAAACTATAATAATGTCCATAATATAGTTGAAAGTGTCATGATTAGTATCAAAAGGTGTCAAAGGGAAGTGGGCACTACATCCCCTCCCCTTAGAATCAACTTCCTCCTGGAAGTCACTGGAACAAATGTGGGAACTAAAATTGTAATGAAGTAGCATCCTCCCATGTAGCTGCAGTCTCATCATATTTGTCCCACTACACCCAAACCTGATCAACCTCTCTACCTTGAAGGCCCAGGGTCCTATGATCTAGGATGTGAAATGGCTCCACCATCACGTACCTCTAATCTTGCACCTACAATGATGTCCAATCTAACACATGAGAAGGATCTGCAACATATCTCCTAAGAAATGAAACATGAAACACATCATGTACGCTAGATAAGCTAGGTGGTAATGTTAGACGGTAGGCTAAAGAGACAATACTCTCTAAGATCTTAAAAGGACCCAAAAATCTAGGAGCTAACTTAGAACCTTTTCCATAATGAATAGGGCTCTTATGTGGCCTAACATGAAGGAACACCTTCATGCCCACATCAAAACTACATTCGGTCCTATGCTAATCTACATACTTATTTTGTCTATCCTGTGCCTCCTGTAGTCTCTGTCTGATCAATACCACTTACTACTCCATGTTCTGTAATAAAGCTGGTCCAAGAGAAACCATGTCCTCTAGCTTGATCCCAACTAAGAGGTGTCCTACACTCTCTACCATACAAATCCTGAAAAGGAGCCATGCCTATAGAACTCTGAAAACTATTATTGTAGGAAAACTCCACCAAGTACAGGTACTCCTCCCATCTAGACTGATGATCCATCACATACATCATGAGCATGTCCTCTAAAATCTGATTCACCCACTTAGTCTATCCATTTGTCTCAGGGTGATATGTTGTGCTGAAATTGATCTTCATCCCGAGGGCATGCTTTGTATGTAGTCCAAAAATGGAATTGTACAAAGGATCACAGTCACTAATGATCTTCCATGGAATCCCACGCAACCTGACAATCTGATCCAAATATACTTGTGCCACTACTGCTAGTTATATAAGTGGTCTTCACAGAGAGAAAAGTGAGCCACTTTTTTCAATTTATCAACCGTGACCATGATGGCGTCATGGTGATATCGGACATCGGTAGCCCAATAATGAAATCCATGGAAATGGTGTCCCACTTCCATTCCGATATAGCATGAGGAAAAATAAGGCCAGCTATGGATGTTGATGCTTGGCCTTAACTCTCTGGAACTCTAAACATCATGACATGAACTAGGCCACATCTCTATGAAGTCCTCTCCAATGATATAACTATCTCAAGGTGGTGTGCATCTTCTTCACCTTGGGATGGGATGAATAGGGTGCATGATGTGCCTCTGCCAAGATGTCCTACCTCAAGCCTCCATCTCTGGGAACATAAATCCGGCCTCTATGCCTGAGAAGACCATCTTCCTCTAAAGAAAACCATCAAACTTCCCTTGAGGGGTCTCTGAGACTCGATCTCTGCTCGAACTACAATGTAGAAGTTGTCAAGAGGAAGCTGTTGAAGAATCCTGCTCCGTAAATCTATGCTCACTGAGGTGGCCATAGCCACATGTCTCCATCTGCTAAGAGTGTCTGCTACCACATTCTCCTTCCCCTTCACATGCTCTATCTCCATATCATACTCACAAAGACTCCATCCATCCAACCGCTAATGAGCGTTGAGATTGGGCTACATGAAGAGGTGCAAAGACTCAAGTGATCTATCCTGAGTGTGAATCTCTGACCAAGAAGAAAATTTCTCCATCGAACCAAAGCATGCACAACTTCCACAAGCTCAAGATCATGAGTTAGATAATTAATCTCGTAATCTTTGAGTTTTTGAGACTCAAAAGCCACTACTCTTGACCTCCTACATCAACACACCTCCAAGCCCTATTAATGAAGCATCCGTGCAAAAAAAAAACTCACCCTATGGATCCGACACTTCAAGAATAGGTGTTGTAGTGAGACATTCCTTTAGTGTACTTGAAGGCCTACTCGCACCTATCCGACCAAAAAACTTCTTCCCTTTCCTCTGAAGGGAAGTGATGGGGTGTGTAATCTGAGAGAAGTCTAAACAAATCTCTGGTAGTAACCTTCTAATCCCATGAAGCTACACCTCAGTCATAGTAGTGGGTGTTGGCCAATCCATAATAACTCTAATCTTGGAAGGATCGATGGTGATACCTTCCCAAGAAATGATGTGACCCAAAATGCACCTCCATCGAAAGAATGCACACTTCTCCAAGTTCCCATAAAAAGCTATTACTCCCAGAAGACATTGAAGAACCTGGTGAAGGTGCCCCTCGTGCTCCTCATGCATACATGAGTAAATAAAAATGTCATCAAGGAAGATGAGCAAGTGATCTAAGAAGGTCTAAATACCCCATTCATCAAACTCATAAACACTGTGGGGGCATTAGTCAAACCAAAAGGCACCACTATGAACTCATAGTGGCCATATCTTGTACGGAAGGTGGTCTTATGAATGTCTACCTCCGAAATCCTTAACTGATGGTAACTGACTTAAGATCAATCTTAGAGAAAACTATGGCTCCCTTCATTTGATCAAACAAATCATCAATGTGAGGAAGGGGATAATGATTCTTGATCGTTACTTTGTTCAACTAGTGGTAATCAATACACAACCGCAAGGATCCATCCTTCTTCTTCACAAAGATCACGGTGCACCCCAAGGGGATACACTAGGATGGATAAGGCATTTCTCCAAAAAGGCCCTCAAGCTGCAACTTGAGCTCACAGAGCTCTGAGGTGGTCATCCGATAAGGTTCTCGTGAGATAGGCTCTACTCCAGAACTAGATCTATATGAAAATCGATCTCATGTGGGGGGGTGGTAACCCAGTAGCTCCCCAGAAAGACATCTAAAACTCTCTCAAAATGGGGTGATCATCTAGTGATGGTCCACTAGACCCATCCTACGATCATCATTGATGTAATAACATACATCTGCAACCCCATCATACACACCGCTTAAGCTGCATAGTAGAGATGGTGTGAATAGAAATGGGTCTCTTGACCCCTGAAATCACGACTCAACTCCCAAATCATCTACACAAGATATAACCTTGTGGTAACAATCCACTCTAGCCTTGTGTGTAGACAACCAATCCATACCCAAGATGACTCCATAAGAGCCCAAAGGAAGGATACGGAGATCCGAGGTAGTGGTGAAAGGTCCTAAATCCACCACACACTCCTTAACTAAGGATTCTATAGAGATCTTGGCTCCATAAGCCATCTCAACATCCCAACTATGACCCTGCCTAACTACCACTAGCCTACATCACTCTACTAAAGATGGTGCAATGAAAGAATCAGAAGAACTAGAATCAAACAAGATGGAGGTAGGAATACCACCAATGCTACACTGTAGTCTCAATAATTGTACTCTGATGCTTTTCTTGGTGGTTCTCAACCATTGCATACATCCTATGACTGCACCCCATATCACCAACAATAGGCTCTGAGATCTATGTCTTACCCTTGTTATTAGGGTTCTGTGGGCAGTCTCTCCAAAATGTCCAGTAACACCACAACCAAAACAACCGCCTGATCATCTCTCGTGTGTGTAGCGAGTCCATTCGATACTCAAGAGTTCTATGGTATGGATCCTAATGATCCGATTGCATTCTATTGAGGTCTCTACTGGTGAGCTCCTACTGAGTGAGCTCTTTGGGCACCTGTGTCCTGATGGGACCCCTAGGAGGAGGCCCCATACTTTTTCCCTTTCTATGCATCAAATCTCTGTGGAGGTCTATAAGGTGGGGGAAAGACTATTGCTTCTATTGCTATGGTCTAAAAGATGATTGTGTTGAACTCTATCCACCATGAGGAAAGAGGTACTGATCCCCTGATCTGTTGTCATGCATCTCTGTGTATGAGACTCTAGACTCGGTCTCTAGCCTGTTGGGTCTTTCCCCAAGTCTCCTCTGCTATATAGGCCTTCTCGATGGCCTCAGCTAATGTCTATGGACAATGGATCCACACTACACCTCCAATGTCTAGATTCAGGCCCCTGGATGAACCTGTGATCCTGCACCGCTCATCATGCATATAACCAACAAACTAGAGTAGATCCTAGAAATCTACTCTCATACTCACAACCATGTGAGAGATGCATGGAGGTCATGAAACTCATCTATCCACTACTGTATGAACCTCCATGACAAATATCTATTCTGAAATGCTCCTCAAAGAGCTCCTAAGTAACTGTCTCAGAATCAACATGGAGCTTCTGCTCCTCTCCTCCACTAGACACCAGCTCCATCCCTCAGTAAATGGATCGCAACACGAGCTTTGTGTTACTAGAACAAGGACACAGCTTGAAGCATCCGCTCAAGCTCACCAACCAAGCCTCTTCCTGAAATCCACCTATGTCACTAGAATAATGTGATGGTGAAGCTTCAGGATCTCCCTGATGTGATCTCTCAAACTATGGTCTGATGGCCTCTAGGTCTCTCTACATGCTCATCCCTAAGCCTAGGGCTCGAGACCTCTCTCTATGTCCTGAAACTCGGTCACCCTGTCCCCTCTATGGTGACTCTTTCCCTGGCTGACTCTACATGGGAGTTCTCTCCTCCATGCTCCTCGCTGGGTCGAGGAGATACCTGACCCTCAATGGAAGGGACTTTGTCATGTCTTGGATGCATGTCCTCCTACTATTGATCCTCTCGCGTGCCACATTAACATCCTGAAGAGTCTGTAAAATTTGGGGTAGGATGGCTACTACAACATGATCTAGTGGTGGTAAGTCTAGGTCTATGTGAAAAGACCCCTCATCCCATTTGTGCCTCCTACACAGACCAAGGTGAGAGTTAGTTCATTTTTCTAAGTTTTATTCAATTTCCATGTTTACTAAAATATGTAATTTCTAAACTAAGTTATTTTCTAGATTTAAAAGTGTGCTAGGTTTAAGTTTCATGTCTCAAGTTTTCTAGTGTGCCCAATGGTCCAAGATTTTGAACCACTACTCTGATACCAAGTGTAATGCCCACTAAAACAACCCACTTGAGACCCAAGAAACAACCTAGGGTTAGTTAGGAAAAATTATGGAATAATTTTTTTTTATTAAAAGAATCTACAACTAGGTTACAAGACAACAATTATCACTAACAAGTTTGGAACAATTCTAATCTACTAGAATATACTTTTTCTTTTATTAATAATTATTAGGTCATAAGGTCCAAAATTTAGGGTTAGAAGTTTCAATTAGGTTCAGAGGGAAAATTCCTCACCATACCCACTCTCTAATAGGCTTAAAGTTTCAACTTGATTTTTTCTCACACTTAATGCATTCAAAATTTCCTAAATCATTCCCATTGGATAGGAAATTTCCTCACCTTTCCATTGATATAAATAAGTCCTCCTAACTCCTCATATTTTTCAAGTTATGGGCCGGATGGGCCTTGGGGTGAAAATTTTCCCCAAGAGCGGCTCATGGGCCTAGGGAGAAAATTTCCCAAAGGGTGGGTTGCGGGGCATGGGAGACTTTTGAAAAAAATTTTTCCCATGTGGGAAAAAAAAATCACATTTGCACCCATGCTCCCGTGGGTCCACAAGTCCACAAGGGACACGTGGCACTCCCCTAAGGAAGTGGGGAAAAAGAGGAAAGGGGGGGCGGGAGACATTTTGCAAATTCTCCTGCGGGGTGAAAAGTCGGCTTTGCCCACTCCCGCTCTCCATGCAAGTCCAAAAAGGACACGTGGCATCTCCTAAGCCAATGCATGGGGAAGGTGGGGTGGTGGGGAGAAAATGACTTAACACCCCAAAGGGCTAAGAGGGTATATAGACCGCGCACCTCTCCGCCAACACCTCACGATGCCACGTGGCAGCCCCCGATTGGCTGGGGGCGGTGAGACAATGGGGAAAACTTGGAAAATTTTCCAAAAATTTTTGAGATGCAAAGGAAAAAAAGGGACCCATTCCTCCGTTGATGCCTCGTGATGCCACGTGGCATCACTGAAAAGGAGGGAAAATTTGGAAAATTTTCCAAAATTTTTTTCAAAAGTGCTAAGTAAAAAGGGATCCCCCTCTGCTGACACCTCATGGTGCCATGTGGCAGCCTCTGATTGGTTGTGGGTGGGCGGGGGGGAAAATTTAGAAAATTTTCCCAAAAAAATTTTCCTAAGTGCTTAAGGGAAAAATTGGGCCGCGGGGCCCGCAAGGAAATTTTCCCAAAATTTTAACGCCAAGTGAAGAAAACTTCAGAAGGCCATAACTTTTGATAGAGAGCTGGTTTTGGGAAAATGAGGACTTTCTGGAAATCTCTCGATGTCCTCTTTGTACAGAGATCATTAATTTTAGATTTTGATAAAGTTTAAGGGGTCAATTTTAAGAAAACGGCCTATAGGATTTTATAGTGTGAACTGGTAAATTTTAACTTGTTAGATTTATTCAATTTGATCTTCCTCCTCTCTCAACATGTCAAATAGACATGGAGGATTGTTCCTAAATGGATTTAAGGAAGGATTCAAGGTTCAATTTGTCTAATTGATTTGCAATTTGAACATTTTTGTTTCTTGATGAAAAACGACTACAAAACGGTTTGAGCCCGATTTTGCTAAGTTTTGAAATATTTCCTTAAGTTTTTTGTCTATTTGAACTCATTTAGGGCCTACTACTTCAATTCAATCATTTAATTTTTTATTTTATTATTGCAGGTTTGAATTGTGCATTTTTGGTTTAGATAATTGCTAGTTTGAAATTACAAATAACAAGGATCAAATTTAATGGGTCTATTTGCCATTTCTTCTTCCAAGTATTTAGAATACGTTCCAATTCCAATCTAACACATTTTAGTTGATTCAAATCAAACCATTCAAGACCAAAATGCAATTCTGATTTCAATTTTTTTTTTCACATTTCAAAGAGACAAAATATTGTATTTTTCTCACACGCATTTCTTCCTTTCAAACAGAGATTTCAATACATTGATATGATCAGATTCAATACAAAATGCAATTTGAGAAAAGCATTACATTCATTTATTGATTTCAAAAGACAATTTTACAACTTCTTTCTTTTATTCCTTCCAAAATCATTTATTGTATACAAGGAAAATAATACATTTTCTTTTCACGTGTTCCACTTTACCACTTTTCAAACAGAGATTTCATAGAGTATGCAAAACACAAATTTCCAATGGAATAACATCATATGGACAAGAAAAACCATTTTCATTAATTCAAATGAAACTTACAACTTCCTTTCCATTTGATTACAAAATACAAGTATACCAAACACGTATCATTCTTTCACATTCTTTCTAAAACAGAATACAGAGTATAACTCTTTTACATTTCAAATTTCACTTGCAAAACTATACAACATCTTTCCATTACAAACATTTACAAGATCATCCACTTCAAGTGGGAAGGTTACAATGAGATTTCATTTCACAAGGGACTGTCAAACTGTCTTTTCTCAGCTCCAGAACAACAACATGCATTCTTCTCATTCATCCAATTTGATCACAACAAGAGTAGGGGAAAGGCAACGCTCTCCACCCAACCAAGACATCCAATGAAGAGGAGAATCCATCCTTCTTCATTGGCCCCCGAGCCCCAACCACAAATGCAATAAAAGATGTGATCCAACTCATGGCAAAACAAAGCTTCCACAAAACATACACACAACATTTTCACAATAAAAACAAGTCCAAAATAGAATGTAGTTTTACAACTACATTAAAACATGACAAACAATACTAAGGCTTCATCAAGCAAGCCAAAGGAGCAAGAAGCTATGGGGGATGCTTGCTTATGCCTCCCAAAGGGGAAAATGGGTATCACCACCTGAGTACAACCATATAAATATATATATATATATATATGAATATCATTTCAAACCTTGTCATGCCCTTATGCCTCCCCCAAGTACCCCTTATTCCTCACATTTTCTTATATCTCCCCAACCTCTTATGGCACCCCATAACGAGTAAAGAAATGCAAGCTATTTCTTTGTAAGGTGGAACCCAAATTCCCAACTCCCTCCACCCTTATACCTCCCTAAAACCACTTGTGCCTCCCACAAAAATAACCCCATAGTCTTCTCCTACACCATTCCTAGGCCATCTACCCAACAACCCACAATATATACCAAAACATTCACACAAGAACATTTACATAAATAAAAGAAGAGCATTTCAAGAGCCAAGCTCTTACCTCTCCATGATGGAGTTGTTCCTAGTTCAAAAACAAGCTCCTTCCAATGCAAGCAAAAAAAAATCAACCCAACACAAGCATGCAACAATCTTCAAAAAAACTTCTCCAAGCAAGAGCTCCCAAAACAACAAGAAAATTCACCCAAAAATGAAGTCTCCCAAAAGTGAAGCAACCCAAAACAAGGCAAGAAATTCAAATTTTATAGAAGAGGGAAGAGAAGAGGATGAGGTGGATCCATGTAGGATGCCACATCACACATCCTCAACCCCAAACACAAAGTCAACTTCATTCTCCAATGCATAATAAATAGGTGGGTGAATAATATGACAGATTTACTTACACACTCAAATCAAACCCACACCCCATAAGGACTAAAATTAAATTATGTAAGAAAAGTGCAATTAAACTCAACAATTTGACTTTAAAAATGCATAAAAGGTCTAAATTTAACCCTCCAACCATAGGCAAGGTTGGTATAAATTTAAGAGGTATGGGACAAGTTTAACTTGTCCCACAAGCCTCCAAAATCAGCCTCCAAGGACAAATTCGAATTTCAAGAAGGTGGAGTGTTTCACACTCAAAAGTTAACTTACATCACATCACTTACACATTCACTTACACATTACTTACACATTCTTACAACACTTTAAAACATGGCCAACAACTCTATTAATTACATTCTTATGACATCTTTTAATTAATTAACTAAACAATATGATTACTCACAATATTTACACACCATTAAATAAATAATGAAAGGGGTAAGTGCACCACAAAATAAACACATGCAAAAATTAAACAAAAGGGACCAAAAATAAAAGAAATACATAAAATCCCTTGGTCACATTTAAAGGTGATCCCCCATGGGAATCCCTAACACTAACAAACAACACACACAAACAAAACTAGTTGCCATGGTGACCTTGTTGAATTCATCTAGAATTCCAATGTGGTTGGTCTCAATCCCCGATGTTTGTTGTGATATTTTAACCTGCAAAACACAAATACCTCCTTCGGCCTCGTGGCCATATCAAAACATCCAAAATAATATAAATATAATTAAATTTCCAAAATCATCTAGATATATGAATCACAACAACATCAAAGCAATCTAACAATATCATTATAGTTTTATCAACAACTATATCATCATCCAATAATTTTCCATTTCTAGGGCTACTCACAATATCCAAATATCACAAGTCGAACAACATCCATCATATAACCATGTCCAATAGTATAACATCATCAACATATAAAGTGTCTCTAATAATCATCATGCATCATATAAGAATCAAAGTCAACAATAATCCATGATCAAATATCTAACATCATACTAAATCAAAACTATAATAATGTCCATAATATAGTCGACAGTGTCATGATCAGTATCAAAAGGTGTCAAAGGGAAGTGGGCACTACATCCCCTCCCCTTAGACTCGAACTTCCTCTGGAAGTCACTGGAACAAATGTGGAAACTGAACTCATAACAAAGTAGCATCCTCCCATGTAGCTGCAGTCTCATCATATCTGTCCCACTGCACCCGAACTGATCAACCTCTCTGCCTCGAAGGCCCAGGGTCCTATGATCTAGGATGCGAAATGGGCTCCCACCATCACCCCCTGATCCTGCACCTGCAATGATGTCAATCTAACACATGAGAAGGATCTGTAACATATCTCCTAAGAACTAAAACATGAAACACATCATGTATGCGAGACAAGCTGGGTGGAAATGTTAGACGGTAGGCCAAAGGGCCGATACGCTCCAAGATCTCAAAAGGACCCATGAATCTAGGAGCTAACTTAGAACCTTTTCCATAATGGATAGGGCTCTTATGTGGCCTGACATGAAGGAACACCTTCATGCCCACATCAAAACTATGGTTGGTCCTATGCTGATCCGCATACTTCTTCTTCTATCATGTGCCTCCTGTAGTCTCTCTGTCGATCAAACCACCTGTTGCTCCATGTCCTGCAACAAAGCTGGTCCAAGAGAAACCCTATCCTCTAGCCTGTCCCAGCTAAGAGGTGTCCTGCACTCTCTACCATACAAATCCTGAAAAGGAGCCATGCCTATAGAACTCTGAAAACTATTATTGTAGGAAAACTCCACCAAGTAAGTACATAGGTACTCCTCCCATCTAGACTGCTGATCCATCACATACATCTGAGCATGTCCTCTAAAATCTTGATTCACCCACTCAGTTTTCCATCATCTGTCTGGGGTGATATGTTGTGCTGAAATTGATCTTCATCCCGAGGGCATGTTGCATGGTAGTCCAAAAATGGGAAGTGTACAAAGGATCGTGGTCACTAATGATCTTCCATGAGAATCCGTGCAACCTGAAAATCTCATCCAAATATACCCATGCCACTGCACTAGTTGTATAAGTGGTCTTCACAGAGAAAAGTGAGCCACTTTTTTCAATTTATCAACCGTGACCATGATGGCATCATGGTGATATCTCGACATCGGTAGCCCAACAATGAAATCCATGGAAATGGTGTCCCACTTCCATTCTCGGTATAGCATGAGGAAAAAGAAGGCCAGCTGGATGTTGATGCTGGCCTTAACTCTCTGGCACTCTAAACATCATGACATGAACTAGGCCATGTCTCTCTCCAAAGTCCTCTCAATGATATAACTATCTCAAGGTGGCGTGCATCTTCTTCACCCCGGGATGGGCTGAATAGGGTGCATGATGTGCCTCTGCCAAGATGTCCTACCTCAAGCCTCCATCTCTGGGAACATAAATCCAGCCTCTGTGCCTGAGAAGACCATCTGCCTCTAAAGAAAAACCATCAAACTTCCCTCGAGGGGTCTCTGAGACTCGATCTGCTTGAACTGCAATGTAGAAGTTGTCAAGAGGAAGCTGTTGAAGAATCTTGCTCCGTAAATCTGTGCTCACTAAGGTGGCCATAGCCACATGTCTCCATCTACTGAGAGCATCTGCTACCACATTCTCCTTCCCTTTCACATGCTCTATCTCCATATCATACTCACAAAGCAACTCCATCCAACGCCACTGATGAGTGTTGAGATTGGGTTGCGTGAAGAGGTGGTGAAGACTCAAGTGATCTATCCTAAGTGTGAATCTCATGACCAAAGAAAAGTGTCTCCATCAAACCAAAGTGTGCACAACTACTGCAAGCTCAAGATCATGAGTCGGATAATTAAGCTTGTAATATTTGAGTTTGTGAGACTCAAAAGCCACTACTCTGCCCTCCTGCATCAACACACCTCCAAGCCCTGCTAAAGAAGCATCCGTGTAAATGAAAAAACTCACCCTGTGGATCTAGCACTACAAGAATAGGTGTTGTAGTGAGACATTCCTTTTAGTGTATTGAAGGCCTGCTCACACCTATCGACCAAACAAACTTCTTCCCTTTCCTCTGAAGGGAAGTGATGGGGTGTGTAATCCGAGAGAAGTCTGAACAAATCTCTCGGTAGTAACCTGCTAATCCCATGAAGTTGTGCACCTTAGTCATAGTAGTGGGTGTTGGCCAATCCATAATAGCTCTAATCTTGGAAGGATCGATGGTGATACCTTCCCCAAAAATGATGTGACCCAAATATTGCACCTCCATCTGAAAGAATGCACACTTCTCCAAGTTCCGAAAAGTTGCTCTCCAAAGACACTGAAGAACCTGGCAAAGGTGCCCCTCGTGCTCCTCACGTATGTGAGTAAATCAAAATTTCATCAAGGAAGATGAGCATGAAGTGATCTAAGAAGGTCCTAAATACCCCATTCATCAAACTCATAAATATTGTGGGGGCATTAGTCAAACCAAAAGGCACCATTGTGAACTCATAGTGGCCATATCTCATATGGAAGGTGGTCTTATGAATGTCCACCTCGAAATCCTCAACTGATGGTAACCTGACTTAAGATCAATCTTAGAGAAAACCATGGCTCCCTTCATCTGATCAAACAAATCATCAATGTGATGGAAGGGGATAATGATTCTTGATCGTTACTTTGTTTAGTTGGTGGTAATCAATACACAACCGCAAGGATCCATCCTTCTTCTTCACAAAGATCACCGGTGCACCCCAAGGGGATACACTAGGATGGATAAGGCCTTTCTCCAAAAGGCCCTCAAGCTGTAACTTGAGCTCACAGAGCTCTGGGGTGGTCATCCGATAAGGTGCTCGTGAGATAGGCTCTACTCCTAGAACTAGATCTATATGAAAATCAATCTCACGTGGGGGTGGTAACCCCGGTAGCTCCCCAGAAAGACATCTGCAAACTCTCTCAAAATGGGGTGATCATCTAGTGATGGTCCACTAGACCCATCCTCTGATCTATCACTAACTGTAACAACATACATCTAGACAACCCCATCATACACACCACTTAAGCTGCATAGCAGAGATGGTGTGAATAGAAATGGGTCTCCTGACCCCTGAAATCACCGACTCAACTCCCAAATCATCTGCACAAGATATAACCTTGTGGTAACAATCCACTCTGGCCTTGTGTGTAGACAACCAATCCATACCCAAGATGACTCCATAAGAGCCCAAAGGAAGGATACAAAGATTTGAGGTAGTGGTGAAAGGTCCCAAATCCACCACACACTCCTTAACTAAGGATTCTATAGAGATCTTGGCTCCGAAGCCATCTCAACATCCCAACTATGACCTTCCTAACTACCACCCTACCTACATCGCTCTACTAAAGATGGTGTAATGAAAGAATCAGAAGAACCAGAATCAAACAAGATGGAGGTAGGAATACCACCAATGCTACCTACAGTCTCAATAAATGTACTTTGATGCTCTCTACCTGGTGGTTCTCGACCACTGCGTACATTCTATGATTGTGCCCCATATCACCAACATAGTAGGCTCTGAGATCTATGTCTTACCCTTGTTGTTAGGGTTATGTGGGAAATCTCTCCAAAAATGTCCAAGTAACACCACAACCAAAACAACCGCCTGATCCTCTCCCCTGTGTAGTAGGTCCAGTCGGTACTCTAGAGGTCTGTGGTGTGGATCTTGATGATCTAGCTGTGGTCTATTGAGGTCTCTACTGGTGAGCTCCTACTAAGTGAGCTCTCTGGGCACCTGTGTCTGATGGGACCCCTAGGAGGAGGCCCCATACTCCACCTCTCTGTGCATCAAATCTCTGTGGAGGTCTATAAGGTGGGTGGGTGGACTACTGCTACTGCTGCTGTTTGGGGTCTAAAAGATGACTATGTTGAACCCTGTCCACCACGAGGAAGAGGTACTAACCCCCTTGATCTGTTGTCCTACATCTATTGTATGTGGCTTCTGGACTGGTCTCTAGCCTTGGGTCTTTCCCCGAGTCTCCTCTGCTATATAGGCCTTCTCGATGGCCTCAGCTAATGTCTGTGGACAATGGATCCACATTGCACCTCCAATGTCTAGATTCAAGCCCTGGATGAACCTGTGAATCCACACCTGCTCATCTGCATATAACCAACATACTAGAGTAGATCCAGAAATCTACTCTCATACTCAACCACTTATGAGAGATGCCTATCGGAGGTCATGAAACTCATCTATCCATTGTTGTATGAACCTCGTGACAAATATCTGTTCCTGAAATGCTCCTCAAAGAGCTCCTCAGGTAACTATCTTAGAATCAACATGGAGCTTCTACTCCTCTGTCCTCCACTAGACACTAGCTCCATCCCTCAGTAGATGGATCGCAACATGAGCTTTTGTGTTGCTAGAACAAGGACAGAGCTTGAAGCATCCGCTCAAGCTCACCAACCAAGCCTCTACCTAAAATCCACCTATGTCACTAGAATAATGTGATGGTCAAAGCTTTAGGATCTCCCTGATGTGATCTGCAGCTGTGGTCTAATGGCCTCTAGGTCTCTCTGCATGCTCATCCCTAAGCCTAGGGCTGAGACCTCTCTCTATGTCTGAAACTCGGTCACCATGTCCCCTCTGTGGTGACTCTAGCCCTAGATGACTCTGCATGGGAGTTCTCTCCTCCATGCTCCTCGTTGGGTCGAGGAGATACCTAACCCTCAATGGAAGGGACTCTATCATGTCTGGCTGCATGTCCTCCTACTGATCCTCCTGCGTAGAGTGGCATTAACATCCTGAAGAGTCTACAAAAATTTGGGGTAGGATGGCTGCTACAACATGATCTGGTGGTGGTAAGTCTAGGTCTATGTGAAAAGTCCCCTTGTCCCATCTGCCCTCTTGCATAGAACCAAGGTGAGAGTTAGTTCATTTTTCTAAGTTTTATTCAATTTCCATGTTTACTAAAATATGTAATTTCTAAACTAAGTTGTTTTCTAGATTTAAAAGTGTGATAGGTTTAAGTTTCATGTCTCAAGTTTTCTAGTGTGCCCAATGGTCCAAGATTTTGAACCACTTCTCTGATACCAAGTGTAACACCGTTAAAACAACCCACTTGAGACCCAAGAAACAACCTAGGATTAGTTAGGAAAAATTATGGAATAATTTTTTTTTATTAAAAGAATCTACAACCATGTTACAAGACAACAATTATCACTAATAGGTTCAAAACAATTCTAATCTACTAGAATATACTTTTCTTTTATTAATAATTATTAGAGGTCATAAGGTCCAAAATTTAGGGTTAGAAGTTTCAATTAGGTTCAGAGGAAAATTCCTCACCATACCCACTCTCTAACAGGCTTAAAGTTTCAACTTGATTTTTTTCACTTAATGCATTCAAAATTTCCTAAATCATTCCCATTGGATAGGAAATTTCCTCACCTTTCCATTGATATAAATAAGTCCTCCTAACTCCTCATATTTTTCAAGTTATGGGTCGGCGGGCCTTGGGGTGAAAATTTTCCCCAAGAGCGGGCTATGGGCCTAGGGGTGAAAATTTTCCCAAAAAGGGTGGGTTGGCGGGCCGCGGGAGAATTTTGGAAAAATTTTCCCCATGGGGAAAAAATCACATTTGCACCCATGCTCCCATGGGTCCAAGTCCCAAGGGACACGTGGCACTCCCTAAAGTAGCATGAGGAAAAATGAGGAAAGGCGGGGTGGTGGGAGACATTTTGCAAATTCTCCCGCATGGGGTGAAAATTCATCTATGTGCCCACGCTCCCATGAGTCCACAAAGGACACATGGCATCTCCTAAGCCAATGGGGAAGGGGGGTGGTGGGGAGAAAATTGACTTAATGCCCCTAAAGGGCTAAGAGGGTACATAGACCTTGTGCCTCCACCGGCACTCGCGATGCCACGTGGCAGCCCTTGATTGGCTGGGGATGGGGATAGTGGGGAAACTAGGAAAATTTGGAAAATTTTCCAAAATTTTTGAGACATAAAAGAAAAAAGGCTACCATTCCTCCATCGATGCCTCATGATGCCACATGGCATCACCTGATTGGTTGGGTGGTGGGAAAATTTGGAAAATTTTCCCAAAATTTTTCAAAAGTGCTAAGTTAAAAGGGGATCCGCCCCCTTTGACACCTCATGGTGCCATGTGGCAGCCTCTGATTGGTTGTGGGTTGGGGGCGGTGGGGAAAATTTGAAAATTTTCCCAAAAATTTTCCTAAGCCCCAAGGAAAAATTTGGGCCGGGCCCGCCAAGGAAATTTTTCCCAAAATTTTAATGCTAAGTGAAGAAAACTTCAGAAGGCCATAAATTTTGATAGAGAGCTTGGTTTTGGGAAAACGAGGACTTTCTGGAAAAGCTCTGATGTCCTCTTTGTACAAAGATCATTAATTTTAGATTTTGATAAAGTTTAAGGGGTCAATTTTAAGAAAACGTCCTGCAGGATTTTATAGTGTGAACTGGTAAATTTTAACTTGTTAGATTTATTCAATTTGATCTTCCTCCTCTCTCAACATGTCAAATAGACATGGAGGATTGTTCCTAAATGGATTTAAGGAAGGATTCAAGGTTTAATTTGTCTAAATGATTTACAATTTGAACATTTCCGTTTCTTGACAAAAAACGACTGCAAAACGGTTTGAGCCCGATTTTGCTAAGTTTTGAGATATTTCCTTAAGTGTTTTTGTCTATTTGAACTCTTTTAGGGCCTACTACTTCAATTCAATCATTTAATTTGTTATTTTATTATTATAGGTTGAAATGTGCATTTTTGGTTTAAGATAATTGCTAGTTTTGAAATTACAAATAACAAGGATCAAATTTTAATGGGTCTATTTGCCATTTCTTCTTCCAAGTATTTAGAATACATTCCAATTCCAATCTAACACATTTTAGTTGATTCAAATCAAACCATTCAAGACCAAAATGCAATTCTGATTTCAATTTTTCACATTTCAAAGAGACAAAATATTGTATTTTTCTCACACGCATTTCTTCCTTTCAAACAGAGATTTCAATACATTGATATGATCAGATTCAATACAACAATGCAATTTGAGAAAAGAATTACATTCATTTATTGATTCCAAAATACAATTTTACAACTTCCTTCTTTCATTTCTTCCAAAATCATTTATTATATATAGGAAAATAATACATTTTCTTTTCACGTGTTCCACTTTACCACTTTTCAAATAGAGATTTCATAGTATGAAAAACACATATTTCCAATGGAATAACATCATATGGACAAGACAAAACCATTTTCATTAATTCAAATGAACTCTTACAACTTCCTTTCCATTTGATTACAAAATATAGTATACCAAACACGTATCATTCTTTCACATTCTTTCTAAACAGAATACAGAAGTATAACTCTTTTACATTTCAAATTTCACTTGCAAAACTGTACAACATCTTTCCATTACAAACATTTACAAGATCATCCACTTCAAGTGGGAAGGTTACAATGAGATTTCATTTCACAAGGGAGGACTAAACTATCTTTTCTCAGCTCAGAACAAACAACATGCATTCTTCTCATTCTTCCAATTTGATCACAACAAGAGTAGGGAAAGGAAACGCTCTCCACCCAACTAAGACATCCAATGAAAGGAGAATCCATCCTTCTTCATTGGCCCCGAGCCCCAACCACAATGCAATAAAATGTGATTCAACTCATGGCAACAACAAGCTTCCACAAAACATACACACAACATTTTCACAATAAAACACAGTCCAAAACAGAATGTAGTTTTACAACTACATTAACACATGACAAGAAATACTAAGGCTTCATCAAGCAAGCCAAAGGAGCAAGAAACTATGGGGATGCTACTTATGCCTCCCAAAGGGGAAAAATGGGTATCACCACAGTGTTACAAGTAAACCACATATAAAATATATATATATATATGAATATCATTTCAAACCCTGTTCATGCCCTTATGCCTCCCCAAGTACCCCTTATTCCTCACATTTTCTTATACCTCCCCAACCTCTTATGGCACCCATAATAATGAGTAAAGAAATGCAAGCTATTTCTTTGTAAGGTGGAACCCAAATTCCCAACTCCCTCCACCCTTATACCTCCCTAAAAACACTTGTGCCTCCCAAAAAATAACCCCATAGTCTTCTCCTACACCATTCCTAGGCCATCTACCCAACAACCCACAATATATACCAAAACATTCACACAAGAACATTTACATAAATAAAAGAAGAGCATTTCAAGAGCCAAGCTCTTACCTCTCCATGATGGAGTTGTTCCTAGTTCAAAACAACAAGCTCCTTCCAATGCAAGCAATCCAAAAATCAACCCAACACAAGCATGCAACAATCTTCCAAAAACTTCTCAAGCAAGAGCTCCCAACAACAAGAAAATTCACCCAAAATGAAGTCTCCCAAAAGTGAAGCAACCCAAAACAAGACAAGAAATTGAATTTTATAGAAGAGGGAAGAGAAGAGGATGAGGTGGATCCATGTAGGATGCCACATCACACATCCTCAACCCAAACACAAAGTCAACTTCATTCTCCAATGCATAATAAATAGGTGGGTGAATAATATGACAATTTACTTACACACTCAAATCCAACCCACACCCCATAAGGACTGAAATTAAATTATGTAAGAAAAGTGCAATTACAACATTCAACTTGACTTGTAAAAATGCATAAAAAGGTCTAAATTTAACCCTCCAACCATAGGCAAGGTTGGTATGTAAATTTAAGAGGTATGGGACAAGTTTAACTTGTCCCACAAGCCTCCAAAATCAGCCTCCAAGGACAAATTCGAATTTCCAAGAAGGTGGAGTGTTTCACACTCAAAAGTTAACTTACACATCACTTACAAGGTCACTTACACATTACTTACACATTCTTACAACACTTTAAAACATGGCCAACAACTCTATTAATTACATTCTTATGACATATTTTAATTAATTAACTAAACAATATGATTACTCACAATATTTACACACCATTAAATAAATAATGAAAGGGTAAGTGCACCACAAAATAAACACATGCAAAAATTAAACAAAAGGGACCAAAAATAAAAGAAATACATAAAATCCCTTGGTCACATTTAAAGGTGATCCCCCATGGGAATCCCTAACACTAACAAAACACAACACACACACAAACAAAACTAGTTGCCATGGTGACCTTGTTGAATTCATCTAGAATTCCAATGTGGTTGGTCTCAATCCCCCGATGTTTGTTGTGATATTTTAACCTGCAAAACACAAATACCTCCTTTGGCCTCGTGGCCATATCAGAACATCCAAAATAATATAAATATAATTAAATTTCAAAATCATCTAGATATATGAATCACAACAACATCAAAGAAATCTAACAATATCATTATAGTTTTATCAACAACTATATCATCATCCAATAATTTTCCATTTCTAGGGCTACTCACAATATCCAAATATCACAAGTCCGAACAACATCCATCATATAACCATGTCCAATAGTATAACATCATCAACATATAAAGTGTCTCTAATAATCATCATGCATCATATAAGAATCAGAATTAACTCATATTAACAAACCTAAAAGGACTCCTACTTATCTTGCCATGATCTATCACTCGAGACTCGGTAGAAGGTTGGATATCACACCAAAAATAACAATAATCTAGCTATTTTTGGCCAACCTAGATATTCTCACCTTGACCAACGTTAGTTATATCTCAACTAACGTCGATCACCTAACCATTATTGGTTAGGTTAAATATGTTTCTAAAAGCCTTTGCCCAGGTTGGTCAATTGATTCAGGATCTCATTTCTTCCAGAGACTTGGAGCACTCAAATTTCTTTAGCACTTAGGAAAAAGAAGACACACGGGAGCACTACCAACATCAATCACCATTCATCATCCTCTTCACAATCATAGATTCACAACAAAGAGGCATGAATGTCTAAACTACCATAGCATGAATACATTGTCTCTTCTCTCTAGATCTCTACTATCACCATCTTCATCACCTACGTCCTCCAATCTATTTTCCAGTAAGTATTCAACATCTCTTCATTGAATATTTAGTTTCTTTGTGTAGATTTATTTATTCATCTATGTAGTTTATTTCTCTCCACACCCATATACTTCCTCCCTTCCATCAACCCATCACCTGATCATACCTATAATTTCCACCTATTTTCAACCTCTCCTGATCATCTCTAAGTCTTCAAAATCATTTTACAACCTCACCCTCACCATTTCCAACCTTTGTGCAATCACAAGAAGTCTGAAAAAAGTAATTTTAAGAACTCTTTGCTAATTTCCCCTACTGATGCTAGTTAGCCAGCCAACATCGGTTACTCTTCCTAACCGACATCGGTTAGTCAACTCGACACCACCATCGCGTATGCGGAAATATAGCTCGAGATCTCGAAAAGCCGATACCCACTTCCCAATAGCCCAGAACCATTTCTAATCCTTACCAAACCTTACCTAGAGCTTGTACCAGACTTGCAACTCAACACCAGCCAATCAACCCTCCCATTTTGACCTTAAACAACCTTTTGAATGACCTTTCTTATTGTTTTGTACAAGATACCTAAATCATTTCAATTCCAATAGGATATTTACTTCATGTATGATTTAACTAGTTAATATTGTTATATAGAAGAGGATTGACATCCTGTTTAGGAAGTATCATGCTTCCCAGATCTAGCTTCCACTAGGAAGTCCACTCATTATTTTGTTTAACTCTATTTGGTGGTATTGTTTTGTATCTATAGGTAGTTCCTCCTATTTCAAAGGGATCTCTTATAATCAACCTCGGATCGGGAAATCATAATGTGCACAAAAATTCAACCGACATTACAAATAGGTATTCCTCCTTGGCCTTCTACCCTTATTTGTTTCATTAATTTTCTAAGACTCCGATGAAACAAAACTTTCTTAGAGTTTACATGATTTTCACATAGTTTAACATACATGGAATACCTCACCTTGTATTGATATTTCATTACAAAATAATGGGATGTATTCTCAAGTTATTTAATTATTTAATGAATATGTGTGTTTTGTTCCTTATAAATCTAGTTATTATTTTATTTGGGTTTATTATATCATTCTCGGTGTTTGATTTTTGAAAGTAGTTATTGTGGAAAATTATTTACACAACCTTTGGGTCAGTGCATTGTGTTTTCTTGTATCTATGTGCATATATTTTATGTAGGAATGGTTACCCGTATTCTTGGTTCTTAAGAGGTTATAAGTTGGCTTGAATCTTGTATTTTCACGAGTTTTAGATAAAACCATAGGTTTCCTTGATATTGATTTTTTGAGCTTAATAATCTCGAATCATTATGGTGTTAGTGGAAATAAGGGGCTTCCATGTGTGCGAGTCATTAAAAAACCCAACTCGGATTATATTGAGTCGATACGAATCTATTATTTTTATGGGTCTCCATTTTTTTTGTATCTTGATGTTGGTTTGGTTATTTGGCTTTCAATATAAATTTTACAGACTGAACTCATATGGGTATATTGTGTACCCAGTATGAATGTTTTCTGGGTCTCTATGTTTTTATGTGGACATTTAGGTGTGTTTTTGTTAGGACCCTAATGTAGCTACCGAATCTTAAAGGCGCATAAGCACGCATGGCCAAAGGAAGAACGTAAGTTAAGGCACGTAAGGCAAGATTCAAACAGGGTTCTTGGAGAAGCAAGGATGTGCTCCCACAAATCACAATTCAAGACTTAGCTTTTCAGCCTTTTGGATAGAACAAATGAAGAATGTGTTCCATTTGGATAAGGTTCACTTTGGCAACAAGGTATCTGGAAGGAATATACCTTGTGATAAGAAGATCAAAAATCTAATCATGACATGGAGAGGCATGCGCCTGAGGTGATCCACACCTTAACACTTGGGGCCAGATCTGAGGTTGTAGAGGATTTTGTTGGAGATCAGATGCCTATATATATGTGTGCCCTTAGTAAATAAAAGGGGCGACACAAGTGAGGAAGCAGATCTCTTCAAAATTACTACGAGAACTATGGGATAAAATGGGTAGATGATTATAGGAAGGATGTAATAAGGGAATGGGGAATGTAAATTTTGTTTCGAAAGCCTTCATGTATGGATCCAGATATGGCACATGACTACGGTCTCCCCTTCTGTAATATTCTATAGTAATGTTATGAATGAATATGATAAGGTTACCATGATAATTGTATTAAGATCTTCTCTTTGTATTATCTGCATATTTCTATTATGCTTTTGATCTTGTATAATCATGAACCTTATTTGAATGTTAAGTCTATTTGTGGATTTACAACTTCCTAGTTCTATTAATTCTATTAAGCGCTTTTACTTTTGATATGAATGAAAGGGTATAGAATCCATTCTGAGCTCTATGGATTTTTCATGTCCTTTGAATCACTAATTCAAGATCTTGAATGATGCCTTCCACTAAAATCACATAAAAGAGAGACTCGGCTCCCTCTCACATGCCTTAGGTGAGCATCCAGCGCCCGCTGGGTGATAGGATGATGCGCATGAGGTTCCCTTGTTCTTGGTGGGTGTAAAAATGACTACATCTTGGTTTCATTGTCGGGACCTATTTTTGAAGTTGTAGTGGAACATGGAATACATCATGGTCTATGCAAAAATTGATGACGAAGCGCTTAACACTTGAAGGTGTTAAAAATTGGTTTAAAAGCATGGAGGATGAGTTTTCTCAGAAATTCAGTACTGGAGCTAAGTTTGATACAAAGATGGGTGGAAGACACTCTCTATCATGAGTTGTACGAAACCTTCTTCTGTTGTTTTCCAGTAGAGTTATTTGAGTGGCTCTTGACATATGCATCTAGGTTGGGGTAGTATTATAAATCACACCCTTAAACCTAAGGACATACCAGAACTTACAAGATGTTGATCTAACATGGACCCATGTTATAGATCATTGGTGGAAGGGAGTATTGGCTAGCTACACTCTGGAATATGCAATTTCCACGTATTCTTGTTTGGAAGTTGTTGAGTTTGAATTTTTGCGGGAGCCTAGAGGATCATTTTTGTGGGCTATCCCCCTGGAAATCAAAATCTTGATGGTAACCATGAGTTTAGAGGCATTCCCAATGGTCGGCTAAACCACTCTGAGTGCTCGGTGAGGAAGCCAAGTTGGGGAAGGATGGCTGATATAACGACTGAAAAGGAAAGAGAGGAGAGACAACTCAAGTATGGTGAAGCACGTGAGAGGGAGATTGTGAGACGGCGTGAGGTTACATTTACAATGGATTTATGGAGGTAGATGTTTTTGGAGAAGAGGTTCACATGGAGGATGTGAAGCCTGAATAGTCTGTGTTACCCCATCTTGGCAAGCGTGGAAGAGAGAACCCCTTAGATTCTGATGAGATCTGTCACGTGGAGAAAGAAGATTCGTTAGCACACATCTGACCCCACCTAGTGACCGAACCTTGGCGCTTGGTTTTTTTGAATGAGGGAAAAGTATAGTTGATCCATTTGATATCAGTGGAAGCAACCGATCAGCACCTAGAAGATACAACTTCTCGTTTGGGACTTCTATGGCTTCACACACTATTCTAGTATTTGGTGGAATGTTTGGACAAGGCATATATACAGGTGGTTTTGGGAGCGCGTTAGGAAGTGGTGGAGGAAATACAACTAGGAGTGGTACTAGTTCACAAACCTGTCGGCATGTAATTTAGTGTGACGACGGAGAATTTGGCATGACAAACTCATGCCTTGTACCTAACAGAGGATGGGGAGGATCTAGAGGTGGAAGTGGTGGAGCTGGTGGCTTAGGATCTAGTGGGTCTGGTAGAGGAGGAAACACTAGAGGAAATCAAGGGACTAGGTCAGGAGGATAAGGACCTCAGCCACCTCCTCAAGTATTTTTAGAGATATCTCGCACTAGAAATTATGACCCTCATCAGATTGTTGTGGATTATACCACGCTGAAAAATGTGTTCTTGGCAGAATTCCACATACCTGAGTTTGAATAGAAGAGCATCAGCTCTCTCAAGGAAATCTAGCAGGGAATGGTAGAGAGCGTGTGGGAATATGATGCATGCTTTAAAACTCTATTATCTAAACTATATTATGATATCCACCCTTCGCAACATGATCAAAGTGGTTTTCGGAGGGTTGATCACACCCTTTAGGAGGTCTTTGTCTCATAAAACTCTCATGGACCCGTGCGAAGCGTTGGAAGCTGCTGCATGCATGTTGAGGCGATTGGTAATGTTGGCGGTGTTAGCCCATTTCTGGAGGCTCAGATCGCTGCCATGGCTAAGCAGTTGGAGAAATTATCTACCAACACATTCCATAGACTCTTTGTGGGATGTGGTACATGATTATGACGTAGAATGGCACACAAAGGATAATGGTGGGATATGTAATCGGAAGGTGGTATGTATCATAGTGGTAAATTGTAAAATATGTCACGAGGACCATGATGCAAGTAGGTGCCCCCTTTTATAGTGCGTGATCCATAAAAATGTATCTTGTTATTGCAAGATATGTACCTCAACCACACATGACACCAAGGATTATAGATTGATTGACCAAATTCATGAGGCAATTGATCTTGGTGTGCACTAGACTGGCATTGCTAGCAGTTCCAAAGGAGATGAGCATCGGTATGAAGAATGTGGAGATGGAGGTGCGCGCAGGAGGGGATTTCATAGAGGATTTCATGGCCATGGTAACTGTGGGGGAAGAAGTGAGTTCCCGCATGGAACATGCTTTAATTGTGGAGCCACAGACCATTATAAGCGTGAATGTTCGATCTTTTACAATGCTCCTGGTGTGGAAAAAAACATAAGTACAAAGAGTGCCCGAAGTTATACGAACATATGAGTCAGCAGCACTAGAAGGATAAGGGTGCTACCATGGTGAGTATTAAGAAGGCTGATGTGCAATGGCTCCCATGAGTAATACGTGAATCAGAACTAGAGCCTATTATGGTAATAAAAAGTGAAGAGTCCACGCGTGTAAGGGAAGCACCTAAATAGAGACCTCCGGGTTTCAAGGAAGAAGTAGTACATGGGAAGTATCAAAACCCAGCTCACTAGAAAGAAGTCTACTAGGACACCATGGATGTAATTTGAAGCTTACAAGGGGAGATCCAATCCCTGAAAGAGAAAACTAGAAAAGATGAAAAAGGAAGACCAGTAGAAGCACCAAAGGATGACTTGGACGAGGTTAAGGAGGTGTGTAAACTGTTGAGGCAAGAGAATGTTATTCCCCTACTAGGAGCATGGTTGAGAGAAAAGGTACCACACACTAGGGAAGAGCATGAAAGGAAGATCCTGCATGTAATCCTCCCACCTCATAGCCTTAATTATGACAAAGAGATCACCTTGAACATAGTAGTGGATGGATGGCTTCTTAGCAACATCCTCATTGACATAGGCATGGAGGTTAATGTTCTCACTCTAGATACCTGACATCAAATGGGAAGACCTGAATTACAGCCATCTTCAAATGTGTTGTATATGGAAAATAAGACAAAGGCAATTCCCATAGGTGTCTTGAAGGATGCGACCATTACCATTCAGGGGACTAAGTTCACTAGGGATTTTGAAGTGTTGGTGCTTGCCAAGGCAGATAATTTCTTAGTGTTACTTGGGTGCCTGTGGTGTTATAAGAATAATGTAGATCTTGGTTTAACAAGGGGTACATAAGCTTTGAAAACAAAGAAGAGAGGGTGATTATACCACTTGCTGATGGAAATTCCACCCTCTATACCGAACCCCTTAGAAAGGAAGTCCTGGACATAATATATGTGCACTCCATAAGAGATACTGAGATACCATCCACCCTACGTATGAAGGAGTCATCTAGTTTGATGATGCTCAATCTCATCGTGATACTAGCGGTATAGCATGTGATAATTGGGTGCATGGGACTTATGAATTGATTGGGTGACATCTAAAAGGATCAATGACTAGGGTAACCACGATGTTTACTGATTTTGGTGCACGGGAGGAAAGGTAATAACCAAGTATTTTGGGGATGCATACCCTGAGGTATTTTTGAGAGAAATGGAAGCTCAATGGAGGGAGGACAAGCAACAAGGTATGTTGGGTTATGTTTTGATAGGCATAGCAGTGAGGTGGTGGGCTACGCATAGCAAAAACTTGTTGGAATGGCATGAAGTTAGAATTGTGCTCACTGTTCAATTCTCGAGGAGTAATATACCCACCGCTATCAAGGATTACAATGGCAATGAACCCACCTCTTCCCACATCCAGGCATGTGAGAGGGTCTAGGGAGAAGGCGCGAAAGCTTTACCACCATCCCTTTGGGTGCACAAGCTGTATTTGACACTACAAGGTTATGCACATGCTTGGTACATCCATTCTAAAACTCACCGCCAGATGGGAAATTGGCAGGAATTAGTTGACCTGGTTCACACATTTGAGTACCAAAGTACCAAGCAACTAGTTGATGAGGTGTTACAGGATATCAAGTGCCTCACTGCGGGGATTACACCATCACGTAGAAGATAGATTAGTAGACTTACTTGGTGGACCTAGCTTTAAAGTGTGGTTCGAAGAGGAGGAACCGAGAAGACATCTACTGATTGAGTGCACACGTGCTGAAAAGGAGAAAAGAAAGATGGTATACATTGTTAATGGAGAGGAGATGGAGAGCCTTAATGTCAACCATTCGGTTGGGATGTATGAGGTAATTGATAGTGTGGATACATGTGCATGTGTGTATCATGAACCACTCAAAACCAAGAAATTTAATATCGGCTCGGAGAAGGATCCCAAGGAAGCTATCATTGGGGACTACTAGATGGACAAGGAAGTATCAAAGATCATCGATCTCTTGCGTGAATTTTTGATTTATTCCCATGTGGATACCATGAGTTGAAAGGAATCCACCATTCATTTCTAGAAATGATGATAAAGTTGAAATATGGTGCATGCCGGTCGGGAAGAGGCCTTACGGGATGAATCCCAACATGTGCACAAGGGTTAAAGAAGAGATAGACAAAATGATATCATCTGGTATCATTGAGGCTATGGAGGAATCAGAATGGATAATTCCAATGGTGATCAACATAAATAAGGATGGGTAGATTAGGATATGTGTGGATTATAGAGAGTTGAATGTTGTTTGTATCATAGATCCTTTTCCCACCCCCTTCACTGAAGAGATTCTAGAAGGAGTTGTTAGGCGTGAGGTCTATTCCTTCACGGATGGATTCTTGGGATATCACCAAGTAAGGATTGCCAAGGAAGACCAAGAAAAGACAACTTTTTCCATCGAGTGGGGAAGCTTTGCATACATAGTCATACCCTTTGGATTGAGGAATGCGCATTTGTATTTTCGTGCATAGTGGTACAAGCATTTCAAGACTTCATCCACAAGTTCCTTCAAGTATATTTGGATGATTGGATAGTGTATGGATTGGTTAGGGACCATTGTGATAACTTGAGATTGATTTTTGAAAGATGTCGGTTCTTGAGGATTTCCCTCAACTTCAAGAAATGTGTCTTTACGACTCCTTTTGGAATGTTGTTGGGGTATATCATATACAAAGAGGGCTTACTAGTGGATCCCACGAAAGTTACAGTTATTGTGGTATTAGGGGAGCCCACCAGCCAAAGCGCTGTGCATGGATTTCTTGGACACACTGGGTACTATATAAAGTTCATTAAGGGATGTGCCAAGATCACCGCGCCTTTGGAAATATTGCTCAGACATAAGAGTGCCTTTTAGTGGGAGAGGCGCAGCAGAGGGAATTTGACACTCTAAAAGAAAGGCTTATCACCACACCTATTCTACGATTCCCATCATGGGATAAACCTTTCCATGTCCACGTGGATGCCTCTAGTACAGCAATGGGAGCCATTCTTGCTCAACCAGGAGAGGGGATTATTGATCATCCCTTATGTTTTGCAAGTAGAAATTTGACACCAACATAACAGAATTATACAACAACTGAGCACGAGGAATTTTCAATGATCTACGCACTCCACAAATTAGGAAAATATCTACATTTGGTGCAACTCCCTTTATATTCTACACTGACCATATGGCCTCTTAGTATCTAGTAAATGAAGTAGTATTGTATGGACGCATATGTCATTGGGTACTTTTATTTCAAGAATTTGAATTTAGAGTGGTGGTAAAACCTAGAAAGAATAATTGTGGGCCAGATCATTTATCAAGGATTGATTCAGGAGAGGACATGCAAAGTATCAAGGAAACCATGTCGGACGTGCAACTATTCAAGTTGCAGCGTGTACCCTTAGAGTTAGAAGACATTGCTATTTTTCTCAAGGAAGGTGTGGTGCCCAAAGGGATGAAAGCACTGGAAAGGAAAAGGTTAGCCATATGCGCCATGCCCTTCATGTTGATCAATGGGGATTTATATAAAATGGGCCGTGATGAGGTTTTGCACCGGTGTGTATTAGAACATGAACATGTGGCCATAATAGAAGAAGCCCATGGTGGGATTGCTTTGGAGGACACTATGTGGGGAATGCAACCGCGCACAAGATCCTAGTCACCAGACTATGGTGGGAGATGATTCACTAGGATTTCATTAATTTTTGTAAGGTATGTGACCACCTTTGCCAATGCCTTGGAAAACATAGAATAAGGGATGAGATTCCCTTGTGCTTCATTTCCAAAGCAGTGTGGAAAATTTTGAGAAATGGGCAATAGATTTTTTCAGACCAATCTCACTAGTTGCGTGAAGGACTAACTTGTAGTATATCATTACCTGTACTAATTATCTGACAAGGTGGGCAGAGACTTTGCCCACTAGGGATTGCACCGCATCCATAGCTACTAGATTTTTGTGGGAGAACATTATCAGCAGGTATGGGTGCCCATTAAGTTTAACAAGTGATAGGGGCACTCACTTTTTAAATGAAACCATCAGGATTCTATTGGCAGAATTCATGGTAGCCCATCACAAGACTACCCCTTATCACCCTCAGGAAAATGGGACTGCACAACAAAATCGTTAGTCACACATTGACTAAGATATGTGATGTGGGTAGGCATGATTGGGATGACAAGGTGTCAGCAATTCTTTGGGCATACAAAACAACGTATAAAAGATTGAACAAGGCCACACCATTTCAATTGGTGTTTGGTGCGGAAGTATTTTTTTCGGTTGAATTCATGCTACCATCTCTACGTATAGCATGCAGGAGGTTTGGATGATGAGCAAGCGCTAGAAGAAAGAATAGATGAATTGATAAAGTTGGATGAAAGGCACTCACTAGCAAGATGGAGCCAAACAACTAAGAAGGCAAAGAAAAAGGCATGACATGACTGCCATATTAAGAACAAACAGTTTGAGGTTGGCCAGATGGTATTGCTATATGATTCAAAATTTCTACGCCATCCTGGAAAGTTGAAGGTGCATTAGTTGGGTTCTTATGTAATTTCATACATCCTTGATTCAAGCGCGTGCGCTTACAAGGCTTGGATGGAAAAAAATTACCTAGACACTTCAATGGGAGTAGGTTGAAGCCCTACTATAAATAATGCTTCTTGGTGTTTGTAAATAAGGTAGTTTTTCCAGTTAGTTTAGAATTTCCTTTTATGCTTTTCCTTTCTTGTATTTCCCTTTCACGTTGTTGTTTTGTTTTGTGCTTTGGGTGCTAGTAACCTTATTAATTTTTGACTTATGAATGCGCAGAGGACCACACATCGTTTTAGTGTGGGGTGAGATGATGAAGAGAAACTTGGAGTTATTCTGCTAGGAGGATTTGGGTTGGTGGAAAAATAAGGTTACATTGGAAATCCACATACAAAGGAGAAAAAGTGCAAAAACATGAGGTAGGTGAAAGAAAGAATCATGAGGATGGAAGAAGTGCCTTTGGCACTGGTAACACATGTGCAAGAGTCTTTTGTCAAGATGGATTATTCGCGCACTGCAGGAAGGTTGGAAGAGTTTTCGTGCAAGGATTGGGTACATAAAAGAAGCACCTTTGAAGTTGGGTTTTTTTCAAAACACCACATTAAATATTGTTGTATGGTGGTAGGTAGCCTAGCCTTAGATGTGTAAAAGTGGGAAAATCTATAAATAAAAGAGTAAGCATTTCATTATTTCATGTTACCAAGACAAGAAGAGCAATTTTCTTTCAAGAGTGAGGTTTCGAGAACCGGCTCGTGCAAAGGAAAATCCCAAGAACTTAAGTGCAATCGGTCCGTTGGATCTACAAACTAGAGTAAAAGTGATTCACGGGTGTGAGGAATGTTGTGAAGAAGTGCCGTGATCAAAGGAGAAAAATATGAGATTAGGGTTTGTGTTTTAGGGCACGGGGTGCACGAGGAAAACATTCAAACAACTCACAAGTTAACCTGGGAATGAAAGAAAAGGGTGTAATGACGGCCACAAAACCAGTTGGTAAACCTGTAGAACAATCCAAGAAGGGAAAGAGTAAAGGAAAAGGAAAGAAGAAATAAGAATAAATAACCTTGGATACAAATGAGGAATGGTACTTGGAGATGTAATACCCGGATGGGGTTTTTCTAGGGCAAGAGTGGGAGTCCCACATAAGAAAGATGACCGTGATCGACTACAATCACCGGTCAAGTACAATCGTGAAGGAAATGGCACTAGAGCTAGTACGCCCCATAAATAAATGAACACCTAATGGGTTGTTGATCTACAATGACGTGGTTAAGGTGAAAATGGGGAAGACAGGGATTCTCCAACTTTTTGAGTTACCATATTTTGAGAAGCATGAGTGCTTGTACCAATGGCTGATGACACGTGTACACAAAGAATTATTCTACTTCGCAGGGAACAAAATACGCATAACTCCCCAACTAATTTCATGCTTCACAGGCCTAAACTGTGGAGGGGATGTGCTCAAAGATGACCTCCTGGACGAGGAGGAAATAAAAGAAACCATATCATCCCAAGGATTGAAGAAGGGATCAAGGTACTATGACGTCTCGGATATCAGTGATCTGGTGATGAAGATGGCTGCACACCTAGATTCCAAGCTGAATGGACAAGAAAGGTGGACCCAGGTGAGCAAGCCCTAGCTAAATGTCTGCAGGAAAGTCATAGAGGGAACCATATACAACATCTCCCAATATATTGTAGATGGAATCATAAGCAGCATGGAGAAGGGAGGAAAGATCCTATTTGGAAACATTCTATTGACAATTGTGTTCTCAGAAATTGGGGTGTCGGATGTATCTAACAAATTCATGTGGGAGTACCCTATTGAAGATCCTTCACATGCAGAGAGGTTTTAGAAATACACATGTGAATTAATGACAGGGGTACACAAGGCGTGCTTATACAAATAATATATGTGCCTTAGGAATGCATTTGGGGCTGAATGGTGAATCCTTGAACAACTCCCAATAGCAACCACAGGAGAAGAAAAGTTTGCAGTCTACCAGCACTTCTATATTGAGAGGTTCATTTTGGTCGATGGAAGTTGGAGTCCATGGTGCAAATTCCCATTCTTGTTTACTGCCCAATTTTTCCAAGCAGGAGTAAACAAATACAAGGATTTAAACAAGTTAGACCTTGATTTGTCCACGTTTGACAGAGAGCACAAGGAAATGAGGAAGAATCTGGTCTACCTAAAGAAGTGCATGTATGTTGAAAGGTATGTGTCACATGATGTGCATATTATAAGGCCTTTGACCTTACTTATTGCTAGGAGCAATGCCACAAGGATTTACCTATGCATAAGGCCAAAATTTGAAAAGGGTACATACGTGGAGAATGAGATATCCATCCCAGATGACCCTACTGGAAGGAAGAATCCCACACCAAAGCATAAGGAGAGGGAAGAGAAAGAGGAACAAAGGGTGGTGGAGAAGCAAGATGTAGGTACCGCAGGGACAAGTACCTATGTCCGAGAAGAAGAGGATGGTGGTCAAGGAGAAGACCCCAGAACCTATGAAGCCACCATCCCTAAGGAACCCTCAAATGGAGAGAAGACCACATCCCCAACTCTGGAGTTTTTAGCAGAGGAAGAAGAAAAGGGGATGGAAGAACTAGAGTCCAAGGATACAGATGACACAAACACCTATATAGGTGAAAAGGATGATGATGAAGAGGAAGAGCTGGAGGAAAATTAGGAGCTGATTGATGTCCACGATTTGGAGGGAGAGGAAGTAGAAGATGCAAATGATGCTTTCATCTTTGTAAGGAGGAAGGGCACCCAAGGGGAGGAAGGCACACATAACAAAGAAAGGAGTAAGGGGAAAGTACTAAGGAGCCAGATATGCCCAAGCTCACTTAGGAGGAGGTGGATGAGAAAGTGACAAGGGAGGCAGAGAAGATGATTAATTCCTTAGTCGATGAGGAATTGGAGCACAGTGCAGAGCTCATGCTTGATGAATTCAAGAAAGACCAAAGGGAGAAGAGTGTGAGTAGCACAAAAGGCCCAACTCTTTCAGTGACTATTCCAAAGGGCATGCACATGGGAAGTAAATGCGTGGAGGAAGGAAAATCAATGATGGGGTATGTTAATGACCCTAGCAAAGTTTTGCGTGCACACTTCTAGAGTACCGTGCCCACCAAGGAGCTCACCACCATGGAGTCCTTTGATCCTAAGGGTGGATACCCATGCACAAGAAAGATGCTATCATGGGCATTCAACTCCCACCTTGATGAGCCGAGTTTGAGGTTAACCAAGGGGCGATACTAGAGCTATCCAAGACAAAGGGGGTCAACCCCATCATAAATGCACAACAACTGTCAGATGAGAAAGTATGTAATGCACTCAACAAAGTCTCCATGGAGGTAGAGGCAAGGCTCTTCTACAGAAATGATAGGGTTAAAGTCTTGGAGGACTTGATGGAGAAGAGGAAGGAAGAAATAGTTAAGCTAACAAAGGAACTCAACCTTGAAAAGCTGATCAGCACTCAACTACAGTGAGAATTACAAGAGGAGAAAGCTAAAGTGCGTGAATTTTCCAAGAAGGTGGAGCTCATCTCCTAGGCTATTGTCATGAAGCACCTAGACCTTAAACCTCTCGCGAAAAAAATATGGTTCCTCCCTGGAGTGTCTTGAGGACTTGACTCAGATCCTCACCATGGAAAGGTAGCCTTTGGCCTTGGAGTCAACAGAGGATGTAGCTGCACACTTGGAGTAGGAGGACAAGTTGAAATTCATCACACTCATAGATGATTACAAAGAGGTGTGCTGATGTAAAAATAGTTTGCACAAAGCACTAGGGTTGCATACGACCATTACGCGAGATCAAGACAAGGTGACAAGCATGTTTCTGTAAGTGATGAGGTTGAGTGAAGGACTTTAGGGAGAAAATAAGAGTAATAGAGCTGAGTGAGAAAAGATCCTAGCCAAAGTTTGAAAGAATTCCAAGGTTACGGGTCTCAATCAAAACCCGACTAAAAGATATCTACACGATCATTACAAGGAAGATGGATGCCTTGGAACATCAAGCAAAGGAACTACGAGATAGTGGTAGAGACCATAAACATAAAAGGGGAAGGGTTAACCTTTGACGAGGTAAGTGCATTGGTTGGCAACCTTTACACAAGAGCACATGATGAAGTTAGTGCATGGAATATGTTGGAGGTCTGACTGTGGTAGAATTGTCCCCTTCTTCTTCTTTAGGTAGTTCGCCTTCTATTCTTTCTCTCCCCCATTCTTTATTCTTTCCCTCTATTCTTGTCAAGGCAAGGCCTTGAATTTTTTATTGCATTCTTTGAAAAGGTTCGAGGGCAGAAAATAGGTGAAGTGTGGGGTAATGTTGGGACCCTAATGTAGCTACCAAATCTTAAAGGTGCATAGGCGCACATGGCCAGAGAGCGCGCAAGTTAAGGAATGAAAGGTAGGATTCAAAAAGCACAATTCGAGACTTAGCCATTTTCAGCCTTTTGGATAGAACACATGAAGAACGTGTTCTATTTGGATAAGATTCCAGCTTGGTAATAGGGTATCTTGGAAGGAATATACCTTGTGATAAGAAGTTCCAAAAATCTAATCATGACATGGAGAGGCATGTACCTGAGGCAATCCACACCTTGACACTTGGGGCTAGATCTGAGGTTACAGAGGAGTTTTTTGGAGATCAGATGCCTATATATATGTGTGCCCTTAGCAAAGAAAAGGGGGACACAAGTGAGGAAGTAGAGCTCTTCATAATTACTGCGAGAACTATGGGATAAAATGAGTAGATGATTATAGGAAGGATGTAATAGGGGAATGGGGAATGTAAATTTTGTTTTGAAATCCTTCATGTATGGATCCAGATATGGCGCATGACTACGGTCTCCCCTTCTGTAATATTCTATAGTAATGCTATGAATGAATATGATAAGGTTACCATGATAATTGTATTCATATCTTCTTTCTATATTATCTGATATTTCTATTATGCTTTTAATCTTGTATAATCGTGAACCTTATTAAAATGTTAAGTCTATTTGTGGATTTACAACTTCCTAGTTCTGTTAATTCTGTTAAGTGCTTTTACTTTTGATATGACTGAAAGGGTATAGAAGTTGTTTTGAGCCCTATGGATTTTTCATGTCCTTTAAATCACTAATTCAAGATCATGAATGATTCCTTCCACTAGAATCACATAAAAGAGAGACTTGGATCCCTCTCGCATGCCTCGGTGATCGCCAAAGTGCCCACCGAGTGATAGGTTGGCGCGCATGAGGTTCTCCGTTGTTGTAAATCAGCAGACACCCACGGATGCAAATCAAGGTTTCGAATTGATGTTTTAGGCATCCAGTGTGATTGCACGACATGGAAACCTCTCTACAAGTGTGGGACTTGTGAAAATGAGAGACGAATCTCTAGATTAGAGGCTGGTTCCTCAAAATCCTCTGATTTAGAACTATATTTTGCACAACTACAGAGGTTCAGATCCTAATCCTACTCTAAATTGTAAGGAGACAGGGATAAAAATGCAAAAATGAAACTAAACTAAAGATGGTGATGCACCAAAAGGAGTGGTGAAACATTTTTTTCCATGTAAATAGACACAAATTCATGAAATGCAACAAGGGAAAACATACACAAGCTGATAGATGTAATTAGAGGTCTTAAAATGAAGTAAAACAATACAAACAGAGGACTGAAAGCATTCACAGAGTTTGCACTGTCAATTCCATGTAAAAATCTCTTGCATTCCACCCTTAAAGAGGTATAAACCTACTACAATACTTGAAAAGGACTGATTCTTAAAACTATCACTTGCTGGAGGTGAAAGAAGAAGTTTTGTATGCCAAAAATTGTTCAACCATGAAGAAATGAGCCAAATCCGGCTTTTACAGTACATGGGTCGAGCCCAGGAGAGAGAAAACATGAAAAACACATGGGAGCCATCCCTCATTGATGGAAAATGCATTAACAAAGCATGTAGGACCTTACAAACCCATACCCTATCATTTTTGACCATATTGGAGAAGAATGTGACCCATTCTGTATTAAATTTGGTTGTTGAAATGTCATTTCTAGCCATGGACATGTACCAGAACTGTTTTTGAATTTTCTCTCTCCAAACTAAACCAAAATTAAAAATTGACTATGGAATCATGTATATAATTTTAACATCTTTCCAATGATATAAAGAACGTGAAAATCCGAGCTCTGGATCAAAAGATATGATTGTTTGAAGATTTAGGGCAAAAATGGCCCAAAAACGGATCGGCGGGAAAAAATTTCAAATTTTACCTTTTTTTTGTCTTTGGAAAAATTTTCAAAAATTCCCCACACTCCACTGGTCGGATGCCACGTGGCAAGCTCTGATTCACTCTGGAATTCTCTCTCCTTCTCTTTTCCGTGGGTTTTCCTTTGAAAATCGACCTTTTTATACTCTTTTGGAAAAAAATTCATATTTGCCTCCGACCCCCGAACTCCTCTGCCACGTGGCAGCTTCCTATTGGCTGCGGGCCTCAAATGGGAAAATTTTCCACAAAAACTCCACCGAGCCATAACTTGAAAAATATAAGGAGTTAGGAGGCAAACTTTACCTTTTTGGAAAGTTGAGAGAGAGCTCTATCTCGATGGTGCCATTTCGTAAAGCCTTGAGTTCTGAAAATCAAAAATGTAGACTGAGGCACAAGAGAGGCAAGAACACAAGGAGTTAGCCACAAAAATGAGCTACGGCACCATTTTGGATAACAATTTTGGTGACTCAGAGGGGTCATATGACTGCTAGATGAAAATACCAGTTGCCTGAAGCAGTCCATTGGGCATGGAGTCATCAAATATTCTTTTTAGAACCTCAATTGACTTAGAATGTGCAAGGAGGAAGATGGAATATCACATGACGGAAGTAAGGACTGCAAAACATCTCCAGGGACAGCAAGCTGTGCCAAAGCACTTAGGGAAAGCAAAACTAACCTACAAGTAAAACAATGTGCAAAGCACTTGGAGGAATGAAAATCTAATCTAATATTTACAAGGTGGTAAATTTCCTTTAGAAGCAACGCTTGAGATAGATTCCATTGACTAGAATCTGTAGTTCTTCACCATCCAATGAGGCCAATTGGAAAGCATTGTTGTTCTTGCAATTTGTGACCATGTATGGGCCACTCCAAATGGCATCAAATTTTGAATGCCTTCCCAGAGTTTTCTCTATCCACATCCCATTTCAACACTAGATCTCCAACCCGAAAAGATCTATCCTTGGCCTTCCTATCAAAGGTCTTTTTGATCAAAGCTTGATCCTTTTCCATTGTGTGGGATGCCCGATTTCGACCTCCTATAGCTCCATCAACTCTGCATATCTCACCTCCATGGGCTGAAACTCTAGCAACTCTAATTGCTTCATGAGTTCTAATGTTGGCAACTCAAGTGACATGGGAAAGATTGCCTCTCTTCCATAAACAAGCTTGAATGGAGAGTTACCCGTGGATCTCTTGCGAGTTATCCTATCAGCCCATAAGGTTGATTTCAGTTTGGTATGCCAAGACCTATGATTCTCATCAAGAGTCCTCTTAATGATCCTCAACAAGTTCTTGTTTGTAGACTCAACCTGGCCATTACCTTGAGGGTAATAGTTTGATGAAGTGCTTAGGTAGATCCCGTTCTTGACAGCCCACTCAAATCACCTTGGATCCAATGAATGCCAATGCATTATTTGAGATTATTGTAGCAGGTATACCAAATCTGGTTGCTATCCCCTCATAAAAGTCTAAGATGTTGGACTCATTTACTTCTTTGAGTGCTACTGCTTCAGTCCACTTGGTGAAGTAGTCCGTTGTTGTCAAAATCCATTTATTCCCTTGACTTGATTTAGGATTAATGACTCCAATGAAGTTAAAACCCCATTGCATGAATGGCTGGTCAACCGAGATTAGATGCAATGGAAGGGCAGCAAATCTCTCTTTTCTTGTGAAGAATGCACAATTCTTACACCTCTTGATCCATGCATAGCAATCATCTGAAAATTTTAGGCCAATAATAACCAACCTTCATGATTTTTAGAGTGTCACTCTTGGTGCAAAATGACCACCAAACTGATCCACCATGGAACTCTTCCAACACCCTATGAATCTGATTTGTGCTAATGCGTCTCAAAGAAGCACTCCATTCACATCTTTCTTGAACAAAACTCCATCAACAATGGCATATGGGATAACCCGCAATCAAGTGTCTTCTTTGGGTCTTGTTCATCTCCGAGGGCATAGGCCTGTGCTTAGGAAGTGCATTATACCTTGGGTCCAGCAAGGAGTGGGGGCAGCATTGTTTTCTTCTTGAGTGCCACATGGCTCATGGCTATCTTGAACTATCAAAACAACCTCTCCTTCATTGCATGCTTCTTTTTGCTTCCCCAAAACCAGCTGCTCACACAATCCTTTTCCTCTTACCAGCTTGGTGATTTTGATCTCAATGTCATACTCCATGACACGGGTGATCCAACCTACCCTTTTCTCATTCAAATCTTTGTTGAGGAGGAAGTCCTTAACCCCAACATGTGAGACTAAAACTGGACCTTGTTGTTTGAGACTAAATGCTTGAATTTCTTCAAGCTTCGATTATTGCCAAAGACATGCTTCTCAATAAAAGAGTACTTCACCTCATAGTCATCTAGCTCTCGGGTGAAGAAGGCAATTGGCTGCTCATCATTATCCTTGTTCTCATTGTTTCAAAATGGTAGAAATAGTGTCATTACCTCCAAATGCATAGAGGATGAAATCCTTGGAGAAGTCCGGGTTGATGAGAGTTGATGCTTGAGAAATGGCTTCTTTGATTGCTTCAAAACTCTCCTTTCCTTCTATTGTTGGTCCGACTACCACTATAATTCTCTCCCAAGTCTTTTGAAATTTGAAGTTGAAATCACCACCGCTCATTGGGAGCTCTCTTGATGGTTGTCAGCTGCTCCAAAAGAGACAAGTTGTCTCCCTTCTCTCCAAATTGCTCATGAAGTGCTATACATAGCTAATTCCAATTTGTGATAGAACCAGCTCCAAGGCTTCTAAACCATTGCAATGCTTTCCCCTTGAATGAAGATGCCAGCAATTTGACAGCCACTTGCATCTCATTGATTTCATGAATTGCACAAAGATTGGCAATGTCTTTAACATGATCACCTGGAGTAGTCTGATTTTCTCCAGTGAAGTAGGGAATGTTCTTCAAGGCTGCAATTGGAATTGGATGTTGTGCATTGAGGGCAAGTGGGCTGCTGCCTGTGAAGTTGACATAGGGGTTGTTTTGTGCCATTCTAATTGGTCTTAGAACCCTTGTTGATTGAATGAAAGGCCTACTAGGTGGAGGAGTTGAGAGAGTTTTGTTTGGTGGAGATGGAGACCTTTGGATTCTCCTCCCACTTTACCTTACTCTTGGAGATAACTACAGATATTCAAACAACACCTCTTCTTCTCCAGCTCTTGACCTTGTGGACTTGTGAAAATGAGAGAGGAATCTCCAGATTAGAGGTTGGTTCCTCAAACTCTTCTGATTTAAATCTATATTTTGTAAAACTACAGAGGTTCAGATCCTAATCCTACTCTAAATTGCAAGGAGACAGGGATAAAAATGTAAAAATGAAACTAAACTAAAGATGGTGATGCACAAAAAGAAGTGGTGAAACATTTTTTGCCATGTAAATAGACATACACAAAGAGGAGGAGAGGAAAGCATTCACGAGTTTGCCTGCAATTCCATGTAAAAATCTCTTTCATTCCACCCTCAAAGAGGTATAAACCTACTACAATACTTGAAAAGGTCCTGATTCTTACAACTATCACTTGCTAGAGGTGAAAGAAGAAGTTTTCTATGCCAAAAAGTGTTCAACCATGAAGAAATGAGCCAAATCGGCTTTTACAGATACATGGGTCAAGCCCAGAGACGAAAATGTGAAAAACACATGAGAGCCATCCTCATTGATGGCAAATGCATTAAAATAGCATGGAGGACCTTACAAACCCATACCTTGTCATTTTTTACCATATTGGAGAAGAATGCGACCCAATCAGATTAAATTTGGTTGTTGAAATGTCATTTTCGCCATGGACACGCACAGAACCATTTTTGAATTTTTCTCTCCAAAATGAACCAAAATTAGAAATTGACCATGGAATCATGTAGATAATTTTAACAGTTTTCCAATTATATAAAGAACGTGAAAATCCGAGCTCTGGATCAAAAGATATGATCATTTGAAGATTTAGGTTAAAAACGGCCCAAAAACGGATCGGCAGGAAATTTTTTCAAATTTTACCTTTTTTTTGTCTTTGGAAAAAATTTCAAAAATTCCCCGCGCTCCACTGGTCGGATGCCACGTGGCAAGCTCTGATTCACCCTGGAATTCTCTCTCCTTCTCTTTTCCGCGGGTTTGCCTTTGAAAATCGACCTTTTTATACTCTTTTGGAAAAAAATTCATATTTGCCTCTGACCCCCGAACTCCTCTGCCACGTGGCAACTTCCTATTGGCTGCGGGCCTCAAATGGGAAAATTTTCCACCAAAACTCCATCGAGCCATAACTTGAAAAATATAAGGAGTTAGGATGCAAAGTTTACCTTCTGGAAAGCCGAGAGAGAGAGCTCTATCGATGGTGCCATTTCAGAAAGCCTTGAGTGCCCGAAAATCAAAAATGTAGATCGAGGCACAAGAGAGGTAAGAACACAAGGAGTTAGCCACAAAATGAGTGGGCCACCATTTTGGATAACAGATTCCCTTGTTCTTGGTGGGTGTAAAAATGACTACATTTTTAGTGACTTGGGAGTGACCATGTTTGATAAATAGTTAGGTTCAAATAGAACCTAGACACTTGTTACAAAATGATGTGTTGAAACACAATCATATTTAAGGGTGGGTTCAGCTATAGATCTGTTACTCTGTCTTGAATGAATGTATCAATACCTTTTGATGAAGGGATTTTTATTCCTTAAGGTGTATATGTTGAATTGAGTTGAAATCTATCATTTTCATTGTGAGTGAGCTTGTGTTGTGATTTAAAGCTATAAGAACACAATTTTACACTAGTTGGAACTCTGTCAAAATTGTAATATAGACTATTGGTTGAGCTAGGTTTTTTTATCATTGGTTAATAGTTTTGAAGGGACTATACCCTGTTACAAAAAGGGCTCAAAATCTAGATAGAGCAGATAATGCAAAGTCAATAGTTTTGAAGGGACTATACCCTATTACAAAAAGGCTCAAAAGCTAGATAATACAACTATTATGGATCAACATCCAAATAATACATGAGTAACCAACTATAGTTTTTTGAGAAACTATACAAAAAGGATCAAACAAGAACAAAAATGCAACAAATCAGTAAGAAAATAACATCCTACAAGAAACAATACAATAAACCAAAAGCAAGAACAACCTTCATTTGTTAGCTCTGTCAATATTTTTCCTCACCTTTTGCAGAGAGGTGAAGAGTGCTAGAGTTGTGATGTGGGAGGGATCATTTTTGTCCAACTGGGAGAGAATCAAGTCACATTCTGGTCCCACCTCCCAAATGGCCATTGGAATGTCACTGAGCATGCAAACACTTTTGACATGCTACTCCATGAAGTTATAAATATCCTTGATAGCAGAAATGGTGTAGTCATGTTGGCCTTTTGCATTTCCCAGTCTGTTATCCATTGAATTGAGCTTCTTGTAAACTTCCAAAATCTAACCATCATCATCTTGCATCTTCCTTTTTCCTTCTCTCTTGGAAACTTGTTTGAGATCTTTTTTCAAAGCCTCTAACTCCTTTTCTAGTTTTTCAATTCTATTTGTTAGGTCTTCCTTCTTCTTCATAGTAGAGGCTCCTTCAAGGTTGCTTATATGTAGCAGATTTTTAGTTGTCTCAATGTATTTTTTACTACGAATATTCCTTTGGGAGGGGAAAGGATGATTTAGAGGGTATAGAGGGTTCTTCGACCTAATATTCCTTTGGTCAAAAGGAATGGTGGGGGAAGTGGAAGGACTAGGGTTAGGGGAGGTAGGGGTGGTAAGAATGTGAGGGTATTGGGAAAGGCAGTGGCGATGAAGCAACAAAATGAGGCCTTGATGGAGGGGAGTAGCAAAAGTATGATTATGGAATCTAAGAATAGAGCATTCCAGGGAGTTGAGAAGATAATGAGGAAAAAAATTCATATTCCTTTTAAAGTTCTTAAAAAACACCATATGTTAAAGAGGTAACATGACATATCAGCCTTCCAATGTAGCCTACTTGATAATCATCATTGCAACTTCATCGAAAGGTGTTGGAATGGAATTTACTTGTATGTTTGTAGTAAAAACTCAAGGTATTAAAATTCATCAAGGAATTTCTTGGCTTTGGTATTCTTATCAATCCTTTTGCTGAAGAACCTAGAACCTACCAAGCTCGTAAACGTCACTTCAGCAATCAGCTCCTCATTGATCTTCATGATGTGTGCACCATATTCAACCATCCTATTCTTCAAAACAGTCACATAATGAAGGGAAATATCTAGGTCATGTCCCTGCATTTTTCAATGAGGTTTGAGACCCCACCAATTTGCAAATAATTCCATACAGCCTCATTTTTATTTCTAAGTAGGATCACAAGTGGGTTCATTTTGGCTTGGAGATCTAACCATTTTGACTCTGTTTTTGCTAGACACATTTCTTCTATTCTAAATGTTAATGTTTCTTCCCCAAAACTACTTCTTGACAACACCTTTTCAGAAACAGAAAGTATGTGAAGGCTAATGATAATTATTAACCCTACGTGAGATGGTAATCATCCCCAAAATGGTGGACTTCTTAATGATGGTTTTGGATTTCATACTTATCATTGATGATGTCATTTTTACCTTGCTAGGAAGTATGTCATCACTAAACCAAGTTTGCATGTTATTGCTAACCCCATGATTAGCAAGACTATCCACCACTTTGTTACCTTCTCTATAGGAGTGAATAATTTGACAATTTGCAAAGGATTTACAAATATTAATAGATTCATGAATGAAATCTCTAATGGTCCAACTAGGGGGTTGTGCTTGATTTAGAAGATTTACTATATTCATAGAGTCCCCCTCAATTATAATATTTGAAATGTTGCAATATTTTGCTAGCCTGATCCCCCATAATGTTGTTAAGGCTTCAACATAGTGATTTGTCTAATGATCCATTTTCCCAACAAAAGTAGCAACTAAATAACCTCTGTGATCCCTGATCACACCTCCTCCTCTTGATGCTCCTAGTTTACCCTTAGATGCTCCATCAAAATTCATTTTGTACCATAAGTTGGGTGGTGGAATCCAATGGACTAAGGATATGTCAATATTGTTATGATCATTCCTATGAAAATTTCCAATATCAATCTTCCAAGCAGCAAGAATAGGTTCTTCTTCCTTGGGGTATGGCTTATTTTTTGGAGGCCTGAACCTCTCAAGATTATCTTTGACAGAAATGACTATTTCCTTGAATATATTTTTGCATACCTGTCTGCTATCCCTGAAGATTATTCCATTCCTTGTTTTCCATAGTTTCCAAATGGTGTGAGGCAAGACCAAATTCCATAATCTTCTTACCATGCAATGTTTATATGGTGGATCCCACTGTTCCCATGTCTGCAAGAAGGTATTAGGAAGAGCCCAATGCAGATTAAAATTAGAAAAAATGAGGCTCCATACCTTTGAGGCATAATCACAATGCAAAAGAAGATGTTTGATATCCTCACCCCCTTTTTGCACATGCAACACATATTAGGCATAATGAAACCCTTTTTATTAGGTTGTCATTAGTAAGAATCTTTCCTTTTAGTACCAACCATAAAAAGAAATTAACTTTTGGGGTTAACTCAAGACATCCATATTTTTCTCCAGTTCATATCACATTGAACATTCTCAAAGAATGCATTGTAGCCTGATTTGACAGTATAGTCCCCATCAAAATAATTAACCCAAATGAGCTCATCCTTTGAATCTGTTTGATTTAGAGGAATGAGTGCAAGTTTTTTTTGCATAGAGGAGACAACATGTTCTAAATTTTAAATATCCACTTTGAGATGCTTCCAAGTTGTCATGTTTCCATCTAAGTCAATGTAGTCTTTCACTTTATTCCCATATTTCTCACTTAGAATGTCTTTGATGGATCCAAAATTGTCACTTAGGCTAAAATCGGTCCAATTGTCATGCTAGAATTGTATATCCTGACCATTACCCACTTTCCATCTACAACCTTTAGCAATAATGTGCTTAATTTGAAGTAATTTGTTCCAAAATACAGACCCATTGGGAAGCTTCTCTTCAAAAATAAAATAATTCATACTTTTTTGAGCCAAGTACTTGACCCTAATTAGCTTTGTCCAAGGTTGTTTTTCCTTAAGTAGTCTCCAACCCATTTTGGCAATCAAAGCAACATTCATTTTCCTAATATCCTTGATACCTAAGCCACCAATTTTCTTAGGAGTACATACCTGATCCCAAGAAACCAAATGATACATGAATATTTCTTCAGTTCCATGCCATAGAAAATGCTTTTGAATTCTTTCAATGCTGTCAATAACTACTGAAGGGATGCTGAACATAGACATTATATATATGGGAAAGTTTTACAGACGTGCTTTTAATTAATAAGCATTTTCCAGCACTAGAGATAATAACACCTTTCCATCCAGCCAATTTCTTGTGAAATTTGTCTAACAAGGCATTCTAAATAGTATTAGAGACTTTACTAGTACCCAAGGGTAGACCAAGATAGGTAGTGGGTAAAGAGCTGATTTTGCACCCCAAAATGAGTGAAATTATTTTTGTCTATCCAAAGGAGTATTGAAAAAATAAATCGATCTTTTGTCAAAATTTACTTATTGGAAAATGATGATTCATAGAATATGAGATTAATATCTATAGCTCTAGCCTCAAGAATGGAAGCCATCAACAACAAAATTGTGTCATCAACAAATTATTGATGTGAAGTTGTCTGATTAGTGGAAGTAGGTTTGAACCCTTTTAACATTCCAACATTGACAACCTTAGTTATGGATCTACTAAGGTTGTCAACCATTATTATAAAAATAAAAGGGGATATGGGATCTCCTTTCCTTATACCCCTACTGCTGGAAAAGAATCCCACTAGAGTACCATTGACAACAACTAAAAATCTAGAAGTGGATATGCAGGCTTGAATGATTTTTCTAAATTTACTCTGAAAACCAAATTTAGACAAGACCTTATCTAAAAAGTTCCAAGACACTCTATCAAAGGCCTTATGCATGTCCAATTTGATTTTCATCTCGATTTTTACTTTTTCCATGGAATGAATAGTTTCATGAACCATGATCACTCCATCTTGAATAATTCTTCCTTTGATAAAGCCACTTTGTTGTTTAGAAATTAGATCAGCTAGTAAAGGTTGTATTCTAGTAGCAAGTATCTTAGTAAAAATTTTGTAAACAACATTTACCAAGTTGATAGGCTGGAAATCCTTGAAGTATTTAGCATCCATATTCTTAGGAGAAAGAACAATATGAGTATTATTCAGCTCCTTTAGTAGATTACTGTCCTATAAAATTCATTGACAACTTTAAGTAGATCTTCCGAGAAAATATCCCAAAAATTTGGAAGAAATTTGCAGAGAAGGCATCAGTGCTGGTGCCTTGTCCCCTTCAAGAGTAAAACAACCTTCTGCAGCTCCTTAATGGTGATATATTTGGTAATGATTTTAAATCTCTCATCAAAAATATTGTTACTAGGGATGACATCAAGAAGAAAAGAGGTTGCTTCTTCATTGCAAATATTGTTCTCAGTCAACATATTTTCATAGAACTTAAGAGCTTCTACCTTTATATCATTTTGATCCTTGGTGACAATTCCATTTCCTTTGGAAACCTCAGTGATTTGGTTGCAGGCCCTATGTTTGAGGGTGGTCATGTGAAAGAATTTAGTGTTTTTATCACCTTCTTTCAGCCATAGAGCCCGAGATTTCAATCTCCAAAATGTTTCCTCTCTATTATTAATATTATGAAAATCATAAAGTAATTTCTTTTCAAGCTGTTGATCTTCATAATTCATACCTTTGGAGGATATTCTCAGCTCAAGTTCCTCTAGCTATTGTTTTAGCTCCTTATTTTTCTCAAATATATTACCGAAGACCTCTTTGTTCCAGGTTCTAACTTATTGCTTTATATTTTTCAATTTCTGAACCAATCTGAATTGTGTTTTTCCTTCTCCATCCCAATGCCACCATTCTTTAATCATATCCATAATGTCTTCATGATCCAGCCACATGTTTTCAAATTTGAAAGAGTTATGCAAGGGTTTGGACCAATTGAAAATACTAAGTGTAATAGGGTTATGATCTGAACCAATCTTAGGTAATGAAGAGAGATGAAAATCTTGATTAAGAATCCAATTAGCAGAGAGATAAAATCTATGTCCAATCTTACCTAAATCGGAATCTCACCAATTCTTCTATTATACCAAGTGAATTAATTACCATGTAGCTCAATATCCATAAGGTTGAGAGAAGATACAAACTCAGCAAAGTCACCCATACCAATAGAGAAGTCAGAATTACCTCCATATTTTTCCCTAGGGTTTAAAGGGGTGTTGAAATCACCCATAACTAACCAATTATATTGATCAAATCTACTTCTAAAGTATTTTAACTCCTCCCAAAGTTTTCTTCTACCAAAGCAATAATGTTAGGAGCATAAATATTAGAAAGGATCCACACTGAGTCATTTTCATAAGCATGAAATTTAACAGATAAATGATTATGGGAAGTAGAGATCACATTACTATTTAGGTTGTTCCTATCCCAGAAGATAGCCACACCTCCTAACGCTCCTTGAGAGTCAAAAGTAAAAAAATTAAAATTCTCCCAAAAGTTCTTTTTACAATCTGCTAGAGTTTTTGTCTTCATTTGAGTTGGGTTGACATATATCCGATTGAAGTTTATTCTTTGTCGCTTTAGTAGATAATGACACTTATGTTAGAGCCTACATGAATGTAATCTTATCTTTGTCACTGCATATCAACTTAGTAGGATGTTGATAAGAAAGGTTTGGTCATTCTTAAATTCAATGTAATGAAATTTTTAGGTCAATGATTGACTTACTATTCTATATTTTCATCCTTATTGGTTATTTGATTAATAAAGGGATAATTCATAACACAGTGTGATTTGAATATTGTTAAATGATAGTAAAGGTTTAAATCGAATTCGTGAATAAGGGATACATGATTGTTGTATATTCATTATGACATTTAACGATGTATTTTTTTGAAATTGGATGGTTGATTATTATTATTATGTTCTCTTGATAAATATTGAGAATATTGAAGTAACATTTTGATGGATCGTATTATAATTGTTTGTAATTGAAAATAAAGGGGTTTATGGCATAAATTTTTTTACATATGTTTCAAGACTATGCGGAAACTAAATTAAATAGTTATCGAAATGGGATTATGGTAATTTTTGTATCCTTAGACTTTTTGATTGAAATTTTATGACTTGTATAATATGATACTAGTTTGATGGTATTAATTCAATCAATATAAATTTAATTATTTTGTAATTAAACATCTAGGAAGAGAGATTTATATCCATGCCAGTTCTTAAAACGGCCATGTAAACTACCTATTTTCCTTTCATATTGTAGGAAGGATTAAGTATTACGTGGAGATAGTTGGATTTTTACATGCATGCTCAACATGCGATATATTGATTATCTGATTTGTAAACATTGATTTAATGTATATATTAAGCATGGATCATGTAATCCTTATTTAGTGAAAAATTGTTTCACAATGCTATAAATGGGTGTTGGACAATTATATCATTTTGAAAATAAATGTTGTACTTTTAAAAATGAAATTATCGTAAATGAGTTCATGATATACCTTATTTTTTTATGAGATGAAATAATGATGTATGTTGGTTTTCGGTTGTTGTACTTAAAAAATTGTGAAATAAGTTGGTTATGATTAATTATTTATATTGATGATATCATTTAATCTGATTTATAAAATGATAAATACAAGAATGCGTTAATCATGACATCAATAATTAATGATTTATTAATGAAGTATCCAAAAACATTATTTTTGGACAACAATATAAGAGTTGTGAAATTAATTTCTATTTCTAAACTCGATAGTAAGTGGGAAAATTTAATAACTACTTCATTATATTGTACAAATAATAAATATTTGAATGTTTAATTGTACTTGTTATGTTAAATAGTTAAGTAACCTAATGATGTCAAAGTACAATAGTGCCACTTCTATAAATCAAGAACAAATGATTTAATAAGAATTAATCATTGGAGAACAATGCCGAAATAAAATTTATATAAATGATTAAATGGTTAATTTTTCTCTTTTGAAGAGATGTTTCATGTTAGTTATTGTTGTGATAAACATGAATCTAATAAGGATTAGGATTATTACCTAATCCTAATAAGATTGTTAATATGAAATGATGCTTAACAACGGAAGTTGTAAAGTGACACTTAGAGTTTGGAAACATAGAACAACATTAATGAATGTGTTATAAATGATTGTCATCAACCTTATAATATGACTTAAAATCTTAACTTATAATCATCTTACATGTTAAGTAGGCATGGAATCTAAGTCTCACCATTGATTATGGATGTTCTTTAACCATACCATCTTAGGGAAACTATGGGAATGGTAATGATTACCTTTTGAAACAAGTCAAAGAGTAATCATTATCTTTCCCATAGAGGTCCTAGGCTAGAGCAATCAACATACACTCATATCAAGAGGTGAGACCTAGATTTTAGACCTTCCTAACACGTTGAATTAAAACAATATGATTGATTAAAATGTGATCCATTTGGAATGATGATGTGGTGAAGGGAAAATTTTCGAGTGACTTATGTGTGGTCACAAAACTAAGCATGCAAAGCATATCTTGAAAATTTTGGCCTAAGTAGTGTACGAAATGGTTACACCTTGTCAATTCACCTGATTCGAATAAAATGGTGTACAATAACCAAATGAAACTCAATATACTTTTTTAACGTATACACTTGGAACTCGCATCATTTAATAGACCTAAAAATAAAGTTTAATTAATTACATACAAGTTATGTACACTTGGAATAAGTGAATATTAATGAGATCGGGTAGATCTATTAATCATGCACACTCAAAAGAGTGATAAAGGGGATCGGGTAGATCTAATGGACCTTTACAACTGCACATGGTTATGATGTTATCAGATGGATTATAAAACTAGATTACTTGTTGGATTTTTATTACTAAATTATAAATCATTGAAGGCATGTATTGGGAATTAAGAGCTTTTTTATTTTTATTTTAAATAATTCCCTTAATCTAGAGTTGATATAACATTGGGTGTTACATTTTGGTATCAGAGATGAAGGTTAAAAAAATCTTGGACACAATGGGTCCTTACACTAACACTAAACTTATTTCTTGTCTAATCGAACAATATGGTTAGTACAAAAGGAAATGTTGCAAACAATCAATAGAATGGGGATAAGGTTGCCACAACCTTAAAATTGGATGAGATGCTTGTTGTAATTAAAGAAACTCATAATAAAATTGTTATTTTGGAACAATGTATATTGATTGAGGATGACGACATTGAAAATGAGGAAAATGAGCAACCTGAGGGTTCAACAATCAATAATGTTGCAAACAACAATGAAAACATAATGACCGGAATGGTGTAAACCATGATGCACATGCTCCAAATAAAAATACACATGATGTAAATAAAAATGTTAATGTTACAAATACAAATTCTGAGATCAAAACCATCCCGAAAATTAGAAGGCACGTTTGGTAGAATAATTTTCAAATGACATCAAGTGACTCAGTCCTCCAAAATTTTCTGGGATAATGCTTGGGGATGGAGATGAGAATTGGCTTAACGAGATGGAGAAATATTTCACCATCAAAAATATTTTGAGGAAACAAAGGTGGTTTGGGGTGTGTACCATCTCTTAAATGAGGCTTCCTTATGGTGGGACAACCATAAGGTAGAACTAGGGGTCGATGCAATTAACATCACTTGGGATCAGTTAAATATTTATTTCAAGAAGCATTAGTTACCACAACTCTATTATGATTAGAAAATGTCTGAATTTCATACATTAACATACGGTAAGATAATTGTAATGTAAATCTTGGGATATGTTCACTAAGTTTTTGAAATACGTACCTCAGTACCAATCTAATGAAAAATTTAGAATAAGAAAGTTCTTCATGAGACTCAACCCTATTATAGGTAGGGAAGTGGATTTGCATGGGCCTTCAACTATGGAGACACATTTTCAAAATGACATCCGTTAAGAGAAGAAGCTACAGGCAATATCTTCTCACCATGATGAGAAAAGAAATAAAAATTCAGCTTAGCATCACCTTTGGCATGAAAGAAAAATTGCTAGAAGAAGGTGGGCAATAAGAACAAAAATAGAAAGAAAAGTACATTAGCAAAGCCTACTACAAATTACAATAAAAATGTAAAAACAACATAACATCAAATGAGAGTAAAATAGAGAGGAAAGAGCATGTAGGAGGATGTTTCAAGTGTGATGATGATCATTACGTGAACAATTATTCTCATCTTAACAAAGATAACAATCAACAAAATCAGATACATGGTGCGGTGATAAATAGGCAAGCTTAAAAGCAAGCCACACCGGTTGAAGTATCGGACAAGTTGTACGGTTTACCAATAACTATTGTTTTTTTGCGGTCATTGAATCTCTTGTAAATATCCATGATTTAATCAAATGAAAAACAAAACATTGGAAAATAAAATAATAAAATGAGAGATATTGTAATTAGATTGAATGTATCTCTTTGGGGAGAAGTGATCATTTTTTCCAAAAAGAAAGATGACACACTAAGGTTATGCATTGTTTACTACATGCTTAACAAAGAAAAACTAAAGAATATGTATCCTTTTCAAGGATAGATGATCTTTTTGATCAGATGTGTGATGCATCAATTTATTCTAAAATGTATCTAAGATTTTGATACAATGAGTTGATAATCAAGGATGAAGACATACATAAAACAACTTTTAGGACAAGGTATGGTCATTATGAGTTCACGGTTTTACCATTTGGACTCACAAATGCACCTGTTGCATTCATGAATTTAATGAATAATATATTCCAAGAATACTTAGACAATTTTGTGTTGGTTTTCTTGGATGAAATTCTGATCTATTCCAAAAACATTGATGAGCATAATGAGCACTTAAGAATAGTGTTGGACATACTTAGGAAAATGAAACTATATGTAAAATTTTCTAAGTGTTCATTTTATCAAAATGAGGTACAATACCTTGGAAACATCATAAATAAAGAAGGAATATCTGTAGATCCATAAAAAATTAAGGCAATAACATAATGGCTAGCACCAAAGAATGTTCATGAAGTTAGAAGCTTCATGGGGCTAGTTGGATACTATAGAAAATTTGTAAAATACTTTTCTAGAGTTGTTGCTCCAATAACATCACTGCAGAAAAAGGATAAGAAATTTGTATGGTTTGAAAAATGTGAGAATGCATTTAATTTTCTGAAAGAGAAATTAACTACAACACCAATTTTGAAGGTTTCATACCCCAACAAAAGCTTTATAGTGGTAACAGATGCCTTCAAAGTGAAGGTTTGGGTGGAATTCTTCTCCAAAATGACCATGTGATAGCATATGAGAGCATAAAATTAAAGGTACATGAGATGAATTATGATCCCCAATATTTATATATTTCTACCATAGTGCACACACTCCAAGTTTGGAGACATTATTTGTTAGGAAATCCCTTTGAACTGAAAATAGACCATTTGGGGCTGAATTATATCTTCACGCATCCAAACTAAAATGAAAGACAATGAAGATAGCTTGAATTTTTATCCCAATATAATTTTGATATAAGCTACATTAAAGGTAAGGAAAATAGAGTGGCAGATGCACTAAGTCGTCAGGAAGCATGTTTCCATGATTGTTACCCTTAGAATCCAATTCAAGGATGAGGTAAAGAAACAAATGATGGTTGATTCTTACTATCAAAGCATGTTAAGGATTCTTTGAATGCATATCGTAATGATTAAATGTATGAAGGATTCAAATTTTACAATGAGGAAATCTTAAAATATGAACATAGAGTCTATGTACCTACATGAAATGACTTAAGGGTCAAGGTTATGAAAGAATTTCACAATTCACATTACTTTGGACATCTAGGAGTAACTAAAATGTTTTTGATGTAAAATAAAAATATTTTTGGAAGGGAATGAAAAAGGATGTGATAAACCATGTTTCTCATTATTTTGAATGTCATTGTGTAAAAGTTGAGCACCTACACCCTACTAGTCTATTGTATCTTCACAACATTCCACATTATAAATGGAAAGTTATAAGCATGGATTTTCCAAAGTCAAAAAATAAACCTGACATGATACTTGTAGTTGTGGACGATTTAATAAAAGTAACTCATTTTATACTGGGAAATTTGAAGGAATATTCTCTTCTTCTTCAAAGAAGATTTGTGCATGATATTTTCAAATTTCACGAAGTTCCAAAGTTAATAATTTTGGATAGGGATCCACGAATGACATCTTGATTCTCATAGACTTTAAATTTAGCCTTGGGAATAAAACTAAATTTTAGTTCAACATACCATCCGAAAACAGATGGTAAAATTTAATGGGTTAACCAAGTTGTGGAGGATATGCTCAAGATGTACTACATGGATCAACAATACAAATGGGAAGAATACCTTCCATTGGTTGATTTTTCATACAATAACACCTACCATGCATCATTGAAAATGGATCCTTTTGAAGCATTGTATGGAATAAGGTGTAGAACACCCATTAGTTGGGATAGTACTAAATATAGAGTGTTAGTGGGCCCTGAAATGTTAATGAAAATGGAAAATCAAGTGAAGCTCATCCATGAGTGATTGAAAGAAGTTTCTAATAGGAAGAAGAGCTATGTAGATATGAAATGAATAAATAGGAAATTTGAAATGGGAGACAAAGTATTCTTAAGGGTTAAGCCCAAAAAGAGTTCTATAATGTTTGACAAGGTTGCCAAGTTATCACCAAGATATGTTGGACCTTTTAAAGTTTTGGAAATCATAAGTCCAGTAGCATATCGTTTGGAATTTCCTCCCACATTTTCTAAAATGCATGATGTTTTTCATATTTCCTTTCTTAAGAAGTATGTTTCAGATGTATCACATGTGCTTAATTGGAATACTTTATAGGTTCAGGATCTGGGAATTATGGTAATTGAACCAATCAGAATTATGGAAACTCATAGATTACACTTAAGAAATAGAAAAGTTGTACAATGCAAGGTCTAATGGGACCAATATTCAAAATAAAGTGCAACTTGGGAGGATATTGAAGAGATGAAGACAATGTTTCCTTATCTGTTTTAGTCATAAAAATTGATATTTTTAATTTTTAAAGTTATACTTGATACAATTTCATAAATTTGAAGTGTTGAAATGACAAAAATCTGCCATATTTCAGATAGTATAGAAATAATTGATGTTTTAAAAGGTTATATCAGCCAATAAATAGATGGAAGATAAACTGAAAATTTGGAGAAACTTCAAATTTAAATGGAAATGCATGACTTTTTGCCTTTGATGTAAGATATAAATTTTTGTGGGTTATTATATTACTATTAGTAAGTAAAATCATCGGAAAATGATTCACTAAGGGGAAAATTTCTCGTATCCCACATTTTCATTTCTTGATTGTCACAAGATGGTTTATTAACATAAAGTGATTCACGATGGTTTGTCGGTGAGAAGTATTACTAGCCTATATCACGATTAGGCATACATACATTTACCCTAAAAAGGATAAACATGCTTACGTTTAGTTGTGAAGCTAACTTCATAACGTTGCTTATCACCAAGCACTCGTGAGATATGTTACATCAATATCCTATTTTTTTGCTTGTTTGCTATTTTTTTATCTTGTGCAGTTTGATGATTCTATGATTATATGCTTAGCTATTGTTATACTTGTTATTGATATTGTGATTTATTTTTCTTTCGGAAGTAATAACTTGTAAATTATGGTTGAAATTATTCATCTTTTCAATATATTATTTCATTATGTGGAAATAATGATGATTTTCAAAATGTACTAACTTTTTTATACTAACGATCAATGATTGAACAACATGAAAAGGACCTTAAATCGGATAGGTAAAAATGTTTGTTTCGATAAGGTATACATATAAGTATCTTAATTAAGATTAAATGTTATAACATTTTATTAATTAAGATTACTTATTAATCTATTGTATATCATGATAGTCGTATATTCGAATTTAACTTGATAAGATGGTTAATTACCATAGATCATTCGATATTGCTTTGGTAATGAATAATATGTTTAATAATTCTTCGATTTAGAGGCATTATTTGTTTATAATAGCTTGGTAAAATTCCCTTGGCTGACATGAGACTTAAGTATGATTGGTTGATGGTAAATGTGCTTAGTTTATTTACTGAGGAACTATGGTCTTAGACCATATTCATATGCAAATTATTTTAAGTTAAATAATATCATACACCTTATATTATGGATTTTCTTTGTTAATATGTAATACCAATTTGACGATAGGATAATGGTCTTTGGTATGGATTGTTTAATAAACGATTTTGTTAAAACGCATCTCATGTAAAGTTGTTGTTTAAATTAAATTCTTCAACCACTCATATACACCAAGTTAGCTTTGTAGGGAAACTGGAAGATGGAAGTGGAGGTAGATAGGAAAGTCCACTACGTGGAACCTGTAAAAAATAAATGCATTTAATGCCTTCCCATGGATTTCGGGGAATGGAATAAGCTTCCTCTAGAAGTTACTATGAAAAATTTAGTTTTCTATTTTTATTCCCTTACATACAAGGTGAGATGTTCTATCTCCCTCTCAAGTGTGACATGCATTTCCACTCTAATTTTTCATTGATTTATTTTAAGGAGATATTAATGGAGGGTCTATCGGTTTATATTCATGATTTGGATTTTTGTATAGGTATATTTTCGATTGCATTTGTGTTATTCTTTTGGGATTTTTTTTAGGAAGAGAGGAACTTTCTTGTAGTTTACATTATTTTCATATAGTTTAACATGAATGGAATACCTCACCCTATTTTGATATTTCATTATAAAATAATGATTTTTATTCTAGTTGTTTAATGCTTTATTGATTATACGTGTTTCATTTCTTATAAATCTGGTTATTATTTTATCTAGGTTTATTATATCCTTACAGGTATTCAATTTTTGAAAGGAATTATTGTGAAAAATAATTTACACAACATCTAGGTATGTGCGTTGTGTTTTCTTATATATTTGTGCGTATATTTTAGTTGTGAATTGGTTACCCATATTCTTAGTTCTTAAGCCATTACAGGATGGCCTAAATCTTGTATTTGTAGGGGTTTTAGTTAAAATTGTCATTTTCCTTGATAACTATTTTTAGAGCTTATTAAGCTTGAATCATCACGATATTGGTGGAAATGAGGGAATTCCTCCGGGCGAGTCATTAAGAAACCCAACTTGGCTTATGTTAAGTTGATTCGAATCTATAAATTTTATGGGTCTCCATTATTTTGTATCTTGATATTGGTTTGGTTCTTTGGATTTCAATATAAATTTTGTGGAATAAACCCGTATGGGTATCTTTTGAATACCAGTATGAATGTTTAATAAAAACAAAAAATTGAAAATAAAGTGTGGATGCGTGTTGGCAAGGATGAGGGGATTAATGGGATGGAACATGGGCTCTCGGACAAGGATATTGGCATCCTATGCAGCTGTATCCTGTCATTATCATTGCACAATATTTTAAGCACTTTATTTGGGATCCTATGTGTAGACCACGTGAAACCCATGCCAAAGTTCTTTTTAAAAAAATAGTAGTCTTTAGTTAGTTACAACCAGGAAGGATAGGGAAAGATACATAAGACATGGTTATCCTCTCAAGACATTCACACGGTTCCTCTTATGCAACACACAGAGCTCCAACTTGATCATTTTACTCCCAGCCTATGTGTCAAAGTTAAGGTTTTATCTGATGCTGTAGTTGGAAGTGCTTGGGTAGATGGGAGTGAAAAACGTGGAGGCATGCATTTGGCATGTGAACTATGCACAAAAATTCCTGAAAACATTATGGCCTTTGGTCTACGTAACAACTGCAAGATATACACAAAATGTGTGTTTTTTTTAAAAGGCTTTATTAACTTTCAAGAAAATGTGATTGGCAGGTGTAAATCCGGATTCCTTCTCCTTCGCCAGCATCCTCCCATCGTGCACTGCTATGGGAACTCTTGAGCAACGTAGTGATATCCTTCAAAGAATAATGGGTTTTCAGATGTTGTATTTGTAAATGCTCTAGTATACGTGAATGCAAATAAATTAAAAAAAATGTGCCCTGTTGAATATCATAGACTATAGTATATACACAAAATGAGGGTTTTCTCTCATGTTTTGTTTGCAAGTTCTCTAACGGATAGGTATGCAATGGTGGAAGCATGCATTTGGCATGTGAAATGCTTGATTGAACTGCCTGTCATAAATGTGGCATCATAGACTACAATGATAGGATGATTTGCACAAAATGGGTTTGTTGTAAAGGCTATAGAAACTCTTGAAGCAAATGGTAGTGGCAAGTGTAAAACAAAGATCCTAAATTGGTAGTAGCATTTCCTAGTTTTTTCCAAGAGGACAACTTTGAAATGGGTATGTACCCATCAAAGCATAACAGGAAGTGGGTTTCTCAGTTGTAGTAGTCATCTATACCTTGGTAGAAATGGTTGTAAAAGGGATAAATGCATACAAAATTCAAGTGGAGGATTTTCAATGCATGCAACCTGTTTGACGAAATGCCCAAGCGAGATACCGAACCGAATCTTGTGGTTTCGACCAGCTTCGTTCCCAGGCATGGTTCATCTCCCCTTATCTTTCATAACTCTCGTACTTTATTTTTCATTTGCAACTTAATATAATTTTAAAATATTAGGATTATAATACATTTAATTGTTTTATATTAACTTGTTGCAAAACAATAAAATGTCATGTCGTAACTCACGAATTCAAAATAACCCTTTGTATTAAACCATGAACTTCAACCCTCATTCTGAGGTGATTTAGAAAAATTCCTACCCAACTAGATCACTTCAATATTGTTTTATCGACAAGACGAAATTGACTTCCTAGTAAAAATGTTGACCATCTCCCTGTTTAAATAGATAATTTTGCATTTTTGGAGACTCGTTAAGTACCCCTTGTAACTCCAAAAATGGGATGTTAAGCTTCATTTGTGTACCTTGTTATGTGAGGAGTCACCTTACCCTTTGGTTTGACCCTGAATGAACATTTGTGATCTTTTTGATGCCCTTATAGGAGCCCTGTTACACTATTTTGCAGTGGTAGGAAGTTGTTAAATCTAGAAAGTTGGCTTTCGTTTTGAACCGCCATTTGAAACCTGGATAGAGAAATTATTATCCATCTTTGTAAACCTCTAGTGTTTTTACTAGACAATTGCATGGAACTTTTAGTTTAGGGAAAAACACTTTTTGGATAGTTTGACAATGGCATTTTGTAGGCCTCTGGTCGCAGTTTGACTAGGTCAAACTAGACCAATTAGGACCGGTGGCTTCAGAAAACTTGTCGCCATTTGAAGACTGTTTTCTAGTTCTGAGTTTCTATCGACTCTGTTGAATTCTCTTTATATAGGGAAATTGTAGGAAGTTTCTCGTTGCGCATTCATCCATCAAATGTCAGTTTTGGACGTGGTTTTCGAGCCCTCGAGCTAAATTTTGTTCATTTGCAACTAGGTCAACTACGACCGATGGCCCTGGAAAACTAGCCGCCAAACGTAAACCGTTAGCTAGTTCCAAATTCCGTCAGTTGCTATGAACTCTTGGTATATAAGCGTACACGTATAAATTTAACCATGGTGTGTTTGCTCATTGGAATACAATGTTTGAAAGTGGTTTCTTAGCCTTTGAGCCCAATTTGAATGTTTTTGTAGCTCGCAAGAAAATGTAAAAATAGAAAGTTATAAGACCCTCGTGAGGTTACCAACACACCGTGGAAACTTTTAACACATGTAAATAAATTTTTGGAACCTCTATAATGTAACTTGTTATGTGAAATATAAAATTTGACAAAATGGTGTTTCTCTCTCTCTCTCTCTCTCTCTTCCTTTCTCTTTCTCTCTCCTTGGATTAAAAAATTAAATGAAATGAAATGTGATGAATACATGTCCCTAAACCTCTTCTTTCGATTGAAATTTGTAATTATTATTATATGTGAATGGGAAACTGAAAAAATATTAATTATGTTAGATTAGGGTTGATGTCATGCCAACGATTTATCACTGATTTCATGCTCACATGGTTTTTGCAGGATGCAAGAAAGATGGCGAAAAGACGATGTGTAATTCATTATTTATTATTGTAAAATTTTATAGGTCATTGTAAAATGAATAAATGTATAATGTAGTCTCTTGTTACAGAAAAGTTATATTTGAAATTTGCTAATATGTATGAGATGCTAGTTTTAGAGATATCTTAGGAAATGTGCATTTAATCACTAGTTCAATTTGATTCTTAGTTGTGTATGAAAAAAAAGGGTTTGATATATATATAGTAAATGAATTTGAAGTTAATATATTGTAGTGATTTTTCAATGTTCAATAAATGATTAATTAAGTATTGGGTTGTATTCTTACCTTGTAAATGTAATAAAGAGATTTTAATCGAAACACTCAACCCTAATAAAAGGTTCGTGCATAACTTGCCTGCTTGTGTGACCCTTTCTACCATAGAGGAAATTTAAAACCGTAGAATTAATTTAAACTCTGCACTCGATGGAACCTCCTAGTTTAGGTAAATAAAACCCCTAGTTGGAGTTTACCGTCACAGTCGTTATGTTTAGCGACCTTGTCATGAACCCATCTTTAAGGAATGACATGGTCCAACTTTATTCGGAGTGTGTGGTTTCCTTCTAGTTTTGGTAACCACGAGGAGAATGTCCTCTCTTCAGTTTTGTCACCATGGTTGAGTGGTGAAGACCACCTTGGAAGTCACCTTATGAGCCCTTTTTCGAAGCAACGACTATGCAATGTAACCTTACTATCCATGGAGTAAGTAGAGTTGATACTCCCTTAGTATCCTTTTGGTTTTTCCCAGTCTTATGAGATTAGATCTAGAAAATTGACTTCATCAATGAATGAAGTCCCTGTGGGATCTAGACGACATAAATGGAGATCATGAAATAGTTGTTCTAGGTCTTAAACTCTTGTTAATGAACTTCTTAGTCCCTCTCAGTTAAATGTGTTACCTTGGTTTCTATCAACATAACACTTGGTCTTTTCTGGAAGGTGGTGTAGCATAAATGTGTCCTCTCGCCTTAAACTCATATATAGTTGAGGGGTAGATCCTTAGGTGAAATTGGAATTAATCTAAACCTCAGTTGATTTGGATGTTAACTTAGGGTTTGTGTGTAGCTTCAAGTCTTCTAATCATATATGTCTTCAAGATGTTAGACAAACACTTTTGTAACTCCTTTTACAAGACAATGCTAATAATAAGACCATAATGTGATGTAAAAAGTAAAGCATATAAGAGTAAAAATGAGATTTGAGGTTAGGAATAATGCCACTCTTGGAGTCCTTATAACTCAATTAAATATTTTCATTTGTTTCAAAGAATATGAATTGCCTTGGTGTGATCAAACTTCGAGAAAACAAAAGATATATATAAATCAAAATGGAGTTCCACCAGTCATTAAATTAGAATAACTATGGTAGGGAAATAAATTTTCGTGATTGAAGAATGTTTTTGGGAAAAAGCTATCTTGTATCTAAATCTCCCTTAAATCCTAATATTGCTATATGGACATCAAGTCAGATCCACTTGAGTTGTAAGGGTAAAAGGTAGACATTGATTAAATGTTCGAGAAGAATATTCTTAATATAAGAACAAGATAACTAAGCACTTTATAAGCAATTTGAATTATGCCAAATAAGTATGTAAGATATGGAAATTTTCTTAAAGGATAAAAAGCCATCTTAAAAAGGGTTGAACTGTAATTTAAATGTGGGGGTTGAGCTGTAATTTAAATGTGGAATGAACTTTAAAAAAAAGTGTATGTGGAAAAAGACAAAATCAGCCTTGTGTAAAAATGTTCCTGGAATGCTAATCATAATTAAGATGTAATCATGGTAATGATGTGTGTGGGCCGGTCAATCCTTGGGTCCCTTTTCTTGTTGTTGGGTCATTTCTAGTATTCATTCATTTGGAAAGGTGTGGCATCGACATGTCTATGGTGTTGTCTTGTGTCTATGTGAGTCGATGACTTGTAAGTGTCATGTGCATCTTTGAGTTTTCCTTACTTGGAGCCTTATGGCATTGTGTGGTGAGCAATGTAAGTCAAAAAAAAATTATCCTGGTATTTTCACTGTTGTTTTTGTGTGTGAAAAATCGGGGCATTACAACGATGTTGTAAATGGTTGTTGGCCAATTATATCATTATGAAAATAAATGTTGTACTTCTTAAACTTGAAATTATGTTTAATAAGTTCATGATATACATTATTATTCTTATGAGATGAAATAATGTTGTATCTATGTTTTTCAGTTGTTGTACTTAAAAATATTGTGAAATAAATTGGTCTTGAATAATTATTTGTACATATGATATCATTTAATATGATTTATTAAATGTTAAATACAATAACGTCAATCATGACATCTATAACTAATGATTAATTAATGATGTAGACAAATAACTCTGTTTTGGGATAGTAGTACAAGAGTTGTGAAATTAATGAATATTTCAAAACTAGTGAGTGGAAAATTTTATAACTACTTCATTATATTGTATTACTAATAAATAATTCAATGTTTAATTTTACTTGTTAAGTGACCTAATAATGGCAAAGTACAATAGTACCACTTTTGCAAATGAGTAACAAATGATTTAATAATAATTAATCATTGTGAAACAATTCCAAAATCAAACTTATATAAATGATTTAATGGTTAATTTGTCTCTTGTGAAGAGATGTTTCACATTATTCATTGTTTTGATAAACACAACATTGTCTAGTAAGGATTAGGATGATTTCTAATACTAATAATATGATTAATCTAAAATGATACTTAACGAAAAAAGTTCTAAAGTGAAACTAAGATTTTGAAAACATATAAAAACATTAATGAATGTGTTATTAATTATTTTAAATCAACCTTACAATCTACCTTAAAATCTTAAATTATAATAATCTTACATGTTAATTAGGCACGAACTCTAAGTCTTGCATTTCGATCTAAATGTGCTCGACCGGACCATCTTAGGGTGGCTATGCAAAGGGTAATTATTACCTTTTTTAATGCAAGTCAAAGAGTAACCATTATCTTTCCCATAGAGATCCCAAGATGGAACAATCGACATACACTCATATCGAGAGGTGAGACCTAGATTTTATACCTTCTAAGACATTGAATTAAAACAATATGATTGATTAAAATTTTATCCATATAACTATGTTGAATGATAATGTGGTGAAGGGACAAGTTTCGAGTGACTTATGTGCGGTCACAAAACTAAGCATGTAAATCATAGCTTGAAAACTTTGGCCTAAGTAGTGTACTAGCTAGTTACATTATCAGTTCATCAAGTTCCAATAGAATGGTTTGGAATACCAGTTGAAACTCGTAAACTATTTTTAGGTATACACTTGGAACTACATCAATTCACATACCTAAATAGAATTTTTATCAATTAGATACAAGTTATGTACACTTGAAATAAGTGAAGATTAATGACATTGGGTGGATCTATTAATCACGTACACTCAAAAGAGTGATAAAGGGGATTGGGTACATCTAATAGAACTTTATAGTTGCACATGGCTATGATGTTATCATGTGGATTATAAAACTATAGTATGATGTGAATCCAGCTGCAAGAGGTTGAAATACCTCCAAAAACACACATAAACAACTTTGTAAATAAAACTAGGAGTTTCAAAATAGCTTACTTCTCATTCTGGAATTTACACTAGTCTATTACATCATTACAATCCTCCTTTTATTTCAAGACTACTCTAAACCCTAAAATGCCAACAAACCCTAAAATGCCAAAAACCCTAAAATGTAAAACAACTCGGATTGACCCCAAAATTTGCGTGCCAAATATGCATTCATATATTAGGGCTCACATGAAATTTGGACTTATTCTAACATGTACAACAAAATATATTAAATTTCTAAGACCTAGTGAAAAGTGGAAAAAACATTGGAGCCAATTTTAAGCCACTAGATGAAGGAATCTGAGCCCGAAAATGTGCCAAAATGGGCACTACCTTGTAAGAATATTTTTCCCTAGTATAGTACTAATGTATATCTACCACCCCTGTAAAATTTTAGAATGATCCAACGGTTGGATCAAAAGTTATGGTCTTTGTAAGTTATGCTCCCGCATCGAGTACTTGGTGGATTTTTATTACTAAATTATATATCATTCAAGGTGTGTATTGGGAATCAAGGGGTTTGTATTTTAAAAAAATCCCTTAATCTAGAGGTTATATAACATTGGGTGTTATATAACATGCCAAAATGAATGTCTTTCCAACATGACCATGACACAATTTAGGGTTTATCATTTGAAATGTGTGAATACTTAAAGATTATAAGGAATTATGTCAAAACTAATTATAATAATGACTATAAATAGTAAAGGGAAGAATTTATTTTTCACTTTGCTAATTCAGAAAAAAAGGAAAAATTAAGTTATGAGGTTACGTGAATTGAGAAATGTTAGTGACCATGGTGGGAGTAAGAGGCAATGACAGAGGTGATCAAGATGGGGCATGCAGTGGTCTGAATTCCAAGGTAGGTTTTTTTGTTAAATTGGGAGAGGGTAACTAGGATAAAAATGCAAAAATGTATGCTAGGGAAAAATTATCCAAAAAAATTTACAACAAAGATAGTTTAAATGTAGATTGGGTTGAATTCTAAGTGGGTTTTGGAATATTTTTGTTTTTAGAGTCATTAGTAGTCTATGCCCTAAGTATTCTATAGTGGTACAGAGGCCAAATTAGGTAAATAGTGGGATATAGTGGTTTGATACAAGTTAGAGAAGAGAAAGTAGTATGGGAGACCTATAGAGGGACAATGGACCATTTACCAAGTGGCCAAGTACGGTGGCTTCTAAGGGGATGTTGAAGATCACTAATAATTACATGTGGTGAGTGGAGACATACCTAATTAATATATTTTCTTTTAATTTTTGGTTCCAAAATTATTTTGTATCCCTACCTCTCTGGACTATCAAACATGACATGGTAGAGAGAAAGGAGGGAGAGCATGGTTAGCGAGATCAATACCACCATCATGACCACCTTTGAGTTAGGTATGTCTCAAAGATAGGTGTTAAGAGACATCGATGGAGGGTAGTAGGATTTGTAGATGGACCTCAAGTGATAAGTTAGGGTACATCTCCAAGATAAAATATATCAATGAGGAGGATAAGATTGTGAGGTACTAAGGGGCGACAATGAGTGGTCATTATAGAGGCTTAGAGGAGGTTATTTGTTAGTGATTTAAAAATATAGAATTTATAAATCCTTAATCGTAGAGTTATGTATGATAAATAAATGCTAAGAAACTACTAAAATATAAATGACATAAGAAATAAGAAATTAAAATATGAAACCCTAAGTGAAAGATAGGAAAGAATAACTTAGTTGATTCATGCTTGATCTTGGATTATGTAGATAGGAAAAACTAATGAACAAGAAGGGCATCTTGTCATAATTACACACTTTGTAAATTTTGGAATTGTCAAATGAGCCTCTACTAGGGCTCCTAGATAGGGGTGAGGAGCTTAGGTTTCAGATACCTCTATTAAAAACCTACGACTTCACAATATCTCATAACTGGTTCTTATTATGTCACTAGATGGTTACTAATAGTCGTTGTTAGTTACTTGTATGTCACACTATGATCACATAATTCACATATAACCTACAAAGAGGATATGACCTGCAAAACCCTCAAACTACATCAAATCCCTAAAATAAAATATGCAATATGGGGATTGATTGAACTTAGTGGTCACACGACTAAGTGAACTTATAACCGAGTACTATACTACATCTCGAGACTCCATGTAGCTCTTCTACATGTGTTGTAACACCTATTTTTAATTAATCATAAATACGATTTTTTTTTTTACTTCCCAAAAACTAACATATGCCTTCAATGATTTAAATGTACAATCTAACATTTAAATCCAACAAATTTTAATTTCAAATCTTTAAATAACAAATCAATAAAGCATGTGCATAGTTATGGGTCAACTGGATTCAATGATCCCCCATAAGTTACTCTTTTGAGTCTTGTATACAATGTATACCCTTTAATGCCCTTCTCAGCTTTGATTTTACAAGTGTTGCTCTAAGTGTCTACTTGGAATTCATTCAATCGAATCCCATCCGACATCTCACACTTTAGTTAGAACTAGGTGAACTTGAAAGTGTAATGACTTACACTACTTTCAAAAAAAAATTAAGAGTCATGCATTGCATGCTTAGTTTCAAGATGAAAAATTCATCAACATAAACTTATCCCATCACCATGTCACTTGGTTCAATTATCATAATTGAAACAATTAGTTAAGTTAATTTAATTTTAAGTTACGCACTGGTAAAAATCTAGTTCATCCTGCGACGGCGATTTAACACGTCTATGTCAACTTAGGTTTCCTATGGGAGAGAAAGTTCTCACGAAATGACTTACATCATCACACAATGAATTTATTCCCCATAGTCAACATAAGTTGGTAAAAAGGTTAATAGACCGAACAAGACAAATAACCTTCGCATATTAGAACAAATCAACTCCTTATTGATTACGACATGTGTAATAAATGGAGCTTGATGAAAAACTTATGATAAATTTAGTATGGCATTATTCATTGAATGAACTGCATCATTCAATGAACACTACACTACAACATCAATCCAAAGTTTTCCTTCCGAGCCCCATATATTAGGAGCATCGTAACTTATTACTTTACATTGAATTAGTTTTACAACAGGTTTAATTTTCATAACACAATGTTATTTCATCACAATAATTATTTGATCCTAAGGTTTATAACTTAGTTTTAATAAGTAATCATAATCATTCCATAAGTTTTTTATGTACATTCATTAAGCATCTTAATATAATGAGGGAAATAGACTACATTATTGACTCGATCACTAATTTATTTAAATTATGACAATGTTTTGATTGCTTAAGTATAAGTTAATTGAACTCATCAATTGAATCTATAATTCTATCATTCCTATAATATTGTTTACATGTTTATAACTATATAATAAATATCCATTAATAATTTACCATAATATAGGAGTTCAATCATACAATCGTAAAATAATAAACCACATTCATTTATTTTAATGTTTTATATCTCATAATCATTCATATAGATTTAATTCTATTATATCTTTTAAAGCTAATTCACATAAGTATTCATAACTTATTAAATCCGATTGATTAAGTCAACTCAATATAATTCCTAGTTGAATCAAAGGAACTAAATAAATTATATGATCAACCAAGATCTTTATTACAACAATATCCAAAAATTGAATACAAAACTTTTATTTCTTTTCCCAAAAATTATACAAAATCTTTAGAGGCCATAATTCCTTTCAACAAATTATAAAGAAAGCAAAAGCTCACTTTTACAAATAGTTAAGTAATGAATACATCTTTCAATCATAATCAACATAGCCATTTAAAATCATCTACCAAATAAGACTTAAATTCGACATCTGTAAAAATGTTAGGAAATGGTCAGTTTGAATGAATTGGCATGAAAAGGTCATCCATCTTATCTTTACAATTTATAGCACTAAAATATTTCAATGAACATAATTCAACTAACGAGCATAATCTAAAATCCATTAAAGAGAAGAACCTACATTTTCCCTTTTTCTTATTTTTCCTTTCTTTCACAATCCATTAAAAAGGAACATATGATTTATCAAACTCAAAATCATTAAAATAATAATTCATAATATTAACATATCTTTGGAAAGAAAGAAATAGAAATATTTTCAAGAACAAGAAACTTCCTATTAGGGTGACTATTAACAAACTCCTACAGGTTGTTAGAAACAATTTTTCTATACTGAGGAAAAATGAAATGGAAATCCTTGACAATGAACTTCATTTCTTTAAGAATTGGAACCTTATAGGTGACCCTAAATCCAAAAGATGTAATCCTCATTCGGGATTAAATGGAATTCACCTAAGGATGGCTTCTTTAAACTCAATTTCGATGGTGCTGCAAAAGGTAATCCTGGGAAATTTGGGGGTGGAGGTGTTCTTTGGGACTCCCAAGGTAGATTTCTTCTTGCATACTTCTTCAATCTTGGCCTCAATCTAACAATGTTGCTGAGGCTGCTGCAATTTTTTGGGGGTGAAGTTAGCCAAGGAGAAAGGCTTAACACATCTTGAAGTGGAAGGGGACTCTCTTTATATCATTTCTTGTTTGAAAGGAAATTCTCAACCTTCTATTTCTATTGAGGACTTCATAAATAAAACTAAACTTCTTGCATCCACTTTTGAGGCCATTTCCTTTCATCATGTGTACCGTGAAGGAAACTCTCTCACAGATTGCATGGCCAATTTGGGGGTGAATGCTAGGGGTCTAAAGGTGGTAGAGGATCCCAATGTGATGCATGCCAAATTTATTGAAATCATGAAAAGGGAAGGTTTAACTTATAACACTCCTACAAATGAGGAGGCAAAATTTAATCAGTCACGTGACACTCTTCCATGATTACTGCACCCGTGCCAAATTTCTTTTCTTCTCCTTGAAGGGGTAGGCTGGACATCTTTGTTTTATAGAAGTGTGAAGATAGGACTAGGAAAGTTAACATTTTACAGAATAGAAGGACGAATAGAACCAGTAGCACGGGGGAGACTTAGTTTAAACTGAACCCTGCAAGAGGCCGAGAGATGTTTGTCAAGGAAAAACTCTACTTCAAAAGGTGACATGCTGCCCTTTTTCAATATTTTTGAGGGCCATGACAAGAAGCTAAGTGAAGTTGTGGAAAAAACGTGGAATGAGGGCCATGTCTCGAGTCAGAAATTTCTCCTTTACCATTTCTCCTAAGCTTATTTCCAAGGTCTCGGGTTTATCTCTGGAAGGTAGATGCATCTACAAGCCAAAGTTTGACTACAGTCTGGAGATTGAATGTTTCATGCAAGGTAAGGGTACACTTATCTCTCTTCACAATGGGTATGCTCGGGGAAATTTTCCCCACCCTTATGATGAAATTTCTCAACTATTTATGTCATACATCACCTTAGAAGGTAGGTATAAAGTGATTTATGGTTACCATTTTCCCATGTTGAACCATGTGCGTAATGCAAGGCCTACAATTTCCCTTTCTTTCTATATACCTCCATGGAGAAATCTATTGGTATGGTTGAGAAAGGGACCTTCTCCCTTCCTCTGCATCAAGGCCTCATTAAAGCTTTTCTCAGGATGGGTACTCCCCTTTTGGGGAAAAATGACAAATTTGGGGCCTTTGTCACTGAAGGCTTAATGCCAAAGGAGGAAAGTCTTAGTGAAGACCCATTTGGAAAACCTGTGGCTAAGCGTACTAGATCCAATCTAAGTCATGGTATTGTCAACAAACATAGTAGGGTTGAGGAGGATCCTAAACAGGTTGAGGAAGTGGAGATTTTAGATTCGGGGAAAACCATGATGGGAAGGCAGACTTATCGAGTCCCAGTTTGGACAAGGCCGCTACTAATGGGGATAAAAGCAATGAGGGGGATAACAAGAAAGATCTAGATTCAACTGATGATAAGTGCTCCAAGAATTCAGAGGATGCCATTGAGAGCTTACACACTCTGAAAATTGCCCAATCTAAATTGTTCACTGCTCAAGACTCACTCTTTCATGTGGGATTTTAAGCATTGTAGGCTTGATACCGACATTAACAAACACAAGATTAGTATGGTCTCCATGGATTTGAAGGATTTAATTGATAAAGTGGAAAATCTTTCCTCATTGGTCCTTAGTGAACAGCTCAAGAACACCAATGAGAGAAGCCTAGAAATGGCCAAGGACATGTTGAAGATGAAAGAAGTTGTGTTCTAGATTCATGATGTCCATCTCCTCAACATTAAGAGCACCATCCACCATCTCAAGATTTTAGCTGAGATGATTCACTCCATGGAACTTGCTAAGGAAAGGGAAAAAGATGGTAAAGGCCCCAAAGTGGAGATCCTAGAGCCAAACTACAAGGTTTGGAAAGCTACCATTGATTCCCTCATCAAAGAATGGAACGAGATGCATGAATTCAGTGGGGACCTGATAAAAGAGTGACTGCGTATATGGGATATTGTCTGGTTGTTGTTAGTTCTAAGTTGTTTTGTTGTTAGTCTCTTGGTTATGCTATTGTTAGATAGTTTATTTTTTGTTTGGATACTTTCTTTTATGTTTGTATTTCCTTGTTGTTGGTCTTGTGTTGCTTTGGTTTTGTGGTAGGGATTCAATGGTATATCCCTTGGCCTTTTGTAAGGAACTGGTAACATTATGTATGGGGTAGGGTCCCCTCAACCCTTTTTTTACCTCTAATAAAAAAAATATATTAATAGATCTTAAATACATGAATTCCATATTCCCTAAACATATATAACTATGTTTATTTCCCAAACAGTGTTATAAAATAACAACGAAGTAAGTATCAAAAAATCATCCATGTTTCTACCAACAACATATATTACTATGACGAGTCAAAGAGACAATAATTCAATCCACACAACCTTCATTCAAGGTTCATATAATTGATTTAAGAAGAAAAGAGTATTATATCACTCAAGTCCCATCTTAATAATAATATTAAGAGTCTTTATTTGGTAAGGATAATAATTAAAATATCCAAACACAATACATGTTATACCTGTTAAGTCTATCTTGGATGTATAGATACTTTTCCCTACTGCAGGTGAAATTGTGTTGGTTATCATGCTTGACTTGATTAAATTACAATATAAACAGTATGTTTATTGTTTAAATCATGTTTATTTCATTATTTAGAAGGTTTATAATGATGACTTGATTTTATTTTGTAAGATTTCTTCTTGATCGATCTTATACTTATGTACTTACTTTCACTTCTGCAAGCGCAATGCAGTGATTTTGATTTTATGATATTTGCAATGTTGACTAATTTTGAATACCCTTGTTGGAGAAAAAGGTATATTTGATAATCGAGTCATAGACCCAAGATCTTATTTTAAATATTATTTTAAAATCCATTATATGAAATTCAAACCAATATAGACCAGTTTGTATAATGATTTATAACCCCTGTCTTATCGACATATAAATATACATACATATATACATACATGTTTGTGTGTGTGTGTGTTAGAGTACATATACATATATATAATATAGATATCTATCAATATATATATATATATATATATATATATATATATATATATGTACTCTTGTACATATATAGATAATATATATTGACAAATATCTATATTTATATACATATACATATACATGTAAATAGATATATACATATCTAAATTTTATTGCTTATGTTTTAATTAGATGAAGACCTTAATATGGTCGAGCTATTTTAATTATTGGTAAAGTAATAGTAGGGTGGGTCAACATCCCAAATGAGTCCCACTGATCTTGTATCAAGTTGTTCACGTATTCGCCAACCAAGCCAACTTTAAAAAGTGGAAAGGGCACATTGGTCAATGTGCTGGAAATGAAAGTTTTAGGGTTTTGATTTTATTGTATACCGATCGTTGGATGGCGAGATAACCACCCAAACAGATGGAAGAGATTGCAAGTTAATTGGTGGAAGTGCTAAATTTGGCGGATGACGGAATAGAAGGGAAATAGAGACGAGTTTGAGAGAAGTATATACGGTTTCATTTAATTAATTTATCACTATTTTGTAGCCCTTGGGAAAAGTGTGAAGATTCTTAAGGAAGACATTTCCAAGATAAGTTTTTATCTTTTGATTGATTTTTGATGTAGTTTTTGGCTCACTATGTGAGCTCGCATGCAAAAATTTATTATGGCTATTTTTGTGCATTTTTTATGAACCTCAAGCATGTGAATTTTTCACTCCAATTAGTTTCTCATGAAATAAATAACGTCAAGCTATGGATTTATTTGACCTCCTATTTTGATTTGAAGATATTATTCATGTCGATTTTTCATGTGAGATTTGGAATATTTCGGGAAGAAAAGGAAGCGAGACTCAAGTATTCTACAAGCGTTTTCAAGAATGATAATGTATGTTTCTCATCTTTATCATTTAGATATTTTGGTGTTGAATGGAAAATATCAGTTTTATTGTGCCTTTGTTTTCTTCATCAATGATTTGGTTATGGGTATGGCTTAAATTTAAAGTTGAATACCACGGTTGAATGTATACCCGGATGTGAAGGCTCTATATGTAGATATATATTTACTTGTATGTAACTATTTTTTTATTCTATGCATGGTCAAGTTATTTATAGGCCACATTATTTTATGAATACATGGCTTTCTGTGTTTCCTAGTATACAAATGAATGCTTGCATGTTATTGTGGGCATCGTGTAAATACTTGGGTATCGTTTTATTTATGTTTTTTTCACCTATGTATGGATGATTTCACTTCATTCTTGGTACATGTTGTTTAAAAGGACTATGTGGTTAATATTTTTGAGCTCAAGCTCATATACCTGTAGCTAAATGTCATGTTCACTCATTATTTGTTTTGGGTGTGAATATGTGAGTGGTTTATTAACACCCAACTCGGACATTAGTTGGATTAAGGTAGTAACAGATGTTTAAGGTTTTATAAATAAGTTTAATCTTATTTTTTAAGAGATAACTCAAGAATGTATTCAACTATGAATTCATTTCAATTCATCCTACCTATAGCCTAATTAAATTCTGGTTATGAATCCTAGTGCTTATTCTTGTTCGTATAATCATAGTTTTTATATTTGCTGATATATTTTAATAAAATCTGATTGTGCTTTTCGTGATGGCTTCTTGTGGATATGTGGTGTAGTCACCTACTGGTTTTTTGGTTTGTGTTATCATGTAATGTTGAATACTAAGCTAGTTTCTCATGCTAATGGATATCGAGAGATAGTTCGACCATTCCACTATTCATTTATTCATTTACTTAAGACCACTTAGTGGTCGATGCGGACCTGTGATTTGATTCTAATTTTTGTATGGTGAAGGATTAAGATATTTTTTAAACATGGTTTGTTCAAACCCGGTGGTGTAGGAGTATACATATGTGGATAATTCTATGGGTTTAGTCTAATGGTTAAGACATTTAGCCTATCCTTAGGCTTGGTCATATCCTTCCTTATGCAAGCTATAATGTTTTATTGGGTCTGTTGTTTTTATCTAGATAATCTAAGGTTATTTGGATAGTTTAAGATATTTTGGATAGTTTAAGGTATTCAAGGAAAATAAAGCACAATCTGTCAATAAAATATTAATATCAAAAAAATAGTGCATGTTCTCCTACTTCTTGAGAAGGAATAATGTATTCTGATAAGTATATATTATTTCGATAAGGTTATGGTTTTGATGATATTAAGGTATTGTGTTTGGATATTTTAATTATTATCTTTATTGAATTAAGACTCTTAATATTATTATTAAGACGTGACTTGAGTGATATAATACTCTTTTCTTTTGAAATCAATTATATGAACCTAGAATGAAGGTTGTGTGGTTTGTATGATTTCCTCTTGACTCGTAATATTAATATACGATGATGGTAAAAACAAGAATGAATGTTTGAGTATAAAGATAAATATTGGCTTAATGTTTTAAATGACCCGATCAAGTATGAATGACATATTTGATATCCATCTTTCTGGTGATTTGATAGTAATCTTAATTATTCATTTTATGATTCACGTTGAAAAATTATATGTTTTTTTTGGATTATGAAAGAAAGGAAAAAGGAATAGAAAGGTAAAATAATAAGTTGTTATCTTAAATGAATTTTCAAAATTTTTGTTTAGATTAATTATGTCCATTGAAATATTTCAGTGTTATATATCATAAAGATAAGATGGTTCACTTTTTTATGCTAGTTATTTCGAACTGACAGTTTCCTAACATTTTACGGATGGTAGAATTTAGGTCTTATCTGGAAGATGATTTATAAATGGATATGTTGATTTCTTATTGCTATGATTGAAAGATGTATTCATTACTTGATTATTGTATAAGTGACCTTTTGCTTCACTAAATAATTTTTGAAAGGTGTTATGGCCTCTGAGATTTTGTATCATTTTTGAAAAAGGAAATAAAATTTTGTATTCAAGTTTTGGATATTGATGTAACGATGATGGTTGTTCATATAAATTATTTAGTTCTTTATATATAATTGTAATTGAATTATTCAATCTAATTTTTAAGTTAGGTACTATCCTAAAGTTGAATAATGAACAATGAGTGATCAATACCCTTATGTGTAATAGATTTAAATATTTAGAATGAACTAAAGCTATACTAAGGATATAAGATACAATCTATTAAAATAAATGAATATGGTTTATTATTTTATAGTTGTATGATTGAACTCTTGTATGATGATAAATGATTAATGACTATTTATTATTTATTCATAAGTATGTAAAATTTATGATTATGATTGATTATATTACATTCAATTGTTGAGTTCAATTAATTTGTACTTAAGCAATTAAAATGACAATGTTGTAACTTAAATAAATTAGGGACTATGTTAATATTGCAGTTTAATACCCTAATTATATTAAGATGTTTAATGAATGTACATAAAAAAGTATGGAATTTGATTACGAATAATTATGAAACTAATTTATGGACCTTAAGAACAAATAATTATTCGATAAAATATCATTGCGTTATGAAATGTAAACCTATCGTAAAACTAATTCAATTAGGTGAATACATTATAACAAACCAAATACATGGAAATCAACAGGCCAAATTCGAATGGCTGTTGTAGTGTGGTGTTCATTGAATGGTGCAGGTCATTCAATGAATACTGTCATACAACAATTATCCTAGGTTGTCCCTCGAGCTCCATTTATTATGCGTGTCATAATCAATATGGAATTGAGTTGTGCTAAGATCTAAAGGATTTTCTTCCAGTTTGGTCTAGTTACCTTTATACTAACTTAAGTTGGCTATGGGGAATAAATTGATTGCGTGATGATGTAAGCTGTTAATTAAGATATTTCTCTCCTATAGGAAATCTAAGTGGTACAGTTGTTCTTTGTCACACTCGATGAACAAGTTTTTATCAAGTGCATTATTGATTTATTATCGAAGAATTTTAATTATAAGTTTCTAGATTTAAATGTTAGTTTGTACATTTAAATTAGTGAATGCATTTGTTTAATTTGGGAAGTTAAAAAAATCCCATAATTATGATTTTTGGAAAAAGATGAAGAGATAGAGGGATGAACAAGTTTTGTATTGAGTGTAATTTAAATTTAATTAACTAAAATAATTGATTCAATTCTGATAATTGAACCAAGTGACATGGTGATGGGACATGTTTGGAGGTGAATGTGTTGTATAGAAATAGAGCATGCAACGCATGACTCATAAACTTTGGTCGAAGTAGTGTATGTCATTACATTGTCAAGTTCACCTAGTTCTAACTAAAGTATGAGATGTCATATGGGATTTGATTGAATGAATTATAGGTAGGCACTTAGAGAAACACTTGTAAAATAAATGCTAAGAATGGCACTAAAAGGTATCCATTGTATATAGACTTGAAAGAGTATCTTATGGGGGATCATTGAATCTAGTTGACCCATAAATATGCACATGATTTATTGATTTTTGTATGAATAATTTTATTATAACTTTTGGATTTAAATTTTATTTTATACATTTAAATCAGTGAAGGCATATGTTTAATTTGGGAAGTTAAAGAAAAATTCTCATAATTATGATGTTTGGAAAGTGGTTGTTACATTTTGGTATCAGAGTTGAAGGTTGCAGCTCTTGGACCTATTGAGTCCTTACACTAACAAAAACTTAAATTATTTTCTAACAGAAAACATGGTTAGAACAAGGGGAAATGTTGTGAATAACCAACCTACAAATGACGAAGTTTACACATCGCATTGTTTCCCTTCAGGACATAATAAATAGGATGGTTTTTTTGGAACAAAAAATCCTAGGAAACGTTAGTGATCATGAAAGTGATGGTGAAGAATCATCACATGAGCATTTGAATGCTAAAAATAGTGATGTTGCAGATCCTAATGTAGAAAATAAAAATGATGCTAATGAAAATTCTAATGAAAATATGAATGTTAACAAAGTTAACCCACATAAGAATCAGAGGGAATGTTTGGCAGCTGAATTTTCAAATGATATCAAGAGTATCACCTACAAAATTTTGATGGTATCATCTTGGGTGATGAAGCTCGAGAATTGGCTAAGAGAAATGGAAAATTACTTTGCAATAAGGAGCTTCTTAGAAGAAATCGGGAATTTTACGGAGCCTATAAGATCTCCAATGAAACATCCTCATGGTGGGACATCCGGAAGGTTGAACTAGTAGTGGATGAAGAAAATTTGACTTGGGATCAATTTAATTCATAATTTAGACAATACTAGTTACCCCAACTTTATTATGATAAGAAGATGTCTGAATTTTAGACATTAACACAAAATAAAAATGATAGTGACTAAGTATTGGGAGAATTTAATGAAGCTTCTCAAGTACATACCTCAAGTATCAAATGGATGAAAATTTTCATATTAGGAAATTTATCATGGGGTTAAACCTGGTGATAGGAGGTGAAGTTGATGTCCATGGGCCATCAACTATGGAAGATGTCTTTAAGAAGGAAATCAAACAAGAAAAAGAATCACAAAGGTTATTTTTGTACATAGAGAGGAAAATAAAAAGAACATTTTTAGTGTACCATCACCATTAGCACATACAAAGGTTGCTTGGAAAAATTTTAACAGTAAAAATAGAAATAATAATGGAAATGGAAAGAAAAACCCAATGGTAAGACTACTACAAATAATAAAAAGAATGGGTTGAAAAATACAGCCAACCATGAAAATAAATCTGAAAAGAAAGGACCATTTTTGCTATATCTATGGTCTAGATCATTATGCTAATAATTTTCCTCAAAGGAAGAAATATGGAAACCAATAACATCATATTTATTCTCCAGTGATAGAAAAGAAAGCTGAAAATCAAGATACACTAATCGAAGTTGTAGGTAAGTTGTATGGATTACTTATAACCATTTTATTTGATACTGGTGCTACTAAATGTTTTATTTCAACAAAATTTACATCTAAACTTAAAAGAAAATATGGTTTTATGAAATAATCATGGACTATTCAAGTATGGGAACAATGTTGTCCACACTATTAAATAATGCCTATTTGGTGCAACTCTCAAATTACCAAGCTTTACCATTGAAGTTGACCTATATTTAGCCCCTCTAGGCTCATATGACATAGTCATAGGTATAAATTGGTTAGCTCAGCATAAGGAAATTGTAGACTTCCTAGAAAAGAGAATTAAGTGCCTTGATGACCTACAAAAAAACAATAGAAATTTAGGGAGTAAAAAGAGGTTTTTCAGTTTGACAAATCACAACAATGTAACTTAAGAAAGCTAAGAACAAAGGATACATGTTATATGCTATAAAAATTGTAGATTTGGGTGAAGAAGGTAAGAATTTTGTGGAAGAACACCCATTTTACATGAGTACAATGATGTCTTTCCCAAAGAACTACTTGGTCTTCCCCCTAAAAGAGAGTTTGATTTCACAATAGACATCAAACCAGGAACCAAACCAATTTCCAAGCCTTCCTATATAATGATGACAAATGAGAACATTTTGAGCTGAAAGAACTTCATGAAATTTTATCAAAAGTTTTGATCAGACCGAGTGTCTCTCTTTGGGGTGCACTAATCATATTTGTAAAGAATAAGGATAGAACACTTAGGATTTGCATTAATTATCGGATGCTTAATAAATCCACAATAAAAAATAGGTATCCTCTCCCAAGAATTAATGATCTCTTTGATCATATGCATGGAGCATCAATTTATTATAAGATTGATCTTCGATTAGGATACCATTAGTTGAGAATAAAAGAGGAAGATATTCACAAGACTACTTTTAGAACAAGGTATGAACACTATGAATTCACCGTGTTACCTTTGGGCTTACCAATGCTCCAACAAATTTTATGAATCTGATGAATAATATCTTTCAAGCATACTTGGACAATTTTGTACTAGTATTCTTGGACGATATTCTTATTTATTTGAAAATAATTAAAGAGAATAATGAACATCTTATAATTTTCCTAGATTTATTAAGGAAGAGAAAACTATACGGAAAACTTTCTAAGTGTTCATTTTATCAGAAAAAGGTGCAATATCATTAATAAATATGGAATTTCTATAGATCCATAAAAAATTACTACGATAACAGAATAATGAGCACCTAAAAATGTACATGAAGTGAGAAGCTTCATGGGATTGGCTGGATATTATAGAAAATTTGTTAAGGATTTCTCAAGAGTTGTACTCTCCAATTACCACGTTGTAGAAGAAAGACAAGAAATTTATGTGGTCTAAAAAGTGTGAAAATGATTTCAATTTGTTAAAATAAAAATTAACTTCAGCACATGTATTAAAATTTCTAGATCCTAATGGGAACTTTACAGTAGTAACAGATGCCTCCAAAGTGAAGGCTTAGGTGGTATTTTGCTACAAAATGATCATGTAATCACTTATGAAAGAAGAAATCTCAAGGTGCATGAGATGAATTATGCTCCCCATGACTTAGAGCTTGTTGTCATTGTGCATGCATTGTAAGTTTGGAGACATTACCTTTTGGGGAAGCTCTTTGAACTGAAAACATATCATCTCAAGATGAAATACATCTTCACACAACCAAACTTAAATGCAAGGCAGCAAAGATGGTTATATTTTTTATCACAATATGAATTTGATATCAGCTATATAAAAGGTAAGTAAAATAAAGTGGTAGATGCATTAATTCGTAGGAAGCATATTTTCACCCTTGTCACTTTGAGAATAAAATTCAAGGATGATGTTAAGAAATAAATGATGACCGATTCTTATTATCAACACGTTAAAGAAGTGATTTTTGTAAATCCTAATGATATGAGATATAAAGGATTTATATTTTATAATGAAGGAGTCCTAAGATTTGAAAATCAAGTTTACGTACCTTTAGAAAATGAACTAAGGATGAAAGTGATAAAGGAATTTCATGATGCTCCTTATTCTAGACATCCTGGAGTGACTAAGATGCTTGCTGATGTAAAACAACAATATTTTGGAAAGGGATGAAGAAGGATATAGTGAACTATGTATCACATTGCTTAGAATGTCAGTGAGTTAAGGCTAAACATTTGCATCCAACATGATTATTTTACTCTGTCATAGAATTTTGAAATATAAATGGAAGGTAATCAATATGGATTTTGTGTAAGGAATGCCTATGTCAAGGAATAAACATGACATAATTCTATTTGTAGTTGAAAAGTTAACAAAATTAGCTCATTTCATACTAGGGAATCTAAAATATGATTCACTTGTGCTTGTAAAAAGGTTCATGCATGAGATTTTCAGATTGCATGGTGTACTTGAATTGATAATTTCATATAGAGATCCTAGGATGACTTCTCATTTTTGGCAAACCTTGAATACCGCTTTAGGAACAAAGATGAATTTTAGTTCTACGTACCATCCGGAAACATATGAACAGACTGAAATGGTAAATCAAGTGATGGAAGACATGCTCATAATGTACTGCATGGATCAACAATACAAATGGGAAGAATACCTTCCATTGGTTGATTTTTCCTACAATAACACTTATCACTCCTCGCTGAAAATGGCTCCTTTTGAGGCCTTGTATGGACGTAAGTGTAGAACACCTATCAGTTGGGACAACATGGAAGATAGAGAAGTTATAGGACCTAAAATGTTGACTAAAATGGAACAAAAAGTTAAACTCATTCGAGAACAATTGAAAGAGGTTGCTGATAGATAGAAAAGCTATGTTGATTTAAAGAGAGTTGATAGAAAATTTGAACAAGGAGATAAATTTTTCTTAAGGGTTAAGCCTAAGAAAATTTCAATTTCATTTGGCAAGGCAACCAAACTGTCACCTCACTATGTTATACCCTATGAGAATATTAAAGTAATCAACCCCGTAGTGTACTCGGCTAGTGTTGCCTCCCACTGTCCAAGATGCATGATGTTTTTCATATCTCTTTGCTTAAAAATTATGTATCAAATTTATCACATGTGCTTAATTGGAACTCTTTATAGGTTTTGGATCCATGTTTCATCGTAGTTGAACCCATAAGAGTGTTGGAAACTCACAAGCTGCACTTACAAAATAGAGAAATAAGTCAGTGTAAGGTCCAAGTGGGACCAATTTTTTGAAGAAAGTGCCACTTGGGAGAATTTGGAAGAAATGAAAACTTCTTTTCTACATTTATTTTAGTGATAAATATAAGGATTTGATATCTGATACTATGCTTTTGATATTTTTATTGCTGAATGACTGGAAAAACTCATGAAATTTTGTTGTTTTTGCAAAAACTTGGTAAAATAAGGTTGTTATAGCCTGATAAAATTATTGTTTACAATTCTAGAAGTGGATTAATTATAAGCTTCAGTGATGTTATACAGCGAGTTTATGATATTTTTGTGTATAATTTTATCTTATTATTATAATTTATAAGAAAGGTGTGAATTAATCATCGGGGACGATGATAATTAAAGGGAGAGGTATGTCATACCCTGTTAAGTCTATCTTGGATGTATAGATACTTTCCTCGGTTGCAGGTGAAATTGTGTTGGTTATCATGATTGACTTGATTAAATTAGAGTATAAACAATATGTTTATTGTTTAAATAATGTTTCATTATTTAGAAGGTTTACAATGATAACTTGATTTTATTTTGTAAGATTGTTTCTTGATCGATATTATAATTATGTACTTACGGACTCATACTTGTGTACTTACTTTCACTACGCTTGGCGTGTGTGCAGTCTTTTGATTTTATGATTGTAGTAATGTTGACTAATTTCTAGGACCCTTTTTGGTGAACAAAGGTAGATTTGATAATTGGTTCATAGACCAAGGATCTTATTTAAAATGTTATTTTAAAATCCATTAAACAACATTCGAACCAATATAGACCGGTTCGTATAATGATTTACAACCCTGTCTTATCCACGAGACAAATGTATATATATATATATATATATATATGTATGTATGTATGTATGTATGTACAAGAACATATATATATATATATATATATATATATATATATATATATATATATATATATATATCCATATATATGTTATTGCTTATGTTAAAAATAGGTGAAGACCTTAATATGGTCGAGATATTTGAATTATTAGTAAAGCAATGGTAGGGTGGGTCGCATCCCGACCGAGTCCCACCCGATCTCGTATCGAGTTGTTAACGTATTCACCAACCAATCCAAATTTAAAATGAGGAAAGGGAACATTGGTATATATGCTAGCAATGATAGTTTTAGGGTTGTTATTTTATTTGATCCTGACCATTGGATGGCGAATAACCACCCAAATGGATGGTAGAGATCGCAAGTTAATTAGTAGAAGTGCCAAAGTTTGTGGATGGTGGAATGAAAGGGAAATAAAGAGGAGTTTGCAAGAAGTTTGTACAATTTCCTTTAATGAATTTATTACTACTTTGTAGCCCTCAAGAGAAGTGTGAATCTTCTTAAGGAAGATACCTCTGAGCTCAGTGGTTATCTTGTGATTCATTTTTGATGTTTTTCTTTTTATCTCACCATGTGAGTTTTGCATGAAAATTTGATTATTCATATTTTAGGCATTTTGTTATGAACCTTGCAAGTGAATTTTGACTCAAATTAGTTTCCGAGGAAATAAACAAGGTCGAGTTATGGATTTATTTGACCTCTTATTTCAATTTGAAGCTATTCTTTTGTCTGATTTTTCATGTGAGCTTAGAAATATTTTATGGAAGAAGAGGAAATAGAATCGGTATTCTCGTGAGAGTTTACATGCATGAGATTTTCTCTTGCTCATCTATATCATTTATAACATTTAGATATTTTGATGTTGAATGGAGAAAATTGGTTTTTATGTGACTTCGTTTTCTTCATCAATGATTTGGTTATGGGTATGGCTTCAATTTAAAGTTTAATACCATGGTTGAATGTATACCTAGATGTGAAGGCTTTGTCTATAGATATATATTTAATTGTATGCAACTATTTCTTTATTATGTATGTGGTTGAGTTATATATAGGCCATAGAATATTAATTCCACATTATTTTTATTAATACATAACTAGTTGTGTTACCAGGTCTTCAAATGGATGCTTGCATATTATTATGGGGATTGTGTAAATGCTTGGGTGTTTTTATTTGCATTTATCTCTACTGTGTATGGATGGGTTCCCTTCGTGCATGGTACATGTTGTTTAAAAGGACTATGTGGTTAATATTTTTGAGCTCAAACTCTTATACCTGTAGTTGAATGTTATGTTTACTTGTTCTTTGTTTTGGGTGTGAATATGTGAGTGGTTTTCTAACACAAACTCATCCTTTGATTGTATTAAAGTATAAATAGTTGTTTAAGGTTTTATAAATAAGTTTAATCTTCTTCTTGAAGAACTAACTCGAGAATGTATTTGAATATGAAGTTGTTTGAGTTTATTGTACCTATAGCCTAATTAAATTTTGGGAATGAATCATAGTGTTTATTCTTGTTCGAGATAATCAAAGTGTTTATTTTTTTTATATCTTTTAACAAAAATCTAATCCCATGAAAGGCTTGTGGATTGTGCTTTTCACGATGGAATCTAGTGGATATGCGACACAATTGCCTATCGGTTTTTGGTTTTGTGCTATCATGTAATGGTCAAGAATGATTTGTTTTCTCAAAGCCGATGGATATTAGGGACAGTTTGACCATTCCGCTATTCATTTATTCATTTACTTAAGACCATTCAATGGTCAATGCGGATTGTTATTTGATTTTAATCACCGTATGGTGAAGGGTTAAGATATTTTTTTAAAACATCATTCATTTGAACCCATCACTATAGGAGTATATGTATATGGAGAAGCTTATGGACTTAGTTTGATGGTAGAGATGTTTAGCCTATCCTTAGGCTTGGCCGTATCCTTCCTTATGCAATATATAATGTGTATTAGGTCTTTTTATTTTGATTCGAAAAAAGTAAGGTTATTTGAATAGTTTAAGGTATTTTGGATAGCTCAAGGTGTTCGATGAAAATCAAATACGACTGTTAATAAAATATTAATATAAAAAAATTGCATGTTCTCTTACTTCTTTAGAAGGAATAATGTATTCGATAAGTATATATTATTTTGATAAGGTTTTAGTTTTCATGATATCAAGGAATTGTGTTTGCATATTTTAATTATTATCTTTATCAAATTAAGACTCTTAATATTATTATTAAGACGTGACTTGATTGATATAATACTCTTTTATTTTGAAATCAATTATATGAACTTGAAATTAAGGTTGTATGGTTTGTTTTAGTACCTCTTCATTCATAATATTAATATATGAAGATGTTAAAAAAATGAATGTTTTGAGTATAAATCTAAGTACTTGCTTAATGTTTTTAAATGACCCGATCGGGTATGAATGAAATAGTTGATATTCATACTTGTGATCTGTTAGTAATCTGAATTATAATTTTTATGATTCGAGTTGAAAAATCATATGTTTCCTTTTTGGATTATGAAAGAAAGGAAAAAGGAATAGAAAGGGAAAATGATAAGTTGTTATCTTAAATGAATTTTTAGATTATGTTGTTTAGTTGAATTATGTTCATTGAAATATTTCAATGCTATAAATCATAAAGATAAGATGGTTGAATTTTTCATGCCAGTTATTTTGAACTGACGATTGCCTAATATTTTTACAGATGGTGGAATTTAGGTCTTATCTAACGAGATGATTTGTAAATGGCTATGTTGATTTCTTATTGTTATGATTGAAAGATGTATTCATTACTTGACTGTTGTATAAGAAATCTTGTGCTTCATTGAATAATTTTTGAAAGGAATTATGGCCTCTAAGATTTTGTATCATTTTTGGAAAAGGAAATAAAAGTTTATATTCAAGTTTTGGATATTGTTGTAAAAGATCATGGCTGTTCATATCAATTATTCAGTTCTTTGTATATAATTGTGATTGAATTATTCAATTTGATTTCTTAAGTTAGGTACTATCCTAAAGTTGAATAATGAACAATGAGTGATTAATAACCTTATGTGTAATAGCTTTAAATATTTAGAATGAACTAAAGCTATAGTAAGGATATGAGATACAATCTATTAAAATAAATGAATGTGGTTTATTATTTTATAGTTGTATGATTGGACTCTTGTATGATGATAAATGATTAATGACCATTTATTATTTAATCATAAGTATGTAAATTTTATGATTATGAATGATTGTATTACATTCAATTGTTGAGTTCAATTAACTTGTACTTAAGAAATTAAAATGACAATGTTGTAACTTAAATAAATTAGGGACTACATTAATAATACAGTATGTTGCCCTAATTATATTAAGATGCTTAATGAATGTACATAAACAAAATTATGGAATTTTATTACGAATAATTATTGAAACTAAGTTACTGAACCTTAGGATAAAATAATTATTGTGATAAAATATTGTTGCGTTATGAAATTTAAACCTGTCATAAAACTAATTCAATGAGGTGAATAAGTTACGACAAACCTAATACATGGTACTCGGCAAGCCATATTCGGATGAATTTTGTAGTGTGTTTTTTTTTGAATGGTGGAGATCATTCAATGAATACTGTCATAAAATAGTTATCCTAAGTTGTCCCTCGAGCTCCATTTGTTACGTGTGTTGTAATCAATATGGAATTGAGTTATTCTAATATGTGTAGGATTGTCTATCCAATTCGATCTAGTTACCTCTATACAAACTCATGTTTTCTATGGGGAATAAATTGATTACGTGACAATGCAAGTCATTAAATGAGATCTTTCTCTCCCACAAGAAACATAAGTTGGCACAATCATGTTTTGTCATACTAGATGAACAAGTTTTGTATCGAGTGTGTAACTTGAATTTGATTAACTTAAACAATTGATTCAATTCTGATAACTGAACCAAGTGACATGGTGATGGGACATGTTTTGAAGATGAATGTGCAATCTAGAAATAGAGCATGCAATGCATGACTCATAAAATTTGGCGAAGTGGTGTATTCCAATAGGTGTCAAGTTCACTTACTTCTAACAAAATTTTAAGATGTTGGATGGGATTCGATTGAATGAATTCCAGGTAGACACTTAGAGCAACACTTATAAAATCAATGCTTTGAGAAGGACACTAAAAGGTATACATTATATACATACTCGAAAGAGTATCTTATGGGGATCATTGAATCTAGTTGACCCATAAATTTGCACATGCTTTATTAATTTTTATCTAAATAATTGTAATTGTAACTTTCGGATTTAAATGTTAGTTTTTACATTTATATTAGTGAAGCCATTTGTTTAATTTGGGAAGTTAAAAAAATTCCCATAATTATGATGTTTGGAAAGTGGTTATTACAATACCTTAATATCATAAAAACCATAACCTTATCGAACAACCTTACCTTTTCTAAACACATTGTTCCTTCTCACGAAGTAAGAGTGAAAACATTTTTTTATGATAGTAATTTATTTGCCGAAAGTACCGAATATTATCAAATAACCTTAACTATTCGAATCACCTTGAAACATTCAAACAAACCCAAAAACATACACAAAATTCATGTGGAAGGATTAGACCAAGCCTAAGGGTCAACTAAATGTAAAAATCATTCGAAAAAGTCCAAAAATTCCTTTATTCCGAATACACCAACACCCTTTGGTTCGATTGAACAAAAATATAATCAAAGGTTCATAACCCTTCACACTAATGGTGTTTGGTAAAAAAAAACACAGATAGCACCGACCACTAGGAGTTCTTTTAAAACAAATAAACAAATAAATGGAAGGGTTGAAGTGACAATACTTTCCTCAACCTGGGTAAGAACTTGACCCCCATCATAAAACAATATCACATACTAAAAAAAGTTGGTGAATGAATCATAGAGCCACCATAAAACAAACACATTAAGCTCAAACCATAATACCTTATGGGTTGGATTACAAATTACTTGCATATGAATAAAACAGTGAATATCCTAACAGGAGAAAACACTAATAATTCATGCCAAGGAAATAATGACTCGAGCTACATGTAAGACTGAATCAAAATGACTTCACAATCGATACTATTATCGAGATCTCTTCGAGAAGAAAGGTAACAACTCCATTAACAAAAAATTAAACTACTAAAACCCTAAAAAGGGTGTTTGAGTAACTCAAAGACATTAACATCATCCTCAAAATACATGAACTTATTTAATCCATAAAAATTTCAAGTAATTGAGTTGATCTTACACAACGACTAAACAAACATTCAAAGATCTAGTTGAGTTAACACAATAGACCTGAAACTACTCGACCCTTCACAGTCATGGTCATATATAGACATAATAATAAGAATACAATAAAAATAAGCGAGATAGGGTATAAATATCCCAATATGGACACGATCTCCTAACCATGGATGAACTATCAAGACAACGAATATATAACCCAACCACACATAGTCATGATAACATGAATATAATTAATTATGTATATAAAATATTACACATCCAAGTATACATTCGCAGGAAAACAATCAAGCTTAGATCTAAATAACCCATTTACGAATCACCATTGTTAAAAACATTAACATAGAAGACCAATTTTCTTCACCCTATCATTAAAATATATAAATACTATAAATAATAAATATGAGTAGGAGACAATCTCATACCTAAAAATTCTTGTAGAGGTCTTCGTTATAAATTTATTTATAGTGAACCATGTTTGTTTCTTCCTTCTAGAAAACTTCAAGAAACTCACAAGAAAACAAGATAAGAATATCTCTTCTAATCGACCCCAAAGTTCTATTAAATCCATAGCTCGGCTTTAAATATTTCCACGAAAACTAATCGAATTCAAAATTACATGCAAGGCCTAAAAACACATTTAAACAATAGTATCCATGACCAAATTTACATGCGAACTCACATGGAAAGAAAAAAGACAACGAAAGAACAATGAACCAAAACTAATAACTTAGTTATGGCGGTAGATTCCTAAAGAAGCTTCTTGATTATCCTGACATCTTACAGGAATGACATTAAACTCATTAAACTCTACCAGTAACATTTCCCCCTATTTTCCTCTCCAAATCCCAGTTAACCACCAACTACCAACTTTGGCAATCTCAATTTTTCCGCCTTTGAATATCCACCATCCACTTGGGTGGTTATCCACCATCCGATGGTCGAGGACCGGTTCAAAACAAGCCCTAATAACTTTCTAAGATAGCATGTTGGCGAAGTGGGCTATACCAAGTTTAACTTGGCTCGAGTCATGGTCAAGGTGGCCAGCTCACTACAAGCTTGGGTGGGGCTCGGGTGAGTTGTCGACCCACCCTACTTAAACATTCCATTTACAATATAGACCTGATATTATTATGTTCTAACTTAAATTAAAATCCAACAACCATAATGTATACATATATTTATATTAATCGATAATACATGATTTATTATCATTTCCCCAAACCAAACAACATTGGTTTGAAAAGCTATTATATGGCTTATATATCAATTATTCAATAACATGGGTCTATGAACCTATTACATCCAATCAATTCAAAGGTATTTGCAACAATCAAATCACTAGGATCATTAATTAAATAACTACACTTTATTATCAAAGAAAGATTCATACAAAAGCGTAAAAATGATCAAAGAAAGAAACCAACCAAAATAAATCAAATCATTATTATCAACTTTATAAATAATGAAATCAACATGATTTTAACAACAAACATAATTTTTATTTCTATAAATTCATCAAGTCAAGCATGATAACCAAAAAATATAACCTACATCCAAACAGAGTATTCATTCATCCAAGGTGAACTAGCAGGGTATGACATACCTCCCCCTTAAGTACCATAATCCATGATGATTAATTTAAATCATTCATAGAATTAAAACTAAGCATATAAAAATTACACTTACTAAACATAACAACTCGAGAATAGTATAACTAAAACATACAATCATTCAATTTCAAATCGTAATATAATAATTTAATTGGCTATAAAAACCTAAATTCATTAAGGTTTTTCTCAAACAACAAAATTTGATGTCATTTCCAGTCATTAAAGCAATAATAATTATCAAAAGTATAGTATCTAATAACAAATTCTTATGTTTATAACAAAAAAATGTGCAAAATCAGTTTTCATTTATTCCAAATTCTCCCAAGTTGCACTTTCTTCAAAAAATTAGTCCCATTGGACCTTACAATGACATATTTCCTTGTTTCTCAAGTGTTGATTGCAAGTTTCAATCACCCTTATCGGTTCAACTATGATGACACCCAGATCATGAACATGTAAAGAGTTCCAGTTAAGTACATGTGATAAAAATGATAAACAATTTTTAAGCAAAGAGATATGAAAAACATTATGTATCTTAGATGATGCGGGAGGCAATGCTAGCTGATATGCTACAGGGTTGATTACTTCAATAATTTTGAAGGTTCCAATATATCGAGATGACAGTTTTGCTGCTTTGCCAAATGAAACTGAAATTTTCCTAGGCTTAACTTTGTAAGAAAACTTTCTCCTTTTTCAAAAAATTTGTCAACTCTCTTTATATTAGCATAGCATTTATACCTATCAAAAGCATCTTTTAACCATTCTTGAATGAATAAAACTTGTTCTTCCATTTCAGTCAACATTTCAGGTCCTATAAATTCTCTATCCTTCATGTTGTCTCCACTGACAGGTGCTCCACACTTACGTCCATATAAGGCCTCAAAAGGAGCCATTTTCAAGTGATAATTGATCATTGTTATTGTATGAAAACTCAACAAGTGGAAGGTATTCTTCCCATTCCATGCAAAGATACATACGGAGCATGTCTTCGATCACTTGATTAACCCTTTCATTCTATCCATCTCTTTCTAGATGGTATGAAGAACTAAAATTTAGCTTTGTCCCTAAAGTAGTATTCAAGGTTTTCCAAAAATGAGAATTCATCCTAGGATCTCTATCTGAAATTATCAATTTAGGTACATCATGTAATATGAAAATCTCATGCACAAACCTTTTTGTAAGAACATGTGAATCATATTTTAGATTCCTTGGTATGAAATGAGCCACTTTTGTTAACTTTTCAACTACAACCATAATTACATCATGTTTATTCCTTGACATAGGTAGTCCTTGCATGAAATCCATACTAATTACCTGTCATTTATAGTGTAGAATGTTATGAGGGTATAACAAACCTGTTGGATGTAAATGTTCAACCTTAACTCGCTAACATTCCAAGCAATGTGATACATAGTTCACTATATCCTTCTTCACCCCTTTCCAAAAATACTATTATTTTACATTAACAAGCATCTTAGTCACTCTAGGATGTCCAAAAAAGAAGCATTGTGAAAAATTTATCACTTTCATCCTTAGTTCATTTTCTAAAGGTACATAAACTCGATTTTCAAATCTTAAGACTCCTTCATTATAAAATATGAATCCTTTTTATCTCATATCATAAGGATTTACAACAAGTACTACTTTAACTTGATGATAGTAAGAGTCATCCAACATTACTTTCTTTACATCATCCTTGAATTGGATTCTCAAAGTGACAAGGGCTGAAATATGCTTCCTATGACTTAACGCATCTACCACTCTGTTTTCCTTACCTTTTATATAACTGATATCATATTCATATTGTGATAAAAATTCCAATCATATTTGTTTCCTTGCATTTAAGTTTGGCTACGTAAAGATGTACTTCATCCCGAGATGATCCGTTTTTATTTAAAAGGGCTTTCAAAAAGGGTAATGTCTCTAAACTTGCAAAGAATGCACAATGACAAAAATATCTAAGTCATGGAGAGTGTAATTCAGATCATGTACCTTGAGATTTCTACTTTCATAAGTGATTACATGATCATTTTGCAGCAAAATAGTGCCTAATCCTTCACCAGAGGCATTCATATACAACTATAAGGTTCCCATTAGGACCCGAAACCTTTAACATAGGTGTTGAAGTTAATTTATCTTTCAAAAATTGAAAGCATTTTCACACTTTTCAGACCATACAAATTTCTTGTCCTTTTTATGCAGTAAGGTAATTAGAGAAGAACTTTTGAAAATTCCTTCACAAATTTATGATAATATCTAACTCATCCCATGAAGATTCTCACTTCATGTACATTTTTAGGTGTTGGCCATTTTATTATTGCTGTAATTTTAGATGTATCTACAGAAATTCCATCCTTGTTAATTATGTGTCCCAAGTATTGCACTTTGTTTTAATAAAATGAACACTTTGAAAGATTACCATAAAATTTTCTCTTCCTTAACACATCTAAGACAATTTTAAGATGTTCATTATGCTCTTCAACACTTTTAGAATAAATGAGAATATCATCCAAGAATACTAGCACAAACTTGTCCAAGTATGCTTCAAAGATATTTTAATCATTAAATTCATAAAACTTGTTGGAGCATTAATAAGCCCTAAAGGTAACCCAACTATTTCGTAGTGTACGTACCTTGTCTTAAAGGTAATATTATGTATATATTCTTCTTTTATTCTCAACTGATGGTATCCTAATCAAAGATCAATCTTAGAATAAATTGATGCTCGCATATTTGATCAAAGAGATCATCAATTCTTGGAATGTGGTATTTATTTTTTTGTTGTGGCTTTTTGAGCATCCTATAATCGATGCATAGTCTAAGTGTTCCATATTTATTCTTTACAAAGATGATCAATGCTCCCCAAGGAGAGACACTCGGTCTGATCAATCCTTTAGATAAAATCTCATGAATTTGTGCTTTAAGGTCCATAAGTTCTTTTGTTATCACTCGGTAGCTAATTCCCAGTTTGATATCTATGATGAAATAAAACTCTCTTTTGGGTGGAAGACCAAGTAATTATTTCAGAAATACATCATTGTACTCTCTTAATAGTGGATAATATTCTACTAAACCCTTACCTTCATTACCAAAATCTGAAATTTTTACTACATAAATTATGCAGCCTTTGTTTTTAGCCTTCTTAAGTTACATGGCTAAGATTTGTCTAACTAAAAACCTCTTTTCACTCCCTGAATTTATGTTGTTTTCTACAGGTCATCAAGGCACTTAATTCATTTTTATAGGTAGTCTAAATTTTCCTTATTCTAAGCTAACCAAACTATACCTATGACTATGTCATATGAGCCTAGAGGAGCTAAATATAGGTCTACTTCGGTCAGTAAAGGGCATTTGTCAGTTAAAGTGTTGCACTAAACAAGAATTGTTTAATAGTGTGGAAAACATTGTTCCCATACTAAATAGACCATGTATTTTTCATAAACCAACTTTTATTTTAATTTTAGATGCTAATTTTATTGAAACAAAACATTTAGTAGCACCAATATCAAATATAATGGTTACAGGTAATCCATATAACTTAATTGCAACTTTGACTTCGTAGCCTTATTTTCATCTTGTTTGTTAGTCACCGCAACATGAATGTGATGATTGTTGGTTGTAAACTTTCTTCCTTTAAGGACAGTTATCATAATGATCTAGACCACAAATGTAGAAGCCCCTAAAAGGTCCTTTCCTTTCATATTTATTTTCATTGTTGGTTATATTTTTCAACCCATTCTTTTTGTTATTTTCAAGTGTCTTAGTTGTAGTGGTTTTCTTTACATTTCCATTACCATTCCTATTTTTACTATTAAAATTTTTCCATGCCACCTTCTTAGGTGCTAATGGTGATGGTGCACTAATAATTTTCTTTTTCTTTTCCTCTCGGTGTGTAGAAATAGCCTACATATTTTTTTCCTGTCTTATAACCTTTTCAAAGACAAATTTCATTATTGATGGCCCATGGACAACAACTTTACCTCCTATTACTATATTTAACCCCATGATAAATTTCCTGATACAATTTTTTTCATTTGTTTGGTACTGAGGCACGTACTTGAGAAGTTTCGTGAACTTCTCCCAATACTTAGTCACTGTCATTTTTCCTTGTGTTAGTGTCTAAAATTCAAACATATTATAATCATAATAAAGTTTTGTTAACCAATGATAAGTATGCCTTAAAATAATCCTAAGTCAAATTTACATAATCCATAGATAGCTTAACATTCCAGCTGTCCCACCATAAAGATGCCTCATTAGAGAGCTAATAGGCTCCCCAATCTGCTTGGGTTTCCTCTGAGAACTTTCTAATGGAAAAATACTTCTCCATTTCACTAAGCCATCAAACTTTGGTGGGATGATCCTCTTGATATAATTTGAAATTTTAGTTGCCAAATGTGCCATCTTGTTCTTATGTTGGTTAACTTCATTCACATTCATATTTTTGTTTATATTATCATTAACAACATTGTTATTTTTGCATTAGGATCTACAACACCACTATTTTCAACATTCAGATGCTCATGTGATGGTTCATCACCATCACTCCCATGATCACTATCATTTCCTAGGATTTAGTGTTCCAAAATAGTTATCCTATTTCTCATGTCCTAAAGGTCAGCGACAATCACAACTAACTTCTATGTTATGGAAGCTTTTCCACCGACAAAGTTGGTTATTTGCAACATTTCCCCTTATTCTAACCATGTTCTCTGTTAGAAAATAATTTAAGTTTGTGTTAGCGTGAGGACTTAATAGGTCCAAGAGCTGTAACCTTTAGCTCTGATACCAAAATGTAACACCTACTTTTCAATTCATCATAAATATAGGAATTTTTTATTTACTTCCCAAAAACTAACATATGCCTTCAATGATTTAAATGTACAATCTAACATTTAAATCTAACAAATTTTAATTTCAAATCTTCATATACAAAATCAATAAAGCATGTGTGTATTTATGGGTCAACTAGATTCAATGATCCCCCATAAGCTACTCTTTTGATTTTGTATACAATTTATACCAATTAGTACCCTTCTCGATTTCATTTTACACATGTTTCTCTAAGTGTCTACCTAGAATTCATTCAATCGAATCCCATCCATAATCTCACACTTTAGTTAGAACTAGGTGAACTTGACAGTTTAATGACTTACACTACTTTGGAAAAAAATTTAAGATTCATGCATTGTATACTTAGTTTCAAGATGACACATTCATCCATAGAAAATTTACCCATCACCATGTCACTTGGTTCCATTATCGAATTAAAATAGTTAGTTAAGATAAATTTATTTCAAGCTATGCACAAGGTACAAATCTTGTTTAACATGTGCGATGAATCACACCTGTGCCAACTTAGGTTGCCTATGGGAGAGAAAGTGCTCACGCAACAACTTGCTTTGTTACATGATCAATTTATTCCCCATAGCCAATATAAGTGTGTACAGAGGTGCCTAGACCTAACATGAGAAATAACCTTCGCATCTTATCACAACTCAATTCCTTATTTATTATGACATGCGTAATAAATGGAGCTCGAGGGACAACTGATGATAAATGCTATATGGAAGTATTCATTGAATGACTTGTGTCATTTGATGAACACCTTAATATAGTATTCATTCGAAGTTGGCCTTCCAAGTCCCATGTATTAGGAGCTTCATAAATTATTTATTTACATTGAATTAGTTTTACGATAACTTTAATTTTCATAATGCATCAATATTTCATTGCAATAATTATTCGATCCTAAGGCCCATAGCTTAGTTTCAATAAATAATCATAAGCATTACATAAGTTTATTCAACATTCATTAAACATCTTAATATAATGAGGGTAGCAGATTACATTATTAACGTAGTCCTAATTTATTTAAATTACAACAATGTCATTTTAATTGCTTAAGTACAAGTTAATTGAACTCATCAACTGAATATATAATTCGATCATTCCTAATAATATCGTTTACATGCTTATGACTATATAATAAATAGTCATTAATCATTTACCATAATACAAGAGTTCAATCATACAATTGTAAAATAATAAACCACATTCATTTATTTTAATGGTTTATATCTCATAATCCTTCATATAGCTTTAATTATATTATATTTGTTAAAGCTAATTCACAAAAGTATTCATAACTCATTAAATCAGATTGATTAATTCAAATAAATGTAATTCCTTGTTAAATCAAAGGAATTGAATAAATTATATGACCAACCAAGATCTTTATTACAACAATATCCAAAAATTGAATACAAAACTTTTATTTCATTTCCCACAAAATTATACAAAATATTTAGAGGCCATAATGCATTTCAACAAATTATACAATGAAGCACAAGCTCAATTTTACAAAAATTAAGTAATGAATACATCTTCAATCATAATCAACATAACCATTCAAAAATCATTCACTAGATAGACTTAAATTTTCCCATCTCTGTAAAAATGTTAGGCAATGGTTAGTTTGAAAGAACTAGCATGAAAAGGTCATCCATCTTATCTTTATGATTTATAGAACTGAAATATTTCAATGAACATAATTCAGCTAACCAACATAATCTGAAATCCATTAAAGAGAACAACCAATATTTTTCCCTTTTTATTCTTTTTCCTTTCTTTCATAATCCATTAAAAGGAACATATGATTTATCAAACTCAAAATCATTAAAAGAATAATTCAGAATACTAACAGATCTTAAATATGAATTCCATATTCCCTAAAAGCATATCTATTTTTATTTCCCAAATAGGTTTATAAAATAACAAAGTGAAGTAAGTATCAAAAAATCATCCATTTTCTACCAACATCGTATATTATTATGTTGAGTCAAAGAGAAAATCATTCAATCCACACAACCTATATTCAAGGTTCATATAATTGATTTAAGAAGAAAAGAGTATTATATCACTCAAGTACCATCTTAATAATAATATTAAGAGTTTTTATTCGGTAAGGATAATAATTAAAATATCCAAACACAATACCTTAATATCATCAAAACCTCAACCTTAACTTAACTAAAAAATTATTCCTTCACAAAGAAGTACGAGTATAAGAATTGTTTTTATGAAAGTAATTTATTTGACAAAAGTACCTGGATATTATAAAATAACCTTAACTATTCCAATCACCTCGAAACATTCAAACAAACCCAAGAACTCTGCACAAAATTCATGTGGAAGGATTTGACCAAGCCTAAGGGTTGATTAAGTGTAAAATCATTAGACTAAGTCGAAAAATTTCTTCATGCCCAAATACACCAACAACCACTAGTTTGATCGAACCAAAATAATATAAAAATTTCATATCCCTTCACACTAACAAAGTGTTTGGTAAAAAAAACAGACAACATTGACCACTAAGAGGTCCTTTAAACTAAATAAAAATAAATGGAAGGGTTGAAGTGACAATAATTTCCTCGACCTAGATATGTACCTCGATCCCCATCATAAAAAAATATCACAGACAAAAAAAAGTTGGCGACTACATCAGAGACACCATAAAACCTCCATATGAAGCTCAAACCATAATCCCTTATGGGTTAGATTACAAATTCTTTACATATGAATAAAATAATGAATATCCTAACATGAGAAAAACTAATAATTCATGCTAAGGAAATAATGACTCAACTTTAGGTAAGACCGAATCAAAATAACTTCATAATCGATACTATTTATGAACTAGATATTCGAGAAGAAAGATAAAAAATCCATTAACGAAACCTTAAACTGAAACCCAAAAATGGTGTTCGATTAAATCAAAGACATTAACATCATCCTCAAAATAAGTGAAATTATTTAAGCCATATATATTTTAGGTTATCGAGATGAGCATGCACACCAACTAAATAAACATTCAAATCTCTATCCAAGTTAACACGACATCCCTGAAACTACTCGACCCTTCACATTCGTGGTCATATACAGATAGAATAATAAGAATGCAATAAAAATAAGAAGACAGGGTATACATAACCCAAGATACACACAGTCTCCTAACCATGGCTGAACTATCAAGACAATGAATAAATAACCCAACCACACATAGTCATGATAACATGCATACAATAAAATATGTAGATAAAATATTACACATCCAAGTATACATTCATAGGAAAATTATCAAGCTTAGATTTAAACAACCCATTTATGAATCACCAATGTTAAAAACATTAACACAGAAGACCGATCTTCTTCACCCTATCATTAAAAATCTAAATGTTATCAATGATAAAGATAAGAATGAGACAATCTATTTCCTAAAAATGATCACAAAGGTATTCCTTATCAACTTATTTAGAGTCAACCGTGTCCATTTATTGTTACCATCCAACTTCTAAAAGCTCACAAGAAAACTAGAGAGTAATACCTCTTTTAATTGACCCCAAAGTTCCATTAAATCCATAGCTCGGACCTTAAATATTTCCACAAAAATAATTAAATTCAAAATTACTTGCAAGGCCTAAAATTAGATTTTCACAATAATAGCCTTGACCAAATTCGCATGCAGAGCTCTCATGTCAAGAAAAAAGACAAAACAACAATAATGAACTGAAATTAATCACTTATTTCTACCGGTAGCTTCCTTGAGAAGCTTCTTCCTTCTCCCAGGGCTTATGGGAATGAAATTAAACTGATTAAATGCTACATGTACCATTTCCCCCTCTTTTCCTATCTAACTCCTAGTTAACCACTAACTCGCCAACTTTGACAATCCTAATTTTCCCGATTGCGAATCTTTGCCATCCATTTGGATGGTTATCCAAAATTTGATAGTCAAGGAATGGTTCAAAACAAGCCCTAAAATATTTCTAAGTTAGCACGTTGGTGAAGTTGGCTATGCCAAGTTTAACTTGGCTTGAGTGGTTGTTAAGGTGGCCACTCACTACATGATCTTGGGTGGGGCTCGGCCTTGCAACCGACCCAACCTACTTAAACATTTCCTTTACAATATAGACCCAGCCTTAGTAAGGTCTAAGTTTAATTAAAATCCAACACCATAGTGTATTTGTGTGTGTTTATATACATATATATCTAGCTATATATATACATGTACATATATATGTATACATATCTTAATCGATAATATAGGATTTATTATCATTTCCTGAACCAAACAACATTGGTTCAAAAGGCCATTATATGGATTATATTTTAGTTATTCAATAACAATGGTCTATGACCCTATTACATCAAACACCATTGTCTTCCACAAATGTCTTTGCAACAATCAAACCACTATGATCATTAATTAAATGACTGCACTTTATTGTCAAAGTAATATTCATACAAAAGCATAAGAATGATCAGTGAAGCAATCAAACATAATAAATAAAATCATTATTTTCAACTTTATAAATAATGAAATAAAAATATTTACAACAAAAATAATTTTTATTGCTATAAATTCATCAAGTCAAGCATGATAACCAACACAATATCACCTACAACCAGACAGAGTATTCATTCATCCAAGGTGAACTAGCGGGGTATGACATACCTCCCCCTTAAGTATATTCACCCCGATGATTAATTCACATCATTCACATAATCAACACTAACCATATAAAAATACACTTAATAAATATAACAACTCAAAATAGTGTAGCTGAAACTTACAATCATTCAGTTTCCAGGATTGTAAACTAGTAATTTAACCGGTTGTAATAGCCTAAATTCACCGGTGTTTTGCTTAAACAAAAAAATTGATGATGTTTTTCAGTCATTCAAGAAATAATAATTATCAAAATTATAGTATTTGATAACAAATTCTTATGTTTATATCAAAAAAATGCGGAAAAGTAGTTTTCATTTCTTTCATATTCTCCCAAGTTGCACTTTCTTCATAAAATTGGTCCCACTAGACCTTACACTAACTTATTTCCTTGTTTCTTAAGTACATATTATGAGTTTCCAATACCCTTATGGGTTTAACTATGACGAAACCTAGATCCTAAACTTGTAAATAGTTCCAGTTAAGTACATGTGATAAATCGTATACATACTTTTTAAGCAAAGAGATATGAAAAACATCATGTATCTTAGACAATACATGAGACAATGCTAGCTGGTATGCTATAAGGATGATTACTTAAATAATTTTGATGGATCCAATATATCAAGGTGACAGTTTGGTTTCTTTTCTAAACAAAATTAAACTTTTATTATGTTTAGCCCATAAGAAAAAATTATAACCCAACCACACACAATCATGATAACATGCATACAACAAAATATATAGATAAAATATTACAAAGACTAGTATACATTCAAAGGAAAATGATCAATCTTAGATCTAAATAACCCATTTGTGAATCATCATTGTTAAAAAAATTAACAAAAAGACCTATTTTCTTCACCTTGTCATTAAAATATCTAAATGCTATAAATGATAAAGATGAGTAGGAGACAATCTCATACCTAAAAATGCTCACAAAGGCCTTCCTTATCAACTTATTTACATTCGACCATGCCCGTTTCTTCCTTCCAGATAACTTCTAGAAACTCACAAGAAAACTAGACAATAATATCTCTTCTAATCGACCCCAGAGTTCCATTAAATCCATAGATCAGCCTTAAATATTTCCACGAAAACTAACTAAAGTTGAAATCACCTGCAATGCCTAAAAACACATTTGCACAATAATAACCATGACCAAATTTGCATGCAGAGCTCACATGGCAAGCAAAAACACAAAACAAAAACAATGAACCAAAAATAATCACTTAGTTCTAGAGGTAGCTTCCTCGAGAAGCTTGTTGATTCTCCTAAGGGCTTACGGGAATGAAATTAAACTCATTAAATGTTGTCAGTGCCATATCCCCTTATTTTCCTCTCCAACTCCTAGTTAACCAATGACTTCCAACTTTGGATATCCTAATTTTCCCACCTTCAAATCTCCACCATCCGACGGTCAAGGACCACTCAAAACATGCACTAATAACTTGCTAAGTCATCACATTGGCCGAAGTGGGCTATGTCAAGTTTAAATTGGCTTGAGTTTTAGTTAAGGTGGCCAATTTTATAGGATCTCAAGTGGGGCTCAACCGAGCTTCCGGTCCACCCTACTTAAAAATTTTCATTACAATATACACCCCTGCCTTAGTAATGTCTAAATTAAATTAAAATCCAACAACCATAACACTGATAGCTATATATATGTTTCATTATTGATAATACATGATTTATTATCATTTCCCTAAACTAGGAAACATTGGTTCAAAAGGCCATTATATGGCTTATATTTTAGTTATTCAATAACCCGGGTCTATGACCCTATTACATACAATACCATTGTCTGTGAAAAAGGTCTTTGTAATAATCAAATCACTAGGATCACTAACCAAATGAATACACTTTATTGTTGAAGTAAGATTCATACAAAAGCATAATAATGATCAGTGAAGCAATCAAACGAGAATAAATGAAATCATTATTATCTACTTTATAAATAATGAAATCAAGATGTTTATAATAGAAAACATAACTATTATTGTTATAAATTCATCAAATCTAGCATGATAACCAACACAATATCACCTACAACCAAACATGGTATTCATTCATTTAAGGTGAACAAGTGGGGTATGACATGTGTGATAGAATCATGCTTTAGGAAGCATTTGTGCAAGTGCACATGATATCGAGTGATAGATAAATGTACAAATGTAAATATATGTGTAGATGACAAAATAAACTTCCCCTCCTATGTGTGTATGCAAAAATATAGTCCCTTGTCCCTTAAATGAAATATAAATGGAAACATTTGATGCTCTTAGAGTCCTTTGGATGCAACCTTATGTGATGATAATAGATGCTTAGATCTTGGTCCTTTATTTAGCTCACATATATTTTTATTTATATGATTCCCTCGGTTGAATTTCATAATTGACAATTGGAAGGCCAACCCATATGAAAATAAGATGCCCAAAAGATAAAGGAGACCCAAAAGAAGTGAGTAAGATAGAAAAGGGTCGAGGGCACCGAGAAGGATGAGGGAACCTAGGTTCTAGTGTCTAAAGCCATAGAAGATAATAAATTGAAGTATCAACTGGGAAATAAGGTGTAAAAGACCAGAAAAGAGACGTAAAACAAATAAAATAGGCCAAAGATAGCTATCAATTATTAGTTTTCTCACTTAGGAATCATATGAAGGCAATTATGTGTTTATGGACTTATAAATGTACCCAAGTTCAGGATTTTGTGTCTACATTTTCCCCTATTTGTTAGGGAATTAACAAGAATGAATAATTGACAAATTGTAAATCCATAATATAATTGTTGAATATTATAGATTATGAAGTGCAATGATTAAACATAGATTAAGATGTTTTATATTGCATATTCTAGACATGAACAAGGAAACTAAATAACAAAATTAAATGATACAAAACACCATATTTATAGTGGATAAATTCGAAAGAAAAAACCCCACTCAGAATAAAGCACTGCCTTTCTTAATAATTTAATAAACAGTTTTACCCAAAGCACTTCCTCTTCACTCCTCAGTCTTATAGAATGATTGCAGAATAATTTATGGCAATAGTAAAATACAATGATCACAATGATATTACAAATGTCATATATCAATCTTATTACTAATCCAATGAGGGATCACCCTATTTATATAGGATGGGTGAACTGATCACACCATTTCACTCTAAACTATGAAAGATTGACATAATAAATTTTATTAAATAAAATTTAAAAAAAGGGTCATGAAGTGGTGGTCCACCCAAAGGTATCCCCACTTGACATTATTTCCCCAACACTCCCCCTTAATGTTAAGTGGGAAAAAAAAATGCCAAATTACCTTTTTCTACAAAAGGATTTACAAATCCATAAATCATCAACAATGATTCAGGGTAGCATGTAAATAAGGGAAATCAAATAGATCTTCCCATACAAAAATAAACAAGAGAAATCATACGAGATATTTCCGTACATAAATTCTTAGGACAAGTGCTTTACATATGAAGGCTTATATCATATTATGGATCCTTTTATAAAATAAGACACACATAACTAATGCCTCATTGGGATTTACAAATAAATTCACATAGTATGAAACATTTACTTATCAAAAATGGATGAAGTATTAGAAGTTTACAATAGGCTATTAAGAGGTGGCATTGTCATGCACACTCCCCCTCAATGACAACTCTGATAGGCCCAACAAGGCACAAAACTTGTAAAACTTCACAACACACAATGGCTTGGTGAAGATATTTGCAACTTGATCTTTGATGTTGAACTAAATTCTTTATCAAGAGCAATATGGCCTTCACATAGAATAAGAATACTTCCTTGATCTCCCATGTGTATTAATTTCAACATCATCGTTAGCAACATAGCATTTTTTGTTGCTCAAGTGATGACACCTGCACCAAAAACACTTGAACACAAATCCATATGTATATCCAACACAACATCAACATGGTTAGAGTCATAATATCATAATAAGCATAATATAAATCATATGATTTCACTTTTAACCAACTGTAAAAGTTAAGCACTAGTTGTATAACAACTATCATAACAATATGCTTAACAACTAACCATGTTAGGAAATGTTTTATAAAAAACATATATACCTTCAATATCTTATTCTAAGCCTTTAAATAGTGAGATAAGACTTGATAGATAACTGATCTGAATAGATAATCAAATCATACAAGAAAATAAGACATATGATTTTCATTCAGAGGTGATAGATGTAGTTTATAGAGTTACTACATCAACTCTATGATTATTCTCTTCATTTTCATCTTGATTTTGATATGATTTATTCCATTTTTATTTTTGAAATTTGAATTCTTTTTCAATTTACATTCTTATTTCTTATGGCCAAATTTTCCACAAAAATGACAGTTACCATCAAAACTAACTCTTAAATTTCTTAGTTTCTTGTCTTTACTAGGATTTTTAAAAGTTGATTTTTTATTTTAAATCTAGAATGTTTAATTTTTTATTCTTGAGTGGAATTCTCTTTAGGATAAAAATTTTCCATAACACGCTATTCTTTTATCAGAAGAGAGGACAGAGTGTCTAGATCAGGTAGATCATTTTCATTTTGGTATTTAGAGTTAAAGATGGAGATATAATTTCTGAACTTTTCATGTATATTGATCTGAATGATAAAATATAGTAGTTTATCTTGAAATAGTTCACAATTACATCCATCCAACTGTGATTTAATGTTTTTAATTTTAGCTAGATAATCAACAATTTTCTCATCCCCCTTCATGGGAGTTGTAAACAATTCCATTATGAGTTTAATTATTTTGGAAAGATGATTTCCTTCATGCATAGTTTCTAATTATTTCCATGCATCAATAAGAGAATCCATATGACCTATATGCATTAAAAATTCATCTCTTATGCTTTGCAATAGGATCGATAGGGCTTCTTGTGATCTTTGAGAGAAGGAGCTAAGGTTTTCAAGGTTTTCATGTCTTCCGGTGGGTTGTTTTTCCACACCAGTCACAAGATCCCATAATTTTCTAGCCATAAAACAAGATTTTAACCTAACTCTCCAAATACTGTAATTTGTTCCATTTAATAACTAATATTTATCCATTGAGAAACTAGCATTTCTAACCATTTTTAATAATAATAGTATGCAACCAAAATAGCTATGAAATAGATATTTAAATAGAAATAACAAACTCTTTATAGAGAAAAAAATAGTTAAGATGGAGCTATCTTATCACGAGCTATAAACCCAAATCGGCACACAAAATGCACAACTCCAAAAAAAATTACAACTCACTAGCAAGTCAACCGATCTCGGATGAGTCAATCTACAAAACCATGACAAAAAGAAAAGACAAAATTAATTAAATATTAAAGGACGTATGACCAAAGTAGAAGGAGACACACAACACAAATCGAAACAACAAAAAGGACACGTAGAAGCTTTTCGGAAAATTTCTAGGAAGATTATCCTAGCAGATGTGAGATCCCAGAATTAAACAATAAATAATTTTTTTGGGTCTAGATATGCGAAGCACTAAACAAGAAAAGAACACGTGACCAAAACAAAAGAAGATACTTGGAAAGATTAAAAAAGAGATCAAATGTGAACAAAACATAAGGAAACACACGTCTCAAATCAAAAACACAAGAGGGCTCGTGTCAATTTTCTAGAAACTCTACAAGTTGATTATCCCAAAGGATTTGAGGTCCCCAGAATTAAACATAGACAATAACTTGTCAGTCCATGACAAGGTTGACATGGTCAACAGAAAGAAAATGTGGTGATCAAACAAGGTGACACTTGTCACAAATCAAGACAAAGCAATAGGACATGTTTTTCTTTTTGATGATTCTCAAAGGTGATGTGCTTAAAGGATGTGAAGTCTGCACAACAAACTAAGACAAATAGTTTATCGGGTTCGCAACTAGGTTTGAAAAGGTCAACAAGGTACATGGAAAAAAAACAAATGAACACTTGTCAAAGGATCAACAACGCATAATGCACACATATCTCAATATCAATAAAAGAGAGAGCACATGTGATGTAATTCCGACACTCTCAAATAGAGATGTACCCTACGAAAATCAAGCTCATGGAAGAAACTTAAAAATGTCTTTTCAAGTCTGTGACACAAAAGAGACAAAAGAACACACTTGTAAGTAAACAATGAAACATTTGTTAAAGGATCACCCATGGCGAGAATACGTGCAACAAGATTACATCACTCTCAAGCGTAAATGCAATCCAGAGATCTCAAGATCATGGAATCAACTAAAAATAATAGCCTTCTCGGGTGCTCTCCACCCTTTTACAATTAAATAAAATTTAAGCACGTGGCCCAAAGTCCATGAATCAACAAGGATAGGTGTCACAATTCTGTCTCTCTTCTAAGGAAAAGAAAACTACAGACCTAAAACCCACAGAATAAGCTAAAAAATATGAAATTTTTAAATCCGCTTTAGAAAAAGACAAGCCAAGAACACCTATAAAATATTGTTAAGAACCAAGAACAAAGAACCAGTCGCATAAACACAAATATATGTACGTATAATGTATAAGTAAGATATAATCAACAAATCAACCAATATTCATATAAATTTTTTTGTATAAATTGGAGTTTTCCACCTAAATAAGTTGAAGTCAACAATGAAAAAATTAGTGTTTTACAGATCCAAAAAAATTCAAGTTCTTTACTCTTGAAAATCAAAAACATCCAAATATATCTCTGTACAAGCATAGCCACCAGATCTGATACCATGTTAGGGAATTAATGGGAATGAATAATTGATAAATTATAAATCCACAATATAATTTACGAAGATTATAGATTATGAAGTGTTGTGATTAAAAAAAGATTGACATGTTTTATATTTCATATTAAAAAAATGAACGAAAGCAAATAACATAAATTAAATGATACAAAACATTGGATTTATAGTGGGTAAAACCGAAAGAAAAACCCCACTCAGAATAAAGCACTACCTTTATTAATAATTTAACAATCTCTTTTACCCAGCACTTCCACTTCACTCCTCGGTCTCACAGAATGATTTCAGAATAGTTTAGCACAATTTTACAATACAATGATCTTACAAATCTAATATATCAATATTATTACCAATCTTGTGAGGGATCACCCTATTTATATAGGATGGGTAAACTAGTCACACTATTTCACCCTAAAATATGAAATATTGACATAATAAAGTTTATTAAATAATCTTTTAAAAAAGGGTTTGTGAAGTGGTGGTCCACCAAAAGGTATCCCCACTTGAAATTATTTCCCCAACAATCCCCCTTAATTTTAAGTGGGAAAAAATAAAATATGCCAAATTACCTTTTTCTACAAAAGGATTTACAAATCCATAAATCATCAACAATGATTCAAGATAGCATGTAAATAAGGGAAATCAAACAGATCTTCCCATACAAAAATAAACAAGGGAAATCATAAAGATATTCCCTTAAAGAAATTCTTAGGACAAATTCTTTACATATGAACACTTATATCAGATTATGGATCCTTTTATAAAACAATACATACCTAACTAATTCCTCATTGGGATTTACAAGTAAATTCAAATAGCATGAAACATTTACTTATCACGAAATGGAGGAAGTATTGGAATTTTACAACAAGTCATTAAGAGGTGGAATTTTCATGCACACTCCCCCTCAATGGAAAATCTGATAGGCTCAACAAGGCACAAAACTTGTAAAACTTCACAACACATAATGGCTTGGTGAAGATAGTTACAACTTGATCTTTGATGTTGAACTCAATTTTTAATCAAGAGCAATCTAGCCTTCACAGAGAAGAGGAATACTTCTTTTAGATATCATTTGTATTACTTTCAACATCCTCGTTAGCCACATGTCTTTTCTCTACTTCAAGTGATGACAAGTGCACCAAAAACACTTGAACACAAATCTAGATTTATATCCAACAAAACCAAAGCATGGTTAGAGTCATAATTTATCATACTAAGCATAATATAAATCATATCAATTCACGTTTAACCAACTCTAAAATTTAAGCACTAGCTTTGTTACTTAATTTATATGTTAGTGTGAACATTAATATTTTGTGTGTATTTGTAATATATGAGTTGTGATATAAACAACTCATATAATGTTGTAATAGTTTAATTATATTGGTGAGTTGTGAGAACAACTCACGTAGCTAAAGTTGTGTGAGATAATAAAGGGATGTTAGAGAGATATTAGGAGATGGGGTTGAGATTATGTAGGGATTGAAGATCATGTTTGAATCCACCATTGTAGGGGTTAATTGATCTATATATGTAACTATCTATCAATGAATAAATTTTCCCGTGATGAATTTTATATAGTATTATATATATATATATATATATATATATATATATATATATATATATATATATATTTATGATATTGTGTTAGATTATTTCTAATAATCTGGACCAAATTTATTATTTGGTATCAGAGCACTAGGGTTCTTGTGACCAGCAATGAGAGTCAAGCATTCCATACGTATTTGTGAAGGATCCAAGTCTTTGTTACTACATGCATGACTGGGAGGTTATCTTTACATGTAAGCTCATGTTTTGTTCCGTACTTTTGTGCTTGGCTAACAAATTTACATTCATCGTTGTGCAATTGAGTTTTTTTGAAGTGTGGACTCATGCATTTCCATTCATCCATGTTTTCTTATAAAGTGCAAGATATGCTTTTCATGGGAGTATTTTTGTGAAGTGTAAGATATGATTTTCTTAAAAGATCAGTAGAAATTATTTATAGCAAGTGATCCCTATTGCACGCAAGTGAGGTTGAATAATAGTGTAGGATAGAAGAGAATGATAGGGGAGGAAAATGAAAATGAAGAGAATGGAAAGATCTTGCATCCATCTAATGTAAACAACTTTATTTCATCATATTTCTTAGGATCTACATCATCTGCCCTTATTAAAATATATGCATACAACAAAAGTGTAAAATGACATGAAAAGCTATAATACTAACATTTTTTCATTTCTAAAATGATTAACCCAATGCAACATAGATAATGCAATAAAATACAAGAAAGTAAACAAGCTACATTGACAGGAAACAAGTACAAACACACATACTCAAACAAATAACATTCAATACATTTACACCAATGTTTTTGTCATTAATTTTCATTCCCTGAATTTTTATGTTTTAACGGAAAGGGTTGAAAATGGTGCCCCAAGAAAGAATACATGCAAAGGGAAATAACGGAGGAGAAAAGAAATCCTATGGAAAAGAAATCATGCACTATGAAATCGCCCCAAATAATGCATTCATGCAAGGGAAGACAAACATAATAAGAAAACCTTCTTTTGTTAATGGAGGGAAGATCACAATGATTCACAAGTTGCACACATGAATAGGAGAGAACTAAAGAGAGATGTTTTTAAGGATGATATTTGATGTTTGAGTATGATGCATGTAATACAGGCTTCAAATCTGTGCATTCTCATTACCGATGTTTTGATTTATGTGATGTTTTCAAATTTTTAGGATTTTTGTGAGATTTTTATATTATTTTTGATGTTTTGATGGAAACGTATTTGAATGTTTTGATTTTTCCAACTAACATATTTGAATTTTTAGTTCTTTCAAAAGTTATACAAATGTTTTGGTATTTTGAAAGTTTTTCAAAACTATGTACATGAAGGAAAAGGAACGTGGATGCCCCCAGTGATAGATGGGATGTACAAGGGTAGAATGCCACGCGTATGTTCAAGATAGTGAAGATGGCCCCAGCATTAGATGAGAATATACAAAGGCAAACCCTTCACATATATACAAGATTAGAACCAGTCGGATCAAGGTGAAAGGGGATAGGTCCAACCAAAACTCAAACATAGGCCAAAACTAGCTTAGGACAAAGCAAATGTTCCCTATAGAAATGAGAATGCTTGTGAACAAATAATCCTCCCAAGGTGCTGGAAACCGGTTTTCACGCAAAGACTTATCCAAAGTGCCCCAATTGCATGGTTTTAACATTTGGATGACTTGTTTTCTCCTTACATTTTCTTGATTTTTTAATATTTTTTTTCTTGTTTTTTTCTTTATTTTTTGAGGAACTCCATACTTAAGTATATAACTACTTGAGGTGCAAGAAATTCATGGGTTCCTTTAGTTCCTCACCATTGTAGTGAGAATTTTTGTAGGCTCCTGAATCATACGTAGTGACCACCACATATGGTCCCAACCATTTTGGCTCGAAATTTCCTTTCTTTTCCTGGTCCTTGGTGGTGTTGAAATGATTTTATTTTAGCAATAAGTCTCCTACCTAAAATTTATGAGGTATGATACACTTGTTATAGCCACAATACACTTGATAATGATATAATTTTAAGTGATTGAGGGTGCGAGAGGCACATTTCATCTAGCATTTCTAGCTCTATCAAATCCCAGCCACATGGTAGTCTTTGTCTTTGTATAGATATTATTGGAGAGATATTCTCAGGGAAGGAAGAGCAATTTCTAGGGGGATGATGGCCTTAGTGCCAAAAAATAGGGAGTAAGGTGTTACACGAGTAAGAGTGTGAATGGAATTTCTATAGCCTCTCAAAGGGTAGGATGGATCGTCAAATGCCATTTTTGACCTATTTTTCTTACCATATTTTCCATAATCCGAACAAGGGTTTTCTTTAAATCCTTTGTTTGTCCATTACCTTGAGGGTAATAGGAGTATACCACTTTAGACATATCTGGAAGTGTTGGCATAATGCCTTCATGGTCTTGTTCTTAAAGGATTTACCATTTTCAGTTACAATGGTGGAAGGGATGCCATAATAGTAGATAAGGTGATTCATGATGAACTTGGAAATTTGTGCACTTGTAACATATCTAAGAGGTACAACCTCTACCCATATAGTAAAATACTCAATGGTGGTGATGATATGGGTATGGCCATCTAAGGAAGTTAGAATGACCTTCCCTATGCGATCTAATCCCAATTTTTAAAATGTCCATGGCATTGTTATTGGTTGCAAGGCTTGTATTGGGGCATAATAAGATTTCTATAATTTTGACATAATGCACACTTCTTAACATAGTTGCAACAATATAATTCCATGGTAGTCCAATAGTGCCCTACTTGTAAATATTTCTTAATGAGCACCATTCCACTCACGTGATCCCTACAAAAACTGTCATGTACCTATTTCATCACTTGAATTGACTCAACTGAATTAAGAGAGTGCAGTAAATTCCCATCATATCTATAATGATAGAGGGCACCTCTCAGGAGGGTATAACAAGATATGCATCGGATAAGGTTTCTTTTCTCATAGTGGGAAATTTATGGGGGAAAGGTATCATATTTTAGGTAAATGTAAATGGGCTTGTACCAGGGGAAAAAGGACCAGCAACTTCACATATCAGACATGATTCTGGTAGCTCATATGTAGGCTATCACTAATTTTCAACAAAGAACATCATATCATGATTTTATGGTGGAATCTATAGTATGGAACCCACTGTCACCATAGCATCTACAAAACTGTTTTTACTCTTGGGATGTGTTCAAAAGTAACATGCACAAAATACTCCTTTAGAGTCTCAACCAACTTCTTGTATGGGATGAGCTTGTCATCCTTGACTTTATACTCGTCATTGACTTGTTTAATGATCAATTATGAATCCCTAATGATTATTATTTGTCGATATTCCATATGATGACATGTTTCAACTAGGAAATGAGGGATTTGTACTCTGCTATGTTATTTGTACATGGAAATCCAAGGTGGAAGGCCTGAGGTATGAAGTCCCTGAAGGAGTGATAAGCACTACTCCTGCTCTTGAACCGTGGAAAGTGAATGAACCATCGAATTGTAACTACCACATGACTAATTATTCAATATACATTAATGATGCATTAGGTAGATCCAAACACATCGACTCTGTTTTAGGTAAAAGTGCCTCTACTAGTTGATCTATAAGAACTTGTCCCTTTACTGACTTGATGTACATACTCAATATCAAACTTGTTGAGTAGGATGATCCAATTATCCATTCTATCGGTAAGTGTTGGATTTGATAACTGGTATTTTAGAGGTTCAAATTTGAATATAAGCTTGGTTTTAGTAAACAATAGATAATGACAATTTTTTAGAAAGGTAAAAACTACAGCCAAGCAAGCCTTTTCAATTTGGGGATAATTCAGCTCATAAGTAATTAAAGTTTGGCTAAGGTAATAAACTACTCTTTTTTTTTGGCTTATATCATATTGGGATACTAGTGTACCAATAAAACACCTGGGTGGTTGAGATGTATAATAACAAAGGCTCGCCCGGAGTAGGCAACGTGAGAAATGAAAAACTATTCAGATATTTCTTGAGTAACTCAAAGGCTGTTGGAATTCAAGGCCCCAATGGAATGTAACATTTTTCTTGAGTAGATGGGTGAAAGGATGACACTTATGCACAAGCTAAGAGATGAAATGGTGGATTTCATAAAATTGTTCCTATAAGATGCATAGCTACTTAAGGTTCTTTGGTGGAGGCATTTCAGTAATAGTTGTAACCTTAGCCGGATCTACTTCAATCCCTCTTCTCGAGACAATGAATCCAAATAATTTTCCTAATTACACGTTGAACACACACTTCTTTGGATTTAGTCTGACTTTGTAGTCTCAAAGGCATTGAAAGATATGACTCAACACTTCTAGGTGTTCTTCTCTAGTCGTAGAACTTTGCTAGGATATCATCAAAATAGTCTTCCATCATGTCATTCATCATGTCATAAAATATTACTGTCATTTCTCTTTGATAGGTTTCCCCAACATTTTTGAGACCGAAAGTCATTACTTGGTAGTAGAACATTCCCCAAAGGGTTGTAAAGGTAGTTTTGTGTTGATCCTCCTATGTAATATTGATCTGATTATAACTGGAAAAGACATCCATGAGGGACAACATTTCATAACCCACAGTTGAATCAACAATCATGTTGATGTTAGGTAAGGGAAAATCATCTTTAGGGAATTCCTTATTGATATCTATGAAATCAGTGCATATATTTATACCAACTAGTTTTATTTGTACCAACAATATGTTGCATATCCATTTTGAATAATTAATAGGTCTGATAAAACCTACCACCAATAACTTCTCAAATTATCCTTAACTAAAAGTACTACATGTAGATGCATCTTCCTCAACTTCTGTTTGATAGGCTTGGCATCTAGATGTACCACAAGGTTATGCATGACTAAAGATGGGTCCAAAATTTTCATTTCTATATATGACCATTTAAATATGTCCACAAATTCTCGTAGTAGTATCAAAAAAGAATTTTTTTCCCGTGTTGAGAGTGAAGCTCCCAGATTTACTATTATAGGATCATCTTCTATCCCGATATTGATATCTATGGTCTCATCTACCAAAATTTTAGATGTGTCTTCCATAACTATAGGATAAAGGAGGATATTAAAGTCTTCTTCCAAAGGCATTTTAATGAGTTTTTCACTATGCCTTTTGGAATTTTGTTTTTTCTAAAGATCTTTGGAATAATTTTTTCCCTTGATTTCATTTTTGTTTTTCGACCACACATCTTAGCCTCCTCCCGAAGTATGTGCATACATCCAAATTGATGGAGAAACCCTTTTTATGGTCGTCGATTAGAATGTTGTCACAAATACCCATGAATTATGCAATTGCCTCATCATTTTCAAAGAGATCAATTAGTACATGAAGTTTTTGGTCCCATTCAATGATATTGAGATATACAAGGTTTATTTGGGAATTAGAAGGGGATAAGGTTAAGACGGTTGTATCCAGAAAAAGGTTTATGGAGGTAAGATCTTTGTAAAGGCTATAAGTATCTGCGTCACTATCCAAATGAGATGAGCTATCCTCACATTCTCAAGAGGCATTATAAATTTCTAAGGGTGGAATTCCATGGGGAATTGGGACAATCTCTAATCTACCTTTTCCATTTCTTGAAAGACCGTATCCTTTATAACCCATGTGAGACATCATTTTGTATGCTTTGGTATACACTAGACCTTGATGACATGAAGCATGTTATACCTTCAAGGATATATATTTTTAGGTGAATCCAACATTTTCTCATCTGATAAGAGGCCACGAGGAACAAATTTCTCAAAAGGACTAGCACAACTATCCCGGGAGCTCTTGAATTGGAAACTCGGTTTGCCCCACATTTTTGGTGATAATGAAAGGTTAGAGACCAGAAGGGCTTGTTGGAGGTTATACTCTTTAATTGGGCCATTTGATAGGAATTTCATCTCCCATGTAGAAAAGGGAGAAACAAGCAGGAGCGATTTTATCACTAGCACTTAGCGTGTCTAGGTCAACATGAGCTTTTAGAGCTTTGGTTTGTAGTGGTACAACTATATCCACAGAAGGACATTCATATGCCACACAAGAAAAACTATGTAATGCTCTGCAATGCACAAATGGTTTTGGATCTCTCGAGAATAGTTATTTTTTTCCCGTTATGATATAACTTGATGCATTGATGAAAGGTCAAGGGTACAACTGTAGGGCATGTATCCATGGGTAGCCTAGGATATATTGTAAGGAAGATCCAAGTCAAGGACATGGAACTTAGTGTCGTGATATGTCAGCCCTACTTCCATAGGAAATACTATTGTATTGGTTGATTCACATTCTAAATTGTCATATGCTGTGATGGTGATGACATGAGAATCTAAGTCAGCCTCTATTCACCCTAGCTATCTAACTGAATTCAAGGTGTAAATGTTCAAACCAGACCCATTTTCCACAAGCACTCTCTTTATATTTCTTCGAGTAAAAAATGCCTCTAGGTATAGGGGTAGGTTATGAGTCTGTTTTTCATGTGGAATTTCACTTTGGTTGAAGGAAAGGTGTTCCATAGGAGAAAGGTTCATGACCACTATTTTGAGGTGTGAAGGATCAATATTGGTTGACAATCTTGGCCCCTAAAGTGTTTTGTAGAGGATTTCTTTATGAACATTCAATATTTTGAGAAGATCTAAGATCAAAATCTTAGCAGTGGTCTTCTCAAGTTGTTCTAAAATGTCATATTGACTATCCTGAGGGGTAGGTAGAGGAGGTTATGTAATCATGAGATGATTTTAGTGCATTACCACAACACAATATCTACTCTTGATTCTTATGGCATTCACATGCTCATTGGAAGAATGAATACAACCGATAAGTGAATCGAATGGGTTATTGGTTTGACCATAAATGTAATTAGTGGCTCTGTAATCATTGGAAGATTGGACTTGATCTAGATTTTTCGTTTCCTATTTGTTATGTTTAGGAAACAGTTCTTTGAATATTCCCATCTTCTGATTGGGTGTTTGATGAGGCTCAGGTGAATCAAATTCAATCTCTCTGCTTTTAATAAGGTCTTGGAAAAAGTGTCTTAGCTTGAGGCACTTGTCTATTTTATGTCCCTTGACACAATGATACTCATAATATTCATGGTCTTTATACCATGACGGTTTAGGTGCATCATCGACATATGGTATTGTTGCAGGGTCCTGGACCATGTTCATTGTGTCCAACTATTTTAAGACTATGGACAAGGAGTCCGTGAGATGGGTGAACACATGAAATTTGATGGCAGGTTGAATTGGACATTTAGTGAGTTTGAAAGGAGGACCAATTTTTACTTCCTGGATATGTTTAGAATCTACAATACCATCTCCTACGATGTTTTTTATTTTATTGAAAATTTTAGGTTTTTCCACAGGTTTGGAGGTTTAGTTATCTTTTTAAAATGGTTTTAAAGTCCCCTCAACACCTTTTCAATTTGGGTACCCTTTTCTATAACTTCTTTGAAGTTACTAACATAATGCATTTGTAAATGAAACATAATGTATGGGTTTAAATTGGGTACAAAAATTCTAACTAATTACTTTTCTAGGATTGAACAAGGGAAGCAGATAGCTAGCCCCCACCATCTTTGTAAGAAACTAGAAAAAGTTTCATTAGGTCTTTTCTTCATGCTACATAAGTCTAACATAGTGACATCACTTTTGACATTGAATGAGAAATTCCACACAGAAATCTCTTTTCTAACTCAAGCCATATAAATACAAACCCTTTAGGTATATGAAAAACTAATCCAAAGCTTGACCTCCTAAACTGCATGGGAAGAGGCGCATATGAGGTAATTGTCACTATAATCCACTTCCTAGCATGCCATGTAGAAGTCCTTGATGTGATCACGTGGGTCACCCTTCCCTTTGTACTTTTCAAACTTGGGGAAATAAAAATTTTTAGGGAATGGTGTGTGTAGCATAGCCTTGTCAAAGGGATAAGGACATAGTTCTTCAAATTGATACTTTTTTCTATGTCCAACATTACTTTCTTGAAGGCTTGTAAGTATACTTTCATGGATTGCAACTCTTGTGTGAGGAGTTTCTCTTTGGCGGGTGAATTTGGCATGTATACCATACTATATTAAGATCTTTCACCCTCTTTGTCCTTGGTTTTAAGCTTAGTATGTTTAACCCTAGGTTTTTCTTGATGTGTAGGTTTATATATATATTTTTTGAAACATAATGTTCTTTGTTCTAAATAAAACATCATTTAGAACACACATTCCAAGCTAATCAATCTCATAACAGATAACCATATACAAGCTGTAATGACTCGGTATGCTATTGATCTCTCATCCATGACTCATTACCAACCGATCTCTCAGTCCATGACTCGATTACCAACCGATCTCTCATGTTAACTTAAAGTATAGAATACTTTATGTATACTATATATACTTAGTTCTCCTACCGTATTTAGTCTTGAGTGATCTATTTAAAGAACCTATCTAAATATTTGTTACCAATATTCATCTGACATCACGTTGCTTTAAACTAGGTGACATAGGACAACATAACCAGCAGCTTGCGATACTTTGGCCAAATATTTTCAACATATTATTCATGTTACTATTCCTAGATGCATACTCATCATTCAGAATACGTCCTTCACCTCACTCTTCTATTATCTAGAATGGTCTTTATTGACTAATGTCAGTCCACTTGCCCAAGGTTTGACCCTAGCCCGGAGTTAGAAACATAATTTATTATAGGAAGATGCTCACGATGACTTAGGGTATATGGGCATACTCGGTTGACCTAAGTCAACCGGATGTCTTTGAGGTACCCTGAGTCAATAAATCTACTACCTATCCTAAACATGCTACTAACTTGACCTAGAGAGAAACTAAGTTCAAGTCTAGATGTGCGTAAATCTAGATGAACAAATATGGAAGGGTGTTGCCACATGTCAACTACAACATTGTATCCTGAGAAGTCCCGAGGACTTCTCGTGGGTATAGTCCTACAGTTGGTGTGTGCCAACATCCATTAGAACTGATTCATCAAGATGTACATACCCCCTTAGTGGTCATTAATCATAATTAAATTGGATTAAGATTCAGATTACAACAACCATGCCTAACCCTAATTCCAACATTCATTAAGTTCTTTACCCATACTTATCTTGATTAGGTATGGAGAACTTCATTAAACCATGTTTGCATTATTGTTCATTAATGTGGCATAACAAGTAGTTATCCCAAAATAGGACAAAAACATCAACGTTTAATTCCTAATGCAACTTAGCTATCCAAATCAGGTGTGACATCCACCTAGATTCAGCTAGTGTTTACTTTATAATCAAAGTTATAAAGATTAAGGATCATAACCACTAATCATCTTATCTTTCATTCTTTGGGAGAGGAAGAGTCTTCCTCTACATGGTTAAATGTTAGGTTCAACATAACCTTTTTAGCATTTATTACACATATAGATTAATTATATGTCCCAAACATATTTCATTATTAAACTATAGTTGTGTAGTTTAAGAATGACATCTTTTACAATTTAACTAGTGCATTATAATAGGGGAGATTATACTATCTCCTTAATCCTACTCAATATCTGATAACAACAATAGTATATAAAATATAAAGAATCCCAAAAAGATATCACTATTATTTCGGCATATAAGTACAAAGATTTCACTTCACAAATTGAATTCCAACACAAACCTTTCAATTCATGATTTAAAATATACATTTACAAGACTATGTAATTTAGACATTTTGCATGTCAATCATAAATAAGATCTTAAAAGAACATCACTTTTCTTTTCCAATACAACTCAAGAATAATTTGAAACTCTTTACACAAGATCCAGAATTAAATAAGCCAATACATCATGAAAGTTCTTGTCTTCCTTTATCACTTATGATGTCCATCTGCAAAAATTGCTAGCACGGGTCAGTTCAATGAACTAAGCATGATAAGCACTAAGCATTAAAGTAAAGTGCATTCCACTAATTGTTTCATTAAACAACTCTGCTTTAATGAAACAATTAATATACATCATACAAACAATCATAAGTAATAACATCTAGAAAAGAAGTACCATAAAAGAGTATGAATTCACTTTTAAGAAAAGAACTTAATATAATCCGCAACATCAGAATTATATCACAAGATTTAATTGATCCTATCAATTACTTTAAAACAATCAACAAGTCTTGTCATCCAATTGTTTCATAATTCCATAAGAATAGAAATACACATTTATCTTTTCTAAGCAGCAAAAGAAGTTAGTTACAACATAGCTCATATTAGTATGCTTCATCTTTCCATATAAACAAAAGAAGAGAATCAATACATACCTATTCCTCAGACACAATTCATCTGAAGGAAAGAATTAGGTTTAGAACACACAACACTGCCTCAGTCCAAAGATGAAAAATAAGGAGTCCATAAATAAAGAGGCAACATCTAAACAAGAATCCAATTCAATCAAGCTAGATTAAAATAGTCTAACTGAAATTCTTACTAACTTTTGTATGTTAGTAGTTTATATTTCAAAGGTCTAAAACTAGACTTGTCCACAAATCCAAGCTATACTCAAGAAAAATAAATCTCTTAACCAATCCACAAGAAGTTCCCATCTCAGAAGAGAATCAATTAAAGAGAAGTTCAGTTAATGAACTTATACAATCAACAGAAAAAGGATCTCAAATAGAAAATACCCAATCCATATTTCATTTCATTTATACTATGAAATGAAATCCCTTATCTAATACAAACTTAGAAATTATTTAGCTAGTTCCCAAAAGAGAACTCAAAACTGAATGCACAGTCAAAGAATGCACACTACAACTTTCCATTACAAAACTTACAAACTGATTACCTATTTCCATTCACCAAGCTCAAGTTCAAATTCAAATCTCAAAATGAAATTCATAGTACCATCTCAAAACAATATATTGTCCCCAAGAGATCATATTCATTTCTCTATCTAAAACTTGGAGATTCATTCAAAGAACCCAACAAGGAATAGAAATAAAACAGTGTAAGATAGACAAGGGTCAATACCACTCATGAACCCAAAGAAGAACAATATTACCAAGCATTTAGAATAGTGATATTGTATCCCTTCATACTACACTCAGTAAACTAGGTTTTATATTCAACATTCTATTAAAACCCATGAATCAGATGAAAGATCAGAAGAGAGTAAGAAAACTAAACAATTTGTTTAAGACAAGCATTATCCCAAAATTCTTCCAACTTGACTAAACAAAATCACCACAAGCCTCTCGAGTTCAATTAAAAGCTTATGATAGGTAAGAATTTGTTCAACATCAATGACAAAAAGGAAGTAAATAATACATTCCATAAACCCTCTACAATTGATACGACTGTTCCAAATGAACTAAAAATCAACCAAACCCACAACAGGACGTAGTTCCAGTCCATTTGTTTCTATGAACAAAATAGTCAAGCTTTCCACAAGACATGGGTTCGCTCAGGGCAGAGATGAATAGGATACACTCCTAATTCACATGCCCTATCAAGTTTGAGAACACAAGTGTAGCCTAAAAGATAGAAGTGATACAACCATTCCCTCTCAAGAATCAAAACAGAGGAGATCTCAAAAAGAAGTTACATGGTCTACTTCCGACCAAAACAAAACTCATAAGACCCCCTTTGAGTAGACAATATTAAATGAGATTAAAGCTTCTCAAATCCTTAAAACCAACAAAACCCACTCACAATACAAGTAAAGAATCGACACGTCGATTCCAACACAAGTTCAAAACTCCATAATAATGGAATACCTATATAGTGACAAATATGAGCTTGAACATAAGTTCAGAACCCCACAAGGCTCTAACTCTAGCTCAGACAAACACAAGATCAAATACGAGCCTATAACAAAACCCAAGGCCCTAAATACAAGCTTAGAATAAACACCATTTCTCTATTACGGGTTCAAGCATTTCCAATTCCATAAAGAAGAATAAAACTCTAGTTCAGAGCGTAAGTACATAAACAAAGCTCAACAACTCAACAGTAAGTTTCAACATTCACAAGAACTGAATACAAGTACAGTTGTTGAATATGAAGATTCAACCAAAATTTTAGAACTACACCAAGTTCCAACTTAGTCCAAAACAAACACAAAGTCCCAATAAAAGCTCATAACAAATCATGAAGCTTCAATACAAGCTTAGAACAACCACGAAGCTCCACTTCAAGCTCAACGAAACACAAGACTAAAATAGAGATTAGAACCATTCAAGTAGTAAAGCAAAATTCATTCAACATTAGTCTCAAAACATGTTAGAGAGCTTCAATAATACAAGTTCAAATAGAAATTTAGAAAATAAATTTACATGAATACCATTAATAACTAGTACAAAGAAAGTTCCCAAAAACTACTATTAATAGCCATGGATTCACATTCCAGAAACCACATAGATTTCATGAAAACATGCAAGTAAACAACCAGACACATCATGCATAAATATATCTCAAGTGACAAGAGTTGTTTTAATGAATCATTTAGAAGAAAGCAAGAAATCTTAATGGGTAGAGCCTATCATGCACTATGATAGTGCTCTCCCCAATTGAAGGAGACTTTAGCCTGAGTTTCCAACCCTTTTCTTCTCCAAGAAAGATCAACCAACAATAATATTTTTCCACAATGCCTCATATACTTTCCTTGAATCAAAAATAGATTAGAGAAATCAAAAATAGCCACAAAGTGTAGATCAAACTGCTAGTTTGAAGAACCTAGATAGCTCCATGTAGAGCAAAAATTGTGAAGCATGCAAAACCAAACAACCCCCAACAAATCCAAGCATGCCTTCCAAGATGGTTTTCTTACCAAAACCGAGGTGAATTAATGACATTAAATTACATATTCCCACCTATCTCTCCTTGCCACCGCCATCCAAAGTTGGCGAGACCAAATTGAACTTCAACAAGCATTTCCAAACTTAGTGATGCCTCCATGTAGGTTCCACTAAATTTTCATGTAATTACCAAGTCTGGCAGTACTCTTCCCTATTAAATCAAAATCACATCTCATTAATAGCTTAGGAACCTCACTTAGCTCCCACTTACCAATCGACCCATAGGTTCCCTTTCATACCCCATTAGTTTAGGATAGATACAATTTTCTTAGGTTAGATCTTAGGTTAATTTAAAAGTATAACCTTAGGATATAACCTTCAAACAAATAGATTGCCACCTTAGGTTAGGACATAGCTTAACCAAATAGTATAGGCAATAGGTTAGAAATAACTTAGCATCCCTTAGGTTATTTCCCTTCATACTAACTTAGTATTAACAACTTAGGTTAGGATGTCATCCCACGTAGAGTGGCATAGAAAGAGTTAGGAAAATTTACCTGAGTCTTGAATCCCATTAGGATAGACCTTATTAGATATAGGACATGTTTATATTCTCTCTTTCTCAAGAATCCTGAAGTAGGTTTCTATTTCCCTTAATGCCATTAAGCGCCCTGCAAAGGTCAATCAAGAAGATCCGAGCACACACACAACAAAATGCAGGCATGGTCTTTCAAGATAATAAAGAATTTACAACAAACACAAGTTCAGTCCATTATGTCTCTTAACCAATGAATGTCAATTTACCATTCAATCTATTAAGAAGATTTAAAACATTCCTTGGATCACTGAAATTGATCCAAGGATGAGTCAATAAAAAGAGATAAGTTTGCAACTCTAAAAATCTGATTGCAACTTATCAACAAGAAGTGAAAATGGATTCCTAAAAGCCATATCATTTCAGTCCAATGAATCCAAGAGAAGAGATGATTTATCCATAACAAGCATGATTTTCAATCAATAAAGGAAACACACCTCATTCAAGAAAATCACATGCCAACGCTTGTAATGCAAAGAGAAATATAACAATTTGTTCAAGGTGTTACATACTTCCCTCCTAAAAAAAGAATCATCCCGATGATTATCTCATTTTAATCATTGCATTAGGATAATCAATTTATTCACTTTCATAACATATGTTTGCAACAATATCCAAATTTAAAGTTCCAGAAATCAGCATTCACATAGTTGTTTATTCAAAAAACAAATAGTTGTCTATCCATAACTGGTAGACTTATTGTCATATAAAGATAAAATCACAAATTTTATCAGTCATCCTAGTCAATTTTGATCAAATAAATATGGAAAAGTAGTTTTCATATCTTCCAAGTTTTCCCAAGTTACACTTTCTTCATTAAACTGGTCCCACTGGACCTTACATTGACTTATCTCATGATTTCTTAAATGTAACTGGTGAGTTTCCAACACTCGTATGGGTTTAACCATGATTATTCTTGGGTCTTGGACCTATAAGGAATTCTAATTTAACACATGTGATAAATCTGAAATGTATTTCTTAAGCAAAGAAATATGGAAAACATCATGCATTCGTGACAAAGTAGGAGGTAATGCTAAATGGTAAGCTACATGGTTGATTACTTCAACTATCTCAAAAGGTCCCACATAACAAGGTGATAACTTGGTAGCCTTGCCAAAAGTTATAGAGCTCTTTTTCGGTTTAACTAAAGAAAGACTTTCTCACCAAGTTCAAATTTCTGTCAACCCGCTTTAAATCAGCATAACTCTTTTCCTATCTGCTTGCTTCTTTCAGCGTTCTCACGAATCATTTTAACTTGTTGTTCCATTTTAGTAAGAATTTCAGGTCCAATTACCTCTCTATCCTCAATGTTGTCCCAACTAATAGGGTTCTGCATTTCTTCCATATAATGCTTGAAAGGTGCCATCTTAAGAGAGGCATGATATGTTTTATTATATGAAAACTCAACTAGTGGAAGGTACTCTTCCCACTTATACTGCTGGTCCATACAATACATTCGTAACATATCCTCTAAAACTTGATTGACTCTTTCAGTCTATCCATCTCATTTTCGGATGATACGTAAAACTGAAATTCAGCTTAGTTCCTAGAGCCACATTAAGCATTTGCCAAAACCTTGATGTCATTCTAGGATCTCTATCCGATATGATTAATTCAGGTACTCCATGTAATCTGAAAATTTTGTGAACAAATATTTTAGCTAACATAGGAGAATCATCCTTCAGATTACCAACAATAAAATGTGCTACCTTTGTTAGTTTATCCACAACTACTAAAATAACATCATGTTTATTTCTTGACATAGGCAACCCTTGTACAAATTCCATGCTTATCACTTGCCATTTATACTGTGGTATGCTATGAGGATACAATAAACCGGTTGGGTGCATATGTTCCGCTTTAACATGTTGACATTCAAGGAAATGTGTCACAAAATCAATAACATCCTTTTTCATTCCCTTCCAGAAATATTGTTGTTTTATATCAGCAAGCATTTTTGTAATACCAGGGTGTCAGAAAAAGGTGAATTGTGAAATTCAGCTAACAATTTCTTTCTTAAATCATTTAACGATGGTATGTATACCTGTTTTCAAATCTTAAGATTCCTTCATTATCAAAGTGAAAACATTTATACCTTAGATCACTAGGATCTGCAGCAAGCGTTGTCTTTACTTGCTGAAAGTAAGAATCAAATTCCATAACACTTTTTACTTCATCCTTAAATTGAGTTCTCAATGTTATAAGCACATAAATGTGCTTCCTACAACTTAGAGCATTAGCCACTCTATTTTCTTTACCCTTGATATAATTGATGTCAAAATCATATTGAGACAAAAACTCTAACCACCTTCGTTGTCTTGCATTAAGATTTGGCTGAGTGAAGATATACTTCAGCCCAAGATGATCAGTTTCAATTCAAAAGGTTTACCAAGCAAGGTAATGCCTCCAAACTTGTAGTGCATGAACAATGGCAAGCAAGCTCTAAATCATGTGGAGCATAATTCAACTCATGTAACTTTAGTTTTCTACTTTTGTAAGCTATGACATGATCATTTTGTAACAAAATACCTCCTAGACCTTCACCAGATGCATCAGTTACCACCATAAAGTCTCCATTAGGATCTGGTACTACTAGAATAGGTGTTGAAGTTAATTGTTCCTTCAAAGTTTTGAATGTAATTTCACATTTCTCACTCCAAACAAACTTTTTATCCTTCTATAAATAATTTATTGGTGCAGCCACCTTAGAAAAATCTTTTACAAATTTTCTATAGTAGCAACAAATAAGCCCCATGAAGCTTCTAACTTCATGTACATTCTTTAGTGTAGGCCACTCAGTTATAGCTACAATTTTAGAAGGATCTACAACAATTCCATTCTTACTTATTACATGTCCCAAATAGTGCACTTCTATGTCATAGAAAGAACATTTAGATAGCTTACCATATAACCTGTCTCTTTCTCAAAATTTCCAAAACTATCTTCAAATGCTCATGGTGTTCCTCAATACTTTTAGAATATATGAGAATGTCATCCAAGAATACGAGCAAAAATTTGTCCAAGTATTCTTGAAAGATATTATTCATTAAGTTCATAAATGTTGCAGGTGCATTTGTTAATCCAAAAGGTAAAACCGTGAACTCATAATGTCCATACCTTGTTCTAAAAGTTGTTTTATGAATGTCCTCATCCTTAATCCACAATTGATGATATCCAAATTGAATATCTATCTTAGAATATACCGATGCTCCACGCATCTGATCAAATAGATCATCAATCCTAGGGAGTGGGTATCTATTCTTGATTGTTTGCTTTGTTTAACATTTTGTAATCAATGCACAATCTAAGTGTTCCATCCTTCTTTTTCACAAAAATTATAGGTGCTCCCAAGGTGAAACACTTGGTCTAATCAAACCTTTAGACAAAAGTTCTTGCAACTGAGCCTTAAGCTCTACTAATTCTATAGTAGTCATTCGATATGGTGCCTTAGAAATAGGTTCGGTTCAGGCTTGATCTCTATTGTGAAATCAAACTCCCTTTTGGGTGGAAGACTGGTAATTCTTCCAAAAATATGTCACTGAAGTCTCGTAACAATGCGATATCATTCCATGACATCATTGTTCTCTTCAGTTGTTTCTGTAATTTTTACTACATATAAGGTACAACCTTTATTTTTGGCCTTTTTAAGTTGCATAGCTGACAATTTTCTAACAGAAATCTCACGTTTCACACCCTGAATCTTGTTATTTTTACGTAGGTCATCTAAACAACTAATGTATTTTTCAAAATAGTCCACTTTAGCCTTATGTTTTGCTAACCAATTAACACCTATGATTACATCATAAGACCCCAAAGGTGCAACATAAAGATCAAATTCAGTGGAAAAGTTAGGTAAATCAAGGACTGCTCAAAAAGACACATACTAACTATATGAACAACATTGTTTCCATATTTATACGAGTCCATATTTTATCCATGTTTCCAGCTTTTCTTTTTAGTTTTGATGCTAATTTACTAGAAATAAAACAAAGTAGCTCAGTGTCAAAAATAATAGTTATAGGTAAACCAAATAACTTACTAGAACTTCTATAGGCGTGGCTGTTTCTCATCCTGCTTGTCACCTCTTTGCAGTGTGTATCTTGTGTTTAATTGATTACGATCATCTTTTTCAAAGGGCATTGATTTGTGTAATGATATTTTCCATAGTTATAACAGCCTCCTATAGGTCCCTTTCTAGGCTTGGGTTTGTTTCAGCCTTAGAGTTATCATTGACCCCATAGGACTTTATCCATTATTATTGTTCTTGAAAAAGTTGTTCAAGTGCATTTCTAACAAACTTGTTTTTTTTGCTACTTTCTTATTAGTATCAGATGAAAATTACTTTTCATTCGAATTTATTCCATGGTCCTTTCTTAGGTGCAAGAGATGATGAAGAGGAGTTGGGGATTTTCTTCCTTACTTCCTCCTTATGAGTAGAAATTGCCTTCAATTTTGTTCCTACCTTATGGCCTTTTCAACAACCCCTTCCATCGTGGTTGGGCTGTGAACATCCACCTCTCCTCCTATAATAGGATTCAATCCCATGATGAATTTCCATATCCTAAACTTCTCATCAGTTTGGTACTGAGGTACATACTTAAGGAGTTTAGTAAACCACTCCCAATACTCAGTTATAGTTATCTTTCCTTGAGCTAAGTTATGGAATTCAGTCATTTTCTGATCATAGTAAAGTTGTGGTAGCCAACGTTGCCTAAAGTAACCTTTAAATTGATCCCATGTGATATTAGTTTCATCAATATTTAACTCATCCTTACGGTTGTCTCACCATAAACATATCCTAAACTTCTCATCATTTTGGTACTAGGGTACATACTTAAGGAGTTTAGTAAATTACTTCCAATACTTAGTTACAGTTAGCTTTCCTTGAGCTAAGTTATGGAATTCAATCATTTTCTGATCATAGTAAAGTTATGGTAGCCAACGTTGCCTAAAGTAACCTTTAAATTGATCCCATGTGATATTAGTTTCATCAATATTTAACTCATCCTTATGGTTGTCCCACCATGAAGATGCCTCATGGGAAAGTGATGATATGCTCCCCATATCACCTTTGTTTCTTTTGAGAAATTCCTTATTGCAAAGTATTTCTCCATTTTGTTGAGCCAATTCTTAGCCCCATCTCCTAATGTGGTGCCATCAAACTTGGGTGGACTTATCCTTTTTATATCATTAGTGAGTTTAGCTGTCAGCCTAGCCTTTTTGTTCTCAGGATGATCAGGTATGTTCACATTGTTATTATCAACACCTACATTGGCATTGTCCCAGGAGGTGGCTGATTATTGTTATTAGCATCTTCTTCCTCCTCATTGCCCATTACTTGTTGTTCAAGTACACCAAATGATCTCTTGTGTCAATAGGGAAGCAAGGATCTCATCGAGTTTCTAGAAGTTGTTGCTCCTTCCTCAGGTGGAGGATTATTTGCAACATTTCCTCTTGTTCTAACCATTTTTGTTACAAGAAAATTTAAGTTTCATCAGATTATGGACACAATAGGTCCAAGAGCTGTAACCTTCAACTCTGATACCAAGATGTAACATTCCCATTTTAAGACTTTAGAAATAAGGGAATTTTTTTGAAACATAATGTTCTCTATTCTAAATAAAACATCATTTAGAACACACATTCCATGCCAATCAATCTCATAACAGATAACCATATATAAAGTGTAATGACTCGGTATGCTACCGATCTCTCATTCCATGACTCGGTTACCAACCGATCTCTCATGTTAACTTAAAGTATAGAATACTTTATGTATACTACGTATACTTGGTTCTCTACCCTATTGGGTACTGAGTGATCTGTTTAAAGAACCTATCTGAATATTTGTTACCAATATTCATCTGACATCACGTTGCTTTAAACTAGGTGACATAGGACAACACAACTAGTAGCTTACGATACTTTGGCCAAATATTTTCAACATATTGTTCATGTTACTATTCCTAGATGACATACTCATCATTTTGGAATACGTCCTTCACCTCACTCTTCTGTTATCTAGAATGGTCTTTACTGACTACCGTCAGTCCACTTGCCCAAGGTTTAACCCTAGCCTAGGTTAGAAACATAATTTATTATAGGAAGATGCTCACGATGACTTAGGGTATATGGGCATACTCGGTTGACCTAAGTCAACCGGATGTGCCGAGGTACCCTGAGTCATTGAAAGCTACTACCTATCCTAAACATGCTACTAACTTGACCTAGAGAGAAACTAAGTTCAAGTCCAGATGTGCGTAAATCTAGATGAACAAATAAGAGAAGGGTGTTGCCACATGTCAACTGCAACATTGTATCCTCGAGAAGTCCCAAGACTTCTCGTGGGTATAGTCTGTAGTTGGCATGTGCCAACATCCATTAGAACTGATTCATCAAGATGTACATACCCCCTTAGTGGTCATTAATCATAATTAAATTGGATTAAGATTCAAGATTACAACAACCATGCCTAACCCTAATTCCAACATTCATTAAGTTCTTTACCCATACTTATCTTGATTAGGTATGGAGAACTTCATTAAACCATGTTTGCATTATTGTTCATTAACGTGGCATAACAAGTAGTTATCCCAAAAAAGGACAACAAACATCAACGTTTAATTCCTAATGCAACTTAGTTGTCCAAATCAAGTGTGACATCCACCTAGATTCAACTAGTGTTTACTTTATAAACGAAGTTATAAAGATTAAGGATCATAACCACTAATCATCTTATCTTTTTTTTTGGGAGAGGAAGAGTCTTCCTCTACATGGTTAAATGTTAGGTTCAACATAACCTTTTTAGCATTTATTACACATATAGATTAATTGTATGTCCCAAACATATTTCATTATTAAACTATAGTTGTGTAGTTAAAGAATGACATCTTTTACAATTTAACCAATGCATTATAATAGGGGAGATTATACTATCTCCTTAATCCTACTCAATATCTGATAACAACAATAGTATATAAACAAATATAAAGAATCCTAAAAAGATATCACTATTATTTCTGGCATATAAGTACAAAGATTTCACTTCACAAATTGAAGTCCAACACAAACCTTTCAATTCATGATTTAAAATATACATTTACAAGACTATGCAATTCAAACATTCTGCATGTCAATCATAAATAAGATCTTAAAAGAACATCACTTTTCTTTTCCAATACAACTCAAGAATAATTCAAAACTCTTTACACAAGATCCAAAATTAAATAAGCCAATACATCATGAAAGTTCTTGTCTTCCTTTATCACTTATGATGTCCATATGAAAAATTTCTAGCACAAAGTAAGTTTAATGAACTGAGCATGATAAGCACTAAGCATTAAAGTAAAGTGCATTCCACTAATTGTTTCATTAAACAACTTTGCTTTAATGAAACAATTAATATACATCATACAAACAATCATAAGTAATAACATCTAGAAAAGAAGTACCATAAAAGAGTATGAATTCACTTTTAAGAAAAGAACTTAATATAATCCGCAACATCAAAATTATATCACAAGATTTAATTGATCCTATCAATTACTTTAAAATAGTCAACAAGTCTTGTCATCAATTGTTTCATAATTCCATAAGAATAGAAATACACATTAGTATTTTCTAAGCAGCAAAAGAAGTTAGTTACAACATAGCTCATATTAGTATGCTTCATCTTTCCATATAAACAAAAGAAGAGAATCAATACATACCTATTCCTCAGACACAATTCATCTGAAGGAAAGAATCAGGTTTAGAACACACAACACTGCCTCAGTCCAAAGATGACAAAATAAGGAGTCCATAAATAAAGAGGAAACATCTAAACAAGAATCCCAATTCAATCCAAGAAGATTAAAACAATCTAACTGAAAGTCTTACTAACTTTTGTATGTTAGTAGTTTATATTTCAAAGGTCTGAAACTAGACTATCCACAAATCCAAGCTATACTCAAGAAAAATAAATCTCTTAACCAATCCACAAGAAGTTCCCATCTCAGAAGAGAATCAATTAAAGATAAGTTCAGTTAATGAACTTATAATCAACAAAAAAAGGATCTCAAATAGAAAAGACCAATCCATATTTCATTTCATTTATACTATGAAATGAAATCCCTTATCTAATACAAACTTAGAAATTCTTTAGCTAGTTCCCAAAAGAGAACTCAAACCTGAATGTATAGTCAAAGAATGCACACTAACAACTTTCCATTACAAAACTTACAAATTGATTACCTATTTCCATTCTCAAGCTCAAGTTCAAATTCAAATCTCAAAATGAAATTCATAGTACCATCTCAAGACAATATATTTTCCCAAGAGATCATATTCATTTCTCTGTCTAAAACCCAGAGATTCATTCAAAGAACCCAACAAGGAATAGAAAATACGTAAATAGTGCAAGATAGACAAGGGTCAATACCACTCACGAACCCAAAGAAGAAAAATATTACCAAGCATTTAGAACAAGTGATACTGTATCCCTACATACTACACTCAGTAAACTAGGTTTTATATTCAACATTCTATTAAAACCCACAAATCAGATGAAAGATCAGAAGAGAGTAAGAAAACTAAACAATTCATTTAAGACAAGTATTGTCCCAAACTTCTTCCAACTCGACTAAACAAAATCACCACAAGCCTCTCGAGTTCCAGTTAAAAGCTTATGATAGGTAAGAATTTGTTCAACATCAATGAAAAAAGGAAGTAAATAATACATTCCATAAACCCTCTACAACTGATACAACTGTTCCAAATGAACTAAAAATCAACCAAACCCACAACAGGACGTAGTTCCAGTCCATTTGTTTCTATGAACAAAATAGTCAAGATTTCCACAAGACACGGGTTCACTTAGGGTAGAGATGAATAGGTTACACTCCTAATTCACACACCCTATCAAGTTTGAGAACATAGTGCAGCCTAAAAGATAGAAGTGATACAACCATTCCCTCTCAAGAATCAAAACAGAGGATATCTCAAAAAGAAGTTACATGGTCTACTTTAACCAAAACAAAACTCATAAGACCCCCCTTGAGAAGACAATATTAAATGAGATTAAAGCTTCTCAAATCCTTAAAAACAAACAAAACCCAGCTCACAATACAAGTAAATAATCGACACATCGATTCCAACACAAGTTCAAAACTCCATAATAATGGAATACTTGTATAGTGACAAATACAAGCTTCGAACATAAGTTCAGAACCCCACAAGGCTCTAACTCCGGCTCAGACAAACACAAGATCAAATACGAGCCTATAATGAAACCCAAGGCCCTAAATACAAGCTCATAATAAACACCATTTCTCTATTATGGGTTCAAGCATTTCTAATTCCATAAAGAAGAATAAAACTCAGTTCAGAGTGTAAGTATAGAACAAAGCTCAACAACTCAATAGTAAGTTCAGCATTTGCAAGAACTGAATACGAGTACAATTGTTGAATACGAAGATTCAACCAAAATTTAGAACTACACCAAGTTCCAACTCAGTCCAAAACAAACACAAAGTCCCAATAAAATCTCATAACAAATCATGAAGCTTCAATACAAGCTTAGAACAACCACGAAGCTCCACTTCAAGCTCAATGAAACACAAGACTAAAACAGAGATTCATAACCATTCAAGTAATAAGGCTAGTTCAGTCAACATTAGTCTCGAATACAAGTTACAGAGCTTTGAATACAAGTTATAAAGACTTCAAAATAAATTCACATACAAATTACATGAATTAATAACTAGTATAGAGAAAGTTCCCAAAAACTACTATTAATAGCCATGGATTCACATTCCAGAAACCACATAGATTTCATGAAAACATGCAAGTAAACAACCAAACACATCATGCATAAATATATCTCAAGTGACTAGAGTTGTTTTAATGAATCATTTAGAAGAAAGCAAGAAATCTTAATGGGTAGAGCCTATCATGCCTGATAGTGCCTTTGCCAATTGAAGGAGACTTCTAGCCAAGTTTACAAACCTTTTCTTCTCCAAGCAAGATCAACCAACAATAATATTTTTCCACAATGCCTCATATACTTTCCTCGAATCGAAAATAGATCAGAGAAATAAAAAATAGCCACAAAGTGTAGATCAAACTACTAGTTCGAAGAACCAGATAGCTCCATGTAGAGCAAAAATCGTGAAGCATGCAAAACCAAACAACCCCAAAAATCCACCAAAGCATGCCTTCCAAGATGGTTTTCTCACCAAAACTGAGGTGAATTAATGACATTAAATTGCATATTCCTGCCTATCTCTCCTTGCCACCGCCATCCAAAGTTGGCGAGACCAAATTGAACTTCAACAAGCATTTCCAAACTTAGTGATGCCTCCACATAGGTTCCACTAAATTTTCATGTAATTACCAAGTCTAGTAGTACTCTGTACTATTAAATCAAAATCACATCTCATTAATAGCTTAGGAACCACCGCTTAGCTCCCACTTACCAATCGACCCATAGGTTCCCTTTCATACCCCATTAGTTTAGGATAGATAAAATTTGCTTAGGTTAGATCTTAGGTTAATTTAAAAGTATAACCTTAGGATATAACCTTCAAACAAATAGATTACCACCTTAGGTTAGGACATAGCTTAACCAAATAGTATAGGAAATAGGTTAGAAATAACTTAGCATCCCTTAGGTTATTTCCCTTCATACTAACTTAGTATTAACAACTTAGGTTAGGATGTCATCCCACGTAGAGTGGCGTAGAAAGAGTTAGGAAAATTTACCTGAGTCTTGAATCCCATTAGGATAGACCTTATTAGATATAGGACACATTTATATTCTCTCTTTCTCAAGAATCTTGAAGCAAGTTTCTATTTCCCTTAACACCATTAAGCACCTACAAAGGTCAATCAAGAAGAGCCGAGCACAACACACAACAAAATGCAGGCATGGTCTTTCAAGATAATAAAGAATTTGTAACAAACACAAGTTTAGTCTGTTATGTCTCTTAACCAATGAATGTCATTTTACCATTTAGTCTATTAAGAAGATTTAAAACATTCCTTGGATCACTGAAATTGATCCAAGGATGAGTCAGTAAAAAGAGATAAGTTTGCAACTCTAAAAATCCGATTGTAACTTATCAACAAGAAGTGAAAATGGATTCCTGAAAGCCATATCATTTCAATCCAATGAATCCAAGATCAGATATGATTTATCCATAACAAGCATGATTTTCAATCAATAAAGGAAACACACCTCATTTAAGAAAATCACATGCCAATGCTTGTAATGTAAAGAGAAATATAACAATTTTTTCAATGTGTTATAGTATTTATTGTATAGTGACTTCTTCATCTTTAGGTCCTTCTTGATTTTCATGCATAGGAGGTGGTTATTTTCGCTTACGTTCTTTCCGAGGTATCTTAAGAGGTGGTAATTCATAACCACTTGTGTGTTTGGGTACCTCAGTTTTGGCATTGTTGTTTTAGTGATATGAAGTAGAGGCATGTCCTTATTTTAATTCATCATCAAATTTAATAAGAGGACGATCTTCTTCTTATTCTTCATAGGTGATATAGGTAGGTGGAAAAAATTCATATTTGGGTGTCATCTTGGCACCTAAATCTACTACATGTCGAATTAATATCACTGGGCCCCAACTTCAATGGAGTCTCCCTTTGTTTGAATAAAAGGTTTATACTTCTAAAGAAGATAGTGTTTCATGATGGTTCTCAGTAAAACATGATGTTTTGAGTTGGTCAAGCTGGCCTCAAGACAAAATGGCTTCCTATTTATTTCTCTTAACTATGTTGTCAAAAACAATCTCTTGAACTCAGTTTTCCAAGGATGTCACACTCACTAACATTATAGCTTCCTAGATTTACTTTACCCCTTCAATAAAATGAGAAATAAAGTTGTTCGATTATATTTTCACCGGGGTCGTGTGAATAAAGTTTTGACACTATTCTCATAAGTGTTTACTAAGCAAGTAGGTAAGTGAGACACTTCTTGTTTCATCCACAAGGTTCCCTCTTGCATGGACTACTTTGGGGTTCCTAAGAGGATCCCTCTTGTTATCTTAAGGATTATGCTAAAGGGATTTCTCATAGTTCAAATTGTTCAAGCCATAACTCTTAAACAAATCCTACATATAAAGTGTGTTGATTGATATGATAAGATTTGTTTCATTATCTTTTGGATTATGAAATGAGGTTTTCCACGATGTTGAAAACGCACAATAAACATGTTAGTTTTGTTTAGATCTTCATTCTTTTTCAAGTGTATTCTTGGTCCTTTATTCAAATATTAGTATTTCCCCAAATGATCAAAACATCATAAAGAGGATAAAATGTTATTTTAGATTCTTGACATCTTCCTAAGATGCATGAGAAGAGCATACATAACGAGGAATCCTACTATATTTGAGAAATGGAAAACTTTGTAACCTAAGTGCATAAGTAATTATTTTTAACCAAGTTGTTCTTTCCCTTAAGCATTAAAAAAATGTTTCAAAAGCATGAAAAAGGTTTAGAATCATTGCTAATTCCCAATATCACCTAGAAGGTGTGAGGAAAGATCATACATGATCCTATCATTTATAAATGAAAAATGTGACATTTAAAAACTTATCCCAAATAATTTAGCACAAAACATGACCTAATGCACCCTACAAATCAATAGTCCACTTTAAGAAACCCTGCAAGATGTTAAAATATTCAATATTAAATCATGAAAACTTTCAAGATAGATTCAAGTTTTAATTTTCCATGCTTGCATGCCCCTAACACCATATGCATGCCCCTGGAAGCATATGCATGCCCCTAGTGGCATGTGCACGCTTCTGGAAATAGAAAAAAAGAGTGGGAAAAATTATATAGTGTATACGTAGCTAGTGAAGTGTATGTGTGCCCCTACTAGGGCATGCATGCCTCTGGGAAGAAAAACATAGAGAGCAGAAAAGTAGTGTAGCGAATGCGCAATCGGTGAAGCGTATGTGTTCCCCTAATGATGCATGCGCGCCACTAAAAGCATATGTGCATTCCTAGGCCAATAGATAGAGAGGGGGAGAGATAGTGGTCCATGTGCATGGATAGAAAAGTGTATTTACACCCCCTAGAGTGTTTGCATGCCCCTAACATCATATGCATGCCCCTTCTCGTAGATCACTAAAATATAAGTTTTTTTACAAACAATTGTAAAGATCTCAAAACTTTGTCTTTTTATTCCAATACGACAACACTTTACCTCCTTTGATCCTATAAAGAGCATAAAACCTAAGCAATTCTAACTAAACTAGTTAAGAAAGCCTATGTTTAACCAAAAATATAAAAAAAGGGTTAGTTTAAATAACTTTGAAACAAAGCTTGAAATTAATGGACAATGGAGTAGGTCCCACCGTGTGTGCCAAATATATGCATGAAAATATAACTAAGTCATATGAATTGAAACTAAAACCTAGTAGTTCCAAAACAAATCTAATTAAACAAGAACATCGAGATAAAAGCTAATAAAACTAACTTCTAAGTGCATGTAACATGAATTGAAACAAACCAACATTCTAAGTCATTTTACTCTTTAGATTGCTAACATAAAATGAACCTATTCAGATCTTAAAGAAATCAAATTGGTTTGTTGTTTTACTTTAAGGTGGTGAAAGGATCTTTCTAAAAAATGGCTACAAGGCCAAGTTAAATATTTCTCTACTAACCAAACATGAAAAATTCATGCAAGGTGAGCAAGCTATTCCATCAATGGAAGTCGGGCTCAAGATGAGATGTCTATAGCTTTGGCTAATACAAATGAGGTGTGGTGTAAGGTATAAATTTGGAAGGGATTCTTTAGGCTTGTATTTATAGGTTTCTGTTGTAAATATCTCCCCCCGAGTCGATATAGAAAAAGAGGAGAATATAGAAATCAAAGAAGCTCAAATCCCTAACATTCAAAACGTGCGGAAAGTGGTGCACGTAAATGGATGTCGACAAGGTAAAGGATGCGCCCTTGGCGCACGGAAAGGGCGCATGAAAATGGGTGTTAACACTAAAATGTATGCGCAAGGTGAAGGAAAGTGGCACACGAAATGGATGTCAACGGGGTAAAGGATGCACCCTTGGTGCATGGAAAGGGTGCATGAAAATGGGTGTCAACACTAAAATGTATGTGCCAAGGCGAAGGAAAGTGGCGCACAGAAATGGATGTCGACAGGGTAAAGGATGCGCCCTTGGCGCACGGAAATGGAGCATGACACAGAGTGTCAACAAAGAAAAAGTTACACCTTGGCGCATGTAAGAGGATGTCGACACACACACGGATGCGCCTATGGCGCACCTTCAGGAGGCGCAACATTTTGAGCGCTGACAGGAAGCAGACCCTGGCGCAGATATTCAGATGGCCATAACTTTTGACTGGGAGCTCGGATTCATGCAAGGTTGGAATTTTCAGAAAGCTTACAAGGTCCTCTATCCAACTACGACTTAATTGGGTGAGAAAAAATTCTTAAAAATGTGAAATATAGTTCGCCACTTTTTGGGTTCGCTAGGGTTCTCACCTACCACCATAATGAGATAATTAAATGCAGTCTGGAGGTGGTTGGGGTAGATTTCAAATTCCTCTCTTCTCCCTCTCTCATTCTTCCTATAAATTGTAAGGAGGGGCTTCTTTTCTGGTGGTGGTTCATCTTTTCAGCTCTGCCTCCCTTCTTTTTCTTCTCCGGGTTGAAAAATGGAGTTCGAACCTCCCCGCTCCTGTAATGGCGTTTTTGCCTTTTACTATTGAAATGATGTTCGGTGCAAACTTCCGGAGGAACAAAAACATGTTTTGTGATGCATCTGTCCATCCTTGCTCCTTTTTTTTTCTTGTTTTCTTCTTGCCTCTCTTCATTGCAGGTATTTGCGCATGTTCTAATGTTCATTACATGTGTCCTGGATTTTGTGTTCATGGAGTTTTGGGACATTTTCGTGTGAAATATATCCTTGGGTTTGTGATGCCCTGTCCATCCTTCTCATTGCTCACCTCTCCTTGTTTCATGGCAGTTTTGATAGATGTTCAACATTCTCCTTCTCTGGTGTATCACCGTTTTAGTGTAGGCTTTTGCTGTTTTTCCCTTTTCTCTCTCTCTCTATCTCCTTGGCATGGTTAGATTAGGTTTAGATTAGCTTGCCTGCACTGGAATAGCTTCAGGGTAGTTTAGGAGTAGGAACCAGCCTTCTCGGAGATTCCTCTCTCATTTTACAAGTCCCACGGTTGTAGAGAGGTTTCAATGTTATGCAATCACATTGGACTCTAACATGATCATCCTAAGCCCGATCGCATCCAGGGTGTCTTTGTGATTTTACATCAACAGTTTCCATTTGGGAAAGTTTAGAATCCTAGTGCATGTGGGATAAAAGGTGAGTGAAAAATAGACTTTTACAAGTCAATGCACTTTTTGACTAGATTAGGAGCTAATGAATATTTTAGGATTAATTAAGGATCCTAAGCGGGATTACGAAGCTTTTCGAGAGCATCGAGAAGGGGTTTTGAAGTATTTTGGTAGTTTTAGAAGCAAGATTTATCCAATAAGAAGGTTTATTGGTTAAATACAAGATTGGAGGCTTAATTAACTTATGATTAGATAATTAAGAGGATTATCACTAGTCAAATTTTCATTGATTGGCATCTTGAGTGAATTAGAAGCCTAGTTAGAAAACAAAGTGTCATTATTTAAACAAAGCAAGACGAAGTAAAAATAGTCAATTTAATTTAATCAAGTAAACTATGTAAGAGATTTTAGGTTTCTATAAAGACAAAGCAATAGGACATGTGTCATCTTTCCGAAATGCACTGATGGATGTCAAGTCCATAGAACAAACTAAGATGAATATTTAATCAGTGTCTACAACAAGGTTTGACAAGGTCAATGAGGTATGTAGAAAACAAAAAAATGAGCACATGTCACAAGATTAACCATGCAAAAGGCACACATGTCTCAAGATCAATAGAAGAGAGAGGACATGTGGCACAATTCCGACACACTCAAATAGAGATGCACCCTATGAAACTCAAGCTCACCAAAAAAAATAAACAAAAATGCATTTTTGAGTCCGTGATGAAAGAGACACAAGAACACATGGTAAGAAAACAATGAAACAATAATTAAAGGATCACCCATGGAGAGAGGACATGTGGTAAGATTATGGCACTCTCAAGCATATATGCATTCCATGGATCTCAAGCTCATAGAATCAACTAAAAAATAATAGCCTTTCGGGTCCTCTCCTCCCTTTTACAATCAAATAAAATTAAATCACATGGTGCAAAGTCCACAAGTCATCAAGGATAGGTGTTGCAATTCCATCACTCTTCCAAGGAAAAGCAAACTATGGACCTAAAACCCACAGAATAAGCCAAAAAAATGAAAATTTGAAATCGGCCTAGGAAAAGGACAAGCCAAGAACACTTGCATAATATTGTGAAGAACCAAGATCAAATAACCAAGGCTGTAGAAACACGGATCTATGTACACAAAATGTATATGCAAGATATAATCAACAAATTGACCAATATTCATATTTTTTTTAGTAGAAATTGTAGTTTTTCACCTAAATAACTTGAAGTCAATGGAGTAACAACTAGGTTTTGAAGATCCGAAAAATTTCAATTTATTTACTCTTACAAATAAACAAAATACAAATATATCTCTGTGTAAGCATAGGCACCATCTTTGATACCATGTTAGGGAATTAACAAGAATGAATAATTAATAAATTAGAAATCCATAATATAATTTCTGAAGATTATAGATTATGAAGTGTTGTGATTAAACATAGATTGAGATTTTTTATATTACATATTACAGATATGAAAGAAAGTAAATAAAAAAAATTAAATGATACAAAACCTATATTTATACTGGGAAACCCAAAGGAGACAACCCCACTCGTAATAAAATAGTGCCTTTATTAAGAATTTCACAAACACTTTAACCCATAACTTTGACTTCACTCCTTGGTCTCATAGAATGATTTTAGAAATATTTATCACAATTGTATAATACAATGATCACAATGATCTTATAAATCTAATATATTAGTCTTATTACTAATCTCGTGAGGGATCACCCTATATAGGATGGGTGAATTAGTCACACTGTTTTACTCTAAAATGTGAAAGACTGACATAATTAAGTTTATTAAATAAACTTTAAAACAAAGGGTTCGTGAAGTGGTGGTATACACAAAGGTATCCCCACTTGACATTATTTCCCCAACACTAGTTTATGTTGTTGAGTGAATAATCGATAACATAAATTAGATAAGATGTGTGTACGATAACCATGTAGAGTGTGATGGTGATATCATGCCATAGAGACAAGTGAAAGTATAGAGTGATAAAAAAATGAATCGTGGAAACTAAGAAATAGGAAGTGACCCTAGGGGTGAAGTGTATGAGTTATACCTTGTTGTACCAATTATTGTACTTGATTTTTATCTTGATGGGGCTACTACTTGTTGTGTATTAAGGATTGACCTATAAAATAAGAGAAAATATGTACTCAAATATGTGTATATGATTTTTTCTACATAAGTATGTAAAATTATGTGAAAATTGTGTAGAAAAGGACAGTGTGCACATTATCTGTGAAGAGTGAAAAGGATAGAAAATGTCCTGAAGTGTTGTAGAAGAGAAATTTTTGTGGGTGATCTCATTCCAAATGTGAGTTTTCTGGGGTATCTCACACCAAGAATGAATTTTTTGGGAGATCTCATGCCAAGTGTGAGTTTTTTAGGTGATCTCATGCCACAAAAGAAGAGGGTTGGGGAGATAGGTTAGTGCTAACCTCCTTCCATGACTCATTTCCAATTATACACTACTCTAGATGGTGTGATCTGTGTTTATTTATTTATTATTCGTGTTGTTCCAAATGTATAGATTGTCCAATTGAAGGATATTTTAGGATATTGCATGCATTATATATTCTAAGGCCAACACTTGATCCTATGAAACTACTCTTTGAACTTCTATGAACTTGCTTATCTAAGAGAGTAACTATATCTTCCCCTAGTCATAGGTGCTTAGGAAAGGTAAGAAGTGCCTAGATTCTATTTTTATATCTGGGTGCTGGTGTACTGTGTTAAACCAAGGACCCAAGTCGATTCTGGTCCATTTATGTAGTTGTAATATGTGCCAATTTTGTGATGTATTGTATTGTGTTGTATCTCCGAGCTGATGTATGGGGTGACCGATTCACCTAATGTATTTCACCCTTGTTTGGGGAACATGTTATAATGATAAGAGCATGTATTCCAAAGGAGAGGATCTGAAATGGACCCCTCTTGGGGAAGGGAATTTTCATTGGTAGAAACCAAGGTACATGGAAACAAAGTGGCTAGAAATATGTGTTAGTAGAAAAATGACAAGCATGTTATAGAAGACAATGTTAAAAAAATAGTATAGAAAAAGTAGACAAAAAAATTAGGTTTCAAACATGGGACATGGATCACAATGTCATAAGAAAATCAGGGCCAAAACTAACAAAATCATACAAGAAATGATCGAACAAGACATAGGTCATAACCCACAAATAATGGAAAGAAAAATGTAATAGATAACCAAGGTTGAAAATATTTTCTACAAAGAAAATTTTGGACATGAAGCAACCGTTAGCATGTTGGAAAGATAAAGAGTTTTTCAAAGCATGTATATATCAATGGAACAAGTATTGTCCTAGTAATAATATGAAGTAGTGTAAAATGAAACAATATCACCCTGTAATGTGTAAGAAAGTAGATTCCCAGGGAGCCTCGGTGGGAATTTGGTAAGAGTACAATACCAAACATCATTTTATCATGTAAGGATCTATAATAAGTATGCATTCACAACTAAATACCAAGTGAATGCACAGGTCTATGTAGAAAAGATAATGACATACTGGATATTTGGATAACACAAGTAAACAAAGTGAAACATATAACCGGTATAAGCATGAAAGAGAAAGTGAAACCAAGATATGTAAGATGAGTTGTATATGATGAGATGGAATGGTATGCAATGTGAATGTGATAGTATCAGCGTTCCCCAAGTAGGTGTGGATGAGTATGAGATGAGGTTCATTTATAAAATACCCCTCGATAGTCAAGAATGAACTATAGAACAAAAGTGCGTCATCGATAAATGGTTTAAAAGTGCATACTATAAATATTTATCATGAAGAACATAGTGTGAATGTAGAAGAATGTGAGGTTCAATTCAGATTTAGACCCTCAATAGTCAAGTATGAACCATGGAACTAGAGCGTATCATAGGGTAATGAAGATATAAGTTGTTTATCTAGTTATATAAGATGAATGAGTAATCTTAGATATAAAGTATAGAGCATGATGGTAGAAATGAGAGACACCTAATAATTATAGGGGTATGAATGTGATGCCCCCAAGTGTATAATTTAGAGAAGAATCAAGGAACATCTTCTAAGAGATTGTCATTTTCATGGTTGATGCCAAATGGAGAAGCGTCAGATGATGCCTACTAAGTAATAGTATGGGGTTGATCATATAAATACCCATTGCGGCGTAAATTGTTCATGTCCATTACGTATTATTCTTCAGTGAAAGGTGCTAGTGGAAAACCATATGCATACCAACAAGTAATATTTTTGTATAGCCAAGAAATGAATCATTGCAAATAGAAACATGACTGAAAGGCATGGGAAATGTGATATCAATATGATTAGAATCCAAAGTTCCACCAATGTAGTCAAGCCAAGACTTCCAAGAATAAGTGGAGATTTGCAAGAAGTGCATGCAACAAAGAGTGATCGATGGAATACATGAAGGCCATAGATACCAATGATGTGAACATATCCATGGTAGAGGAGAGGAGAATGGGGTGGAGGGAGGAGATTATCTAGTATGAATCCTATCCGAGCAAGCCATCATGTGTGTAAATAATGTTAGAGCAAGTGGGATTGAATGGAATGTGTGGCCAATAAGAATTATGTATGAAAAACATTCATGTAAAAGGAAGCATCGGAAATATAGAGTTCTCTTGGATAAATGAAATAAGTGGAATGGTTTCTAATGCACAAATGTAATCCTTTAGACGTATCATATCGGTGGTAGGTGTAGAAGGTTCCATGACTTGATAGTCGTTATTGAGTTATGTAGAAGGATTATGAAGATGACCAGAATTATGATAGAGGAATGGAGTAGGGAGAGAAGTGAGGGGGTCAAAGTTGCAATATTTGAATAGTTCTCAATCAACTAGAATAATATATACATAGCCATCATGTATGAATAAAATGTATCAATGAACTATAGAAGGTATTACTCGCATAGCGTCAAGCCATGGCCTACCAAGTAAGAAATCGCATTAGAGTTTGGTGTCGATAACCAAGAATATCATAGGGACGGTTTTTGGAAAAACTATGATAGATAAGGTGATAGTTCCCATGCATGGTCTTAGAGAATAATCATAGCTATGAATAAAAAGGGATGTTAGATTGAGATGAGCTGAGGAAAGACTAGGTTTTGAAGAAATGTAATATTACAAATATTGAGCTCGAGATCCATTATCAACAAGTTATTTCCTAATTCCTATGTTAAAGGTGTAAGCTTGAATATAAACAAAAGGATCATTATTGTAAATAGAAAGAGTGGCAACTACATCAGATGGGAAAGTAAGTTGCTAATAAAATGTATCGAAGAATAACTAATATATATGATTCAGAGGATTAGTATAAGGAATGTAAGTATTATCCAAAACAGAGATTATTTTAGCCTTACATTTAGGATTATCTTGCAAAAATGCATAGATAGAAATATCCATGATGGAAGAAGCTTACAATATTGAAGCAAAAGTTTTAAAGAAAGACCCAATACTCCTCAAAATATGGGTTCATTAAATGATTTAACAAATATCAAATTTCTAAAACCCTAGTTATAGATTCACTTATGATAAATAAATTCTAAGCAACTCCTAGAATAAAGATGACACAAGCATTAAAAAATTAAAATATGAAACCCTAAGTGCTAGAGAGGAAATAATGAATTAGATGATTCATGATTGATCTAGGACTATGCCTACTGGAAAAACTAATGAACAAGAAGGGCATACTTTTGAAATCCCACACTATAAATTCTATAAGCTGTTGGATGAGCTTGGACTAGGGTACTTGAACTAGGGTGAGGGTTCTAGGTGTCGAGACCTCTTTTGGGTTCCTATGACTATGCAAGATCTTGGAACTGGTTCTTTTGGTTTCGCAATATGGTCACCGATAGTTTTTATTAGTCACTTGTATGTCACACTTGATCACATAATTTGCATTTAATATGCAAAGAGAAGATGGCATGTTAAACCCGAAAATACATCAAATCCTAAAAATAAAAGATGAAATATGGGGATTCAGCCTAACCTCGGTGGTCACCCGAGTGAGTGAACTCACAACCAAAAACTACACCGCATATCGGTTTCCATGTAGTTCTTATGAGTGTGTGATAGAATCATTCCTCGAAGCCCTTGTGTAATTACACGTGATAGTAGGTGATAGCTAGATGTACCAATATAAATAGATGTGTGGATGAAAAAAGGAACTTCACCTCTTATGCATATATGTAGAAAATGTAGTTCTTGTCCCTTAAATGAAAAATAAATGGATGCCTTTGATGCTATTAGATGCATTTGGATGCAACCTTAGGTGATGATACTATATGCTTAGAGCTTGGTCCTTTATTTTTGTCAAATAGATTTGTATTTATATGATTCCCTTGGTTGAATTTTTCAATTGTCAACAGGAAGGTCGAACCATAAGAAAATATGATGCTCAAAAGATAAAAGAGACCCAATTGAAGTGAGTAAGACATAAAAGGGTCGGGGTTCCCTGAAGGCCAAGGGCACCTAGGAAGTGGTGTCATGTCCGGGTGTTGGTGTTTAAATCCATAAAATATAAGAAAGTGAAATCCGTTTGGTAATTAGGGTGTAAAATACCAAAAATGATACCGAAAACAAAGCAAATAGGTAGTTGTCAATTATTAGTTTCTCACTTAGGAATCATATGAATGCAATTATGTGTTTGTGGACCTAGAAATATACCCAAGTGCATGATTTTGTGTCTATAGTTAGATATGGGTTCTTAGATAGAAATGTGAATGATAGGGTGACCAAAGAAGAGCATAAAGGATTTGAGGAGACTATCTATGATATTTGTGATTTGAGATAGGTGGAAATGGCTTGTAGGGTGTGTACCGTTAGGTATGATAATGAAAGGTTAGTTATGAGAGGCTAGGAAGATGATTTCATTATAGTAGAGCAACTTGAAAAGACAAGTGAGCCTCAAAGTTTATTTTTAATGATGACATAGATTATGATGTTTAAATAAATGTAGGAGACATTGATAATGAGGTATGTGGTTTATGTGTTTTATAGAGCATAACATATCTAAGTGGAACTCATGGGTTGACGGTGAAAACAAAAATATCTTGGATAGAATTCTAGACCAAAAATACATATGTGATGGAGGATCTAGTATCGGGAACAAAAGAAGAGTCAAGGTCCGAATTTAGAATTTTGGCGAGAGGAACCTCACAAGCTTCAAAGGAATATAGATTCCTAGGAGGTAATGTTTGTGGGAGATATTTCCTTTTATAGAGTAGGGCCTTCACATGGAATAAACGTTGTTAGCATGAGATGATATTACTATACTTTTAGATTCATAAAAGGTATTTGTACACTAGGAAAATGATATAGCACATATTAAAAAGTTGGATATTTAGGTAGCTAGAATAGAGGGAGTAGCTACGTTGGGCCCCTAAAATATTTACTAAGTATAAAAAGGTGCATGAGCATGCAAGGCCTAAGTTGAGAGGTGGATGCGTAAGGAGAAGGCATGCAAGGAAGGGTTCTAGGAGGGTTTTAGAAGGACCCATGATACGCACCTTTGGCGAAACAAGGTTTTGGGACTTAGCCATATTTGGCATATTAGGTAGGACATGTGAAAAGCATGACCCGACTATGCATGTAGAATGGATAAGGTGCCATCCTGGCAATAGATTGGCCTATGAAGGAATATACCATGTGATGGAAGCTTCTAGAAGACCATCATGGTAAGGAGTGGAGAGCTCAGGTCTAGAGGAGCATGCTCCCATGGAGGACCACATTGGGACACTTGGTGATAGATTTGAAGCCTCAAAAAGGTGGGTTGGCAATTCAAGAGGCCTATGAATACAAGCGCCCATAGAGGAATTGATATAGATAGATCAATAGAGAGCGGAGCTATGCAAAAATGTTGTGAGGAGTTGATCTTGGGTTAGGTAGATGAAATATAGGAGAAGGATACATTAATGGGCTTAGGATTATAACTTTTATTTTTGAGAGCTAAGGGATGTAAATCCAATTATGATGTATGACTTTGGTTTTCCATACTATGATGTTCTATAATGGATCTAATGGATGTAATGAGGTTACCAACTTATTTGAATATGATCATTAATGATTCTAGTCCATACACATATCTTCATAGTTCTGTTTCATGTATGTTTATGAAATGAGTATGAATCCTTATGCATTTTCCTTTATGTTTTGGTTCATTCCTATAATATGTTAAGTATCTTTCTATCTAGAATGACTGCATTGGTCTAGAAGCTGTTCTGATCTCTATGATGATTACATGTCTCATTTCTACTCACTCTCCTTAATTTCCTATCATAGATTATGTTTCCCACTAAACTCACATAAAGGAGAGACTCGGCACCCATGCATGCCTTGGGTGAGCACCTAGTGCCCACTGGGTGATAGGCTAGTGTGCATGGGATTCCCTTGTTCTTTGGTGGGTGTAAAAATGACTACATCTTGGTTCCATTTCCGGGACCTCTTTTCAAAGTTGTAGTGGGAAATGGCATACATCATGATCTGTGTAATGAGTGATGATAGAGTGTTTAACCTTGGAAGTTGTTGAAACATGGTTCAAAAAAACACAAAGGATGAATTTACTTAGAGATTCAAAGCCTGGACTCGAGTTTTATGCACATAGATGTGTAGAAGAGAACCTCTACCATGAGTTGTATGAAATTTTTTTCTGTTATTTCCCAGTAGAGTTGTATGAATGGCTCTCCGCATATGCGTCCAGATCAAGATGGTATTATAGATCATGCATGTGGACTCAAGAAGAGTACCAAAGGCTACAAGATGTAGATCTGACGTGGACTCGTGTTGTGGATCTTTGGTGGAAAGGATTATGGCTAACTACACTCTATATAGTACACTATTTCTACATATTCTTGTCTAGAAGTTGCTAAGTTTGAATTTCTAAGGGAGCCCAAAGGGTCATTTATACATGTTATTCCTATATAAATGAAGATCTTGATTGTTACCTTGAGTTTAGAGGTATTTCCGATGGCCGGCTAAACCTTCCGAGCACTGGGTGAGGAAGCTAGGGTGGAGGAAGATGGTATATATTGTGAATGAGAAAGAAAGGGAGGAGAGACGACTCAAGTATAGTGAAGTATGTGAAAGGGATATTTTTAGACAATGTGAGGTTGCAAGTGTGATGAATATATGTAGGTAGATGCTATGGGAAGTATTTGAGGTTCACGTAGAGGACATGGAACCTGAGTAATCTGTGCTACCCCATCTTGGAAAGTGCATAAGAGAGACCCCTTTAGATTCTTATGACAGTTCATCACGTGGGGAGAGAAGATTCATTGGCACACATCTGAACCCACCTAGTGACAAAACCCTGGTGATTAGTTTTCCAGATCAAGGAAATAATATTGTTAACCCAGCTGGTATCGGTGGAAGTGACCGATCTGCACCCAGGAGATATAATTTATTGTTTGGGACTTCTATGGCTACACATACCATTCCAGTGTTTGGAGGAATTTTTGGGAAGAGTGCAGATACACAAGCCTTTGGTCTCACATCTGGGAGTGGTGCGGGGTACACTATTGGTAGTGGGAAATTATCACAGACCATTGGCATGTAGTTCAGTGGAACTTTGGGGACCCTTGGTGCGACCACTATAGGACCTGGTGGATCCGGTGGATCTAGTGGGTCAGGAGGAATAGGACCTGGTGGATCTAGTGGGTCAGGAGGAATAGGACTTGGTGGATCTGGTGGGTTAGGAGGAACAAGACCTAGTGGATCTGGTAGGTCAGGAGGAATAGGACCTGGTGGACTTGGTGGATCTGGTTGAGGGAACAACAGAGGAAACCAAGGCTCTAGTTTGGGAGGATAAGGACCCCAACCACCACCCCAATTGTTTTTCAAGATGTCTTTACACTTACAAGACTATAGGGGTATTGAAGATGCTATAGAACATGTGCACAAGTGTGAGTTACTATGGCATGTGAAAGGGATCACTAGTAAAGAGCAGAAGGCAAGCTAGTTTACAACAACGTTGCAAGGGCACACACATATATGGTATATGAAGTATAACCCCCATCAAATGGTGGTATATTACACCATCTTTGACAAACACCTTCCTAGCATAATTCCACATCCCTAAGTATGAGAAGAAGATCATCAACACCATGATGAGATTTAATAGGGAATGGAGGAGAGTGTGTGGGAGTATGATGCATAGTTTAAAACTCTCCTATCAAAATTATCATATGACATTCACCCTTCAAAACATGCTCAATGGTTTTTAGAGGGTTGATAACACCATTTAGAAGAGCTTTATCTCATAATAATTTCATAGACCTGTGTGAGGCATTAGAAGCGTTGAGTACTGGTGTTAGCCCATTCTTGGAAGCTCAAATCACTGTTATGGCTATGTAGCTGGAGAAGTTGTTTTTGAACTCATCCCATGAGACTCACAGTGGTATATGGTGTATTTATTGTGAAGTAAAGGGGCATGTCAAGGATATCTGCCCTAGGAATTCGGTACGTGCTATAGTAGTGGATTGTGAAATTTTTCATGGGGACCATGATGCAAGTAGGTTCCCTCTACTACAACATGCAATCCATAAAAATGTATCTTGTTATTGCAAGATCTATACATCCACATCACATGACACCAAGGACTGTAGGATGATTGACCAGAGTCATGACGCTATTGATCTTGGTGTTCGCTAAACTAGCCTTGCAAGCGGTCTAAGGGTGATGATCACCATTATGAGGAGCACATAGATTAAGGTACATGCGAAGGGGATTTCATAGAGGAAGAATTGAGTTCCCACATGGAACTTGTTTTAATTGTGGATCTATAGACCACTACAAGTAAGAGTGTGCAGACTTATTGCAGTGCTCATGGTGTGGGAAGAAGCACAAGTATGGAGAGTGTCTGGAACTCTATGAGCATATGAACCAGCAACACTAGAAAGATAAGGGAACTTATATGGTGAGCGTGAAAAGGGATTATTCATAAAGGATGCTAATAGTGGTGCGTGAGTCACGGTTAGAACTTGTACTAGTGAAAACACGTGTAGAGGCCATGCACGCTAAGGAGATGCCTGTGCCAAGGACATTAGTTTCAAGGAAAGAAGTGGTACATGGGAAATACCTAGAATTTGTACATCAAAAGGAGGTATATCAAGAAACCATGGATGTCATTCGAGTTAAGAAGGATAAATCTAGTGCCTAACGCAGAGAGTCAGGAGGGACGAGCAAAGAAGGAACGTTAAGGTGCCAAAGGATGACCTAGATGAGGTCAAGGAAGTATGTAAAATGCTAAGGCAAGAGAATATTATTCCTTTACTAGGATCATGGTTGAGGGAGAGGGTACCACATGCTGGAGTCAAGCACGAGAGGCAAGTATTGCATACAATCCTTACCCCTCACAACCTTGACTATGATAAGGAGATCATATTAGATGCGATGCCGATGGATGGCTCCTTAGTAATATCCTCATCAACACATGCATGGAGGTCAATGTTCTCACCTTGGATGCATGGAATCGATGGGAATACCTACATTATAGCCATCTTAAAATGTGCTATATATGGTGAAAAAAATGAAGGCAATGCCCATCGGTGTCTTAAAGGATGCATCTATCATGATACAGGGGGCTAAGTTTACTAGGGACTTCAAAGTCTTGGAACTCACCAAGGAAAAAAATTTCCTAGCATTACTTGGATGCCCATGGTGTTATAAGAACAATAAGGATCTTCGGTTCAAAAAGGGATACATAAGATTTTAAAATGAGGAGGAATGGGTCATCATACCCTTGGGCGATGGAAAATTAACACCCTATACTTGAACCTCGGGAAGAAGAGGTCCTTGATAGAATATATGTGCGCTCAATTAGGGATCTAGAGATAATTCATCCCACAGAGGGATTTATCCGGTTTGAGGATGCTCAGTCCCTAAGTGACACCACCAGTATAGTGTGTGATAATTGGGCGCATGGGACCTATGAGTTGATTAGATGGAATTTGAGAGGATCGGTGACAAAGGTGACAAAGGCACATACATTCTGGTGCCTAGGAGGAAAGAAGCTACCTAAGTATTTAGGAGGAGCCTTCCCTGAGATATTTTTGTAGGATATGGAAGCTCAGTGGAAGAAGGAGAATGAATGAAGAGGGATGTTAAGTTATTTCATGCTCGGCACAATGGAACGGTGGTGGGATACACACCAAGAAAACCTCTTGGAATGGCACAAGGTGAGAATTTCCCTCTCTGTCCAGTTCTCTAGAAGCAACGTGCCCACTGCCATCAAATATTATCATGGTAAGGAACCCACCTCTTTCCATATCCAGGATTGTGAGAGGGTCTGGAGAGAAGGCACGGAGGCTTTACCACCATCCCTATGGGTACACAAACTATATTCTACATTACAAGGTTGTGCACATGTATGGTACATTCATGTTGAGACATGCCACCAGACAAGGAATTGGAAAGAGTTAGCGGCTGATCTCATTCAAACATTCAAGTATTAGAGTACAAAACCTTGATGGATAAGGCATTGCAGGTTGTCAAGTGCCTTACCATTAGGGATAGTGCCATGGTAGAAGATAGGCTACTGGAATTGCTAGGTGAACCTAGCCTGGAGGCACACTTTGAGGAAGAAGAAATAGAAGAGATACAACTTGAGTGCGCATGTATGGAAAAATAAAAAGGGAAGATGGTGTATGTTATTGATGGGGATGAGGTAAAAACTTGGAGGTTAACCATTTTGTAGGGACGCACGAAGTCATAGATAGTGATGATGAATGGATGTGCACCTACCATGATCCTTTGAAGATGAAAAAGGTTAACATTGGCTCAAAGGTAGGACCCAAGGAGGCAATCATTGGAGACTATTGATTAGAGAAAGAAGTCTTTAAGATCATTGATATTTTACATGAGTTTGAGGATTTATTCCCACATGGGTATCATGAACTTAAAGATGTTCACCATTTCTTAGGATAAATGAGAATTAATTTGAAGGAAGGTACGTGCCGAGTCCGAAGAGACCATACCGAATGAATCCCAACATACACGTGAAGGTCAAGGAAGAAATAGATAAGATGATAACATCAAGCATTATTAAAGCTTGTGAAGAGTCGGAGTGGATAATTCCAATGGTAATTAGCATTAAGAAGGAAAAAGGATAAAGATCTATGTTGATTATAGGGACCTGAATGCAGTGTGTATCATTAATCCTTTCTCAACCCCATTTCTTGAATAAATCTCGAGAGGGAGTGGAAGGACACGAGATCTACTCTTTCATAGATGGATTCTTAGGCTATCACTAGGTAAGGATCACAAAGGAGGACCAAAGGAAGATGAATTTCACCATTGAGTGGGGAATTTTTTCCTATACATTCATGCCTTTTGGGTTGAATAATGTGCCTGCTATGTTCTCGCGCATTGTGGTACAAGCTTTCTAGGACTTTATCCATAAATTTCTTCAAGTCTACCTGGATGATTGGACAATATATGGGTTAGTGAAGGACCATTATGACAACTTAAGGCTGATGTTTGAAAGGTGTCGGCAGTTGAGGATATCCCTCAACATTAAGAAATGTGTCTTTTCTACCCTATTTGGAACATTATTGGGGCACATCATATGTAAAGAGGGCCTACTAGTATATCTCGCAAAAGTTACAATAATTATGGGATAGAGGGAGCCTACTAGTCAAAGCGTAGTGTGCAGATTTCTTGGGCATATGGGGTACTACAGGAGTTCATCAAGGGATATGCCAAGATCGCCATGCCTTTAGAAGAGTTACTTAAACATAAAAGTGCCTTTTATTGGGGAGATGCATCGTAGAAGGCATTCAAAACTTTGAAGGATATGCTTGTCACCACACCCATCCTATGCTTACCTTCTTGGGATAAGCCTTTCCATGTTCACGTGGATGCCTCAGGAACTGCCATTGGATCATTACTTGAACAACCTGGTGAAGGGATTATTGATCATCCTTTGTGATTTGTAACTAGGAATTTGACACCAGGAGAGAAAAATTATACTATGACTAAGTGCAAGGCACTATTAATGATCTACGCACTTCAAAAATTTAGACAATATCTGCTGGAAACTCCATTTATATTTTACATTGACCATATGGCATTGAAATAATTGGTGAACAAGCCCATTCTACAAGGGCACATATGTTGGTGGGTACTATTATTCTAAGAATTTGAGTTCATGGTAGTTGTCAAATCAGGTAAAAGTAATTCTAGACTTGATCATTTGTCTAGGATTGATTCAGGAGAGGATGCACAGAGCATTGAAGAGACTATTCTAGATGCGTAACTATTTAGGTTGCGATGCGCACCCTCGATTTGGAGGAAATTGTGGTATTCCTTAAAATAGGTGTGGCACCAGATGGAATGAAGGCCTTAGAGAAGAAGAAGTTGGCCATATGTGTCATGCCCTACATATTAATTAGTGGAGATCTGTACAAAATGGGTCATGATGAGGTTATGTGTCGATGCATACTAGAACATGAGCACATTATAATTATGGAAGAGGTGTATGGTGGGATTGCAAGAGGACACTATGTGGGAAATGTAACCATGCGAAAGATTCTACTTGTAGGGCTTTAGTCGGAAACCATTTATCAAGATTTCATTGAGTTTTTCAAGGCATGTGACCATTTCCAGCACCTTGGCAAACCTAGAATAAGGGATGAAATGCCCTTGTGACCAATAGCCAACAGGGAACCATTTGAGAAGTGGGCTATCAAATTTGTCGGACCAATCTCTCCAGTAATGTGAAGGACTGGTTCACAATATATCCTCACTTACACTGATTATTTGACAAGGTGTGTAGAGGAAATGCCGACAAATGATTTTGCAGTGGCTACAACCACTATATTTTTATGGGAAAACATAATCAACATGTATGGATGCCCATTGAGTTTGACAAGTGTGAGAGGTACACACTTCCTCAATAAAACGGTCGGGATTCTGCTATCGAGAATTCATGGTGGCCCATCAAAAAACTAATGCCTATAACCCTCAAGAAAATGGAACTACTGAGGTGTTTAACAAAATACTTAGTCACACATTGAGTAAGATCTGTGATGTTGGTAGATAGGATTGGAATTAAAAAGTATCAGTTGTTCTTGGGCATATATGATAACCTACAAGAGGTTGAGCAAGGCCACACCATTTCAATTGGTGTTTGGCGAGGCTATCCTACCAGTTGAATTCATGTTACCTTATCTGTGTATAGCGCATGCAGTAGGATTGGCTGATGAACAAGCACTAGAGGAAAGAATTGACAAGTTAATGCAATTGGATGAAATACGATCACTTGATAGGTGGAGCCAGAAGACTGAAAAATCAAAACAAAAGGCATGGCATAATTGTCACATTAAGAACAAGAAGTTTGAGGTTGGGCAGATGGTCTTACTATATGATTCCAAGTTTATGCGCCATCCTGGGAAGTTAAAAGTCTATTGGTTGGGTCCCTACATCATCTCATACATCCTTGATTCAGGTGCATCCGAGTTACAAGTGCTGGATGGGACAAGATTTCCAGGAGACTTCAATGGGAGTAGGTTGAATCCTTACTATAAATAAGTCTTCTTGGTGTTTGTAATAAGGCAGTATTTCCAGATAGTTAAGGATTTTCTTTAATGCAATTTTATTTTCTTGTGTTTCCATTTCTCATTGTTGTTTTTTGTGTTGCATCTTGGGAACGGTAACCTTGTTACATTTTAAGGTTGTGAATGCGCAGAGGACTGCACATCATTATAGTGTGGGGTGGAGTAAGCCGGAAGAAATTACAAAGTGTGAAGCACTAGGAAGGATTGCATTGGAAATCCCGGTTGAATGGCCCTGGGAAAGGAAGTTCATGGAAGGAAAGGTAAAAAAGGATGGTTGGTGTCATGGTAAGGCTACATCATGGATCCATGTATAAGAGAGTGAGAAGTGCAAAAGCAACACGAGGTAGGTGAGAGTGAAAATCATGACGGAAGTACCATCGGCACTGGTGATGTGCATGCAAGAGTCTTCTATCAAGATGGATTGGCTGCATGCCAGAAGGTTGGGGGATTGTCCATGCAAGGTTAGGCGTGTGAGTTAAGGTGCTAAAGTTGGGTTTTTCTAAAAATTTCACATTAAGTGTTGAAGTATGGTGGTAGGTGAGGTAGCATTTAATGTTAAAAAGTGGGAAAAACTATAAATATAAGGTTGGAAACTTCATTATTTACATTACAAATACGAAAAAGGAAGAGATTTTGTGAACTAGGGTTTCCAAAGTTGATGTGTGAAGAAAAATTGGAAAAAATTAACTGTGAGTGACTAGTTTAGATCTACAAACTAGGAGGGAAGTAGTTCACGGGCATAGAGAGAGTTGTGGAGAAGTGTCATCTTGTGAAAGGGATATTCCAATGAGGGTTTGGAAGCTAGGGCATGGGTTGAAAAGGATTTTCTTCACAAGTTTGAGATCTAAGCTTGGAAAGGGTAGAGAAGTAGAGAAAGAGAATTTGAAGTGCAAAGATAACCTACACAATGGCACCCAAGAAACCATCTGTAACACCTAAGAAAGGAAAAGGCAAGGGCAAGGGAAAACAACAAGAAAATACCGTAAGTACCAATGAAGAATGGTATGTAGAAATGCAGTACCCAGATGGGGTTTTTCTTGGAAATGAGTGGGAGTCCCATTTAAGAAACATGACAGAAGAAATTATAACCATTGCACAAACATGACTAAAAAATAAATGGTGCTGGAGTTAGTGCACCCGATAAACAAGAGGACACTAGAAGGGTTACCCATTTATAGCGATGAAGTAAAAGTGAAGTTGGAGAAGGCAAGATTATTACAACTCTATGAGTTTCCCTAATTTTGAAGCCCGATTGCCTCTATCGTAGCTGATGTTGTGCGTACATAAAGACCACTTTCACTTTGTGGGGTGCAAGATGCGCATAAATCCTCAGCTGATTTCAAAATTCATAGGTCTCATATGTGAAGGAGAAAGTATAGAGGATGACCTATGCAACAAATAAGCCATCAAAGAAACCATCACCACATATGCATACAAGAAGGGGTTAAGGTACTTTGATATTGTGGATATCCAAGACCCGGTGATGAGAATGGTTGTGTGCCTAGTAACCAAAATTAATGACCAAGAAAGGTGGACACAAGTAAATAAGGCCTGGTTAAACGTGTGTAGGAAAATTTTAGAAGGTACCATCTACAATTTTTCTACCTTCATCATGAGATGAGATCATCAGCAGCGCGTAGGAAGGTGATAAGATACTTTTGGCAATGTCCTCTTAACTATTGTGTTTTCAGAGATCAGAGTTCTAGATGCGGTAGGTAATTTCATTTGGGAGTACCTAGAGGAAGACCCCTCACCCGCAAAGAGATTCAAAAATACACTTGTAATAGATGACAACCATTCACAAGGAGCATATTGAGAAGTGGTATACGCACTTGAGGGATGCATTTGGGGCAAAGTGGAGGATCCCAGAATAACTGCTAGCACTCCAGAGGGAGAAGCTGAATTCGCAGTATACCAACACTTCTACATTGGTAGATTTAAGTTGGTTGATGAAAACATGAGCCCATGGTGTAAACTTCCATTCTCCTTCACCACTCAGTACTTCTAGGTGGGAGTAAATAGATTCAAGGAATCCAAGAAGCTGAAGTTTGACCTTGGAAATATGGATTGGGACCACAGGGAGATGCGCAGGATGTTGGTCTACCCCAAAAAGCATGCATATGTGGAAAAGTATGTATCACATGAAGTTTAGATGATGAAACCTATGAATCTTCCTATTATAGGGAGGTCCGCGACATGTGTATACCTTTGCATAAGGCCCAAGTTTGAGAAGGGAACTTATCTTGAAAATGATATATCTATACCTAAAGACCCAACATGTAGAAAGAAGACACGCCCAAGAAAAAGGAGATGGAAGAGATAAAGAAAAAGGCACCAAGTTTCCAAGGTACACAAATGGTGGGCACTCGAGAACAAGTGCTAGAACAAGTATCTACTCACGCAGGAAAAATTCTTCAGTCAAGGAAAAGACACCAGAACTAGAAAAGACCATAACTAATTAAGAGTCTTCAGAGAGGGAGGAAGAGAAAGAAAAATATCCTATACTAGAATCCCCAGTTAGGAAGAAATAGAAGGTAATAGAGGAGGTGGATTTAGAGGACATAGAGAGCTTGGAGAACTACAAGGGTGAGAGGGATGATGATGAAGAAGATGAACCTGAAGGAGACCAAGAACCACTTGTTTCTAGTGTGTACGATTTGAGAGAAGAAGGTGAAGAGGAGAATAATGACTATTGCTTTGTGCAAAGGAAGGGAAGCTGGAGGAGGAGGGAGCCTAGGACATGGGAGGAAGTGAAGAGGTTAGCACGAAGAATCAGAGGACTCCAAGCCTCACTAAGGATTAAGTAAACAAAGCAAAAGCAGAGAAAGAAGTGGAGAAGATCATTGAGACCTTAGTGGTGGAAGAGTTGGAGCACAGCACTGAGTTGATAATGAATGAAGAAAAAGAAGGAAGCATAAGGAAATATCACGGTGACACTAGAGGCCCCTATTTAGCAAAAGTAATTATTCCCAAGGGCACGCGCACAGGAGGAAGGTGCGCAGAGAGCCAAGGGCCAAAGATGAGCTATATTGATGATCTAAACAAGGTGTTGCATGCATGTTTCCAAAGCATAGTACCAACAGATCAAATCTTGGCAATGAAGTCATTTGATGAAGAAGGTGCATACCCTCGGATGAGGAAGATGCTCTCTTGGGAAATTGAGTCCCACATTGATGAGCCAAAATTTGAAGTAAACTAAGGAGCAATAATGAAGGTTCCTAAGTCAAAAGGAGACAACCCTTGGTGAGTGCTCAACAGCTTTTGGATGAACAAGTCTATAATGTGCTCAACAAAGTTTTGGTTGAGGTAGAAGCTAGACTTTTAGGAGAAATGACAGAGTTAAATTTCTAGAGGCTGAACTAGAGAAGAGGGAAGAAGAGCTAGAAGAAAGGACCAAGGACTTGAAATAGGAGGAACTAATCAGTGCACAACTAAAGTATGAACTAAGGGAAGAAAAGGAAAGGGTGCACGAGGTATACAAGAAGGTAGAATCCATCATAGATGTCATTGTTTTGAATCATCTAGACCTAACACCACCCGCGCAAAAGTATGGATCTTCCTTGGAGTGCCTAGAAGACTTAACATGTATCCTCACCATGGAAAGGAAGCCATTGGCCTTAGAATCCATAGAAGAAGTATCAACGTGCCTGAAAAGGGAGGACAAACTGAAGGTTGTAGCAATCATTTCCGAGTACAACAAGGTCCTTGCCGATGTAAAAATTACTACCAAAGCTGCTGAGGCCGCATATGATAATTACATAGATAAAGATAGAGTGGTGAGTATTCTAGTCACCACTCATGAGGTAGAGCTCAAGGAATTCCAAGAGAAGAACAAAGGAAACAGAGCGGAGTGGGAGAGGATCCTAGCCGAGGTTGAGAAGAAGTCAGAAGCTATTGAAACCTTATGAGGTTCAATTAAAAACTGGTGAAGGATTTGTACCCATAGATTACAAGAAGGATGGATGTGCTTGAGGACGTGGGCAAGGAATTGGAAGGAATTTTGAAATAATGAACACTTGAGGAGATGGAATGGGTTTTGAGGAGGTAAGCGCCCTAGTCGGCGACCTCTTCCAAAGAGCACAAAATGAAGTCGATGCCTGGAACAAGTTGGAGGATGACTTGTAAATATATTTTCCTATCTTGTTACAAAAATGAAAACACTTCCCCATTCTTTCATCTTTCCCAATTCTTCATTACCTTATTCTTTTCCCAAGATGTTAAGTCTATTGTAATTATTTTATTCTTTTCTTTGAAGAAGTGTTCTCATGGGTGGAGAATAGGTAAAGTGTGGGGTGATGTTGGGCCCCTAAAATATTGACTAAGTATAAAAAGGTGCATGAGTGTGCAAGGCCTAAGATGAGAGGTGGGCACGCAAAGAGAAGGCACACAAGGTAGGGTTCTAGGAGGGTTTTAGAAGGACCTTTGATACATGCCGACGACGTAACAAGGTTTCGAGACTTAGCCATATTTGGCATATCAGGAAGGACACGTGAAAATCATGACCCAAATGCACATGTAGAATGGATAAGGTGCCATCTTGGTGATAGTTGTCCTAGGAAGGAATATACCCTACGATGGAAGCTTCTAGAAGACCATCATGGCAAGGAGTGGAGAGCTCAATCCTGGAGGAGCATGCTCCCATGGAGGACCACATTGGGACACTTGGTGATGGATCTGAAGCCTCAGAAATGTGGGTTAGCAATTCAAGAGGCCTATAAATACAAGCTCCTATAGAGGAATTGATATAGAGAGATCAATAGAGAGCGGAGCTCTGCAGTAAAACACCTTGTGAGGAGTTGTATTGGGTTAGATAGATGAAATATAGGAGAAGGATGCATCAAGGGGCTTGGGATTGTAAATTTTATTTTTGAGAGCTAAGGGATGTAAATCCAATTATGATGTATGAATTTGGTCTTCCATACTATGATGTTCGTTAATGGATGTAATGAGGTTACCAACTTATTTGAATATGATCATTAATGATTCTAGTCCATACACATATCTTCATAGTTCTATTTCATGTATGTTTATGAAATGAGTATGAATCCTTATGTATTTTCCTTTGTGTTTTGGTTCAGTCCTATAATCTGTTAAGTATCTTTCTATCTGGAATGATTGCATTGGTATAGAAGCCATTATAAGCTCTATGATGATTACATGTCTCGTTTCCACTCACTTTCCTTAACTTCATATCATAGATGATTTTTCCCACTAAACTCACATAAAGAAGAGACTAGGCACCCGCATGTGCCTCGGGTGACAACCTAGCACCCTCTAGGTGATAGGCCAGCATTCATGGGATTCCCTTGTTCTTTGGTGGATGTAAAAATGACTACAAGATACAGGGGCTCATTGGATGTCCACATCACTAGCATGATCCTTAGATGCTACTAGTCAGTGCACCATTGGATCAAACCATCAAATGACCTCCATTTAAGAGAAGGGTGCTTGAGGGGTGGGTGTTGTATTTTGAGAGATAAATTGGATTTGATGTATAAAAACATCTTTGTGATATGTGTGTGTGTGTGTGTGTGTGTGTGTGTGTGTGTGTGTGTGTGTGTGTGTGTGTGTGTGTGTGTGTGTGTGTGTGTGTGTGTGTGTGTGTGTGTGTGTATTGGTGATTATACACACTTAAAGTTTACAATTAACTCTTTGACACTACTATTTTGGAAATACACCCTTACTAATATAAACTATCATTTTCTATCTCCACTTAGCACATTATAAGTTCTCTTATCTAGATTATTTATCCATACATAATAAATGTAATCAAATCTTGAGAATCAATTAAATAAAATATATTAACAAAATCAACTTAACATGATGTAACCTTCAATTATCACAAAACAAACCTATCTAAAACTTTATCATTTGGTTGATTTGTGATATACATTCCCGACCAATATTTACGATTTTGAATTGACATATCCTCCATCCTTACTTTTAGTTTCATATTATTCCTTAGGCCATTTAATCTCTTTGGGTTATCCTTTCCATAACATTTTACCCTCATAACCCCGTATAAGAAAGATAAAACTACCTCATTTGGTAACCTAGAAATATTATGGAACTACATTGATATACCCACTTCCAACACTTGCAAAAGGAACAAAAGGCTCCCTAAATATCACCAAATCTTATGTACATTCATTAGGGTAGCCACCAAAAGAAGTATGAAAGATCATACCTTTCCAAATAATCACTCTCTCTCATTTATTAACACTCAAACATCCCCATCAAAAGTTCTAGAAAGAGCCAAACTCAAATCTAGAATTTCCGAAGGGTTATCAATTACCTAATATAATTACATTTATTCATATATCACATGGTATGGGGATAACATTGTGTGGTTTGAGGCATCATAAAAGTAGTGCTAATATTGGTGGTGGATAGGGGTTCCCATAACCCAACTAAAATTTGGTTTTTAGGGTCTTCCACCCATGAATAGGGTTTGAGACATCATTTGGGATGTTTATATAGATTCACAACATAGCCAACAATTATTTTTAATAGAAAAAGACATTTCTAGGAAGGTAAATATCAAAGAAAGTTACAGAGTTAGATTGAGAGAAAGTTCAAAACTATAAAGTAGGGTGAAGACCATAGTTACGATCTTGACAGAGTTTTACAGTCCCACCAAGTTAGTTTCTAGTTATAGTTACTAGAACAAAGCATCATCAGGCTCATATCATCTAAAATTAGAAGATTACACATCCAGGTCTTCCCAAATCCATTTGCAATCAGCTAAGTACACTCATTCCCTTATGTATCTAAGTTTATATCTTGTTTTGTACATTAGTTTCAAGTATTAATAAAATTTAATGATATTAAATAATTAATTTTGGAATTAAATTGATTAGGATAACCTCCTACATCTCCCATTTACATCCTTTAATTTATTTAAATAAATAATATAGATTAAAAATATAATAATGGTGTAATTACATTTTGGTGAACCTAAAATTATATCTTGAACCTACTTTCAAAACGTAGATGGCCTAAGGTTTCATATCTTCATTTTATATTTATATCCTCACCTAATTTTCATCTATCATTTTCCCTAACTCTAGTATGCAAAAATTTCCCATGGTTCTCATGGTTGGTCCTACCCTTTAGGTCTCTTTCTAGGGATTCTAATAATTGAATAAAATTCTGTTGCATATCTCAAGCATAGTGGTTATATTTTTAAATTCCTCTGTGGCCACACACACACACACATAACAGAAACCTCTTTTTGTTTAACCTAATATTTTGCACATGTTTCAAAAATTCAAAATTAATATTTTCAGTAATTAGGACTTGATAAAAATACACTTTTGGAAAAATTCCTTAGATGATTTTTTTCATATAATCATGTTCATAAATACCTCTGTAAATTTTGTCGAATTTAAATTCTATTTTCATATATCATCATTTAGTACTTTGACGATGGTCATTTTTTTCTTAACATCACTTTTGGGTCATATCTCCTAGGATATTTTCATTGTGGGTACTCTATGTGATGATTCTTATTATTTACTACCTAATGATAGTTTCTTAAATCAAATTTTATTTGATAATGGCCCGTGCTACAAATTCCCAAGTCTCATTATATGATTTACTTCAACATCATCGCACATGTAGAGATACTCTCACAAAACTAGTACAAGAAACAATGCTCCCTGATCATATGACACCATCCCATATGGATTCAATTTTGAGACATATTTCAGCTTCTTCTTTTAGTAATTATGAAACCTTTCATATGGATATATTAGATTCTATTAAATCTTTAGACCATTATTTTCAAGTTCAATTTCAAGCTATGACTACTAAGATCACATATCTCAAGGATGAGATAACACATCTAAAGGAATATTCACATGTTAATGTCAATAATGTCTTTGTGCATCATTATCAATATAGTTCTAAGGATAAAAAAACCAATTCTATATAAATATTTTACATGATACATGTGCTCATATCAGTGAAGTAAAATTTTTATATAAAAGAAACAATGTGTATGCTCCACAAGATCAATCTCAATTACTAAGGCAACTTCAATAGAAATAACCTCTTTGGTTTGAAAAGAATTTTAGACAACATGACATTTTATATGAGCTACTCAATAATAGCTTAATAAAGTTGTTACCTACTCATTACCACCCCCACTGCTGGCTTACAAAAATCAAAGGTTGACTGTTTTTTAATTACCATTGAATTAACAGACATTGTGAAATTAATTGTTATACTCTACAATGATAAATCCGAAAATTTGAGTGTAAGGGATTTATTTAATTTGATACACAACATTGTACTATGAAATCATCTAAAGTTATATAATATCAATGTGTACCAAAAGTTATAACACCTATATCTCGATGAGTGTACTATGATATTGAGTGATATACCTTTGGAAATATAACAAGAGACATCTAATCAAAAAGAGGATAAGAATGCAATACCTTATTTGGAATATCCACACTCAATACATGAACTACATCATCATATTGTGCAAACAAAAATAAAATAAATACCATTTGAGCATAAGAAATTACATATTAAATCAAAACACTTAGAACCCTCAAAATCCAAATCATGGGGAAACATAATAATATACTCTAGAGATATACATACCTATAATATTTCCCAAAAATCTAAGACAATTTTTTATTTTTGTGACAATATCAATGGATACAATTTTGATGAACCATTTGATATGTCGATGAATTATTTTGGACATTAGATTTCAATCCCATTAGCGGAGTTCATTTTGATATCAATATCAATAAAAATGAACAAATTGATACCCTAAGTGAGCCTTCTCCGTGATTATCTATGCTTCTCCACAACATAAATAAAGGTAATTTACATGTCCACCTTGTGCTCCACACATTATTTCTGAAAAATTATTTGTGTGAAATCTGTGTCTCTCCTTTACCGCTTGAAGTTGATACAAGAAAGAATCATATTTTGAGATTTTATGCTAATTCTCAATATGACCATCATAGTTGCATTAGTCACCTCATTGATCTATGTGTCACTCTTAAAAACGTTATAAAATATCTTATTGATATAAATGTAAGTGAATGGGATGAGACCACTACATATTGATCATGATACGCTCCCTAATCTTAACATTTACAAGTATGGTTTACAATTTACCAATGCTCATCATATGATACCACCTACACCATATTATGATCTCCTCTACCAAGGATAATATATGTAATGAAAAGTTACTTCATGAACTGCTTATGGATCTACTTCCTCCATTTCATCTCCAAGACATTATTTGACATATATCACTACTCTTGTACCACTTGCATTTGAGTCACATTCTTTGGAAAACTTATGGCTTGATACTAGATCATATTTGATAGTTTCTCCACCTCTTTAGGAAGTTCTTAATGGGTAGCTTCAGGCTACCCCTCTTTCATGTACATAGCTTAACATTTAAAAATACAAAAACATTAACATAGTTTAAAAATACAAAAACATCCATGTATTAAAAAATACAAAAATAAGACCTATACACTATGATTTTTGATCTATAAAATATGTGAATATTCCACTCTAAGTTTCACCAACATGGATCATATTAATTCCTCATAATTCCCATCATTCATCAATATACTATTTTATTTCAATTTGTATGAATAGACATTAAATTTTCTTTAGAAATGAACTAGGATTACTACATAATCAAATAAATACGTTATGAATAGATGTTATAAAATATGTTATTGATATAAATGTAAGTGAATGGGATGAGACCACTACATATTGATCATGATACGCTCCCTAATCTTAACATTTACAAGTATGGTTTACAATTTACCAATGCTCATCATATGATACCACCTACATCATATTATGATCTCCTCTACCAAGGATAATATATGTAATGAAAAGTTACTTCATGAATCGCTTATGGATCTACTTCCTCCATTTCATCTCCAAGACATTATTTGACATATATCACTACTACTGTACCACTTGCATTTGAGTCACATTCTTTGGAAAACTTATGGCTTGATACTAGATCATATTTGATAGTTTCTCCACCTCTTTAGGAAGTTCTTAATGGGTAGCTTCAGGCTACCCTCTTTCATGTACATAGCTTAACATTTAAAAATACAAAAACATTAACATAGTTTAAAAATACAAAAACATCCATGTATTAAAAATACAAAAATAAGACCTATACACTATGATTTTTGATCTATAAAATATGTGAATATTCCACTCTAAGTTTCACCAACATGGATCATATTAATTCCTCATAATTCCCATCATTCATAAATATACTATTTTATTTCAATTTGTATGAATAGACATTAAATTTTCTTAAGAAATGAACTAGGATTACTACATAATCAAATAAATACGTTATGAATAGACGTTATAAAATATCTTATTGATATAAATGTAAGTGAATGGGATGAGACCACTACATATTGATCATGATACGCTCCCTAAACTTAACATTTACAAGTATGGTTTACAATTTACCAATGCTCATCATATGATACCACCTACACCATATTATGATCTCTCTACCAAGGATAATATATGTAATGAAAATTTACTTCATGAACTCGCTTATGGATCTACTTCCTCCATTTCATCTCCAAGACATTATTTGACATATATCACTACTACTTTTGTACCACTTGCATTTGAGTCACATTCTTTGGAAAACTTATGGCTTGATACTAGATCATATTTGATAGTTTCTCCACCTCTTTAGGAAGTTCTTAATGGGTAGCTTCAGGCTACCCTCTTTCATGTACATAGCTTAACATTTAAAAATACAAAAACATTAACATAGTTTAAAAATACAAAAACATCCATGTATTAAAAAATACAAAAATAAGACCTATACACTATGATTTTGATCTATAAAATATGTGAATATTCCACTCTAAGTTTCACCAACATGGATCATATTAATTCCTCATAATTCCCATCATTCATAAATATACTATTTTATTTCAATTTGTATGAATAGACATTAAATTTTCTTTAGAAATGAACTAGGATTACTACATAATCAAATAAATACGTTATGAATAGACGTTATAAAATATCTTATTGATATAAATGTAAGTGAATGGGATGAGACCACTACATATTGATCATGATACGCTCCCTAATCTTAACATTTACAAGTATGGTTTACAATTTACCAATGCTCATCATATGATACCACCTACACCATATTATGATCTCCTCTACCAAGGATAATATATGTAATGAAAATTTACTTCATGAATCGCTTATGGATCTACTTCCTCCATTTCATCTCCAAGACATTATTTGACATATATCACTACTACTGTACCACTTGCATTTGAGTCACATTCTTTGGAAAACTTATGGCTTGATACTAGATCATATTTGATAGTTTCTCCACCTCTTTAGGAAGTTCTTAATGGGTAGCTTCAGGCTACCCCTCTTTCATGTACATAGCTTAACATTTAAAAATACAAAAACATTAACATAGTTTAAAAATACAAAAACATCCATGTATTAAAAATACAAAAATAAGACCTATACACTATGATTTTTGATCTATAAAATATGTGAATATTCCACTCTAAGTTTCACCAACATGGATCATATTAATTCCTCATAATTCCCATCATTCATAAATATACTATTTTATTTCAATTTGTATGAATAGACATTAAATTTTCTTTAGAAATGAACTAGGATTACTACATAATCAAATAAATACGTTATGAATAGACGTTATAAAATATCTTATTGATATAAATGTAAGTGAATGGGATGAGACCACTACATATTGATCATGATACGCTCCCTAATCTTAACATTTACAAGTATGGTTTACAATTTACCAATGCTCATCATATGATACCACCTACACCATATTATGATCTCCTCTACCAAGGATAATATATGTAATGAAAAGTTACTTCATGAATCGCTTATGGATCTACTTCCTCCATTTCATCTCCAAGACATTATTTGACATATATCACTACTCTTTGTACCACTTGCATTTGAGTCACATTCTTTGGAAAACTTATGGCTTGATACTAGATCATATTTGATAGTTTCTCCACCTCTTTAGGAAGTTCTTAATGGGTAGCTTCAGGCTACCCCTCTTTCATGTACATAGCTTAACATTTAAAAATACAAAAACATTAACATAGTTTAAAAATACAAAAACATCCATGTATTAAAAATACAAAAATAAGACCTATACACTATGATTTTTGATCTATAAAATATGTGAATATTCCACTCTAAGTTTCACCAACATGGATCATATTAATTCCTCATAATTCCCATCATTCATAAATATACTATTTTATTTCAATTTGTATGAATAGACATTAAATTTTCTTTAGAAATGAACTAGGATTACTACATAATCAAATAAATACGTTATGAATAGACGTTATAAAATATCTTATTGATATAAATGTAAGTGAATGGGATGAGACCACTACATATTGATCATGATACGCTCCCTAATCTTAACATTTACAAGTATGGTTTACAATTTACCAATGCTCATCATATGATACCACCTACACCATATTATGATCTCCTCTACCAAGGATAATATATGTAATGAAAAGTTACTTCATGAACTGCTTATGGATCTACTTCCTCCATTTCATCTCCAAGACATTATTTGACATATATCACTACTACTGTACCACTTGCATTTGAGTCACATTCTTTGGAAAACTTATGGCTTGATACTAGATCATATTTGATAGTTTCTCCACCTCTTTAGGAAGTTCTTAATGGGTAGCTTGTGCTACCCTCTTTCATGTACATAGCTTAACATTTAAAAATACAAAAACATTAACATAGTTTAAAAATACAAAAACATCCATGTATTAAAAATACAAAAATAAGACCTATACACTATGATTTTTGATCTATAAAATATGTGAATATTCCACTCTAAGTTTCACCAACATGGATCATATTAATTCCTCATAATTCCCATCATTCATAAATATACTATTTTATTTCAATTTGTATGAATAGACATTAAATTTTCTTTAGAAATGAACTAGGATTACTACATAATCAAATAAATACGTTATGAATAGACGTTATAAAATATCTTATTGATATAAATGTAAGTGAATGGGATGAGACCACTACATATTGATCATGATACGCTCCCTAATCTTAACATTTACAAGTATGGTTTACAATTTACCAATGCTCATCATATGATACCACCTACACCATATTATGATCTCCTCTACCAAGGATAATATATGTAATGAAAAGTTACTTCATGAATCGCTTATGGATCTACTTCCTCCATTTCATCTCCAAGACATTATTTGACATATATCACTACTACTTTGTATCACTTGCATTTGAGTCACATTCTTTGGAAAACTTATGGCTTGATACTAGATCATATTTGATAGTTTCTCCACCTCTTTAGGAAGTTCTTAATGGGTAGCTTCAGCTACCCTCTTTCATGTACATAGCTTAACATTTAAAAATACAAAAACATTAACATAGTTTAAAAATACAAAAACATCCATGTATTAAAAATACAAAAATAAGACCTATACACTATGATTTTTGATCTATAAAATATGTGAATATTCCACTCTAAGTTTCACCAACATGGATCATATTAATTCCTCATAATTCCCATCATTCATAAATATACTATTTTATTTCAATTTGTATGAATAGACATTAAATTTTCTTTAGAAATGAACTAGGATTACTACATAATCAAATAAATACCAAACAATGAAAGAGAGAAAAATAAATAAAAGAGACACAATGTTACTATTTCTGGAGAAACTGAAATTGAGATAAATCAATTAAGAGTGAAGAACTGCTTCCTCGTCTCAATATCATGTATTTAAGTACAATCTTAAAACCTTCTCAATGACTCTATGAACACTATGATTTTAAAACACTCATATAATGCATGCAACTCACTAACTCACACCTTCTTTTTACACTCCAATTCAGAAAACCACATATGATCAAGAAGAGAAATTGCTCAGATTTCTTCCTTTTCCTTAAAAATACCTTCCCTACATATATATACAATTTTTACACCAATGAGAGATTGAATCAGAAGCCCAAAAGAATAAGAATTCAAAGAGGAACCATCTCAGCAATTGTTTACTCTTCCTAGACTTTCTAGCATGAGAGAACCACCACTTTCCATAGGAGGTAGTTCTGTAACAACCAGATAGTTACAAAACCACAACTGATGGTTGCAAAATTTCCAAGGTGGTTTTACAACCACCACTCTATCTTTAAGGGTGATTTTGTCATCGTAAAAAGTTCGCTACCTTTCGGAGGCCACAAATTTTGCATAATAACTTGAAATCCGATGCCATTTTTTTAAACTTTCATAATTTTTTGAGAGGAATAAAAATATGTAATCAAGTTTCAATTTTAATGACATATTCATAGTATTTAAGACTTTGCATTGATACCTATCTCATTTGAGGTCTCTCGGTTTCACAAATTCATATTGAATCCTATTTCATGGTTATATCCTACAACCGTCATAAAAAGAGTGTTAAGAGACAAAAAATTACATAATCAAAATGGTGATTTTGTTAGCTCATGATGCTAACATTACTAATCCAAAATTCAGATCATGCCTCCCCAATTAGAGGATTTTGGTCCCCAAAAGCTTAGGAACTCATATGGTGAGGAATTTTCTTCCCCCACTTCCTTAACCTCTCTTGTACCTAGAGGTGCATATAATAAAATAAATTATATGTCATGTGAACTTCTTGGTCCACCTTTTCATGCCCTTGAGGTGGGTCCTTCCCTTCCTTCCATGTGTGGAGATAACTTGGTGGAAATTGCATCTCATGCTCCTTATTAATAGAACAACTATGGAGATCCTTACATTCTTTATTATCTTTCAAAATGAGAAAAGAAACCTTCCCAGTAACATTAAACAACTAGTTACCTTGAGTGGAACTTACCAAGGAGAGCTTAGATTTTCCTTCATAAGAGTTTATGGTGTAGTTTTTCCCATCCTTAACTAATCATTATTAGTTTAATTTCCTCCTGAAAATAACATATCGACATACATACTGGGGATTCCAAAACTAAACTACAAATGTCAATAGGTGCAATATCTACAACAAATTCATCAATGAAATGTGCATTTATTGTAAACTTGACTTTGTATTGTTTAGAAACCCTTATATCTTCTCATTTTTTCACCCATCCTAGAGCATAAGGATTAGGATGATCATAAATTTCCAACCCAATTCTATCTACCAGATCTTTGCCAATAAAATTTATTTAAGAACAAGAATCATAAAGAACATCAAATTTTATAATCTTAATTTGTACCTTGATATGAAAAAACTTAGAAGGTTCAATTTTTTTAGAATCATCATTAACCAAACTTACCTTTTTCGAAGGCCTGGTACAATAGAAATACTCATCCACCTCTTCGTTGCACTCAATATAAATTGGTTTTCCTTTAAGTGGTGGCATGTACAAATTTTTATTTTTATCTTTCTTAAATCGATATAATCCTAGATGCAACTTCCAAAAGTCTCATCGATATGGAGTATCAACATAATAATTCCCACAATTCTTGGTTGAATATTTCTTGGAAATTTTGGAAGTGGCATTGAACCCACCTTTCTTCTTTGGAACATTGGAAGAATTTGAAAAGGGAGATGGACCATTTTTCTCATCCATCTTAAGATAATGGGATTGAGAATAAGCCTCATCTATGACGTTTGGATTTTCAAGTATAATGTGCCTCCTTAAGTGAATACACAACCTTTTGATATACTTCATGAGGATCTCATGGTCAAATGTATCTTTTCCTATTTAGACCGTATTTGTTCAAAAATCACTTGTATATACCTACACACTTTGATATTATTTTTCCTCAAACATTTCCAATAAATATACCTTTCCTCTCCATAACACATAGGAATTAATTTCATCTTAATCAAAGTTTTAAATTCATCGTGTTTAGTAATTGGGGGTAACATTTTAACAACAAGGAATTAAGATAACTCACAAACAAATTTAGAACATGACTTTCTAGCTTCAACCTTGTAAAATAATTTTTCACTCTTCACTAATTTTATGCAAAATAATTTGTACCTCTAATCAAGCTAACAAATGATCAATATTATCGAATTCACCTCACCTTCATATGGATGAATATAATTTTTTTCTTTTCTTTGAACAAATATGGGGCTTCTCTTTATCATGGTGGGAGGACTCAAGCTCCTCACTTGATTCATAAATATCTACAGAAACTCTTAGATTTTCCATGACAACCTTCATAATATTCCCAACCTCGTCCATGGAGTGAGATATGTGGTCAAAATCCTCCCTAATATGCGGAATATTTTTTCACCATCTTCAGATCTCTTCTCATCTTAATGATCCATGATTCTAACTTCTCTCTTCCACTTCCTTATGGAGATGTCTTGTTACAAAGAGACTAAAATTAAATATTCCACTAGCACTTAATGCTCTTATAATGTACATATATATGCATAATGATCACTAAACAACCCACACACTATGAAACACAAGCCATCTATGATACCAATATGATCCATAAACTAGTTGGATTTTCCACTCTAAGTTTCACCTACACAAATCATATACATTCCTTACAATTCCCATCATTCATCAATATACTATTTTCTTTCAATTTTCATAAATAGTCAGTAATTTTGCTTTATAAATGAACTAGGAGTACGACATAAGAAAATAAATACTTTGAGAAATAAAAGAGAGAGAAACATAATGAAATAGACACAAGATTACCCTAAATAAACTCAAATTGAAAAAAATCTAGCAAGAGTGAAGAAATGCTTCCTCATCTCACTATCATGTCTTTAAGTACAAGCTTGCTTACTTCTCAAGGACTCAATAAACACTATGATGGTCAAAAACTAATACAATATTTGTAAATCACTCACTCACACCTTCCTTTACCACTCCAATTCATAAAACCACATATTATCAAGAAGAACAATTACTTGGAATATATTCCTTTTCCTTACAAATACATTCCCCACATATATATAAGAGCTTGACACCAATGAGATCTTGAATCAGAAGCCTAAAAGACTTATTATCCAAAGAGGAAACATCTACAATCGTTTACTCTTCCTATACTTTCCCATGTGAAAGAACCACTTCTTTCCAGAAGAGGTAGTTACGTAACCAGTCATGCGGCCGGTTGCAAAAACCGTCTGGGTGGTTTTGAAACTACCAATGATGGTTGTAAAAATGTCAGGGTGGTTTTGAAACTACCAATGATGGTTGCAAAAATTTCAGGGTAGTTTTACATCTACCTCTCTATCTTTAGGGGTGCTTCTTGTACCTTACAAATTTTTCTACCTTTCGAAGGCCCTAACATTTGCATACAAACTCAAAATTGGGTTCCATTTTGTTTGAATTTGCATAATTTTTCAAGAGGAACAAAATATGTAATCAAATTTTTATTTTGATGACATATTCATAGTGTTTAATCATTTGCACTTTTGAATAGCCAAAAATATTCTAAGTATTAGGTGCATGAATATAGGGTGCTAGAAGCACGTGATGCTATAATAGTATTAAAGCACCCCAACTCAGGACTTAGCTAATTTTGTGGATAAGGGCTATTTTTGGAGATAGCGTGTGAAGAACACATAGAGATGAAGAATGGTGATCCACACAATGGTATTTTTGGAACAAGCGGAAGATAAGCGTCATGCATAGTTTAAGCTAATAATAGGATTTCTACTTGGAGTTAACTATAGGACATCTATTGTTAGAGTACTTATATGTTGTGCATACTATTGTAAAGGCACATGGTTATTATTAGCATGCAAACTATTTTGAGAAGTGCATAGGTTGTGAAGGGAAAGTCTCCACCCCTATAAATATGTATTGACTTGTGTAGTTTAGTAGTGTGGTGAATTATTGTAGAGTTATGTTGTTTTTGACGCGCACATGACTCATGGAGATACTTTACAGTGTAAGAAGCTTCTATGTTTTACAATAATTATGAAATGGAATATATTGGCTGGATAATGGTGTTAGACATGACTGAATATGGTTCTTGTATGGTTAATCTTATCATAGTTATTATTTAGTTCATTTATCATGATTCTCTAAGATCTAGATCTGGATTTTGCACTATGGAATGTTTATGTCTACTTATGAATCTGAACATGTTTAAACATCATCACACTAACATCCTGCATAAGAAACTATAAAGGGGGACCTGGTACCTTTGTGTGCTTCAGGTGAGCGCTCAGCTCAGGATGAGTGATGTGTCAGTGCATCTGGGTTATTCACAGTAAATTCTAGGCTACATCATTGGTTCCTGTTGTCGGGACCTCTTTTTTAGTTGTTTTCAGGATGTTTCATGATGAAGACGTACCAATTGACCCTATCAAGTGTTGAGGAGTGGATAGTAGATCTAGAAGAAGAATACACTCAGAGATTCAACACTAGATTTGAGTTTGACGCACACATGTGGGTGGAGCAAAACTTGTATGACTATTTATATGAGAGTTTCTTTGTTATCTTTCCGATAGAGTTATATGAGTGGTTGGTTGCTTATGCATCTAAAAATAATTGGAGGTTTCACACACTTATCTAGATGCAGGAATAATTTTAGGCCCTCTATGATGCTAATATGATTTGGACACATGTTGTGGACACTTGGTGTTATGGTGTTTAGAATATTTGTATTTTGGAGTACTCAATTTCCACTCATTCTTTCTCGAAGGTAGCTAAGTTTCATTTTTATGTTATCCTATAGGAACTTATCTGCAAGGCATTCCACTAGCGATTAAGATCTTATTGGTAACCTTAAATTTGGAAGAGAATATGATGGCTAGCTAAACCCCACCACACGTGGGGGTAGGGGTAGGTTTGGTGAAGGATGGAAGGCCTAGAAATAGAAAGGATAAGAGAAGAAAGGAGGCTTAAGTACAATGAGGTATGTGAGAGGGAGTTAGGGAAGCAACATGAGATTGTATAATGAATGGTCTTAAGGAGAGAGATGACTCATGAAGGATTTGGAACTCACACAGAGGGTGTAGAGCCATAGCATTTAGAACTCCCCCATTTGGGCAAGCATGACAGGGAACCCTCATCGGCCTCTTATGAGAGCACTCAGTAGAGATGACATGGGCTATGGGTGCACATTTGAATCTACCTAGAAACCTAGCCCTTGCACTTGGTTTTCCAATTTCTAGTACAACCAGTAGTCAGCAAGCTAGTTTGGGTAGTAGAATAACAGGAGTGAATCAAATAGCAAGTACATATATGGTCGGGAAGATATCTTTCATGTTATTTGGAGGTACCTTTCAGGTGTGTCGTTGGTGTAAAACTCAGGCATGCAGATATTTGGACTCACCTCTGGGAGTAGTACTACCTCGTAGACAATAGGAGTTTAGTTTAGTACCAATGTTGGGACACCAAGAAGTACATCCTTTGGTTCACTTCCAACTATAGTTGGAGGATCAGGGGGCATAGGTGGATCTAGTTTTGGTGGATCTGGTGGGTCTAGAGGTAGAGGTAACAGGGAGTTTTGGATCTGGTGGGCATGGTCCTCACCAACCCCATAATATTTACACAGAGATGTCACTTCATATTTCATAGTATAGGAGAATAAAATATGTTGTTGAGCATGTGCACATGTGTGAGATATTGTGGTGCATAAAAGGGATCATGAATTCTAAGCGCAAGGCAAGTCAGTTCATAACTATGTTACAGGATGCACACATAGTTGGTACATTGAGTTTCACTGATCGGACTTGCAAGATTATACAACATTACAAGATGCTTTCCTTAAGGAATTTTATATCCCTGAGTTCAAGCGAAGAAGAGTATAAGAACACTCAAGGATATTAAGTAGGGCACTATTGAGAGTGTTTGGGAATATGATGCCTATTTCAAAATGATTTTGTCTAAAATTTTGTATGATATCCATTCAATCCAGCATGTATAGTGTTTTTTCAAAGGATTGATCACACCTCTTTGGAGGAGCTGTCACAAAAGGCATATTCGGATCCATGTGAAGCACTTGAAGTAATGTTGTGCATTGAGGTAGTTAGAATTATAGGCAGGGAGTGAGCCCATTCCTAGAAGCTCAGATTGTGGCTATGGAAAAGTAGTTAGATAAACTATCACCAATTCAGCACATAGGACATGCACTAGGATTTGGTGAACATATTTTGAAGTTGAAGGGCACACCAAGGATAGTCATCCCCACAGTCAATATGCTCATTGTCATTGGATTGTGAGATATTTTATTTAGACCATGATGCAAGCTACTACCCATTATTATAACATGTGATAAGGAAGAATGTATCTTACTACGGTAAGATTTGTTAGTCCATGAATCACAATACTAAATATTACAAGTTCATTGATCAGATCCATGATGTCATCGATATTGGTGTACAACAAACAAAAGTATTAGATAACTCTAAAGCTAAGATTGAGAACCATGATCGTGATCACACTCAAGGGCACTACAATCAGAACAAAGGGTGCTTTGAAGGATGTCATGGCAGAGGTCAAGGATACCATGATGGATTCAAGAGTTGAGGCCTTGGTTGTGGAAGAGGTGATTTTCCTTGTGGAACATATTATACGTGCGTATCTCCCGACCACTACAAGCAAAAATTCCCTCGAATATTACTTTTTCTTTTTGTGGAAATAATCATAACTATGAGGAGTGTTTAGAATTATATGAGCATATTAGAAAGAAGCATAAATAGGAGAAAAAAGATGCAAGGATGGTTAAAATACAATGCACAATGGAAAATCAATGGATGCCAAAGTTGGCACTGAAACCTAAGGTGGTACTATGAAGATTAGTGCACACTTTGAAGTTGTGCATGCTAGAGAAATGTTACAACGAAACCTACCATTACTAAGGAGGAGGTTTTACATGAAAGATACCCAAATCCTACACATCAGAAGGAGGTTTATTAGGAGACCATGGAGGTGCTTAGAAATATTCGGGTGAAATATAATGTTTAAAGGAATAGTCATGAAAGTTAGAACAAAAGAAGGCAACATATACGGTCCAATCAGATATTGATGATTTGAAAAAGGTATACAAGATGTTGCGCGGGATAATATTATTCCATTACTGCAGAATTGGTTAAAGGGAAACACTCTACGTACATGTATTGAGAATGGATGGTAGATCCTACATGCTAATCTCGCCCTTCATGACTTGGATGATGATAAGGAGATCATTATAAATCTGTTGTGGATGGGTGGATTTTGAACAATATATTGATTGACATGTGCGTGGAAGTTAATGTTATTACTTTAGATGCATGGGTACAAATGGGCATACCTCCATTACATCCATCCTCTAATGTATTTTTTATGGAAAATCAAACTAAGGCCACTCTAATAGGAGTTTTAAAGGATGCATCCATTACTATATAAGGGGCCATGTTTACTAGGGATTTTTATGTTTTAGTTTTTGCGGAAGAAGACAACTTCCCATCTCTACTTGGGAGCCCTTGGTGTTATGAAAATAATGTTGATCTATGGTTCAAAAAAGGGTATATAAGTTTTGAGAACAAGGAAGAATGAGTTATTATCCCTTTGAAAGATGGGAAATATGCACCTTATGTTGAACCTTTGAGTGAGGAAGACCTAAACAAAATTTATGTGTGTGTCATTTGAGATTCGAAAGTAATTGATCCATCTAAGGAAGGAATCCTCTTGTGGGAAGATGCATAGTCTATTAGTGATACTACAAGTATTTCTTATGAGATTGTTGGGCAAGAAGTAAGAAGCATATCTACACTAGGAGGAAGACCTCACTATATAAGGAGGATAGGTAACAACTTTGTACCGTGGTACACTAAATAAGGAGACCTTGTGGTATTCTTGTGCACCATCGAGGAAAAATGGAAGGATCAAGTAAATGTGAAGAAATATGCTAGTGTATACCCTATGTGAGAAAATAATTCACTAGTGGATGGCTCATATGGATAATCTCATAGAATGGAATGAATTGAGAATTTCTCTAACAACCCTGTTTCTCAAGAGTAAAGCACCTACTCAAATCTACACATATCATGGTAATCATCCTATTTAGCACCACATTCAAAGAGAGTGTGAGAGAATATGGAAAGAGAGGCTGAAGATTTACCACCTTCATTGTGGGTGCACAAACTTTATTTCACTTTGCAAGGTTGTGCACATGTTTGGTATGTTTATACGGAGCTGCATAGGGAGACTGTAAATTGGAAAGACTTGATTATCCTGATGATGTAGACTTTTCACTACTTCTCCACTAAACCTCTGGTGAAAGAGGCATTACGAGTTATGGAACACTTGACTATGGGAGAAAATGCTAAAGATGAAGAACTCATTTAGGAGTTATTTGTTGAGGCATACTTAAGAACACATTTTTATGAAGTGGATGAGACTGATGTCGAACTACTTAAGCATGATTTCCTTAAGAAGGAGAAAGGAAATATGGTATACATAGTGGATGATGAATAATTAGAAAATTTGGACATAGATCATTCAGTAGGTATGCCTGAAGTCTTAGAAAGTGTGGATAAGAAGGCATGCACCTATCATGAACCTATGAAGACCAAGAAAGTTAACATTGGCATGGATGCTAAACCTAAGGAGGCCATAATGTGATATTATTGGTCTGATTCTAAAGTAGCTAAGATAATTGAGTTACTACGTGATTTCCAGGACTTTTTTCCTAGGGGATACTATGAGTTAAAGAGAGTGCATGAATCTTTGGGTGAGATGAATACTAAGCTAAAGGAAGGTGCATTCCTGATCTAGGAAGAGACCTTACATGATGAACCCTAACCTGTGCATAAAAGTTAAAGAATAAATTGACAAGATTTTGAAATCTGGCATCATTAAGCCCCTAGAAGCCCCATGGTAATCAGTATGAATAAATATTCCAAGATTAGGATTTGTGTTGACTATAGGGAGTTGAATGATGCATGTGTGATTGATCCTTTCCCTACACCTTTTACCAAGGAAATATTAGAATGTTTTTGCGGGAAAAAAATTTACTCTTTACGAGATGGATTCTCCGAGTATCATCGGTACAAATTACTAAATAATATTAAGAGAAAAAAAAATTCACGACTAAATGGGGAAGCTTTGTATATACGGTGATGCCCTTTGGTCTGAAGAACACACCTACTATATTTTCGTGTATTATGGTTCAAGCATTCAAGGATTTTATTCACAAATTATTGCAGGTTTACTTGGATGATTGGAAAATATATGGGCTTGTTAAGATAATTGTGAAAACTTAAGATTAATGTTTGATAGGTGCAAGCGAGTTAAGAATCTCTGTAAAAATCAAGAATTGCATATTTTCTACACCTTTTGGAACTCTACTAGGGCATATCATCTGTAAGGAGGGTTTGTTAGTAGATCCAACCAAGGTTGTAGTTATCATAGGCCTGGAGGAGCCTACCAGTCAGAGTGAGGTGCATGGATTCTTGAGCCACACAAGGTATTACTGAAATTTTATCAAGGGATATGCTAAATTTTCCACACCCTTGTAGAAGTTACTAAAATGAAAAGGGACATTCTATTGAGGATAACTATAGTAATGTGAATTTGAAGTGTTGAAGGAGAGGCTTACTACATCGCATATTCTACGCTTTCCCTCATGGAACCAACATTTTCACATACAGGTAGACACCTATGGCATGGCCATTGGCATAGTGTTAGCTAAGACTGGAGAAGGTATTATAGATCATCCTATTTATTTTGCTAGTATAAAGTTGACTCCTATAGAACAGAACTATACAACTATAGAGCGTGAGGCCTTGTCAATGATCTATGCGCTACATAAGTTTAGACAGTATTTTCTAGAAAAACCTTTTGTGTTTTATACATATCACATGGCATTGAAATACTTGGTAAATAAGCCCATTTTATAGGGGTGCATATGCCGATGGGTGCTATTATTCTAGGAGTTAGTATTTATAGTCATGGTAAAACTAGGTAAAAGTAATTCTAGTCTAGACCACTTATCAAAAATTCAATCAGGAGAGGATGTGCAAACAATTGAGGATATAATGTCCTGATGCATAGTTATATAAGTTAAATCACGTGCCTTAAAAATTGGAGGATATTGTTCTCTTTTTACACACATGTATAAGGCTAGAAGGAATGAAAGCCTTGGAAAAGAAACAACTTGTAATTCGTGCCACACCTTTCATGTTGATCAGTGGTGACTTATACAAAATAGGTTGAGATGAAGTATTGCATCGGTGTGTAATGGAACATGAGCACATGGATATCATGAAAGAGGATTATGATAGTATTTCAGATGGGCACTATGCATGTGATGCCACCACATGTAAGATTATACTCATTTTTTTATGGTGGGAGACCCTATACAAGGATTACAAAGAGTATTTTAAGGTGGGTGATCACTGTCAGTGCCTTGGAAAACCTGGGAAAAGAGATGAAATGCCTTTGAGGCCTATTACTAGTGCGGAACCGTTTGAAAATTGGGAAATATACTTTTTGGGTCCTATTTCCCTAGTGTGTGTAGAACTAGATCACACTACATCATCACTGGTATAGATTATCTTACAAGGTGGGAAGAAGAAGCACCTACAAACAATTTTACATCAACAAAGTTATTATGGGAAAATATTATTACTAGGTATGGATGTCTATTGAGTCTGACTAGTGATATGGGCACACACTTCTTGAATGAGACAATCAGGATATTATTGGATGAATTTATGGTCGAGAACCATAAGACTACACATTATCATCCTTAAGAAAATGGGAATGGTGAGGCCTTCAAAAATATATTGAGCTAGACCTTAACAAAAATCTATGATGTTGGAAGAAAAGATTGGGATGATAAAGTTATTGATGTACTTTGGGAATATATAACAACCTACAAATGGTTAAATAAGGCCACACCCTTTCACTTGGTGTTTGGTGTAGAATCAGTTCTTTCCATGGAATTCTTGTAACCTTCCTTGTGTATTACATGCATGGGAGGTCTAGCTGATGAGAAATCATTAGAAGAAAGAATTGGTAAGTTAATATAACTGGATGAGAGGCACACCATAACATGTTGGAGTTCTGGCAGGAGAAGGCTAGACAAAAGGCATGTCATGACAGACACATCAAGGAAAAGAAGCTTGAGGTCAGGTAGATGGTACTTATTTATGATTCAAAGTTTTTTCACCAACCAGGAAAGCTTAAGGTGCATTGGTTGGGACCGTATGTTATCACTCACATACTTGAATCGAGGCACTTCTCGGTTAGAGGCATTTGATGGAACACAGTTACCTGGTTATTTCAATGGGAGTAGGTTGAAGATCTACTATAAATAATCCTTATTGGTGTTTGTAATAATGAATTATTTCCATTTATATTAGTTTTCCTTTATTGTATTTCATTTAATGTATTTCCTTCTTCTTTGTTATGCTTTGTCAATTTAGTTCAGTGTTTTGTGTAATAAGCATGTTTGCGCGCTAGAAGCTAATCACAATCTAAAGTGTTTATATGCATAGAGGAATACACATACCCTTAGTGTGGGGTGGATAAATAAGGTATGAAAAATAAATAAACTCACGGGTAACCACAAGAGGAACAGAAGGAGAAAGGTTTCAAAATTCATGAGAACTTTCGAAGAATTGTTAAAAAAATTAAGACCACACGTAAATCATTGAGCACTCAATATAATTAAATGGATTTTATGGCATTAGAGACTACATATTTTGTGTTACATTGAATAAAATACGTTGGCTTAAGGAAGCATGGGTAGAGGATATCTATGATAGATAAGTAGTGGCGCGCTAGGAAATTATGACTGAGGTGCAAGAGTTTGAGGCACGAGACATTGAAGCATGGGATAATGAGGCGTGCAACACACTCAAGAGAAATTAATGTCATATACGGTGGTAGGTGGAGTAATTAATGAAGGGAATTTTGAAACTTTGTTTAAAGTTAGCATTCTCAATGTCATTTGCTACCTTATGAACTTGAGAAGAAATTGTGAAGTGTGAGAAGAGATGGAGACGAAGAGCATTATGCAGATTGAGTAAACTGTTGCATTGTGAAGCACAATGTTGAGTACCTAGGAATGGAAGCAAGATTTAAGGAGTGGTGTGTGTGTGTGCGATGGAAGGGTGACTAGGGTTTTCATTTTGCAGCTAGGTTTTTTATGCATTTGTAGAATCAAAAGGGGTGATGGCACCATGGAAAGCTCTAGTAGTAGAGAAGGAGGTTGACGATCCAACAGAGGAGTGGCTAGTGGAAATGTTATATCCGAAGGATTCATTGAAGGGTGGCTATGGACAACAAATATTACTTAGTGTAGGGTTGCAGAGATTAACCACCACACTATAAAATGTATGAAGGATGTCGCGGTAGAAGTCTACAGAAAGACTAATTGGTGACTAGCGAGATGACACTAGGGTTTTGGATGCCTCAGTGAAGAAACTACTTGAGAGTGTGGGCATAATGCAGATCTTGGAGTTTCCCTACTTTGGAAAGCTCGAGAAATTGTACTAGTGGCTAATGTTACGGGTCCATGAAGATTATTTCTATTTTGTGGGAAGGAGAATGAGGATAACTGCTAAATTGATTGGAAAAGTTACTGGGCTATGCGACACAGGATTAGAAATTGCTGGAGACTTGACAAATGATGAGGGAATTGATGTAAAAACATACCTATATCAGTATAAGAAGGGGGATGAGCTTTCAAGGTCACCAATATCTTAGACTTGGCCACCAAAGTAGCAGCATGCAGTTAGCAGGGAGTAAAATAGGGGCCATTGAGTGATGGAATGAGGTAAACATGTGTTGGTTGCATATAGTGCACAAAATGGCCAACAAGACCTACTACAACATCGTTGGTTAGATTGTAGAGAGCTTGTTGAACGAGGTGCTTATCCAAACTGAAAAGGTGAGAAGATAACCTAGGGTGTAATTTTGTTATTAATTGTGTTCAGTGAAGTTGGGGTACTAGATGGTCCTAGGGAAAATATATGGGAGTTTCGTTGGAGAAAAATTCCCCAGCAAAAATATATGCCAAGTACATGTTACGTGGGTCTGTTTCTAACACATACAAATAACACTTGGATAAGTGGTTCAAAATATTGTATAGGGAATTTGAAGGAGAATGGTGCATTCTGTGTGAGTTACCCAAGGTGTTGAATAGGGAGGCTGAATTTATAGTTTACCAACATTTTAGCTTGGGGCACTTCCACATGAAGTATGGAGAGAAGAGCCCATGGTGTAAGTTTCCCTTTGCATTTACCACAAGATATTTTAAGGACTCTGTAAATAGATTTCATGACGTGCATCATCTCCATTTGTGATGAAAAAGTGGATGCAGACATTCACATTCTACGCAAAACATATATATGGCCAGGTAAGGAGGCCTATGTAGAAACCATGGAGTCTGATAATGTTGACATCACGCTAGAGAGTTTGGTTGTAGGGAAGATTGAACCAACACGCATCTATATTTACCTAAGGCCAAGGTTCAAGGATGGAAAAGTGGTGAAGGGCACAAATATGGATCTTCCAGGACCTCCTAAGAAGAAGCAAATAGTGGGGACTTCAAGGAATGTTACATCTATGCCCCTTGCTCTAGAAGACCCAGTACATACAGGACTAAAAAACATCCTAGAATAAGAGGAACCTGAAGAAAATGCTAGACTTGTGCACACCAGAAGGATTATGAGGAAGAGGCACACTTCAAGAGACACTGGTGCTAGAACTTTGTAGCTAGTAAGGAAATCACCACACATGACTCTTGTAAAGGATGAAGAGGAGGAGAGGAGAAAGCACATGAAAATATATTCCTATACAAGATAGTGAGGGGGAATCTCCATAGCCAAGCACACAAGAAGTAGAGGAAACTCCAAGAATGAGTGGAGATAGAGCTGAGGCCACTCCTAGTGTGGAAATGTAGGATGATGAAGATATTGGTGAGTGCATAGTCTATGAGACTATAGACCCTAATGTGAGTATTCACAAAGATATCTCTGGTGAAGGAGAAATCAGTGTTGGTGGGGATATAGAATTCCTCATGCACCCCACACATGAAGAAGGGAAAGATGAGGAGGATGTCAACTAGGTGGTTGAAGATGTTGTCCTACGAGGATGTAGGCTGTACCTGAATAGAAAGAAGAGGATGTATTAGTGCACGAGGATGTTGGCGAGCATGCAAGCACACATGAAGAAGAAGAAGAAGTGGTAGGTACTCAAGACTTGGGTTATCTGAATGACCTTTCAAGAACTATTTGAACCCATTTCTAGAGTACACTACTGAACAAACAATTATATGGCTAGGATTGGATGGACCTTGAAATGGCCAATACACACACTCGCAAGTAGCTATCTTGGGGCATGCAGACTCACATGGATGAGCCTGATTTTGATGTTTGTAAGGAGGTGTGCACTTCAAATAAGATGAGGAAGGTGCCTCATACGTGCCATATGAACATTAAGCCAACCCAGTTTTCAGATGAGTAGGTAAGCAACACTTTGATTAAGGTGTCCATAGAAGTAGCACGTTGAAATATGGATAAGACGACAACAATTAGTGCACTACTGGAGGATAAAAGGACAAGGACATAAAAATCAAGCACCTTACTTAGGAGTATGATAATGCAGTCACAGAGGCCTAGAATATAAATATGATGGTGGTGTAAATTACTGGATGCAATTATATTGCAAAGGCCTAAGTTTTAGGAGAAGGTGCCTCAGGAATTCAAGTCTGAGTTGCACTATCTATGCACAATAGTTTACCTACTTTTGGATGAGGGACCAATGTGCCTCCCTAAGAAAAAGGATGTAGGGGAAGAAGTAGCAAGAGAAAGGGCCACTATTGATAGAAAATTTCAATATATGAGGCATTGCTCCAAACATTGAAGGATGAGCTGAAGAGAGCCAATCAAGCTCTTAATTTATGTGTGGCACCAGATGCCATAATAAGGACTAGAAATTTAGTGCAGGTTCATTTTAAGATACCTCTTAGAAATTAAAGGTATAAAATACCGCGAATATCCCTAGAACCAATTTCACTTTGAAAGGTGAATTTTTTGGGGTTTGTGTGCAAATGTTTTGCTTGATAGAAAGGCTGCGAGATATGCGACAAGAGATTTTTTTGTCATGTGTCGGCAAGGTTGTTGAAGTGCAACAACAAACCTCCTATCATGCGTTAGCAAGGTTGTTGATGCATGCCAACAAAATTGTTGTCATGTAATAACAACCTTGCCGACAAGCATCGGTGAGGGTGTTTTCCAAGTCAACAACCTTGGCGACACGCAATGATAAATATTCTATCACACATTTGTAGCCTCGCCCTCCTATCACTCATCAACAAACTCCCCTTGTCGTGCATTAAAAAAATATCCTTTTTACGTGTCAATGGAGATTTCTTGTCATGTGTCTAAGAATAATACTTGTCGCCCAACTACAAATTTGATGAATATCTATAAAACTACACTTTATGTACTGGCCTCTGTTGCTTTGCAAGTTTACTGTACTTGATAATAGATATGCCCCCAGGTGGTATGAGTGAAGTAGAAGTGTTCTACCTAGTGAATAATCTAGGATTATATAGGGGATATATTTCAAGCGTAGGTGAAGCTGACCCCTAAAAAAAATTAAATTGTAATTTTTAGGTGAATAGGTCACTGACCCACACTAGAAAATTTACCTTTTCAAATTTTCATAAAATGGAATATTCGCCATATTATGAATATTCACCACTAAAATTATCCCTACTTTAGTGGAGGATAATTAAGTTCTGAAGGTAATGAAGGATGAAACACTTGGGCATATAGAAAGGTTGGCACTAGTAAAACAAAAGTGTGAGGCCCTCGCAGCAGCCTAGGATCCACACAAGGAAAGGATTAATGAGAAGTGGAAGTTCATAACATAGAAGATAAACCTTTTGTAGGAAATGCTATCAGGTATGGCCAATGTTATCAGGTACTATAGAATGAGAAGGAAAATATCACTCAGGATGAATTAGATGACATAGCCACTGATATTCTAGAGAAAACAAGGAATGCATTAAGTGACTGGAAAACCTTGGAGGTTGAGCTAAAAAATGAATATCTAGAATTAATCCTTCTAGTTGAAGAAGAGGGTGCTGCAGAATAAATTTCATTCTTTTGTATAGATTTTGGTTCATTATTTCATTACCTAATATTTATTATTGAATACATATGAAGGAATTCACATTTCAGGATGAAAATGTACTCTAGTGTGGGGTAATGTTGAACAACCAGAAATATTCTAAGTATTGGGCGCATGAATATAGGGCACTAGAAGCGTGTGGCACTATAATAGTATTAAACCGCCCCAACTCAGGACTTCATCTTTTTTTGTGAATAAGGGCTATTTTTGGAGAGAGCATGTGGATCACACATAGAGATGAAGACTTGTGCTCCATGCAATGGTATTTTGGGAACAAACGGCAGATAAGTTCCATGAATAGTTTAAGCTAATAATAGGATTTCTACTTGGATTTCACTATGGGACATCTATTGTTAGAGCATTTTCTGTTGTGCATACTATTGTAGATTCACATGGTTGTTATCAGCATGTGACCTATTTTGAGAAGTGCATAGGTGGTGAAGGGAAAGTCCCCACCCCTATAAATATGTATTTAATTACGTAGTTTAGTAGTGTGGTGAATTATTGTAGAGTTGTGTTTTTGTTTTGACGTGCACATGACTCATGGAGATACTTTATAGTGTAAGAAGATTCTATGTTTTATAGTAATTATGAAATGGAATATATTGGTTGGATAATGATGTTATACATGACTAAATCTGGTTCTTGTATGGTTAATCTTATCATAGTTATTGTTTATTTCATTTATCATAATTCTCTAATATCTAGATATGGATTTTGCACTGTGGAATTTTTATGTCTACTTATGAATCGAACAATGTCCAAACATCATAACACTAACATCCTCCATAAGAAACTCTAAAGAGGGCCCAGTACCTTTGTGCACTTTGGGAGATCGCTCAAAGACACGAGCTAAGTGATTTTCTAGTGTGCCTAGGTTATTCACTGATAAATTCTAGGCTTCATCATGCACCAACACCAATCTTCTTTGAGTTCTCATGGTTTCACAATTTTATCTTGAATCTTGTTATGTGGTTACATCTAATAAGAGCCATAGAAAGAGTGTTAAAGTGATAAAATGTTACATAATCACAATGGTGATTTTTCAATAACATTATGATAACATTACTTGATCCAAAATTCAAATCATTTGATGCTTTTTCAATTTATGTTATACATATTATTTGTCAATTTGGTTTTATAGATAACATATCTCTTTAATCTTTACACCCATATGTTCATGTGGTATATTGAGCTTTATGTAGGACATACACAAAGTAGTTTATGATGATAGGTGTTGGAAAACCCTTAACCCAGATTTCCTATACATATGGGGGTATCTATTATACATTACAAAAGTGTTATATTATATTAGTTATTTTAGAATTCCTTATGACACTTGATTACATATATTGTGTATGTGTTATCTTTTGAGCTAATAGGACTAATACATGTGTCTTCTACAATGTTGATACACACACACACACACACACACACACACACACACACACACACACACACACACACACACACACACACACACACATATATATATATATATATACATATACACACACACATATATATATATATATATAATTTCATCATGTTCTAAAAAATTTATTTTCTATACATGCTTGCATTATGTGTGTTATTAATTTTTTATTTCACTTCTTATGGCTTGAGTTCCTTGTTTTTCTTGTGAAACTGTGGGTGTCCCATGTTTTTGGATCTATGCCTATCTTGCATGCTCTTGTTTTCATGCCTACGAGACTTTATTTTCTTGTGATACCATATGTGTCACATGTTTTTGGCTCTGTGTTTTGTGTGACACACGATTGCATACTTTTGAAACTAATTTTAGTTTTTCTACACTTGTTTTTTAAGACACATTATTACTATTACTTCTATTATTTCTATGGTTTCTCTTTTTTTTCACCATGGTTTCTACCATATGTACCTCCATTTAAAGGTACGGGTTCTTCTGAGAGACCGCCCCTTTAAAATTATACACTCTTCTATAAATTCTTGAGCATATAGTGCATGGACACACATATTTTATTTTGAGCTACATGCTCAACATGTTTTTTTATAATTTCCTCAAAATAGGGGAATTAAACATGTTATATTCTACATATCTAAAAAATACAAGAATAATTTTGGGCTAATATATAGGTATACATAGGGTGTAGGTAATCATAAAAAATATCGAGTACATAAATCTAAAAACTCATTCATAGGTTCAAAAATTTACATCTTGTTCAAGAACATATGGACGGATCTTACCATTTCACATGTTTTATCCTAAGGTGCATTTACATAAACTTTCTCATAAGTTTTAGATTTTCACTTACAGGTACATTTTCTTGGCATAATTTCATATCCATTCCACTTATTTTAGTTTACTTACAAGGGGTATTAATATTTCACTCCTTCACCATGAAACTCAATGTTTTCTAGAGTTTTAGGAATCTTAGGGGTTTGGGTCTCCTTTCTTCATCTACATTTTAGTACATTAAGTTTATGTTCAATTTCATGGCACATGGGAAGGGAATAAGGGAACTCGTTATATTTTCATTATGTGTCCTTATTTATATAATTGGACCTATATCTATCTAAAACATTATGGTACATTCAATACAAAAGATATCAAAGTTACCAAATGAATTTGATACATAGTCTTCTTCCTTTGTAGGGTTCTCTAGTACTTATTCTATTATTCTCTCTCTCCTCCAATTATATATTTGTTTTCATACAACTAACACTCCACTTTCTCCTCAGTAAAATTGGGATTTATCACCCAAATCCTTCAACAAGATACATAATTCAAATATCCAAGTGTAAGAAAATAACATTAACTTCTCCTCCATAAAACAAAAATGTTTACTCCTTCCATGTTTTACATATCTTTATTTCATTTTATGCAAATGAAAATTTTACATATTATAATTTATATTTGAATTAAAGTTTAATTATTTACTATATACATTGACTAAATTTTTGTTTCAAGTTTCATCATGAATAATTCCAACAACAAACGGGACTCTACAAAAGAAACTCCAAATGAAGACAAAGTGTGTGTACAAACTCAAGTGTATTTTTCTTTAATCTTGTAATTTTCATTTCATATTTAAAGGGGATAATGTGGACACTTAAATTTAGAAAAAAATCTTTGACATGGTTTTAACAATGCACTTTGTTGGAACTTAATTAAGTGGTCCGCCAACCCTTAATTAATATGGGTCCATCACTATTATATAGGTTAAATATTTAATAATATGAAATAATTTTCTACTATTAAATATTTATACCTAGGTAATATACATTAGGTAATTATTTAATAATGTGAATCATTTATGTTTATATTTATTAAATACACTCACCTAGGTATATGTGTAAACTATTTTAGGTTGAAAAGGTGGGTCGGGAGATATACCCGATCACCTTATATAAAAAGGACTCTAGGCCCTCATTTGATATATTCGGGAAATATATCAATGGTGTGAAAATCAAGTGATTTGGTTTTACCCTTGGTAAATAGGGTTTTAAGGAGGAGGTGATCTTACTTCTTGGATGTAAAATAATTTCTCTGATGTAAAAGGTTATTTTCAAAGTGGTTTTTACCCTATTGGGGTTTTCCACTATAAATATTTTGTCACCTGTGTTATTTATTTCCTGTAAGTATTTCTTTATTTACTTATGTTATGATGTAATGTTTATTTAAATATTTATTATAACATTGTATAATACGTAATTTGATTAAATTCGTATTTATTAGAATCCCCAAATTCTAACATGGTAATGAGCGAGGTAAATTAAATAAATTAAGATCAAATGTTTTGTATTTTATTTATTTAGTTTGTACATGTTTTTTAGCCAACCGAGAAAGGTAAAATAAATTAAGATCACATGTTTTTTATTTTATTTATTTAATTTGTACGGGTTTTTTCAACCATCTGTAAGGGTAAATTAAATAAATTAAGATTAATTTTTATATTTTATTTATTTAATTTGTACGGTTTTTTTACCAACACTTTGGAAGGGTATTTAAAATAACCAAACCCTTCTTTCCATTGTGCAACTTAAAATTTTTCTTTGTCAAGAATCAAGGTCAATTCATAGGTGGAAAATTTTGAAAATTCTTACCTTCTGTGAAAACTTGTGTAGACGTAAGAGTAAAATATTTGAAATATTTTTTATAGTTTTAATATGTGTAGGTTGAATTTTTTCAATGGTAAATTAAGGAGGAGACGAATCTCCATGAAAATAGGATTTTAATTTTTCCATTGGAAGTGTGAAAATTTTTGTCTCCTCTGTAAATTCAAAGGTTTATGTAAAGTTTTGGAAACTTCTTACCTTCCGTGAAAACTTCGTAGAAGTAAGGGTAAAATATTTGAAATATTTTTTTCTATAGTTTTAATATGTGTAGGTTGAATTTTTTCAATGGTAAATTAAGGAGGAGACAAAGCTCCATCAAAATATGATTTGAATTTTTCCATTGGAAGTGTGTAAATTTGTCTCGTCTATAAATTTGAAGGTTTATGTAGAATTTAAAATTACATGGCCTGGTAAATATTTTTAAAAAAAATTCATGAGGGGCCCCCGTAATAAGGGTTATATGTGTTTATTTTAAAAAAAAGTATATATACTATAGTTTATAATTTTTTATAGACTATATGTTGTTTTTTATTTACATTATATAAATTATATACCTCTTTTTAAAAGTGAATATATTTTTACATTATAAATTATAATAGGTTAATATAATGTATTAAAATATAACCTCCATAATATTGTATAGAAGAAGAAATTATGGAAATACACAATAATTTTTTTACTCATTGTTAAATTTGACGGTTAAATGACCATCACGACAAACCAAATATAAGGCAGATATGATGGTCATTTAGAAGTCAATTTTAAAATGGCGGATCTTTGTCTACATTTTTTTTTTTTTCAGAAATTTGAAGTTGTTTTACATTCTTAAGGGTTTTCTTCTTCACTTCTATATGGTTAGAATTTTTTTAAATATAATTCTGGGGTATAATGCAAAGCCCTTTATATTGTGGGTTATTATTTTTATCATGGGAGGTTAACTAATATGCATTATAATGACAAAATTAGTTATGATTAAATATTTTATGTAGATCTATAAAATTTAGATATGTTTTTATTAAAAGTGTTTCTTTTTTATAAATATGTATCTAACTCGTAGTACATTATATATTATAATGGGGTGTTTTATAGGTTCAGGAAAGTAATGACATCCAACTATTTCTATCTTGACAAAACCAAGATCCTGAATGGAACCAACTACAACATTTGAAAGATCAGGTCAAATCAGAACTTATGGTGGGAAACTCACGGACAATTATTTCGGATCTAAGGTTGCTCCCCCTTTGGTCATCACAGCAATGTAGATAATATAAATGCATTCTCGCAATGAATGTAGGAGGCTCTTTCCATGATTTTTCTCAATGTGAACGATGAGTACCTTCACACATTGGTAATATCAAACATTTGAAAGAGTTGTGGACATAAATAGAATCCATGCATGAAGGTATGTATTTATCTAAAATTATTAAATTAGTTTTATAATTGCTTATAACTCCTATGAAAGGAGATGATAAAGTAGTTAATTTCTTAACCAAAATTAAAAATATTAAAGCACAATTAAATGGATGAAATTGTGATTTAATTGGTGAAAAATTAATCTACTTTATTGTTCAGATTACATATACATGAAATATTTAAGAATTTTATTTCTATCTTGAACTCTAAATATCAAAACAAAAATGATCTACTGATTTAAATACCTTGAGTTCACTTCGATACAGAAGAGCAAGTGATGATGAACTTTGACTCTAAGGAGAATGCCTCTCAGAACTTCTTTCTTAGAATTCAAAGTTCAAACCTCGCAAGCCCTTCTCAAATGAAAAATTTAGATCTCAATCTTCTTTTGTTGATAAGAAATTTTTTTCTTGTGATCAATTACGTGTTAGTTTTAGTAGTAAATGTCACAAATGTGGTAAATTTGTACATAAAAATGAATATTGCAAAACTAAGAAACTTATCCATAAAAATAAAAAACAAATTGTTTCTTCTAAATACAATTTAAGGAAAAAGGATAGCTCTAATGATATTCCTAAAACTATTGCATTATATGCTATGTTGTATTCTTCCTCTAATTTTGAATGGATTTTAGATTTAGGTGCATAAAATCATATGACTGGTATTTCAAATTCTTTATTTGATGTTGTGAAAATCAATGAATGTGTCTAATTTGGTGATAACTCATCTTTAGAAGCAATAAAGAAAGGAAAAATAAAATTTTCTAATGGTGTGTTGAATAATGTTTTATTTGTTCCTAAGCTCAAAAAGAACCTTTTATCATGTTCTTAATTAACTCATGATGGTTTGGATATTCAAATTTTGAAAGATACTTGGTATATCAAGGATAGTAATGATAATATAATAGCTGAAGGAATTCAAAGAAATGGTTCATATATTTTTTATGATTTCTATTCTCGCATCTGTTTTGTTTCTCAAATTTTGAATAATTTAAAACTATGGCATGAAAGATTAGGACATGTTAATTATCAAATTTTATATGAAATGGCTAGATATAATCTTGTGAAAGGTTTTCTTTTGTTTTCTTCTTCTCATGATGTGTGTGAAGGGTGTTTACGCTCAAAACAAAGTGTTAAACCCTTTCACTCACATCTTGAAGAGAGTTCCTCTTCCCCACTAGAACTTATTCATAGTGATGTTAGAGGACCTCTTGAAGTAGATTCATTAAATGGTTATTTATATGCTATGAATTTCATTTATGATTTCACCAGGATGATTTGGTCATATTTTCTTAAAAATAAATCTGATGTACTTGGGAAATTTAAGGAATTTAAAGCATCTGTTGAAAACTCTTCAAATTATAAAATTAAGAGACTTAGAATAGATAATGGGGGTGAATATGTTAGCAAAGAATTTGAAATTTTTTTATTGATTTTGGTATTAAAATGGAATTAACTTCTCCTCATCCTCCCCAATCTAATGGTGTTGCAAAACGTAAGAATAGGACTATTTTAGATATGGCTTACACTATGCTTCATTCTGTTAGTCTTCCCAAATTTCTGTGGGAAAAGCAATGAACACATTAGTATATATTCTAAATAGGGTTCCCACAAAAGCTATTCATATTTCAACTCCTTTAGAAAAATCGTCAAATCAAAAACTTGATATTTCTCATCTAAAAGTTTTTGGTAGTCCTGCTTCTTTATACATTCCTAAAAAGAAAAGAAAGAAACTTGATATGACTTCTTTCTCTTATGTTTTCATTAGATATGGTATTAACACTACAGGTCTAAGGATTTACAACCCTGTAAAAAGGGAAGTAACTGAAAACTGCAATGTGGTGGTTTTGGAAAAATGCTTTTGTTCATCTAATAATGGTAAAGATGTTCCTAATTTGTCAATATTTCTAATGATGGTTATGATTCTGACAATGAGAATATAGTAAATGGTCATGATGATGTTTTTTTGTGTTTATACTATAGATTATTCGAATCTCCTAACTCCCTAGTTAAGAAAATAAAATGGGCTCAATCTAAGTTAGAAAGTTCTAATCTTATTGATCTTAGAAAAATGACCAGAAGCCATCATATGTACCATGCATTAATGAACTTGTATGAACCTGAGCCACAAATTTTTGAAGAAGCTTCTCAGGATGAGAAGTGGATCAATGCAATGCAAGTTGAATATAATGCCCTAATTCAAAATCAAACCGGGAGTTGGCTCCACCTCTAGTGAAAATAAGTATTATAGGGTATAGGTGATTATAAAAGTAAAATATAATGCAGATAGTAGTATTGAAAAAATAAAACTAGACTTTTTGCTAGAGGTTTCACTCAGAAACCTGGTATTGATTATGTTGAGACATTTTTTCTTGTAGCTAAAATGAGTATTGTTAGTATCTTATTTGAAATTTCCTCTCAATTTGGGTGGGAAATCCACCAAATGGATGTGAAAAATGTCTTTTTGAATGGTGATTTGAAATAATAACTTAACATGTCTCAACCTAAAGGATTTGAAGAAACTGGTTAGTAAAACTATGTTTGTAAATTGAAAAAATCCTTGTATGGTTTAAAGCAAGCTCCTAGAGCTTGGTATGCGAAAATTAATTCTTTCTTTAAACAGTTAGGATTTGTTAATTGTTCTTCTGAAAATGATCTATTCATTAAGAAAGAAGGATCACATATTATCATTGTTTGTATATATGTTGATGATTTTCTTATGACTGGTGATAATCTTGCTTTAATTTGTAGAATTAAATAAAAATTTAAACAATACTTTGAAATGAATGATTTAGGTCTCTCACATCATTTTCTTGGCATGTGTGTATTTCAAGATAAAATTATATTGTTGTTTCTCAAGCACAGATGCAACCAATGTATTGAAAAAGTTTAACATGATTGATTGTAAACCAATTTCTACTCCTATGGAAGTTGGACATAAAATTGATCCTAAACCTGCATGTGAAAAATTTGATCGTACTTTATATAAAGTTAGTTGGTGGTTTGATATATCTAACTATCACTAGACCAGATAATTCCTATGGAGTAGGAATTACTTCTAGGTTTATGCAGGAGCCTTATAGAGATCATTGGAATCTTGCAAATTAGATTCTTAGATATAGTAAAGGTACAATCAATTATGAGTTACATTATACTAAGAATGAAAATGCTAACTTATATGGATTTTGTGATTTTGATCATGTTAGTGATGTATTGGATAGAAATATACTTCTGGTAATGTGTTTAAATTTGGTGCAGGTGTCATTACTTGGTGTAGTAAAAAGTAGCCAACTATTTTTTCTCTTCAACAATAGCTGAGTATAGAAGTGCAATGGAAGCTGTAGAAGAGGCTCTATGGATAAAGAGGTTGTTCGATGAGATAAAGATGAAGGATCCATGTAGTATTCATTTTTTCTGTGATAACCAAAGAGTTTTAGCTCTTGCACATAATCCAATATAGTATCAGAGTACAAAACACATTTAGATACATATACACTTCATCTGTGAGAAGGTGCTAAGTGGTGAGATAGATCTCAAGTTCGTGCCGACTGAAGAGTAGGTTATTGATATCTTCACAAATCACCTGAATGCTACAAAGTTTTGTAACTTTCGTGAAAATCTTGGATTTTTGGATTTTTCATTGATTGTGCATGAAAATGTCACCTTCTAATGGATTTTGGTTTTTTAAAAAATACCTTCAGAATTTGTAAAAATACCTTGAGTCAAGTGTAAAAATACCTTTAGGAATGTATATCTCCTCCACTTCTTTTTTAGAAATAAGTGTAGATAGATCTTAAAGGTGGCCTTGATAAACTCTTTTGTGCTATTGATTTTACTGGTAAACATCTAGTACAAGCATATTATTAAGGAGGTCCTTGGTTATAAAAGACTCCTATATGCTTGGGTTCAATAACCTTTTATGAGAACCTGTGAGAATATGTAAAACTCACAAATCATACTTTTTTTGATCATGGGATGATCTTTGGGATTCCAAATCATTTTGTACCAAAATATAACTTAAGTATGATGAAGGTGTTATAATTTCTTCACCCGATATGTTAGCCTAAAACCTTTATGGTTTAAGGATTGTAAATCTTGTAGTGTACCATGGGTAGGTAATCTATTAGCATATGTTATCCCACTTAACATTAAGGGGGAGTGTTGGAACATAATGATTAAGTGGTTTGGCCAACCCTTAATTAATATGGGTCCATCACTATTATATAGGTTAAATATTTAATAATATGAAATACTTTTCTATTATTAAATATTTATACCTAGGTAATATACATTAGGTAAGTATTTAATAATGTGAATCATTTATGTTTATATTTATTAAATACACTCACCTAGGTATATGTGTAAACCATTTTGGGTTGAAAAGGTGGGTTGGGAGACATACTTGATCACCTTATATAAAAAGGACTTTAGGTTCTCATTTGATATATTTGAGAAATATATCAAATGTGTGAAAATCAAGTGTTTTGGTTTTATCCTTGGTAAATAGGGTTTTAAGGAGGAGGTGATCTTACTATATGTAAAATAAGTTCTCTAAAGTAAAAGGTTATTTTCAAAGTGGTTTTTACCCTATTGAGATTTTCCACTATAAATATTGTGTCACCTATGTTATTTATTTCATATAAGTATTTCTTTATTTACTTATGTTATGATGTAATGTAAATATTTAAATATTTATTGTAACATTATATAATATGTAATTTGATTAAATTTGTATTTATTAGAATCGTCAAATTCTAACACACTCTTGCTAAAACAAACTCCCACTTTCTATCCACACTTAATACATTTTGAGGTCTATTTTCTACCTTTTATCCCTACACATTGATATGTCATCAAACCCTAAGAATTAAAAGTATAAAATATATTAAAAAAATAAAACTAACATGATGCAATGTTCAGTTTTCACTTTTCTCATCCATGTGCAAAACCATATGGTTTGGTTGGTGTTTGATATACAGTCATGACCAAATTGTATGGTTTTAAACCGAAATATCCTCTGTCTTTAATTTCAGTTTCATATTTTTCGTTTGTTCATTTACTCTCTCGGGGTTGGTATTTCCATAATAATCTACCTTTGGAACCCTATATAAGTAAGTTAACACCACCTCATTTTCTAACCTGAAAATCCTATGGTGATACATTAATACAAGGTCACTTACAACACTTAAATAAGGAAAAAAATGCTACCTAAATATTTCCAAAATTATACACACTCATTAGGGAAGCCACCATAATATTTCAAGCATATTATCACGTCAAAGAATTAGTCTTTCTCATTTGCATGCACCGATAGATTCACATCCCAAGTATTAGTAAGAGACAAACTCGACTCAATTTTTTGAAAGGGTTCTCAATTTCAAAATCAAGTTACACTCATTAAAATATCACATGTTAGGTAGACAATGATGTATAGCTTGAGGCCTCTTCATAGTAGTGCGAATGTTGGTGGTGCGTAGGGGTTCCCATAACCCAACTAACATTTTATTTGTATTGTAACATGTATGCAGACCATTTTACATCGTGTCAAGGTAAACATATCCAATAATGATTATGAAGATATCGAAAAACATGACTATATGTTTTAAAAATGTCAATACCATTACCTATATCCCTCACGAGCCTTCAAACCCAATTGTGCCTCTTTTTGGTCCTTTTGCAATCTCCCAAAACATTATTTTCTTCCTTCTTCCCCTCCTTACATAATTTTTATTAACCCAAAAAGTAACCACCACGATGATTACAAAACCACTTTAGTGGTTTTACACCCTTGCATTGGTTTTATCCCCCTCTGTAGTGTTTTTTTCTTTCTTATCGATGATTACATAAACCACCGCACCCACTTTTATAAGCTGCTACGTGCATGGTTTTATCATGATTTGAAATTAAGTCAAACTCTCACTTGTTATGTGTGAAGTTTATCCTTATTTTGATCTATGCATGTATTTTAACTTTTTCAACACCCAATTTCACTCCACCTATTCGCTAGAACTTGAGTTTAAACCATAAGTGGTTCAATCTAAGCCATAGATTTAGTTTTGATCTCTAGTTAGCATTGAAAACACCTAGAGGTTGGATACTAAGAAAAATTATATGCTTATTTTTTTGCCCCCATATTTTTGAATCTACTGTTGTTAGAGATTATATGTTGCTATTGTGTTATTCATATAGAGAGAAATACCGAGCCCAAAGGATACTAATTCTAGTAAAAATCATCTTGTGGACTACAGATTGTTTTGCTACATAAAAAGAGAACATAAGGGCCGTAAAAAAACTTCTTCCTCTCCTTGAACTAGCTAAGGATTAATTATATTTTATTATTCCCAAGTGCATCAACCTATTTTCTCTCCCCAATTGAATATATCAACCACAATATGGATTGAAATTATCCGAAAATGGAGTGGTTGGCTAAGGGCATAAACACACAAGGTTCAGATCTACCTCATCTCAATCACAGGAAAAGTTTGGATCCAACCAAGTTGTTTATTTTCATAATTATAATAGATTTAAATTTGTGTCTTGAGTAGTGATTAGAAAATCATTAAAAAAATGAAATAAAGAGATTAGAATGCCTTTTCTTTGTGCATGTTCATGTTAATAGTTTAAAAGTTTGAATTCATCTTGCTTTATAGAATTTTCCCATCTTTGGGATCAGAATCTAGGTTTTAGAATAGGAAAGTAATTCGTTTCTTTTTTATTATTGGCAAATAGTTTTGAAGGGACTATACCCTATTACAAAGAGGCTCAAAATCTAGATAAACAAGTTAAATCATCAAAAATAGATCAAAATCTAGATAGTACATTATAGCCCAACTGTAGTAAAAAGAAACTACACAATGGAGACAAGATAGGGACAAAACTATAAAAAAGCAATGAGTAAACATCAACTTAACAACATCAAAATAGAAACAAGACAGCTCCTCAGTGGATTAATTCTTAGATGCTCTTTTAATTCTAGACTTCACAGTCTGCAATGAAGTAAAGAGAGCCAAGACAATGGTATGAGAAGGATAATTGGCATCCAGGTGAGAAAAATACAGTCTCTTTCAGCATTATTGCCCCAAATTACATCATAAATATCACTAAGCATGCAAATAATTTTAACATGTTGTTCCAAGAATTCAAAAATAACCTTTAAAGAATAAATGTTGTGATCATGCCTATCCTTTGAGCTCCCTAATCGATATCAAGAGAATTTAGCTTCTTATAGATTTCATTAACTTGACCTTCACCAATAAAAATATCATCCTCTAATTTCCTTTTACCATTTTTCTTTTAAAGTTGATGTATGTCCCTTTTTAGAATTTCCAAAATATATTTCCATATTGTCAATTCTTTATTGAAGATCCTCCTTTTCTCCTAAGCAGATCTGCTGGGCCTTATGGTGTTGATGTGTAAAATATTTTTGTGGTTTCCATATCCTTGTTGCTTCAAAGGACTCTGCTAGAGGGAAAAGGATGGGTACCAAGGAAAGAGGGGTTTTTGTCTTGATTTTTCTCGGCCCAAAATTGTGGGTAGATTGATGACAGGGTCAGGATTGAGGTAGTCAGGGGTGGGTGGAATGGTGGGGGTTTAAGGGATGTTAGGGTGATGGGTGAGGAAGTGTTAGTGGAGGAGGAAAATGATGCCTTGGTGGAGAGGGATGACACGGGCATGATTTTGGAATTCAAGGATGGAGCATTCCATGGAATTGAGAATATAATGAGGGAAAAAAACAAGCAGGTTCCTATGAAAATGGTTTAAAAAGACCAAATGCTTGATGGGAACCATTATATACCTTCCTTCTAGAGTAATAAACCAGACCATCATCTTGGCAAGCTCATCAAAGGGTGTTGGAATGGATTTTACCTTAATACCCATGAAGAATGTTTGTAGCTCTTCACGTGTTTTGAGAAATTTCGACCTTTTTGTTCTTCTTAATTCTTTTATTGAAGAATATTCTACCTTCTAAACTAAGGTCAGTTACTTCTACAACTATTTCTCCGTAATCGAATGACTTTGTAAACACTAAAATTAGGTCACACTCCTCTTTGGTCCCTCGACAAATAAGCACCCTTCATCACATTCACCTAGCCATGGCCCCCTTCACCCCACTAACATTTTTTTAATTAATTTAATTAAATTAATTCATTATCCTCACCATATTTATTATTTAAATATCTTAATTTAAATAATATCCACACATACACCTCACTTAGACACCTCATCAAGCCAACTCAACCTAAGACCTATTCTTAGTAAGTTGTCATAACTAACTAAGACTTACCCAAACCCTAAAAATCAATGCCTACATTCTCTCTAACCACATTCCTGCATGCTTACAAGAAGCTTCTAGTATAATCTACAAGTTAATGACACAAGATCCAAGAAAATCAAGAGGATCTCCCTATTTTAGTAAACCTATGAAATCCCACCTTAATCGACGCCGGTTACGCCAAACTTTCACCGATTAAGACAAAATTGCCATTGGTTACCCTTTTAACCCTCAAAACAACCTTATTTGGGAGGTTGGAAAAGATTGGAAAAAGTTGACAAAACATTGAGATCTTCCCGAGAGATATATCATCTTCTAAGATCCAATTCCGGTGAGAGCACACGTGTTAGGAAAGAGATCAAGAATTTTCCCCTACATAGCCACCCCAACAATGATCTCGATCTAACTAAACAAAGAGGAATGCACGTGACAATCCATGTTTAAGCTCTCCTATGATTGGTTATCACCTGCAGCCTTCAACCTCTTACCAACACCCCCATCCCTCACTCATAGGTGTCCAGGACTAGAATTCAAGTAAGTAAAACATTCTTATTCTCTGGTTCACTTCATTTTGTCATTATATTATCACCTATTGTTTTCCTAGCCACCCATTGACCTCCTTAAACATTCCCCCTCCATATACCCATTAAAATCTCACCAAATCCCTCGCAAATCACCCAATACCTCATCCAGACCAACCAAAATCCTTTTTGCAATCATAAAGGAGACCCAAAACCCATTATGTGGCATTCCCAAAACTCCACAGTAATTAACACCGGTTATATCTAACTACAATCGGTCACCCTGAACTAGCATTGGTTACTGTATTTTCCCATACAACTCAGAATAGTGACCTACCCACCTAATTCTGCCTCACCCTCATTCACACCGTGATCTAGTGAGACTTTTTTGTCGGACCTACAAAGACCCAAAACCAATTATTTGACCTTCGGATCCTATTCTAACCTAGCTTGTTAAATTATATCTTTCTTATTGTGTTTTAAGTGAGATACCTAAATCATTTCAAGTTACAATAGGATATACTTTATTTACCACATTAAATTTTTAAAACAGTGGATCGATAGCCATCTAGGAAGTATCACACTTCCCGGATGTAGCACACGTTAGGCGGTTCACCTTTGCATATATTGTTCAACTTTTTCTAGTGGTTTTGCTTTTCATTGTAGGTAGTTCCTCCTAGCCAAAAGGAAGCTCTCACAATTATTTTTAGATTCGAAGTCATACGTGAGCAACAACTCATTAAATAGCATTAAAAAAAGTATTCTTCCTACGCCCTTTGTTACTCCTATCTGTTTCATCAATACTTCAAAGAAATGTCTAAGAATCAAGTGAAACATTTTGTCATGCCTAGTGGGACCCATCCAGGTTCCTTGCATTATATTCATTCTTAGGAAAAGTTGTGTGTTTGTTTCCCTTCTGAAAAGCATACACATTAATTTTCTTCCTTAGTAACCCACCTTTTCTTTCTATTTGCTCTAAAGGAAACCTTTTTTTGGTGTAATTAAAAAGAACCATTTCTTTACATTTTCGCATTGTAGTGAAAGAGCATCCCTCTTCCTCTTCATCTTATTACGGCATCCAACTTCACACTTCGATTTGGGTTTAAAAATAAGTGCATTCCATTCTGATGTATCGCATTAGCTCACATTAATTGAGGGCAAGCTATATGCCTGGAAGTCATGACCAGCCGATGGTCGATAAACGAACCGTAGAAAGAGCTTTCTTTCTCTTTCTCTCTCTCGAGTCTTACCCAACCTCACAAAAATTGAAAATACACACATTCTTAAACAACATCTTACATAGAAGAAGATGTAGGTGATCACACAATCATGGCACAGTGGGCACCCAGCTTACTACTACTTTGTCGAGTCATACTTCAGAGCGAGGCCTGCCCCACCATAACATACTTGAAATGTCACCTTTTAGATCTCCTTCTTCATAGGAATCCATCCTCACCAAAAAATTCTATTCCAATTTCTATGATAGAAAGGCACTCCTAGGATCATATTTTTCTTAGTGTTTCTGATTGGCTTGCATTTTGAGGTGAGAGATCATGTTCTTCATTTTTCTTGTTCATCCTTACACACTCCTCATCACAGCTGGTGTATTCCAGCTTCACCTGAGTGTTCTTAGGCCATATCATCATCATTCTTAGAATTCTAGGTTTGATTCTACATCAGATTTTAATTCACAACCACTTTTCTTTCATCACTATTTCAATTTCACAAGAATGGCAGTATTGGTTATACCCAACTGACGTCGGTTCCAGGTCCTTTTGTTAACCTACCCAAAATGACATTTTATTCATTTTCTTCCACTTTTCACAGTCCCTGTCAATACCATCATTCCCATTGACATTGTAAAACACCATCAAATTTGGCATACCTATCAGATTTGGCTTTCTACCTGATTTTTCACTCACTGACCATTTTCTATAGTGACCGGTAGTGGTTACCCCGATCGACATCGGTTTTCCTAATCAGAATCAGTTATCCTTATTCACTTTCCAACCTAAATTTGGTACCAAATACACTTTTTACCGTCAGATTCACCTGTTCCTGCTATTTTTCTGTGTCATTTACAGAGAAACAACCTTACTTCATCAGTATTGGTTCACATGGTGCTGACCCGAAAACAAGCAAGCACACTCATATTTCATGAAAGTTGTCAACCAATCCCACCAAGTCCTTCATCACCTTCCATTTTATCACCAGCCATGGATCCCATCCAGCCTATCACTATCGCTATAGGAGATGAGGAGTTCACATGACTCCTTGACCAAAACCCTACCGCTTTATAGTTTTACCTTTCCCACTCATCCACTTGAGATGCCTCGAGTCAGTTGATATACGGCATGCTCGTATCTATCCCCTCGAATCTCACTCCCACTCCTACATTAGCTCCATCTAGCTCTGTGCTGCCCACATCTACCTTACCCCTAGTCATTTTGCAGCTAGGTCCTATACCCGCTATGACTGCCACATCTGCCACCTCCGTGGCACTTGCCACATCCACCATACCTTCAAAACTACCCAAAACACAACCTCATCTGCCCCTAATGTCTCACACATACCCATAGCTACACTACCACCTCCAGTGTCGGTGACCCCTACCCCTTTTAGAATGTGGTACTTTCCATTCCACAATCATTAGCCCCCATTGCCACTAGGGTCACCATGTCCCTTCCACCTCCATATACATACTATTAGCAGCCTCTTGTTTCATCTATTATTCACTCTAGAGTACGTACCCCCTATTTCACTGCCTTCTTCCCAATCAACCTACATGACAACACAATACACTGGAGTGCCACCCTCATTATATGCCCAAAACCAGCCCTCTCACACTACAAGAGGCACCTAATCATTGTAACCTACCAATGACCTAAACAAATTGATGTTGGACAAGATGCTGGGACATTGGAGGCATTAGTTTCTAGCTCTGTAACACTCTCACCTATGACAAGATTTGTAATGAGCCCATCCAACCATCTATTCCTATTTTCCCATACCCCATGCATTGGGAAATGCCTAAATTTAACCATTTCAATAGCAAAGAAGACCCAGTAGCAGCATTTGTGTTCATTCAAACATGGGTGTTATATGATCTCTCATGATGATGCCTTGCTCTTGAGAACATTTCCCATGTCTCGAATGGACCTACATTGGATTAGTATAGTGGGTTACCTAGACACTCTATATTCTCATTCAATCAGGTAGCCCAAGCCTTCTTAGATCATTTCTCTATCAAATCATCAAGAAGGTTACCATGACTGACCTATACTCCATGTGTCAATATGAGGATGAATCTATCATGATTGTGTCTCTTGTTAGCGTAGCTTGATCAACCAACTCATCTTCCAACTGCCACAAACATAACTCATCGATCTCTTCACACGGGCTTGTGCTAGACATATCTCACCGACATTGCAAGTCTAAACCTTCTGAACATTCAATGAAACATTCACTATGGCGTGAAATTTAGAGATTTAGGCCATCAAAGAGAAGAAAATCCAATTATGCAATAAGAATATAGCATTTAAGTCGAGTGATACCTCTTCTTCTTCCAAACTAAAAATATTTATTCAAAATCCAAGGGCATCGCTAATGCGGTGGTACTCAAGGCCGAGCCCCTCTCTCATCCATCAAACCAGCTACCCTATCATCTAATCTCTCACCCATCCAGACTTTTCAATTTAGATGAGAATAGCAGAAATACACCCCAATTGGGGAGCCTTACTCTTCTATCTTAGAAAATCCTATCAAAGTAGGATCCACCAATCTTCCACCTATAAAACCTCACACTTTGGTTTTGATCTTGCTCGCCCCATGCCCACATGGTATAAATAACATGACTTGTGTAACTATAATCGAGTAAAGGGTCATAGTGACTGTAATTACATTACTTTGAAAACATTTTCCAAGAAATGCTCGAGAAAGGTGAGTTAACCATGGATAATCCTAACACACCTACCAACCAAAACCTACACATCTTCAAGAAACCATTTCCTAATCATGCCCCTTCATCTGATCAAACCGGTGAGGCCTCAACTCATGATACCCATACCTGTGAGGTCCACACTATTTTTAATGATGTACCTATCACCTCCCAATTACCTCACATTCCTTCCATAGAGGAAATCCTAGCCTGAAATCCTCCTTCCACATTAGAACCCACCGCACCTAGTCCTCCACCCGCAGAGGAACACCTTTCATCTCCTTCATCACCTACGGAGGAGTCTTCCACTAACATCGAGATCATTTCACCTTTGGCTTCTCCACTTAGAGAACCAATACCCACAATACCTCCTCCACCCATAGAGGATCACCCATTATCTCCTCCACCCATCACAAATCCAGTTCGAGATACCTTTACCTCTTGGTGAGCATTTACCATCAGCTACCTAAAACCTTCGCAAACCAACTTTCAGCTCTCTTACCCATGGAAGTGAAGATAGCATATTTCCGTCTCTAAGACACATTTTATGTGAATTTCCATTCAGTCCTCATCAACTCCACCTACGGACGTGTCATTCTCATGTTTGGTTGGTCACCTAGATTATGTTGATAGAGCCTTATTATGGGGCACCTTCTAATTCCTGTCTCAACATAGATGCAAATGTTACTTACTGATACTTCCACTATCTACCCAAAATTATTTCAACCAATCGAACTGAATAAACCACCTCTATCACCATTCCTTCCATGACACCCATCATAACTCAACATACACCCTTACCCATAACCCAAACTACATCTAAACCCAAACCCACACCTACAACATTTGCCTCAACTAAACCTATTACCACCTTAAGGATCACCCCAACCACTAGCCTTACATATCCACCTATCAAACCTGGATTTAGCTACATCCTCCCAAGTCAACACCACACCTACTCGACACCCAAATAGAAGCACCAAACCCATATAACCTATACCCCGGCTGCGCCAATCACACCTTCACATGTCCTATTTGTCTTAAGACCTCACCTTCCCAACATGGTCAAGCAACCTCCACCCATCGATAAACCAAAAACACAACAACCCATTCCTCCCGCACAAACCTCTAACCTCCCTAGATGCCCAACATGACTTACACCCACACCCATAGCATCTTTACCACCCATACCTCCAATACCCTCAACTATTACTTCACTACCCACTACATTTCAATCTCTGTCCCTTACACCTCCTACACGACCCACATCCTCTACCTTCACATCACCCCCATTATCCCCTGTGGGTAACTCGTCCTCTTCCCCCATATGCCTTTCTTTCTAGACCTTGTACACCCACATCACCTTTACCAAAGAGGGTGTAACCCAAAAACAAAACTCCACTACCCCACAATAAGGTAGTCAAAACAACCATACACACTTCATGTCCATTCATCTATTATAGCCCTACCTAAAAAAACACGAGTGACACCAAAAACCAAACCGATACTCAAAACCATAGCTCGACCCACTCCTCCTCTTCAAAAGGTTGTTCCTCAACAATCAACCACACCTATACCCAAACCAACGTTCATTTCCCATTGTGATCCACTAGTAGGGTCTTATGCCAAAATTTTAACCAACCTTCTTGAGACTTTTTCATCACATTACCACCACTCAGGCCTTATGACCCCCTCAAACCCAAGCCAAAAGGGTTTGATGATACTAAAATTTTTGCATACCATCATGTGCTAAGGCATGATGTGGAGAACTACAAGGCCTTGAAAACCATCCTTATCCAATTGTGTCCTCCATAAGCCAACTTTGATGATGATGACCTTCTTGACGAGGACCCTACTTCACCGACACCCATTCCCACACTGCCCACTCAACAACCACAATCTCCACCCTCACAAGATCCTAGAGCCACCCCAAGATTTGAAATTAACATGGTTCACATAAGAGAACTTTCCACGCCACCACCCAAATGTTGTTGCGCCCAACTCACCTCGCAAGGTTTTTCTCCTCTAGTAGGTTTTTGCCCATCGTGTCATTATACCACTCACCTTACACCTTCTCCATTCGCCAACTCCCCTCAAATCAACATGATACACACATCACTGCATGTTCTCATAAGGATAAGGGTAAAGAAAAGGCAACTAACCCACCAACCAATCCTATACCCAACATACCATCTCGCACCCATACCTAAAATCACTATCTCGGGGCCCTACGTTCCCCATTTCTAACTAAGCGTCACACATCACACCATGCTCAAACAATTACACCAATCTCCCCTCAAGATGTCCTTATATGACCTCATTCAAACCTCAAAATCCCATCATCAAGCTCTCATGGAGGTTCTTCAATCTATTGAGGTTTTACCCAATGATCCTACACCCATAGCCTCCATTATCACACCCCATCATGTTGCCTCTCTCACCAAACTACCACGTTCATCTTCATCCCACCCTATTCACCAAGTAGCCTCCCTTAGATTCTCATAGGAAGATATCACGCCACATAGAAATGATGACTGGACCTAACCCTCTTCATCTCTCTGTCCACATCGATGACATACAGGTATGCCATGTGATGATTGATGGGGGCACTAGCATTAACATCATCTCATCCCATGCATTCACTCAAATGTGCATACTTGACAAATTACATGCATAAACATCTTATCATGTTACGTTCATTCAATGATGCTATCACCTCTACACTAGGCACCGTCATCCTCCACATTCGTGTGGGCCCCCGTACTATCTCAGAATTATTCTATGTCTTGGAGGGGGAATTCCAATATAACTTGTTGCTTGAAAGACCCTAGATTCAGGTTATGGGTTACGTTCCTTCCACTTTGCATCATTGTGTAAAGTTTGAACATGAAGGACACACCTATACCATTCCAGCTGACCCATCACCTTTTAAAACATGCAACATGCTTTACCAACCCAATGATGTGCTCATACCTATTAATCCGTCTACCTCTGCAACCGTTACCACTTCACCTACACCTCCGCTTACCAGTACAGTCACTACCTCAACCGCACATACCTCCTCCATTCCTACCACTACCCTAACCTCCATAGCTGACCCATTAGCTTCCCAATCTGTTAACTCCACCTCTGCATCAACTTTTGACACATCATCCATTCTAGCTACCTACATACAAACCATCGTTCCTTAGAAGGTGTTTTTCAATGCCTCACTGGGAAGTACCACCTATATAGTGTTAACACATTCCTTACTCCACAAGAGAATGAAAGTCTTCACCAACACCCCTATTATGATCACCACAAAGGAGAATGCCTCCTTTATGGTCCTCCTCATCTTCATACCAATCTCACCTATGGAGGACTAGATACTACCACTTAATTACCTAAACCATTGCCACAAACTCACCCATTTTCCATGACTTCCAATCACTTACCAATCACCATTTCGCCCACACCTTTCTGCACCAATATGTGTGGAAGGGTTTTGGATTTGGATTTTACGAGCAAGGCCACCATATTTTTATCCCATGTACCACCCAAAAACATAATGACCATAGTGGTATCGACTTTCCTGAACCGCCTACCAAATAGGCTTGCATTGAACTCATCAAAGACATCAGCCCTTCTCCACCTACTTCACCCACTCGCCTTCATTACCACCACCATCACGCAGAGTTGATGGATCCAAAATCTATCCCTCCTAACTTTTTTCATAAACACCATTTCCTTGGGGCTTTTGACTTATCAATGCGAAGCAAGGCCCCTTCTAGTCTTCCCTTCCGTATCTTGAAATGATCAATGACGATACACCTTCAATTAACATCATTCAATGTCAGGATGATGAATCTATACTCACCTACCTTAGTACAAAAGACTCATATATTCATCATTCGTTACCTTTTGAGATGTAAACCATGTTGAATGAATCGACTATCGAGATCAACATTCATACTCAGGATGACCCGCACATCCTAAAGATCGGTCAATCTTTAGATGTTTCTGAATAGGAAGCCATCACTTCTTTTCTCAAGGATCATAACCATGCTTTCACTTGGTCTTACGTAGACATGCCCAGTATTGATCCCACCATAGTGGTCCATAATATCATAACCGTTCGATGCCAAACCCATTAAATAAAAGCTAAGTAAAATGCACCTTTACATTCCCTTCTTCGTCAAAGAGGAACCTCGGTGCCTTCTTTCCGTTTCCTTCATCTTACCCATTGATTATCCTCATTGGATTTCTAACATTGTCCCTGTCACTAAGGCAACAAGGGGACTCCGTATTTATACGTACTTCCATGACCTCAACCTAGCATGTCCAAAAGACGACTTTCCCTTACCTAGTATTGACAAATTTAGTTGACCTCATGCTGGCCATGAGATGTTATCACCGATGGATGGCTTCTCGGGTTATAACCAAATCTTTCTTTCCTCGGAGGATCAACACAAAACCTCATTCATCACCCCTCGGGGACCTTTTACTATCGAGTCATGTCTTTGGCCTTAAAAATGCTAGTGCCACATATCAATAAGGCTATGACTTACATCTTCCATGACATCATGCATTGTATATTGGAATATTACATGGATTATCTCTCTGGCCAAATCTAAACGCCACTTGAGCACCTTTCCGTCCTCAAAACCATTTTTGACCGCCTCATTAAATATTACATTCACCTTCAGCCAAAGAAGTGTGTCTTCTAGTCCTCTCAGGAAATCTCCTAGGATTTATCGTTTCCCTACGTGGTATAGAAGTTGACCCTACTAAAGTCAAGGCCATTCTAGAAATGCCTCCACCCACCAACCTTAGGAAACTCCGTAGCTTGCAAGGTAAGTTGTAGTCTATTCATCATTTCATTTCACAATTGTCTAATTGGTGTCAACCATTTCATCACCTTCTCAAGAAGGATGTCTCCTTTAAATGGGATGATGACTGTCACAAAGATTTTGAGGCCCTAAAACAATACCTTCTCCAACCACTTGTACTCATTCCACCTAAAGACGATCAACCTTTTTACCTATACATATCCACTACCGATCACTCCTTGGGAGCCATGCTCGCTCATCGCAATGAACAACATAGAGAGTAGGTGGTTTATTACATAATCCATACTCTTTTAGACTATGAAACCCAATACACCCATCTTGAAAAACTCTACTTATCCTTAATTTTTTTGCCACCAAACTCCGTCATTACCTACTCAACCACAAAACTTATGTTATGACCAACACCGAACCCTTATACTTCATGTATGCCAAACCTTATCAAAATCAACATGCCACACGATGGCTTATGCTTTTAGGTGATCTTGACCTAAAATTCATTCATCAAAATTCCATCAATGGCCAAGCTATCACCGACCAATTGGCTGATGCACCTATTTCTAGGGATCAACCCTCTAATTTTGACTTTCCGGATGAGTCGATTGCTACCCCTTCTCTGGATGAACCCCCTTAAAAATGACACTCTTCTTTGATGGTTCAAAGTGTCGCATGGGGATGGGGCTGGTATTATACTCATTTCTCTAGATGGTGAACCCATGCCTTTGTCTTTCAGACTAGATTTTGAATGTACCAACAATATTTCTGAATACGAAGCACTCGTACTAGGTCTTCAAGCCGCCTACGCCCTAGATGTCAAATCCATCAACATCTTTGGTGATTCTCAATTGGTCGTAAACCAAGTCACCGGTATATACCAATGTTGTAATGAGATACTTCAAAATAATAAAAACATGTCAATATACTTTTGACCACCTTTGACCATTACACCCTTCAAACCATCCCATGTTCAACCAACAAATTTATAGATACCATGGCCTACTTAGCTTCCCAAATACCGCTTTGCCCACCAATTCTCAAATATTTTTCACCATACAATGACTCCAATCACCTTATTATTTACCTCACGATGTTTACTCGACCAGAACCACCACCCCTGACCCAAGTGACCTTTGGTATAAACAATACTCTAACTACCTTTCTTTCTCCATATCACCTCCTGATCTCACCCGTAATGCATAAACACACCTTCCTTAAAAGGTCTCGTGTTACATCATTATGGGGGCCTCCTCTATAAGTGTGGCTTTGATGGTATTCTCTTACGATGCCTCATGAGTTCTGAAATTCCTTATACGTATAAGGAAGTTCATGATGACATATGTGGAGGTCACTTCAAAGGCCTTATTGTTGCTAAGCGTATTCTTTTCCTGGGCTATTACTGGCCAACCCTTAACTGTGATTGTTTTAACTACATCAAATGTTGTGTAAAATTCCAACAACATTCCAATATTCATCATACACCCACCACACCTTACGGGTCACCCGTCACCTTTGGCCCTTCTTTCAATGGGGTTTGGATCTTGTTGAAGAAATCAATCCCCATTCTTCCCAATGCCATCAATGGATCATCACTGCTACCGAATACTATACAAAGTGGGTGCAAGCCATATCAGTCATCTCCACTAAAGATGAGAAAATATGTGAGTTTATTAACCACCACATCATTTGTCATTTTAGTGTTCCTCATCGCCTCATCATTGATAATGGAAAACAATTCAAAAACAAAACATTGCAAAAAATTTGTAACGCCTTTAGCATTCAGCTTAGTTTCTTATCACCTTATTACCTAAAACCAACGGCCAAGCCAAATCCACTCAAAAAACCTCAACAAGATTCTCATGAAATTGGTTAATGATACTGGGAAGGATTGGCATACGCACATTCCTTTTAACCTGTGGGCATATCGTACTAGTATTCGCACTTCGATCGCGGCCACACCCTTTTCTCTAGTCTACAAAGATAGAGGAAGTCCTACCTCTCAAATTCAAGATTCCCTCACTTCACATTTCTCTCTATGACATGCTCAATGACGATGAATTGCATCGGGACCATCTAAAGCACAGTTAGAGTTACTAGACGAACATCGTCTTAATGCTTTGGATCACCTTCAAGTTTACCAAAAATGTATCAAACGTGCCTATGATAAATGTGTCCATGAATGGACCTTCCAAGTCAGTCACCTTGTCCTGAAATAAAATCAACAGGTAACTAAAGCAAAAAAAAGCAAACGGGGAAAATTTTCCCCTAATTGGCTTGGACCATACATCATGACTGATAACTATGGATCTGGTGCTTATCATTTTTCTTCACTCAATGGTAAACCTGAACTTTGAGCCCCTTAACGCATTGCATATTTGACCATTCTATTGTTGACTTGTAGTCCTACCTCACCTTTTGTCTCTTTTCATGCTCGTCCCTTGAGCACTAGCTACTTCACACACCTCACCAATGACTAAACAAGAATCATGTGAGTACCCGTCACTTGTTATCTTCTCTTGAATATGTGTACCACAATGCTGCACATAGCATGATTCTCATGGATACTTTTCATCTACCTTCAAATGAGATCCCGTGGTCATTTCACCTTCCCTTTATACGAGAGTCCTATCCTCCACCTTGGTCTTGTCCATGACTTCAAAGCCCTCACATGGGATATAACTCCTTGAGTCAAACTTCCACTCAAAAGATGACTCCCTCAAATGAACATCTTCCTCTCAAAAACTACTGCTATAAATAGATTACTCCCTCAAAGGATAGCTATGTAAAGCTCTTAACAAAAATAAAATAAAATGAGTGCAATCGAAGCTTCCCACATTGATCAGCTTCACGAAGACCTCAAGGAGTTAAATTTTCTTCATCCCATATAGACTTCCCACATTGATCAGTCTATTTCAACTACAAGTCAAAACAACAAACCTTTTGTCATGGACTTGCCCATTGTGACCTAGGTTCTCTTGCCCGAAGCGCATGCTACCTATACCATATAAAAATTAACTACCTTTCACCCTTTTTACCATTCCCACTCCCATTTCCTACTGCCTCAAGGGACTTCTTGGAACTTAGACATTTGGTGATCATGTGACTACTTTTCACCATAGAACATTCAATCATGTAATGTCTTTAGGGTCTCACATTCATCACCTCCTCCAAGGTATGATCTACTCAGTATGATCCTACCCAATCAGGTGGCTTTATTGCCCCCTCTTATACCTTAACCGTCTTTTCTTACATATTGATTACCTTATACAGGACTTGGTCCTCGACGCTTACCTTTGAGGTAATCTTCTTCTTCCACCACAATCGACCCCACCTACATCACTTTACCTATAATCTACCCACACCTAACAAACCTAAAACCACACCATACCTAAAACCTACCACCTCATTTTCACACCCTCTCATATTCTTCCCTAGCTCATGGGAGAACTACATCGGCCTGAGGTCCCTTTTTCACTTGGACTATGTAGGCAACACTCCAAGGGCATGGGGCCCTTAGAGGTTAGCTTGGCCATTTTCTACCCTAAACAATTCATCTTTCATGTTTCTCACATTACATCACACCTTTCTTCGTTTCCCTTTTTATACCTAAAATTGGAAATTAAACCACATACATAACAAGTTGCTTCATATTTTAATCCTTATCACAACATACATTTATTACGCCTACCATTTCTCTATCATCACTATGCATAGATTATACCACATCTCACATATGACCCATATTATCATTCCTTGTATAAAATAATGAATCACAACTTCACCTACTTTCTAACTCAACCATGCCTATGACCTTACTCAATTCATGCATAAACGAAATTGACTCAACCATGCTATAACTTGACTCAATCCATTCCTATGACCTAACTTGATCCATGCCTATGACCTAACTTGATCCATGCCTAAACTAACTCCGACTCGATCCATGCCTAAACCAACCCGACTCCATCAAGCTCCGACTCACCTAATTTCCTTCCATATCAAAATAATAAATCAGCAAATCAAATAATACCATGTATCTCATCAATAAATCAACAAATCAAATAATACCATGTATCTCATCAACACATCAACAAATCAAATAATACCATGTATCTCATCATATAAATAAATCAATGTGTATCTCAAATTTACAAGGCTATCTAATCGATCACACTGCCAGCTCACTATTTCGTTACGTCCAAACACTTTTCTCTTTTCTCTTTTTTATCATTTTCTCACTTCGCAAAACAACAAATGAATAACAAAAAATGTGTATTTTTTGTTTTTATAACAAACCCGACCTAACCGACGTCAATTACCCTTGACCAAGCATCGGTCACGTGCCCTACCTAACCATCATCGATTGACTGTATTGTGGCAGTTCTCCTTGACCAGAATTAGTCACCTTCACCTACACATTGCCCTATGTTTTACCCCTTTACCCTACCCCTACCTCATTTTTGCCCCACCCAACCTTCACCTTAATCATTTACCCCACCCCACCTTTACCCTACCCATTTACCTCACCTTTCCTGACCTCATCATTTACTACCTCCCTTTTTCCTCCTTTAGGGACTCATTATTTTACCCCTACCTTGGCCTTACCCATGCCGCGACCTAGATATTTGGATCTGGCGCATCGCTAGTGACCTTTGACCTCATGTGTTCACTATACCTAGAAGCACGATTACACTGTGTTGTTGTCCTAATGACCTTACCTAGCCTATTGCCATGACCATTTATCCTGACCCTACCTTTGGTGTACCAGAACATACCTAAACATTCATGCACCTAACCTATGTCGTGTTTTCTGACCATATCCTATACCTTGGATACCAGAATCAATTCAACCTCATTTGGATAAACCTATCGACCTTAGACGATGTAGAGTTTTCCTACTCTTCAACCAGTAGCGTGTTGCAGTTTATATGTGTGCGTGCATTTGAATATTGCTACCTTTGACCCTGACCCATTACCTAGCTTACCCGAGTAGAACTTGCTCCTCTTTCCCCCATTACCCACCTTTCTTTTCATCACATTTACCTTTTATCAAACCACTCACCGATTATGCCTCGCTGCTGCCTCATCGCCTTCCGGTTTGAGGGGATCACCTTCACCCACACATGGGGCAACCACATCTTATTTTTGGTTAGCATCGCTTACTAATACAAGCTATGTAAAAAGGGGCAAAATGTAGATACTAAAATTAGGTCACACTCCCCTTTGGTCCCTCAACAAATAAACACCCTTCATCACATTCACCTAGCCATGACCCCCTTCACCCCACTAACATTTTTTAAATTAATTTAATTAAATTGATTCATTATCCTCACCATATTTATTATTTAAATATCTTAATTTAAATAATATCCACACAAACACCTCACTTAGACACCTCATCAAGCCAACTCAACCTAATACATATTCTTAGTAAGTTGCCATAACTAACTAAGACTTACCCAAACCCTAAAAATCAATGCCTACATTCTCTCTAACCACATTCACACATGCTTACAAGAAGCTTCCAGTCTAATCTATGGGTTAACGACACGAGATCTCGAGAAAATCAAAAGGATCTCCTAGTTTAGTAAACCTAGGAAATCTCACCTTGATCGCGTCGATTACCCTAACGTCGTCGGTTAAGTTGGAACCACCGTCGGTTACCATTTTAACCCTAAAAAGAACCTTATTCAGGAGGTTGGAAAATATTGGAAAAAGTTGGTGAAACATTGAGATCTTCCTGAGAGATATCACATCTTCTAAGATCAAATTCCAGCGAGAGCATGCATGTAAGGAAAGAGATCAAGAATTTTCCCCTGCACAGCCACCCCAACAATGATCTGATCTAACCAAGCAAAGAGGAATGCACATACAACCCATGCAGAAGCTCTCCTATGATTGGTGATCACCTGTAGCCTTCAACCTCTTACCAACACCCCCATCCCTCACTCATAGGCATCCAAGACCAGAATCTAAGTAAGTAAAACATTCTACTTCTTTGGTTCACTTCATTTTGTCATTATATTATCACCTATTGTTTACCTAGCCACCCATTGACCTCCTTCAACATTCCCCCTCCATATACCCATTAAAACCTCATCAAATCCCTCCCAAATCACCCAACACCTCATCCCAACCAACTAAAATCCTTTATGCAATCACAAAAGAGACCCGAAAACCATTATGTGGCATTCCCAAAACTCCACAGTAACCGTCACCGGTTATATCTAAACGTCTTTGATCACCCTAAACTGACATCGTTATTGTATTTTCCCATACAACTGTAATAGTTACCTACCCACCTAATTCCACCTCACCCTCATTCACATGTGGTCTACCCGAGACTTTTGTTAGACCTATAGAGACCCAAAACCAATTATTTGACCTTGAGATCCTATTCTAACCTAGCTTTGTTAGATTAGATGTTTCTTATTGTGTTTTAAGTGAGATACCTAAATCATTTCTAATGAAAATAGGATCTACTTTATTTCCCTCATTAAATTGTTTAAAATAGTGGTGACATCCATATAAGAAGTATCACACTTCCGGATCTAGCACATGCTTAGTAGTTCATTGCATATATTGTTCAACTTTTTATGGTGGTATTGCTTTTCATTACAGTGTAGGTCCTCCTAGCCAAAAAGAAGCTCTCACAATCAGCTATGGATTTAGAATTCATACTCACATAACAAATCATCAACCAGCATTAAAACATGTATTCCTCCTATGTCCGTTACCCTATCTGTTTTGTCAATACTTCAAAGAAATGTCTAAGAATCAGGTAAAACAAACTTGACCACCATACTTCACCATTCTTTGTTTCCATTCGGTGGAAAATTGAAGGGATATATTTTGATCGTATCCTTGAATCTTATCAATGAGGTTAGAAATCCCTCCTAACTGCAAAAAATTCCATAGACCAAAATTATCCTTCCACGTAGGGTTGTAGTTGGGTTCAATTTGGCAAGGAGCTCTACCCATTATTTCTCTACTACATTTGAACTGCTTGAATTAGTTGAAAATGGTGATCCTTTCTTCCCCAAACCGCTTCTTAACCATCCTTCTACAAACCCAAAAAGCATGTGGAATATTATGGCAATAAATGATTGTACTCTTCTTAAGTGTGAGATCTCACCTTCCCAATAAAGCGGAGAAAATATCATTAAGGATTTTGAGTAGCGAGTGATCTTTCACACTTGTCATTAATGATGGAATTTTGTACTTCGATAGGGATATTATCATCATGAAACCAAGTGGTAAAATTTTTGTTAACCCCATGATTGGCTAATGTGTCTGCAACTCTATTACCTTCTCTATAGGTGTGGACAATTTTGTAATTATTGAAGGATTGAAAAATACTTATAGATTCATGAATAAAATCTTGTATTGTCCAGCTAGGGGGGTAAGTTTGATTTAAATGATTTATGACATTCATTGAATCCCCTTCAATAATAATGTTCAAAATATTGCATTCCTTAGCAATTCTTAAACCCCAAAGAGCTGATAAGGCTTTGGCATAATGATTTGTTTGATGTCCCATTCTTCCTACAAAAGCAACAATTAAACAACCTTTATGATCCCTTATTATTCCTCCTCCAACAGTTGCACCTGGGTTTCCCTTGGAGGCTCCATCAAAGTTAAGCTTGTACCAAGAATTGGGAGGAGGGATCCAATGGATTAATGACCTGTCAATGGTTGGCTTTCCATGTCTCTAAAGGCTTCCAATATCAATTTTCCAATTTGAAAGAATGAATTCTTCATTTTTAGGATATTGTTTATTTTTGGGAGGTTTGAATCTCTCAATATTATCTTTGACAACAAAGTGACAATATTTTGGAAGATTTTTTACAAACCTATCTGTTGTCCCTGAATATGATCCCATTCCTAGTTTTCCAAAGTCTCCAAATGGCATGAGGCAAGATCAATTTCCATAGTCTTTGAACAATGTAGTGTTTATAGGGGGATCCCATTGTTCCCAAGTTTGTGAGAACTCATTTGGTAGGGTCCAACATATATTAAATCTTGAGAAAATGAGACTCCAAATCTTTGAAGCAAACTCACAATGTAAAGCAAAAGGTGTTTAATATCCTCAGCCTCCTTTTTACACATGCAACACATATTTGGCATGATAAACCCCTTTTTTATTAAATTATCATTAGTAAGAATCTTTCCTTTTAGAGAAAGCCAAAAAAAGAAGTTGACTTTAGGAGTTAGCTCAGGCATCCAAATTTTACTCCACTTGAAGTCACATTGAACATTTTCAAAAAAGGAGTTGTACCCAGATTTGACAGTATACTCACCATCAAAATAATTACTCCAAACAAGTTCATCTTTTACATCAGTTTGATTTATGGGTATAATATCTATCTACTCTTGAAGAGAGGAGACAACAGGATTTAGATTTAACACATCCACACTAAGTTGTTTCCATCTTCTTTTATTCCCTCTATGTCAATATAGTCTTTGACTTTAGTACCATACTTTTCAGTTAAGATGTCCTTAATAGAGGAAATATGTCTTTCAAACTGAAATTAGTCCAACTGTCCCTCCAAAACTGAATTTCACTGCCATTTCCCACTTTCCATCTACATCCTTGCTTGATAAATTTCCTCATTTGGATCAAGTTGTTCCAAAAATAGATCCATTGGGAAGCTGATCATCATAGAGGAATGAATTCACATTGTTTTGAGCTAGATATTTAGCTCGATTAGCTCAATCTAGGGTTGTTCCTCCTTTAACATTCTCCATCCCATTTTAGCAATTAAAGAAATATTCATTTTCTTAATGTCCTTGATACCAAGCCCCCAAATTTATTAGGTGTACAAACTTGATCCCAGGCCACCAAATGGTATTTGAATTTATCTTCAGTCCCCTTCCAGAGAAAGTGTTTTTGGATCCTTTCAATTCTATCAATAATTGTTGTAGGAATGTTGAACATAGACATAATATATATGGGTAAGTTCTGTAGTGTGCTTTTGATAAGAAGACATTTTCCAACACTGGAAAGAATAACCCCTTTCCATCTCGAAAATTTTCTCTTAAATTTTTTGAGTAACACATTCCACACAGTTGTAGTGACTTTATTGGTCCCAAGAGGTAGCCACATGTAGGTAGTACGTAGAGAGCTGATTTTGCAGCCCAAAATAAGAGCAATTATTTTCTGCCTTTCCAAAGGAGTATTAAATAAGTAAATGGAACTCTTATCAAAATTAACTTGTTGCCTTGATGCAGCCTCATAAAATTTTAGAATAGTCTTGATAGCTTTAGCTTCAAGGATGGATGTCATTAGCAATAAAATTGTGTCATCAACAAATTTTTGATGTGAGGTTGTTTGATTTGTAGATGTGGGTCTAACTCCTTTTAAAAGGCTTGCATTAATATCTTTAGTAATGGATCTGCTAAGACTTTCACCATGAGTATGAAGAGAAGAGGAGATATAGGATCTCCTTATCTTATGGCTCTGCTACTAGTAAAGAAGCCCACTAGAGTACCATTGAAAACAAAATATATCTCTGCAGAGATGCATTGCTAAATGATCTTCCTGAATTTATTCTAAAAACCAAATTTGGCAAGAACCTTATCAAGGAAATGCCAAGAAACTCTATCAAATGCCTTATTCATGTCAAGCTTGATTACCATACCTAATTTTTTTCTTTTATCCATGGAATGTATAGTTTCATGTACCATAATCACCCCATCTTGTATTATTCTCCCTTTAATAAAGCCAATTTGTTTTTTTGATATTAAATCAGAGAGAACATGTTGGATTCTAGTAGCAATAATCTTAGTGAAGATTCTATAGACCACATTTACCAGACTAATAGGTTAGAAGTCCTTAAAATCTTTGGCATCCATATTTTTGGGAGAAAGCACAATATGAGTGTTATTTATCTCCTTAAGGAGGTCACCCATTATGTAGAATTCATTAGCTACTTTGAGTAAGTCTTCTGAATAGATATCCCAAATATTTTGTAATATTTTTGCAAAAATCCATCCAAGCTTGGTGCCTTGTCACCTTCAAGAGAAAACACAACTTTTTGGAGCTCCTCTATTGTCACTAATTTGGTAATATTCTTAAATCTCTCTTCAGTAATAATGTCTCCCAGAATGGCGTCTAAAAGAAAAGAGGTTTCCTCTTCATTGTAAGCATTATTTTCCATTAGCATATTTTCATAGAATCTAAGAGCTTCACTTTGATGTCATTCTGATCCTTGGTAACAATTCCATTTCCTTTTGAGACTTTCATAATCCTATTGTAGGCCCTGTGTTTAAGAGTGGTCATATGGAAAATATTTGTATTTCTATCTCCCTCTTTCAACCAAATCGCCCTAGATTTAAGTCTCCAATAGGTTTCCTCCCTACTACATAAAGTATGTAATTCAAACAAGAGTTTCTTTTCTAAAAGTTGATCATCAGAGACCATACCTTTAGTGGATATTTTCAGTTCAAGATCTTGAATCTGTTTCTTTAGCTCCTTTTTCTTTTCAAAAATGTTTCCAAAAACCTCTTTATTCCAAGTTTTCACTTGATTTTTAACATTTTTAATTTCGAACAATCTAAATTGAGCAGTTCCTTCTCCATCCCATTTCCACCACTCTTTAATCCTATCTAAAATGTCTTCATGATCTAACCACATATTTTCAAATTTAAAAGAGTTGTGGGAAGGCTTGGACCAGTTGAAAAGATTTAGCACAATTGGATTATGGTCAGAGCTAATTCTAGGTAATGAAGAGAGATGAAAATCCTATTTTAAAATCTAGTTAGCAGATATAAGGGCTCTATCTAATCTAACATGGATCATGTCATTTCCAACTCTTCTATTTGACCAGGTGAATTGATTTCCATGGAGTTCAACATCCATAAGGTTTGAAGAAGAAACAAAATCAGAAAATTCATCCATGCCAGTAGAAAAATCAGAATTACCCCTTGTTTTTCACTAGGGTTGAGTGGGGAGTTGAAATATCCCATAACCAACCAATTATCATTCTCATATCTGCTCCTAATTTTTTTAAATCCTCCCAAATTATCCTTCTTCTAGCAACAGATTTGGGCACATATATATTTGAGAGGATCCATGTTAAATCTTTATCCACGGTTGGGTGAAAATAATTTGTTTTTTAATGTATAGAGTACTTTAATTTTAGAGTGTCACTTGAAAAACACAAAGAAAGATTCTTTAAAAAGAGAAAAATATTTTCCATTGTTCTATTTATTTATTTTATTTATTTATAGATTAAGGAAAATCCAATTGAAAATAAGATCAAATTAATTATAGAGAATAGATCTTAGTTTACATAAATTTTATTTTCCAAATCAACTCTTAGATTAGTAAATTTCAATCAAACAATATAAAGGTATTAGATATGAAAATAATAGGCTCTTTAAGAATAATATTATTCTCTTTTCTTTACTTTTTATATTTTTCTAATTCAGTAAATACATATTTAGTTTTCCACTATAATTTTCTTCTTTTCGTATATTCATTGCAACTTATAAGATTGTAGTCCGTTTGCCCGCATTTTGGATGACCAAATCTTGTTATTTTTTCTTCCTTTAGTGAAACGTTAGATGTAATTGTCTATCTTGGGATAGATTTTATTTTGTATTTTTTTATGATTTTTTCCGTGAAAGTGGTCTGAAAATATTTAGAAAATGGAGCGCTTTCCGTTTGCCCGCCATAACTATATCAAAAAATATCAAAATCAATTTTTTTTTTAAGGTGTATAGAATTTGTCCACGCTTGGGATGGTATAATTTTTATTATATTTTGATAAGTGAAACAAAATTTACAGTCTTAAACGTAGACATGAACATTCACGGGAAAAAATGTCTTAAAGACCTATTGTTAGTAAGAAATTATAAAATGATATTTATCTTATTCTATTCACTTTAAAAACAATATTTCTACAAAGCTAAGAGTCTACCCTACACAATGGCACCATTTTTGTAAAATGTTTTTAGTCTTTTAGCATGGTTCAAGTCTTTGGAAGAGTAGATTTGAGGTTTTTTGACCTTTTACACTTCATAATGACCTTCCATAGCTTTGGTTGGGGAAAAACAAAGATTTTCTCGAGGCTTAGGTTCGGCAGATAGATCCGCGATCGTGGTTTTTTTAACAATACCACGAGCACACTTTATAAAGCGCGCTCACGATTCATAAAGCACGCTCGCGGTTCATAAATCATATTTACACACATCCCAATGTCTAAATTACCATGTGATTTTTACTCTCTGACCTTACCGTATGAATTACTGCAAAATTCTATCTTTTTCCAGGCACGTTTTTCTTATCACCGGAAGCAAAACATCATGGGAGACAAAAAACGAAGTCAAAAAAGGAAGTCATTAAGTAAAAAAACACCAAACAAATTAGAGGCCAAAAAATTCAAAATCTTTGAGCAAATGCGAAACTTCGTGAATCTAGAAGAGGTTCATCTTCAATCCCAACTATTGTAAGCAATGAAGAACTAGGTAATGTTTCTACTGTCAATGTTGAAGTTAAATTAAATACTCGTGATGAAGAAGTTTTTACTTTCAATGTTGAAGAAGAATTAAATACTCATGATGTATCAAATGTTGAAATTGAAGGAGACAATGAAAATGTGAATAAGGAAATTCATGTTGAAACTATAGACAAGCAAAATTTGACAAAAACACCTCCTAGGATTTTACATAAGAAACCTAATTTTTTATTGAAATTGATGAAAACATTTTGAAACCAATGTCTGACAAACTTTATGAATGAAAATCAGAAGAAAAGCCATTGAAATTTTGGATAATCATTTTGAAATTTTAAATGATTCCCAAAGATGTCAGTTGTTGGTTAGTTTGATGAAATTGATTAAAATGAGACCTACATTAAACACCTTAGGATTGACAACATCTAATATACGTGGTCAAACCTCTATAATTGTTGAAAACCTTCATGATGCATATCACACTGTTGGTGTCAAGAGATGCACTAGGGATAGTAATATTGTGCGCCATGTACTTGCTACTAGTGTTGTAAGTGAATCAATAAAAAAATAACGTTTGATTATGCAAACAAGTCGAATGTTGCAAGTTAATCGAAAAACTCTAATGAAAGTAATTGAAAGACGTAATATCCTTCAATCACTTAATAATGTCGATTTTTGGGCATTTTCTGCTAGAGCACTGCGTAAGGACAACAATAATTTTGATGCTATAAGAGAAATTATTAAATTTTGGCATGTTAACACTAGAGTTTCACCTAATACAAGAGATGTTATAAAATGGAGAGTTGGTTCTACTAATCATGAACCACATCCAAAGAATTTCTTAGATATGACTCAAACTCAATTTTTTCATAAGTTTGAACAAGAGAATCTAGAAATTAAAATTAGTCAACATTTTTTGAAATGTTGAAACCATTCTATGTGAAAATCAACCATGCTTGCACCACTTGTTGTTATAGGCAACATGTTGAATTTTATATGCATTATGCTAAATTTTTACGTATTCGTTCTAATTTTCATTCTAAAACTATGTTATCAGAATGTGGTGTTCAAGTTCCACCAATATCTTCCAGGGATTTTATTCCTACTATATTTTGTGAAAAGAAGTTGGAATTTTTTTTATAGTCAGGATTGTTTAGATGGAAGTTGTAGTACATGCGACGGATTACCTAAATTAGAAAGTTACATCCATGAGTAAATTGAAGGTACAATAGGACATAATTTAGTTGAATTTGATAAATATAAATCAGTTGCATACCAGTTGAAAGATGGAAAAGAGTCGAAATGGTGTGAGCTAGTTACAGAACAAATGCCCATTTTTCAATTTATGAGAAAATTTAAGGATGAAATTGTTTATGAGTATGCGAGGCATACACATAGAGCTCAATGGTTAGATGAAAAATTCAAGATATGCAAAGACACATTTCCTATTGGTACTATTGTTTTAGTGGTTGATTTTGCAGAGAATTACACATTGCAACCACAAATGGAGGTTCAATCGCAATATTACAACTCAGTACAAGTTGCCATTTTTGTGCATATAGCATTTCTACATTCTCCTGACAGTACAGAGAATGATCGAATTTTTTTAAGAGAGTACCACTTTTATATCAGTGATGATCGTACTCATTCTACTGAATTTGTGCAAGGGTGTTTCCAGTTATTTTATGAAAACTTGTCTGATAGGGACATCCACTTCAAATAACATTATATATGGTCAGATAATTACACGTCTCAGTTTAAGAATGCATGAATTTTTTATTGGATGAGCAGAATGCATGTCAAGATGGGTGTGCAACATATTTGGAGTTTCACTGAGGCTGGACATGGAAAAGGAGAGCATGACGGTGCAGGGGCATGTGTGAAAAGAGCTCTTGTAAGAGAAGAGTTGAAGTACAAAGATGGTGCTAAATTAAAAGATGCAAAGAGCATAGTGGAATGGTGTACTGACAACATGGCCCGAGGTTCTCAAGAAAATTCCACAATTTGCAGATATTTTTGGTTGATAGAGGAAAAACATATTGCTAACTACGAGGATTGTATGACACTCACTGGGTCCAGTGATATGCACTCATTTTGTAGCTCAGACGCTACTTCGTGGGCCGTATGGACAAGAAAGTTGACATGTTTTTGTGCATCTTGTATCGAATTTGTCACTGCTTGAGTGTGATTCACAAGAATGGGTGGAAGGATGGATTTGTAGGCCTCTAACTCGCTTCCTAGTTATCAACCTCCACAAGCATTACAACTTGTTTCTGCAGATGAAGTTACAACATCCAAGGACTTTGATGAAATTTTGATTTTGGTGCGACAAGGTATTTATGGTTATTTATTTAATTTTTGTATTGAGTTATGTCCATTGAAATTTTAATATGTAATTTAAATTTGAGTTGTTCAACCTTGGTTATTTTTTTGTAGGACATGTTTGCGTGAATTGTGATGAAGACAATGAAGAAGGAACAGGACTATTTCTTATGTCATTACAGCGAGGAAAGAAAGAAGTTGACTTCTCCTATTATAGATGGCGAAGAGATTGAGTATCCTACAGGGTCAATGGTAGTTACTGGAACTTGGCTTCGACGGTATCCATTAAAAAACTCCTTTGTTTGGGTGTTTGAAGACTTTGAGACACACAGGAAAATACTCTTATATTCACATCTAGTTCTAGTGACAAATATTCAGTTGTATAGATATCGAGGAAGACCTAATAACAAGATTCTTTGGAAGGTTCGAGAGTCAGATCATGAAGCAATCTTGTCTGCTATTCAGAGTAGATCCGATCCTGATGGTTCATTGGAATGAATTTACAATGCTCATGTCTGGTATATATTTAATTTCAAGTTTCAATTTATATATATATATATATATATTTTTTTAGTTTAAAGATCTAGATTTAAGTTTGAATATATTTTATTTTAAATTTGTGTATTTTGTGTGTCATGTATATAGATAGTATATGGTTTTGATTTGAAACTTAAATTTCTTTGACTAACAATTTTATGTTTAGGTTAGTGGTGCCAGAAAATCTTCCACCTTCACGTGGTTGGCATTGTTAGTAGAGAATTTTAAATTCTTGAAGCTAAGAGAAGCTTGAACATTGTTTGAAAAAGTTGTAAATTTTGAAAAAGTCAAGTAAATTTTGAAAATATTGTAAATTTTTGTAAATTTTGAAAATGACTCCTCTAGGTGCCACGGAGTCCGAGTAGTCACCCGTCAAAGTTGAATGATATTTTGGTCTCAGGGATCTTAAGGGACTACGCCCGAACAAAGTAGCCTAGAAGCAACGACCCTTTCGCGCACCAAAAAACCACCTCCTCTAGCATTCACCTGGCCACCCGGACATGTCGAGCGTAGTCGGTTTGGTGCCATGACCCACCGTTTGCAAAATATAGCATTTGACAACCTTACACTGGCTCCAACTGAACTATTTCACGCGTTTGCAAAAAAGCATAGAGGACAGAAAGAGCTTTGAAAGCGAGAAGGAAAAAATGAGAGAGGCTATTGTAAAGGGTCTGTACATCGAGGTTCCCAATTAGACGTGGCCTCTCTAGGTGCCACAGAGTCTGAGTAATCACCTGTCGAAGTTGAACGATATTTTGGTCTCAGGGCTCTTAAGGGACTACGCCCGAACGAAGTAGCCCGAAAGCAACGACCCTTTCACACACCAAAACACCACCTCCTCTAGCATTCACCTGGCCACCCGGACATGCCAGCGTAGTTGGTTCAATTCCATGACCCACAATTCGCAAAATATAGCATTTGACAACCTTACACTGGCTCCAACTGCACTTTTTCGTGCGTTTGAAAACAGTAGGACAGCGAGAGCACCGAAATGAGAAGAAAAAAATAAGAGATGCTATTGTAGAGGGTCTATACGCCAAGGTTCAGATTAGATGAGGCCTCTCTAGGTGCCACGGAGTCCGAGTAATCACCCGTCGAAGTTGAATGATATTTTGGTCTCAAGGCTCTTAAGGGACTACGCCCGAACGAAGTAGCCCGAAAGAAACAACCATTTCGATGACCGAAACACCACCTCCTCTAGCATTCACCTGGCCACCTAGATGTGTCGGTGTAGTTGGTTTAGTGCCACGACCCACCGTTTGCAAAATATAGCATTTGACAACCTTACACTGGCTCCAATTGCACTATTTCGCGCGTTTGCAAACAGTAGGATAGTGAGAGCACCAAAATGAGAAGGAAAAAAATGAGAGAGGCTATTATAGAGGGTCCTTATGCCAAGGTTTTGGATTAGACGAGGCCTCTCTAGGTTCCATGAGTCCGAGTAGTCACCCGTCGAAGTTGAACAATATTTTGGTCTCAGGGCTCTTAAGGGACTATGCCCGAACGAAGTAGCCCAGAAGCAACGACCCTTTCATCGACTGAAACACCACCTCATCTAGCATTCACCTGGCCACCCGGATGTTTTGGTGCTTGAGTCGGTTTGGTGCCACGAAACACCGTTTGCAAAATATAGCATTTGACAACCTTACACTGGCTCCAACTGCACTATTTTACGCGTTTGCAAACAGTAGGACAGCGAGAGCACCGAAATGAGAAGGAAAAAACTGAGAGAGGCTATTTTAGAGGGTCCATACACCAAGGTTCTAGGTCAGAAGATGCCTCTCTAGGTGCCACGGATTCCGAGTAGTCACCGTCAAAGTTGAACGATATTTTGGTCTCAGGGCTCTTAAGGGACTACACCCGAACGAAGTAGCCTGGAAGCAACGACCCTTTCACGCACTGAAACACCACCTCCTCTAGTGTTCACCTGGCCACCCAGATGTGTCGACACATTGGTTCGGTGCCATGACCCACCGTTTGCAAAATATAGCATTTGACAACCTTACATTGGCTCTAACTGCACTATTTCGCGCGTTTGCAAATAGTAGGATAAGCGAGAGCACCGAAATGATAAGGAAAAAAATGAGGGAGGATATTGTAGAGGGTCTGTATGCTTTGAGGTTCTTGATTAGACAAGACCTCTCTAGGTGCCACAGAGTCTGAGTAGTCACCCGTTGAAGTTGAATGATATTTTGGTCTTAGGGCTCTTAAGGGACTACGCCCGAATGAAGTAGCCTTAAAGCAACGACCCTTTCGCGCACCAAAACACCGCCTCCTCTAGCATTAACCTAGCCACCCAGACATGTTGACGTATTCGGTTCGGTGCCATGACCCGCCATTTGTAAAATATAGTGTTTCCTTATTTATTTAAATTAAATTACAATGACTTGGTTGTTATGTTATCTCTTGTTGTCATCTTTTTCTAGGTTGTAGAGCAATTGAAAGAATGTAGTTTCATGGTATTAGTTTCACATGGAAGAAGAAGATTGCAACTATAATGGCATGTTTCAGTAATGCACATCTAACAGTACAAGCTTATGATGCAAATAAAAATAATATAAAGATACAGACCACATATCATTCAGATTTAACAATATTTCAGGATTATTATGAGTTACAAAAGAACAGTACGGCTACAGGATTGGAAAATCAATACAGTTACTTCAAGGATTAACTCATATGTACACACAAAAGTTACAAACAATGCAGACCCAATTTTGGGTATACCTGTAATATTATCAAGATACAGTCAAATACACCAGAGTTTCAAGCACACTTTTCCAAATACAACAGGATGATATTGATGAATTCCATTAAATCCATAGGTTATGGAATTATTATTTTGGGAGTTGTTAAAAGATGGAGGGATGTGAACCATAACTCAAATAAGCTTTAGTTACTAATACTTAAGTTGGCAATAGAGCTAACAATATTGTTTTAGTTTGAAAAATAAAAATTCAAAATGCCCATGGTGAAATATACCACAAATAATAATCAGAAAGATACTAGAAAATATATAACTAGAAGTAATACACTAAATCCACCTCAAGATTTAAAAGAGGAAATAGTTCAAATTTATAGCCTCGGAAACAAAACCGTAGCAGAGATATCCATAGGAGTTCCATATATGGAGGAATCACTTTTATATCAACAAACAAAAACTATGATCTATGTATACTTTTTCTATAAATCTAAGGATACATATTTCTCAAGGATCTAGAGGATTTTGAAGACTACAAACCATATATACAATTGTTCAAAGGAGAAATTTATTTCTATTTTCTTCTCCATAAGCTTCATTAGTTAGGACCACACTAAATTTTATTTAATAAACAATACAAATATTATTAACCTAGTTTGGGTACAGATAAATTCACAGATAGAGAATACTCGGGGCATCTACAAGTTCCAATGAACAGAGATCAAAACCCACTTTCTTAGAGTTAGCAATAATACCAAAATAACCAAAATAAATATGATTTAACCAACACACATGGATATATATATATATATAAGAATCAAACAAAGTGTGCTCTAGACGCACGTCTCTGAAAATATATATGTACATAAGTTCATAATGTATGTATACATCTCAAACTAAGCACGGGTCATAATGTACATATGGGACCACATGCGGTCGCAAAAGGCTATATATATACAATGGACTGTGAATCTACTCATGACCACATATGTACATCCAGGTGGACTATAAATCTACTCATGAAACATCTTCCCTCTCTTCACCTTGCTAAAAGTAGCACGTCCACGACACGGGGATGTAGTGGAGGGAGATGCCGCACGGATTTCATCTGTGTGGTCCTAGATGTCTCTAAGCATGCCCGCAACCTAACTCCGCACATTCATAAACAACAAGTTTTTAACACCCAAAATTTTAAAATACATTCAAAATTTAGAAACTTGTACAATTTAGTTAAAATGCATGTGAAATCTTACCGCAATGTCATGATCCCTATCAATTTGTTGTTGACGCATCGCAGGGACAAAAATAGACTCACGAGGGGTAAGCTACATACAAATAATTAATTTTCAAATTAAATATTTCACATATATACCTACAAAATTTGATATTGTAGATTTAAGTTTAATAAGAAATAATGAACCTCCAAAATTTAACAAATTTAAAAAATTATGTACCTCAATTAGTGGATATGCAGATCTATGGCAGTATCTACAGTAGCCTCCACAGTCTGCATATATGGAGGAGTCTCTCTAGCAGTCATAAGCTATACAAAAAACATGTACAAATCAATATTAAAATCTACTTAAGAGCTTAGCAATCCTATCGAAACCTATTGAAAAAGATAATAGTAAAGGAACTCAAAGGTCCCTACACTCTAAACATATCTTTTCACGTTCATCAAGGAAACACCATCTATATATAGGTATGAAACTTCCCACTACGTCTAGGGAATTGCTTCCCACATTTACAAGCACTCAAATTTGTCCGCTGAACTTGTATATTACATAAGATAAAAAAATCAAGTCAAGAATTTTCAAATATAATATATGTCAAATATGATTACACTAAAATTGGATAACACATGTTAGGTGGAGAATAACATGTGGTTTGAGGCATCTTTGGATAAGTTCTCATGTAGGAAATGTATAAGGGTTCCCACAAGCCAGCTAATGTTTATTTTATAGGACGACGTCATCCATGGTTATGGTTTTGAGGTTTGATAAATGTATCTAGATACATCACATTGTGATAAAGATTGATTGAAAAATAGTGGCGAAGGGAATTAAATAAGCTAAAAATACAAAAATCCACATGTTGAGATTTTAAGAAGGTAAAAAAACTATACAAAGGAGGGAAACTATACATTCATTCCCATCCCTACTATACAATCTTACCCTAGGTGGTACATTCAAGTCATTTTCTAGTTCATAATCCCCGTCAGGTCAAGAAATCCATGTTTTAGTATTTAGAAAATCCAGATTAATCTAAAATCACTTTATGTTCATAACATAGGTCCACTTTATGTTACAATTTCTTGCTAGGTTCTGGCTTATTTAGTTAGTCAAGAAAGAATAAAAATGTTATTATTTTATCTTCTATTTAGGCTAAATACATAGGATCTATAAATGTTAGCACAAAGGTCATCTATCTTCATAAGATTTGACAAAGTTTTGAATTTCATCAAGGTAACCCATAGTCATCTTCTATGATAATTAGAGCATCATTCAAATTTGAAGGAATTTTATCTAACATCACAAGACCAAACACATATAGATTCATAGAATTTCATCAAGGAGTTGATCCATGGATAGGTCATTTATCTCATATATTGCTAGACATTGGATTATATTACAAACATCTTGACCAAACCATTCACCGACAGAAATATTATTCACTTATGATCTATTTTAAGGGTGTGGTCTATATCAACATCATCTTCTGAGGGAGCATTTTATCCATCCTTTCTTATTTTCTCTAAATTAAAGGAGTTTTTCCCATTGGTTTTTCTCATGTTCTCTACTTTTGGAGAGTTTCATTGTAATTTGGGTAGCTCATATGGTCTTATTTCAAGGACCCTCATTTTTACCAACCTAAGCTACACTTCAGGGTGTTTTCGTGTAGGTATAGATTTTCCTTGTAATTATTTATTTCTTAGAATATTTCGTGTAGATATATGGTGACTCATCTTGCTTATATGTTCTTTGTTTCATAGGAGTTACTTGACTTTTTAGGAGTTATTTGTGTGGTGGTACTCCGAGACATGTAAAACCAATATATGATTACATACATGGCTAGTTATATCAAATGAATTGGCATTTCCTACTAAATAATATATAGGTTGAGTATAAGAAAGTGAAAATTCATGTACAGAGTTCCAAAGCATGCAATCCGTGCGTGAACTTCTAGTAATTAGAAACAAAGTGTAAAGAGATTTACTAACCTATGTAAAACTCATGTGAGGCGTGCAGTAGCCTCAGTTCCCGAGCAGATGATGACCCGCTTCAGGATCCTGTGTATAAAAGAGAAAAATATTAATACATGTACAACATACACATGAAACAAATTATAATAATAATCTAGTGCAATTAAATGATTTATTAAAAATGTAAGTTTGTACAACTTGAAACTTACGTTTGAAACATGCCCAGCCGCAGTAGCTAGCATGTTGACACCGGATGTTTCCTTCACCGGCTCTTGCTATTTAAAATAAAATAAAAAATTAGTTTTTTACATGTATGTACATGACGTACAATCAAATATATATATACATATATATATATATATATATATATATTAATATCTCAAACATGTGAATTAAACTATTGTATATATATATTATTTAAATTTATTTAAAATTTACCTATGAAAGACCAATATCAGTGGCTCCAGTTCCAAAAACATTCCCCAACATCTCATCTATAGAAAAGAAATCCTGTGAACTAGCAAATGATGTCTCGCCTACAGTGCATACGACACCACATGATCCACAGTGGTGTGGTGCACTAGAACTGGCGCCTCCACCAACATCACCAGATGCAATCTGGGTGCTATGTTGGGTGAGAGTGTCAGTGAGCTCCCTCAATGCATGCAATGTATCAATCTCCACAACCTCCTTCACTGTAGGAGGGATAACTGAAGGCAGTGGGGGTTTTGAGGCACGAGGGATCCTAAGCTAACTGTGCGTGCACAGTGCAGTATGTGCAGAGCCACCTCCTCAACCAAAAAGTCGAAAAGTCAAAATAATTTAGGACCTCATTGAGCACGAACTCACAATATAATTTCTTCAAAAAATAAAGAGGAACCTCATTGTTGTTGCATGGTGGATAATCAAAACCATCCACCATCGGTCCCAAATTTGTTTTTGATTCTATCATCATGGCACCAATGGATTGGGAACCGTTTGCAAGTAATCGCATGGGGGAATTGGTTCTAAGGTCGGTAAATAATGCACAAATGAGGTCTTTTCCATTTTTTTGTCTTTGACGGCCGCATGGGATAGTTTATCTACATACCACCGCCTACAGTCACTTCTAAAGGTGTTCCATCTATGTATTTGGTTGGTTGCAGACTCGACTTCGCCAATCAATGTTTGCAATGTATTGGCTAAAGTCATGCGGGATGGATTTGTAGCATGATTTTGTCTTATAGTTTGAATTAGGTTCTCAATGACAATTTTATTTTCTTGGATTCTTCCAATGATATTATCTTGCGTTCCTACTGGCTCAGTGGGGATGAAGGAGCCACAGGAGGTGGATCTATGTTTGGAGGAGGGTTTTGAGGAATGTTCGGAGGGTTTTGAGGAATGTTTGGTGGGTTTTGAGGAATGTTTTGACGGTTTGCATGATTTCGAGCTTGCCGACCAACTGATAAAACAAGAAAATTGTATACATAAACAAACATTTCAAAAACCCATGAAAATGCAAAAAAAAACCTAAAATGCAAAAAAAAAAACCTAAAATGCAAAAAAATGATTACAATCGGGGACTTACCTCCTCGTCTTGGCGGCATGGTTGAATCTATCACTATCTAGAAGTCCGATGAGCAATTTTGAGATGGTATTGAAAGCGCGAGTGAAAAATGTTTAGGAAAAGTCACGGTTCGAAATGAAAAATGAGGAAAATAACGAGTCGCGGGACTGTTAAATTTTGTCTCAGAGTTCCACGATCACGGTTTATAACCGTGCTCATGGTTCTAAACCGTGATCGCGGTTTTAGGTTCGGTAATTACCGAACCTAGAATTCAAGAACCGTGATCGTGGTTCCTTTATTTCGGGTTTTTATGTCCACGGAATTGTCCACCAACTTCGTGCACTTACCCGAATGCTTCACAAAACTCAAATGAAGTAAATACAAATAATTTTAAAATTGATTTAAACATACAAAGAGGCCAACTTATAGACCTAAAAATTCTCCAAAACATCTACACTCAAGATTGAAACAAATATAATACATAACCTTTTTATTTCAAGTGTCAAAAACATCATAACTCAAACAATGATGTGTACCGATCTGCAAGAAAATGAGATACACTCTTGATCAAGAAACATAATAGTACATCCGTAATGATTTATTTCTATCCCAAGATTCACTCAAGTATAACCTTCATCACAAGATTCTTTCATGCATTTATCCTAATCATAGCAAGCACCACATAACGACTTTTCCCCCTCAAATGTGGATGACTTTGGATAACTAGATACTCTCAAGAATATTTGGAAACTTTCCTCTCATTCCCACTCCACTAGAACACAAAAATATAATGGATGACATCTTGTCTAAGCACCTTGGCAAGAGGTTTTCTATTCTTTTCCATCCCTATGCAAATCATTTTATAATTAGTTTTTCTTAATGGTGAAGCCCCACAATATAACAACTAAATCTGTTACTTTATGAGACACCTATTATCATGAAAAATATGAGTCTTCTTGTCTTGTTCACCATTCACTATTATTTCCTTCCACATCATCTTACTTAATAATGAAGACCCACATCTAATAACCTTTTCTCCCAAGTAGTGTAACCAAACGTACCTCCTTTCACTGACCAATATATAGACCTAGGGATCTATGTCCTTATTATCCTTTATTGTACCATCCACCATGATTAGGTCCATAGGAGTATCACCTGTCCTCAATGAGCATTTCTAAATTTCTAAAGAGTATAGGTAGAGGTACTTATTATTTTTCTTACTTGTGTTATAACATCCCCACTCTTATCTTAATTTTACCATTCATATCCCGATTCAATATCATCCTATTCATTTTCTATGTCGACTACTATTGTTGCAGGCTCACACAAAGACCCCGGATGTAGATCGCTTCTAGGTTGATCACTCTAGCATCCAGTGTGATTGCACAACATGGAAACCTCTCTCCAAGTGTGGGACTTGTGAAACTGAGAGAGGAATCTCCAGATTAGAGGCTGGTTCCTCAACTCACTTGATTTAGATCTATATTTGCACAACTACAGAGGTTCAGATCCAAATCCTACTCTAAAATGCAAGGAGACAGGGATAGAAGTGTAAAAATTGAAACTAACTAAAGATGGTGATGCACCAAAAGGAGTGGTGAATATTTTTGTCATGAAAATAGACATAAACCAAATATTTCAGAATAAAACATACACAGATCGATAAGATATAATTTAGGATCTGAAATGAAGAGATAATACAAACAAAGGATGAAACCATTCACAAAGCTTGCATTATCATTTCCAATGTCAAAACCATCAGACACACCTCAGAGAGGTAAAAAAATTGTTACAATCTTTGAAGAGGTTTGATTCTTGCAACAATCACTTGCTGGAGGTGAAAGAAGAAGATTGCTATGCCAAAAAGTATTCCCCCTTTGGTAATGAGCCAAATCTGGCGTTTACATTGCATAAGTCGAGCCTAGGAGAGAGAAAATGTACAAAACATGGGAGCCCATTCCTCATTGATTGCAGATGCATTAAAATGGAATGGGAAACCTTACAAACCCATACCCTATCATATTTGACTGAATTACAAGAGAATGCGACCCATTCTGCATTAAATTTGGTCGTTGAAATGTCACTTCGCCATAAACACGCGTCGTCGAGCTGTTTCTTTACTTTCTCTCTCCAGACTACACCAAAATTCAAGATTAACCTTGGAATCATGTAGATAATTTCATAATCTTTCCAATGATATAAAGAACGTGCAAATCCGAGCTCTGGATCGAAAGATATGGCGATCTGAAGATTTAGGGCACAAAACAGGTAAAAATGGGTTTTGAAATTTTTTCCCGCGCTTCACCACTTGGACGACACGTGTCGGGCGCTGATTGGATGAGAAATTCTCTCTCCTTCCCTATCCCGTGGGTTTTCCTTGAAATTTTTACTTTTTGTGATTTTGGAAAATTTTCCACTTTTTCCCCGCGCCCCCGCCATTTGGGACACGTGTCATGCTTTGATTGGTTGACAGGGGTGCGGGAAGACCTTTGCTTTTAGCTTTTCGGCCAAAATTTTTTCCAAATTCTTCAAAGTTTCCCCGAGCTCCACGCTTCCCTGCTCTATTGGACATGCGTCCTCTTTTTATTGGCTCGGGTTGACCCTTCAAACCTCACCCTTTGAACTTTTGGATGTTTCCCCTTGTGACACGTGTCATGCTGCGATTCGTCCATGGGCCTGCCGGCTTTTCGCGTCCCTCGCGTCCTCATGGCCCTACTGTCCCAAACTACTTGGGACAAATTCCTCTGATCCACCCGAAATGGGCTTCCTTGTCCCTTTTCTGCCGATGACACGTGGCGTGATCTGATTGGCTCTCGGCTTTCTCGGCTCTTCACGTCCCACGCATCCCTATGTCCCAACTATCCCAGTGTGAAATTTCTCCTTTTCGGTCGATCTGGGTGGTTTGCGTACTTCGTGTCCTCGCGGCCTAGATGTCCTAGACTGTTCTACTTAGCAGATTAGTCAATTTTCTCTCGACCTTTAGCCGGTTCGCGCCTTTCCGTGTCCCACGCGTCCTCAAGGCCCGGATGTCCCTCGCTGCTCGCGGACCGCCTGGTGCTCTTTCAGCTAATTCGCGCCCCGATGTCCCAACTGTCCCAAGGACCGCCTGGACTAGGACTTAGCCATTTTTCCTGATTTTTCCTGGCCCAAGCTTGGTTTTTGTAACTTTTTCACCTTTTCTCAGAACTTGCTCTTTTCAACCTGGACAGGAGAGTTAGAAAAAATATGAGGGGACCCTAGAAACATGATTTTTTGCCCTGAATCAATATATTTGCCTGAGACTTTGAGTATTCTAATGCATGTTATCAATTTTACCCTAGGGGTGTAAATTGGATAAAAATTTGGTGACTCAGCGGGGTTACCTACCTGCTAGGTAGAAGATACCGATTACTGAAGCAGTCCATTGGGCATGGAGTTATCAAATATTCAGTTTAGAACCCCAACTGACTTAGAATGTGTAAGGAGGAAGATGGGATATCACCTGATGGGAGCAAAGACTGCAAAACATCTCCATGGATAGCAAGTTGTGCCAAAGCACTTAGGGAAAACAAAACTAACCTACAGCAAAACAATGTGCATAAGCACTTGGAGGAATGAAAATCTAACCTAATATTTACAAGGTAGTGAATTCCCCTCTAGAAGCAACGCTTGAGATAGATTCCATTGACTGGAATCTACAGTTCCTCACCATCCAATGAGGCCAATTGGAAAGCATTGTTGTTCTTGCACTTCGTGACCATGTATGGGCCACTCCAAATGGCATCAAATTTTGAATGCCTTCCCAATTTTGCTCTATCCACATCCCATTTCAACACTAGATCTCCAACCTGAAAAGATCTATCTTTGGCCTTTCTATTAAAGGTATTTTTGATCAAAGCTTGATCCTTTTCCGTTGTTTGGGATGCCTGATTTTTGATCTATTGTAGCACCATCAACTCTGCATACCTCGCTTCCATGGGCTCAAACTCTAGCAACTCCAGCTGCTTTATGAGTTCCAATGTTGGCAACTCAAGTGACATGGGAAAGATTGCCTCTCTTCCATAGACAAGTTTGAATGGAGAATTACCTGTGGATCTCTTGGGAGTTATCCTATCAGCCCATAAGGATGATTTCAGTTTGGTATGCCAAGACCTCTGATTCTCGTCAAGAGTCCTCCTGATGATCCTCAACAAGTTCTTGTTTGTATACTCAGCCTGGCCATTACCTTGAGGGTAATAGTTTGATGAAGTGCTTAGGTAAATACCGTTCTTGACAGCCCACTCAGTCACCTTAGATCCAATGAATGCCAATGCATTATCAGAGATTATTGTGGCAGGTACACCAAATTTGGTTGTTATCCCCTCATAAAAGTCTAAGATGCTAGACTCATTTGCCTCTTTGAGTGCTACTGCTTCTGTCCATTTGGTGAAGTAGTCTATGGCTGTCAAAATCCATTTGTGCCCTTGGCTTGAATTGGGATTAATGACTCCAATGAAGTCCAAACCCCATTGCATGAATGGTTGGTCAACCGAGATTGGATGCAATGGAAGGGTAGTAAGTCTCTCCTTTCCTGTGAAGAATGCACAATTCTTACACCTCTTGATCCATGCATAGTAATCACTGAAGATCTTAGGCCAATAATAACCAGCCTTCATGATTTTTAGAGCTGTCACTCTTGGTGCAAAATGGCCACCAGCTGGTCCACCATGGAACTCTTCCAACACCCTTTGAATCTGATTTGTGCTAATGCATCTCAAAGAAAGCACTCCATTCACGTCTTTCTTGAACAAAACTCCATCAACAATGACATACTGGGATAGCCCGCAATCTGAAGTGTCTCCTTTGGGTCTTGTTCATCTCCGGAGGGCATAGGCTCGTGCCTAGGAAGGCATAATACCTTGGGTCTAGCAAGGAGTGGGGGCAAGATTGTCTTCTTCTTGATTGCCACTTGGCTCATGGCTGTCTTCTGTCATCAAAACAACCTCTTCTTCATTGCGTACTTCTCTTTGCTTCCCAAAACCAACTCGCTCACACAATCCTTTCCCTCTTACCAGCTTGGTGATCTTAATCTCAATGTCATACTCCATGACACGGGTGATCCAACCTGCCCTTTTCTCATTCAAATCCTTGTTGAGGAGGAAGTCCTTAACCCCAACATGTGAGACCAACAACTGGACCTTATTGTTTGAGACTAAATGCTTGAATTTCTTCAAGCTTCTGATTACTGCAAGTACATGCTTCTCAATAAAAGAGTACCTCACCTCATAGTCATCTAGGCTCTAGCTGAAGAAAGCAATTGGCTGCTCATCATTATCCTTGTTCTGCTGCACCAAAATGGTAGAAATAGTGTCATTACCTCCAAATGAATAGATAATGAAATCCTTGGAGAAGTCCGGGTTGATGAGAGTTGGTGCTTGAAAGATGGCTTCTTTGATTGCTTCAAAACTCTCCTTGCCTTCTGCTATCCACTTGAAAGCCATTCTCTTCTTTAAAATTTTGGTGATGGGCTTGACAAGGGCTGCAAAATCTGGGACAAACCTCTGAACAAATTTTATCCTTTCCAAGAAACTCTAAAGGGATTTCTTGTGGCTTGGAAATCGTAGTGCTCTTATGGCTTCAACCCTCTCTAGATCAATTGCTAATCCTTCTTTGGAGACAATATGGACAAGGAGCTTTCCTTCATGTGCAAGAAAGATGCATTTCTTAGGATTCAAAGACACTCCAAATCTCCTGCACCTCGTGAAGACTTGCCTCAAATGAGAGAGGTGGTTTGCTGCATTTTTTGAAAAAACAGTGATATCATCAAGGTAAATCAGCACCACATTATTAATCAAACCTTTGAATGCCATCTCCATTTCCCTTTAGAAGGTAGCACCAGTGTTGGACAACCCAAATGGAATTTTCCTGTATGCAAAAGTTCCCCATTTGGTTGTGAAGGCTGTCTTGAACTGGTCTTCTTCCTTCACCATAATTTGATTGTAGCCTGAGTAGCCATCAAGTAGTGAAAACCTCTCGGAGCCAGCCACCACTTGCAAGATTTGCTCCATGGAAGGGAGTGGGTAATGGTCCTTGAGGGAGGCTCTATTCAAGTCTCTGAAGTCAACACACAATCTGATCTCTCCACTCTTCTTTTTGACTGGAACTAAGTTGGCAACCCAACTAGAATGCTTGATTGGGAATATAATCCTTGACTCAATCAGCTTGTCCAATTCTTTCCTCATGAGAGGCTCCATGTGTGGATTGACTGGTCTTTGTTTCTGCCTGACAGGCTTAGTATTTGAATCCAATTTGATGGTATGCTGAGATAAGTTGGGATTGAAACCTTTCAAGTCTTCATAGCTCCAAGCAAACACGTCAGGGAACTCTTGAAACAGTTGTATGAACTCATACCTTTCTTGTTCAGTTTTCATCCTCCCAATTTGCAATGGTTTGTTCTCTTCTACCAAGATGGATATTGAATCCTCTCTCTTGACCTTAATGTTTTCTTTTTCCTTTCTATACTAGTCATTGGGATTAAAAATTGACTCCAAAGTGATAAGTCCTTTGGGAAGCTTGTTATTTCTTAGTTGTACCACTTAGTCACCATACTGCTGTTCCAACTTTTCTTGATTCTTAGCTGAGAACTCAGCTTCTTCTTACAAGAAATGGATAATTTTCTGGTCATTCTCAAACACTTGCCAACTAACATTGTTATCTAGCACTAAAGGCCTCATAATCACATGGATGTTTGGATGTACCTTATCTTGTTGAATGCTTTCCACAATGTCAAAGGCTGCCCCTACTGCTGCAAGCCTGTCAGCAGCTTGATTCTCTTTCCTAGGAATGGATTTGATGCCAAAACCCTCAAAATTTTCCATGAGGTCCCACACCCTGTTCTTGTAGCACTTGAGAAGATCATTTTTGGTAGCACATTGTCCCTTGACCTGATTTACAATCAATTCACTATCATCAAAGACTTGCAAGTTCTTTATTCTTCTCTTGATTGCCTAATGCATCCCTTACACTAAGGCTTCATATCCGGAGTGTTATTGGAGCATGTAAACTGAAATCTAAAAGCTGAATAGTACTTTACTCCTCAAGGTGAAACAAGCATAGCTCTACCTCCTGCACCTTGTCTACTCCTTGATCCATCAAAAAACAACTGCCATACCTCATTGTCATCTTTGTGGTTTGGCTTGGTGATGCTAGGAATAGGCTGATTTTCTTCATGTATGCAATAGACCCCTAGCTCAGATTCTTCCACTTCTTGATAAGGATCAAATGCATGTATCTTGTTTTCCCATTCATCAAGAGTTAGATCCGGGATGCTTCCAACCTTGGTGTCAGCCTCATCGGTGCTTGGGTGGTCTTCTTGATCAAATGTTGAGTAATTGGCATTAATCTGACTTGGAGTGTAAGGCTCAATGTGAAAGTTTGCAATAGGTTCAGACTTGATTGTAGCCTTAGTTCCATACCTTTTCTGAACAACATGTGTGACCAATCAGCAGACAAATATCCCCCAATCTTGGCTGTGAAGTCCCTTGACAAGCAAAGGGAAAAGAGTGGTGGAAGGTCTATGACTGATACATCTTGTAAAACAACAACATTTGGACATGCATGCAAGGTAAGAATCAAGTTTCTAATCACTCCAACTGTTGCTATTGCTGTCCCATCCAGCTGCACTACCCCTTTGGATATTGTTTCATACTAGAGCCCTAGCTGATTAGCTATCTGTTTAGGCATTACCGAGCTACTTGCCCCGGAGTCTATCATGCAATTGTGCACTAGCTGATTTCCAATGATCAATGAAACATAGAAAGGAGGGGGCTTCAACATTTTACCTTGCTGTCCTCCATGATTTCATCAGTGGGCACCATTTGTAAGTACCTTGTCTTACATCCGAACTTGTTGATTTGAAGTTGACCGAGTCCTTCATGGTAGCTTGTAGCAGATCTCTTTGGCCTGGGATAGATAGGGATTCCCACATTGATATGTTGATGTTTGTCTTCTTCATCTGATCAATGATACTGAATGGTGATGAAGGATCTCTTTGTTGTCCCTTGGTTTACACATTCACTCCTTGCATGTGGGCAGCAACAACTGGTATTTGAGTTGGCTTAGGGGCTATTCTTGTCGCCCTGTGCATTTACAACCGGATTTTGCTTGCCAATAATTTTGGAGCCATGAAAGGTCGTGGATTGGTTGGGGCTAATGGCTGTTCTTCACCCAAATTCCTCCTCTTCGACCTTGTGTTGGCTGCAACACCTTGAGAAACTGCTTGATTCATGCCACAGAAATATTCTGCTTGCCAATTTACCAATGCGGTGTCATTTGGGGCTGATTGTTGTTGGAATGTTTCTTGTTGTTGGTTGTTTCCTTGACTTCCCTCACCCTCCACACCAGTAGTTGTCACCATTAATTCTTGATTCAAAGCACCATTGAAGCACATGGATTGGTTATGAGGCTCATTGCATGGAAAACACCAGTCATACTCCTGAGCAATGTTGTTTTGTGTTGGCACTAATGCCTTAGAGGCAGATATGGCATTTGGATTATAGGGCTGAAATGGTCTATTGGCAAGAGGCCTTGTTTGATTCATATTTACAACTAGATTAGGTGGCCTTTGTGGTTGGTATGGCTTCCTATTAGGCTGAGCTTGGGGTTGATAAGAAGGTCTAAAACTTTGGGCTTGCTGCCTTTTGAGAGTAACCAGCTCATTGCCTGTGTTTTGTAATTGCTTCATGACTTCTCAAGCTCATTTGGGGCACTTGGAGTTGAAGTGGAAGCTTCATTTGAACTCGATTTCTAGGAGTGGGAGAAGGAGCCAAATTAGGTGCTTGATTGGTGTTTGGACTCTAAACTTGGAAATAGTGGCTTGGGAGATCTAGGGGCAAGTTTTCCAGCTTGGATCAAACAATTTTCAGCCCTAATGGCAATGCTATAAGCCATAGGGATAGTTATTCCTCCCATGGACTGAATTAACATAGAAATATCAGAATTTAGAGCTTTGAGATAGTAGAGAAAAGCACCTTCTCGCTATTGATCCGATCGCCACCGGAATTATCTCCCAAGTCTTTTGAAATCTAAAGTTGAAATCGGTCAGCTGCTCATTGGGAGCTCTCTTGATGGTTGTCAGCTGCTCCAAAAGAGACAATTTGTCTCCCTTCTCTCCAAATTGCTCATGAAGTGATATACACAGCTGATTCCAATTTGTGATAGAACCAGCTCCAAGGCTCCTAAACCATTACAATGCTTTACCCTTGAATGAAGATGCCAATAACTTGATGACCACTTGCATCTCATTGATTTCATGAATCGCACAAAGGTTAGCAATATCTTTAACATGATCACCTGGAGTAGTCCGATTTTCTACAGTGAAGTAAGGAATGTTCTTCAAGGCTGCAATAGGAACTGGATGTTGTGCATTGAGGGCAAGTGGGCTGCTACACCGTGAAGTTGACATAGGGGTTGTTTTGTGCCATTCTAATTGGTCTTAAAACCCTTGTTGACCGAATGAAAGGCATACCAGTGGTGGAGGAGTTGAGAGAGTTCTGTTTGGTGGAGATGGAGACCTTTGAATCCTTCTTCCCCTTTGCCTTCTTCTTGGAGATAATTGCAGGTATTCAAACAACACTTCTTCTTCTCCAACTCTTGACCTTGTGGTGACTCTTCTCATGAGTTTTTAGTCCTGCATGCTGAAACCGATTGATCCTTACCCTGGAGTCACCAGATATGCAAATAATAGCTCTTTTCAAGCAAGAAAATTGCAGCAGATGTACATCAAATTTTCTGCAATAAAAATGAGACCTCTAGTGTCCCACCCAGCGTGCCAAAACTGTTGTTGTAGGCTCACAGCACCCTTGGATGCAGATCAGGCTTCTAGGTTGATCACTCTAGCATCCAGTGTGATTGCACAACATGGAAACCTCTCTCCAAGTGTGGGACTTGTGAAACTGAGAGAGGAATCTCCAGATTAGAGGCTTGTCCCTCAACTCCTTTGATTTAGATCTATATTTGCACAACTACAGAGGTTCAGATCCTAATCCTACTCTAAAATGCAAGGAGACAGGGATAGAAGTGCAAAAATTGAAACTAACTAAAGATGGTGATGCACCAAAAGGAGTGGTGAGTATTTTTGTCATGCAAATAGACACAAACCAAATATTTTAGCATAAAACATACACAGATTGATAAGATATAATTTAGGATCTGAAATGAAGCAAATAATACAAACAAAGGATTGAAACCATTCACAAAGCTTGCATTATCATTTCCAATGTCAAAACCACTGCATTACAACCTCAAAGAGGTAAAAACTATTACAATCTTTGAAGAGGTCTGATTCTTGCAACAATCACTTGCTGGAGGTGAAAGAAGAAGATTTCTATGCCAAAAAGTATTCCCCTTTGGTAATGAGCCAAAATCGGCTTTTACAATATACATGGGTCGAGCCTGGAGAGAGAAAACATACAAAACGTGGGAGCCCATTTCTTATTGACTCGCAAATGCATTAAAATGGCATGGGGACCTTAAAACCCATACCCTGTCATTTTTGACCAAATTTCAGGAGAATGCGACCCATTCTCGCGTTAAATTTGGTCATTTGAAATGTCACTTCTAGCCGTGAACACACGTCGAGCCATTTATTAACTTTCTCTCTCTAGACTACACCAAAATTCAAGATTGACCTCGAAACATGTAGATAATTTTATAAGCTTTCCAATGATATAAAGAACGTGCAAATCTGAGCTCTGGATCAAAATATATGGCAATCAAGATTTAGGGCACAAAATAGGTAAAAATGGGTTTTGAAATTTTTCCCGCACTTCGCCACTGGACAACACGTGTCGGGCGCTGATTGGATGAGCAATTCTCTCTCCTTCCCTGTCCCGCGGGTTTTCCTTGAAAGTTTTGACTTTTTTGTGATTTTGGAAAATTTTCCACTTTTCCCCCGCGCCCCCACCATTTGGGACACACTGTCATGCTTTGATTGGTTGTCGGGACAGTGCGGGAAGACCTTGCTTTTAGCTTTTCGGCCAAAAATTTTGCCAAATTCTTTAAATTTTCCCTGAGCTCCATGCTTCCCTACTCTATTAGACACGCGTCCTCTTTTTATTGGCTTGGGCTGACCCTTCAAACCTCGCCCTTTGAACTTTTGGACGTTTCCCCTTGTGACACGTGTCATGCTGCGATTCGTCCACGGGCCTGCCGGCTTTTCGTGTCCCTCGCATCCTCGCGGCTTGGCTATCCCAAACTGCTTGGGACAAATTCCTCCGATCCACTCGAAATGGGCTTCCTTGTCCCTTTTCAGCCGATGACACGTGGCGTGATCTGATTGGCTCTCGTCTTTCTCGGCTCTTCGTGTCCCACGCATCCCTATGTCCCAACTATCCCAGTGTGAAAGTTCTCCTTTTCGGCCGATCCAGGCGGTTCGCGTCCAAGGCCCTTGTGGCCGGATGTCCTGCACTGCTCCACTCAGCAGATTAGTCGATTTTCCTCGACCTTGCCGGTTCACCTTCGCGTCCCGCGCGTCCTCACGGCCCGATGTCCCTTCGCTCGCAGACCACCTCGGCGCCCTTTCGGCCGATTCGCGCCCGATGTCCCAACTATCCCAAGGACCGCCTGGACTAGGACTTAGCCATTTTTCATGATTTTTCCTAGCCCAAGCTTGTTTTTTGCAACTTTTTCACCTTTTCTCAGAACTTTCTCTTTTCAACCTGGATAGGAGAGTTAGAAAAATCTGAGGGGACCATAGAAACATGATTTTTTCCCTGAATCAATCTATTTGCCTGGGACTTTGAGTATTCCGATGCATGTTATCAATTTTACCCTGGGGGGTGCAAATTGTATAACAACTACCTTGGTCCATACTCACGAGGAGTCAAGTGTACATGAAAAAATCCTACACTTTTTGGTGTGTATTAAATTTAGTGAAACCGATGTGAAGGATTAGTTTCTTCTCATTTATATATATATTCAATTCTATCATTCCGCCTTCTCCCTCTCCTATTATTTTTGGGTATTTATACACTTCCCAAATATATTAGGTTAGTAATTTAACAGGTCTTTTTAAGCCTCGAGGCTTACTACGTTTACATGAATTCTCAAAATTCACCTTTCTTATATGGTTGGGATGATTAATATTCTCATAGCTCACCTATATCACATATCCCTTTGACCCAAATTCCAAATATTTATTTTAACATAAGGATAAAATATTTTTATCAACCATCAATCCATCAAGGCTTTCTTATGGAACCTTATAGTTATAACAACATGAATTTTACTAGAGGAGGGATTTATCCATGAGTTTTAACTAGGCCACAAATTAACATGTAATCTCATTCCATACCATATTAATTATTACACGATGATGAAATCTTATCATGGTTTAACCAATGTACTTAATGAATAAAGACCATGGATGAGTCACTAGAAAGGCTACAATCATATGCTGCTACCCTCTTACAAGACAACATTAATTCTACCCCACCAAGCCTAGGGAGCACATTCCAAAGAGGAGAAGTAACAACAAATAATTTATTATAAGGTAACATCCTTCATCTACACAAACAAATGTAAAACCTAGTGTCTAATAAGATCAACCTAACCTATAAGGTAATATCATTTCTACCATTATGAAATGAATTTAAGAATTAGAAAATACCTTACCTTATAGACATAAAAACAAATGGTCCATGATACAACATAAAACATAAACAAACCATACCATGTCCAACCCTGTGCAACAATGGTCACAACAAACCCCTCCTTCCAACCACACAATGCAACCAAACCTAGGATACCCCCTCATATGTGCTAACACACTAGGCATGAGTGGAAACTCATCATATAATTTTCCCACATACACACCAAATATTACTACTACTTCATACTCAGTTCCTCTAAATGTAAAAATCCCCACACAATCCTATAGTCAACCTAAGTTCACACCACTAGACCACCCTCAACTATAATATTATGTATAAAATCCACAATTCAATTCCCAACCCTTGAAAAATTTCTCTTAACCAAGACAAAAATTTACCCAATGAACACGATAGTTTATGGACCCTCTCCCACATGTCGCATACCACCCTACCTATAGTTTTACTCTAATACTATCTATCCTAACAATTTATTCCCCACTTTCCACACACCAAATTTCCATACCTATATAGTTGTTCCAACCCCATTTCATTGGTAGTTTTTAAGTATTACATTTGGTCATGGACATGATGAGAAATCCTACCATAGATTTTAGTATATTGGGAAGCAATGCATAATACCTAAAAGAACATCTTGATTCCAACATCCATGTGACACTCTTTCCTCACCCTCTTATCGAGATACAAATACACAAGGGGGAAGGAGATCCAGTCCCCCCTTAAAGGAAAATGTCAATAAAATTCATGATTTTCTCTCATTAGATGTAGTTTTTAAAAATATCTTCCTAAAACAATTAAATGAATAGAACTCGATTTTTATCACCACTTTCCTTAAGGTTGCATATATTCATCCGGTAGTTCATATCTGAATTATTCAAGGCTTTTGTATGATAGGTAAAAGAGGGGTTTCCAAGTAGGTTATCAAATGTAGAGATTCTATTTAAGATTGACCACACATTTTTACATATAAAGGTACTTAGAGAGCATTAGTATCGTAAATCTATATGATAGTAGTTGTGTCCATATAAAATTTGCAAAGCTAATTAAAATATACTAACACCTAGTAGTCTAAAGCTAAGCTAAAATCTACCATAAAACCATCATGATGATAGCTTATTGGAATGCTAAAATGAAATTAACATGAAATCAATCATCTAAATAAAAACATTCCTACTAAGTATGTATGATTTCCTTTAAAATGTGAACCTATGAATATCACAAGAAATCAAATTTGTGTTGTTGCTTCAAGATGATGAAATAATCTCACTAATAAAGTATGAATCCATGTTTAAATCCTTATTTACTAAATAAGTATGAAGGAATGGATGTAAGAGATGAACATTCTATTACAAATCAATGGATAAGGCTCTTAATCATATGCTTTATGATAATACTAACAAAAGTATGATGTAAGGTGTGAAGGTAGGAGCTTGGTCCTTTATATAGCTTTCTATTTGGGGAAAGATTGAATCCTAACGAATGTGGGATAAAGGATAAAGTATATTTAGACTTTTCAAGCATTATTAGAAGAATTAACAAGTTATTTGTAACTCATTGGAGGTAAATGGTTCTTTAATTAATCAACTAGGATTAATTAATAGGCTATAAAATGCTTTTAGGCTATTTGGAGGTGATTTAGGAGGAATTTGATAAGATTTGAAGAATTTGAAAGCATGATTTAGCCAATAAAAGGGAGTATTGATTAAATGCATTGTTAAAAAGATTAATTAACTAATGATAGTTAATTAATTGATTTGAATAGGATTATAACTTACAAAGCGTCGTTAATTGGCATCCTGAAACATGATAGAAGGTAGTTAATTAAATAAGTGTAGTTAAATGAAAAAAAAAAGGAAACATTAGTTAATTAGAAGAAAATAACTAATTATAACAGAAATGATAGAAAAGAGGATAGTTAGTACAATTTTAGCAATAAAACTACGTAAGCGGATTTTAGGTGTCTACATTTTCCCCTCTTTGGGGTGGTGTAAGTAATGTCACTTCAAAGATAGTAGACAAGTATAAAAATAAATTTTATGAAGAAAAATTAGTAGAATGAAGCATTCCCACTCGAGTGTCAAAGGGGTGATAGAAGAAGTCAATCGACGATCGAAAATATGAAGGAAACAGATAAAAGAATCCAGATGGAAGAAACTATGTTAGTACTGAAAATTGATAGATGAAAATTGAAATAACTTATACATCCATTTCATTCAATAAACAAATTTTTCTCATCACTTTTCTTAAATGATCGACATCATCGGCCCTTATTAAAATGAATGCATACAAAAAAAGTGTAAAATAACATGAAAAGCTATAATGCTAAGATTTGTTTAGTGCTAAAATTCTTAACTCCATAAAACATGCATAATGCAATATACATAATGAAATACAATATGAGAAAGTAAACAAGATAGCCTGACAGGGAAATAAGTACAAACAAACATACTCAAACAAACAACATTCAAGATAGTTGCACTAATGTTTTTGTTATCAAGCTTTAGTTCCCGAATGTTCGTGTTTAATGACAAGGGTTAAAAATGGTACCCCAAGCAAGGATACACGTGAGGGGAATAATGGAAGACATAGGGGTCCAATGAAAAAGCATTCGTGTGCTATGAAATAGGATGAGGCAACTCGTTGTGCCAAGATAGTATAAATAAAACAAGAAAACAAAATTTGGTAATGGGGATAGATAAAAATGATCATGATTTGTTGTGACAAGAACAAGAAAGGACCAAATAAATATGTTTTATAGGAAAACTTTTGATGTTTGAGGAAAATGCGTCTAGGAAAGGATTCAAATTGCGTGTATGTTTTTCACCAATTTTTGTAACATTTTGAATTTTACAATTTTTTTGGATTTTTGTGAATTTTTACAAATGTTTTGGATCGTCTTTAAAAATTAATTTCTTTTTTGAAAATTTTGAAATTTAAAGAATAAAATGATCGATAAAATTACAATATCATGGGACATCATTGAATAACATTGGAAATCAAAAATATGCCCGGGTAGTAGAAAGTGTCACCAAGAAGAAAAACCATACCACATCATAGTGAAAATGAGTGAAAAATGATTATTGATTAAAAATAATCATTATGACGAGTGCTAGAAGAATTTGGAAAAACCTTGACGATTACCTAGCCCATACAGGTGTGGAAAAAAACACAAGGTGTAAAAATGGCTATAAATACCAAGCCACGGAGGAATAACCATCGCAACTAGTTATTTGTTATTTACCCCTATTGAGTTTTGTGAGAGATTTTTTTGACCTTAGAGAGAAATGACATGGATTCAAAACCAAAAACACTACGCAGATCATGTCCGATATTTTGGGATACTGCATCATGGACCCTACACCAATAAGTTCATAAATTTTTTAATTTTCTAGTGCATTTATGACATTTATTAGCTAGGAAAATTCACGGCCTCGTGGGAGAGCGATCCCTTGGGCGTGTAGGTGCAAGGTCTTGCACCGGCACTAAAGGGGTGTGCACAGGAGCTTAGGGGTTCACATAGACAAAATAGTAGATTTAGGGTTTTCTAGACGTGTGCAAGCATGAAAGTATATAAGTATGCATGAAAAAAGGCACGTAGGTACGTAATCACGTATACATGAAAATGAGCATATAGGCGTTGTAAGACGTGTGCTAGCATAAAGCATGTGCAAGTGCAAAAATGGACTTGCTAGTGCAAGAAGGCTTGTTCTAGTGAAAATATTTTTCATTAGGAAATTATTAGAAGAAAATCCCAAAAAAATTGACGTTAGTGAAAAATTTAAGAATGAATAGAAGAATATAGAAGCAAATAGAACACCTTAGGAATATATTTTTAGAATAAATGATGCTAATGAAGTGGTGTGCAATCTTATAGGTGAGATTTCACAGTTGGATATGCGTGAGAGGAATGAGTGACTTAGAGATTTTGAGAAGACCTTTATCTTATGCGAACAACTAGGGATGATTTTTTTTTGGAGGCTACATGCCTTAGTTATGTAGCTCATATGCCCTAGATCGATTAAATCATGCCCTACTCACTACCTTAGAAAAGAGATGGCGTAGCGAGAGCTAGTGCTTCAAACTACCTACATGTGAGATGTTCCTTAAAATAGAGGATAATTGATGCATTCTATAAGTACCAAATTCGAGGTGACTTGATAGAGTATGATGGAGATCAAGGCCGGATTCGATCTTACCTTTATGATATGTTCCTACAACGAGACCTATCTCAAGAGGGGATTGTAGTACACCTTTATAAACTCTTTTATGATTGATGATTTTCTTGCATACCATTGTATGTGTTGGATCTTGTCATCGACACATCTTGCTACCGACAAGATGAGAACACACTTTCCCCTACGATTTACTAGAGTAATATGCAGACTCATGGATGGTTAACAACTTTGTTAGGGCCATTTTATATTAGATGATTTATATTATGATCTTCATTTGATAGCATACCGAGGTCATAAGAACCTTAGATCAAGGATTCTACTGCAAATATGGGCATGGGACCACATAGCTATTTGTCACCCACATGGAGTACTTCAAGACATGGAAACATGTGACCCCTCATGCCGTGGATGGGAGCGGTGGCTAACGACGTGAACTCACACATGGGAGATACTACCTATAATAGGTGTGATTTTATGATTTGCAGTTGTAAATGATCAAATGGATTCCCTACAAGTTATACCGGTGGTGGATGATGACCTATAGCTACATATTTCGAGATAGATAATTTTATCATTGGGAATCAAGGCTACATCTAAGAGTGGTACCGAGTAGACCGGGTTCAAAGAAATTTTGGCCATTTTTAGGGCATCCCACATGATAATATGTGGTGTGTGCATAGGACGCATGAGAATTTTGACATGGGACCATGGATTGGGTAGCGTTGCTCTCTTAATAGATTTACTCATACTATACCATGGCCATATGTACCATTTCCCTAGGTAGTTAATATGAGGGCTACAACTAATTATGGAGTATGGTATGCTAAAGTTTTCCCCAACATTTGACTATTTCAAAGGTTGTTATACAGTGCAGGATAGTTGTAGTGGCACATGGTTTATAGGGCCAAGCTCTCGAGCTAGAGCTAGATTAGGCCAGCCAAAGACTAATGTTGCATTACAAGGACAAGGCCTATAGATTCCACAGTTTAGGAACCCGCAAAGACATAGGGACTTGTTCCATAGGTTCACTTATAAAGCAGGCCATCCCACATGTGCACATCCATATTCCAATGGTACTAGGTTCACCTATGCATATATTGAGTCTACCATGCGGTTTGTCAAGGGATGAATAGAATGGGGGAGATGGAGGTGATGGGGACAATGGAGATGGTTGGAATGGATGAGGATTGTCACCACATAGTCCAATGGGTGGGGATGGAGGACAAAAAAATAGTTTACTACCAGGATCACTACCGATGGAGGCTATTCAAGGTTCAAGTGATCTAGCTTCCTCGAGGAAATAATTATAGCAAGTGACAATACAACGGGATCAAGTGAATACCGAGAGGAAAATATCCGGTGGATGTATCCATATTGACAAGAGAGTATGATTCTCCACATCATTTTTCCATGACATCAGTTCCCGGGACAAAGTGTTTGATTTTTCCACATCCAATGAGGAGGCTACTTATTATAGGGATTTTTATTATGGGTTCATTCCAAAGGGACAGATGGCCGTACATTTTATTCAGCTATCGAAAACTGCTCCTGAGTTTAGATCATATAATCCATCTCATTCAACAAGGTTAGCTAGATCCATACATAGGCCACCACCATAGGGTGTATAATAATAGCAGAGGCCTTCACCTATTTCTAGACCGAGATAATCCTAGTATAGGGGAGATTCATGGCTCACTTATTGTATTGTACTATATGTACATTTTTTATGTATTCCTCTTAATGAAGGCACATTTTTTATCCATGTCCAGGATGGCATACATTCAGATCGATATGTATCAAGATGCATTGATTGTATATGGACATTGAATTTATATTATGATGATGGACATTATTATGATGTATGATTATATTAGATGTTGTTTGATATATGAGATAGAACTTGATGATATCACATTGAATTTTGATGAGATACTTTGATTATTCCATGTTTTAATGTTATATATTGGTGAGGGGGATAAATATAATCACTCTTTCCCTATTGATGATATTATATGATGTTATCTTAGCATATATGTTTGATTTTCAATGTCATGATGATGTATCTTATAATTTTATTGATATATGTTGTATATATGTGATTATAGATGATATGATGATGACATGATTACAAAATGTACAAGTAAACAACAAGCACAAATTAATCAAATCTAACCAAGACAACACAATTATGTACAAGTATGCAAGATAAATGAACCCCGAGTGTACTTAACAAAAAAATTAAAGTAACACTCAATCTAAGTAAATAAATGAATCCAATAAAAGCACACAACGTGAAACAACAAAGAAACAAAACTATGTACAAATAAAAAACTAAAGTAAGAAAACTACTATGTTTTTGTAGAACAATTTGGAAATGTTTCGCACTACTTTTCGTATTATCTCTATACAATGTTCTATTGTTTTTGAGTTTTCTATGGAGACATATTTGAATTTTTCCTTTTTTCAACTAACATATTTGAATTTTCAAAAATTTATACGAATGTTTTTAGGATTTTATACAAATTTTTGAAGCTATGTGCAAGGAAACAAAGAAACGTGGATTCCCCAAAGTGAGAGATGGGATGCACAAGGGCATAATTCCATGTGTTATGTGTAAGAAGTAACAATACAAAGTTTCTCCCAGCATGAGATGGGAATATACAAATGAAAACCTATCACATACGTAAAGTAGGATAAATTGGATCAAGGCCAAGAGGGATATGCTCAAAATTATCTCGTAAACAAGAAAATACTAGCTTAGGATAAAGAAATCATAATCCTAGATATTGAGATGGTTGTGAACAATAGACCCTCCATTGGTGCCGGAAATTGGTTTTCACTAAAGGAATTGTCCAAAGTGCCAAAATTGTGTGGTTTTCACACTTGGACGCATTGATTTCTCTTTACTTTTATGATTATATATATATATATATATATATATATATATATATATATATATATATATATATATATATGTATGTATGTATGTATGTATGTATGTATAATTTTTGTTTAATTTTTGATATTTGAGGGAACCTCTACTTAAGCATAGAAATGATTGAGATTCATGGTGTTCATGGGTTCCAAAAGTTCTTGACCATCGAGTAAGAAAGATTGTATGCACTTGAAATAAATTTAGCAACCACAACATATGAACAAAACCAATTCAGCTTAAAATTTACCTTTCTTTTCATGATCCTTGGTGGTATTGAATTATTTTTATTTTAAAACAAGTTCTGCTACCTCAAATTGACAAGGTATCACTATTTTTTTGTAAATTTGACGCACTCGATTTTGATACACTTTGAGGTGATCAAGGGCATGAAGTCACTTCTCATACAATAGCTTTAGCTCTGCTAGTCGATCCACTCTATATTCTTCCCGTTTATCCAAGTAATATCTTAGCTCTATGCGTAAAGAGGGGAGCTTGATCTCAAGGGGTGATAAAATTTTGTGTTGAATACTAGGGAATATGGAGTAGCACCCATAGGGGTGCAGATGGATGTTTTGTAAGCTCAAAGGGTAGGATGAATTTGTAAATTCCAATTACGGCCCATTGTATTCACCATCTTCTCCATAATACAAATAAGGGTTTTATTTGAGGCTTTAGCCTACCCATTACCTTGAGGGTAATAGGGGGTTGAATACTTGAGTTGGATTTGAAAGTGTTGAAACAACACCTTTACATTTTTTTTTGAATGATTTACCATTGTTAGCTATAATGGCAGAGGGGATGTCGTATCAGTAAATAATATGGTGCATTATAAATATGGATATATGTGCATGCTTGACATAGGTTAGAGGAACAAACTCTACCCACTTCATTAAATACTCGGTTTCAGTAATAATTAACATATTGCCATCAAAGGATGTAGGGGAAAGTTTACTGATGAGATCGAGTCCCCGCTTTGAAAAAGGCCATGGTGTTGTAATAGGTCTGTAATGATTTTTTCGGCGCATGTATCAAGTTTCCATATTTCATACATTGTAAACATTTATTTACATACTTACAACAATCATTCTCCATGGTAGGCCAATAATAGCCTATTCTCAGTAGCTTTTTAGCTAGCAGATCCAATTTATACGGGCCCTATATATTCCTTCGTACACCTCTTTAACTGCTAAGATGGATTCATTTGAATTAAGATAGTGCAACAAATTCCCATTACACACTCTAAGGTAGAGAGTACCTCCAAGTAAGGTGTAGCAGGATATACGTTGGATAAGGTTTATTCTATTAGAACAAGAAATTCCTAAAGGGAAGGTTCCATCATGAAGGTAGTTAAAAATGTCACTATACTAGGGGGAAAAGGGAGCAACAAATTCACATACCAATGAGGACCTCAAAATTTGATATGTTGGTATTCATAGATGATTGATGAAGAATGGAATGTCATTGTTTCCTGTGTGTGATGCATAACATAGACCCTATCGAGGGCATAGCATCTTCTACTAGATTCTATCCTCGTGGGATCTCGCTTAAATGTAATTTTCTCAAAGAACACCCTCGAGTGCCAACCATTTCTTTATAAGGAAGAAGTTTTTCATTCTTAACATTATACTCTATAGTTACCTATCCGATGATCAACATAAAATCACCTATGATGTTCACTTGTCTCATGTCCCATTTGATAGCCATTTTCATCCCTACAATAAGGGATTCATATTCTACTATATTATTTATACATGGGAACCCGATTTGGAATACTTGAGGGATAAAATCTCTGAAGGGGAGATAATCACCACTTCTACACCCGATCCATGAAATGTAAATGATACATCATAGTATAGCTTCCATATAACATATTCCTCAAATTATATTGTAGAATCATCTAGAAGTTCCAAAATCAATGGTTCAATACCTGACAAGCGGGCCTTATCTAGTTGATCTACCAACACCTACCCTTTAACCGATTTATGATGAACATACTCAATATAAAATTCATTGAGTAAGATGATCCAATTGGCCATCTTTCCTGTAAGTGTTAGATTTGATAACAAGTATTTTAATGGATCCACTTTTGGTATGAGCTTGGTGTTATTATTCAACAAATAATGCTAAAGATTTTGAAAAGAAAAAATGATAGTCAAGCAATCCTTCTCAATCTATGGGTAGTTTAGCTCATAAGAAATCAATGTATGACTAATATAGTAAAAAAATTGTTCTTTCGCTTTATGTCATATTGGGCCATTAGTGCATTAGTTGTAAATTGAGTAGAATAAATTTACAATAGTTATGGTTCACCGCAGTAGGAGGCATTAGAATAGGGGGTTTGGACATATATTCCTTAAGAAAAGAAAGCACTTATTGTTGTTCTTAACCCAAATGAGAATGGACATCTTTCTTTAGAATATGAGTGAATGAGTGGCACTTGTCTACAATATGGGAGATGAATCTTCCCCTTTAAACTATGCAGGTTGTCTGATGTTCTTAGGAGGAGGCATATCTATTATAAAAGTAACATTTTTAGGATCTACTTTAATTCCTCTTTGTGATACAATAAATCCTAGAAATTTTCCTGATAGACACATTTATTTCGATTGAGTATGAGCTTATAGTCTCTAAGATGCTGAAAGATGTACCGTGAGATAATTGAGTGATCTTCTCTAGTCTTGTATTTATCCAAAATTTCATCAACGTAGTCTTCCATTATCTCATTTAGCATATCATGAAACATTATAGTCATATCCCACTAATATGTTGTGCTTGCATTCTTGAGGCCGAAGGGCATGACTTGATAGAAAAATGGCCCCCATGGGATTGTAAAAGTTGTCTTGTATTGATATTACTCAGTAATCTTAACCTAATTATACCCTAAAATTTCATCCATGAGTGATAGCATTTCATAGCGAGTAGTTGAATCGACAATCATGTCAATATTAGGAAGGGGGAAGTCATCCTTAGGACATTATTTATTTATATATCTGAAATCTGTATAGATTCTCATACCCATGGATTTATTCTTATACAAGGACTATGTTTAAAATTCACTTTGAATAATCAATATGCTTGATGAATCCTACGCCAATAATTTTTCCAACTCTTTTTACCAAGAATGCGACATGGGGATGCATCTTTCGAGCTTTTGTTTTACCGTCTTTTCCTCTTCATGAAAAATTAGGTTATGCACTACTAATTTGGGATCTATTCCTGGCATTTCCACATAGGGCCAAGCAAATATATCTACAAATTCACACAAAATCAAAACAAATGTTTTCTATTCTTGAAAATGAGAGTGAAGCTCCCAACTTGACAATTCTAGTAATTACCTCTATACCAATATTAACATCTATGGTATCCTCCAAAAGCATCTTAGATTCTTATTCCATGCACATAGGATCAGTGGGGAGATTGAGATATTATTTCAAAGGCATCTTAATGAGATTTTCACCATCATGATGGTTAACTTCATTGTCCATTGATTTTTCCTTTTGTTTTTCCGTAAGTGCCTCAATAGGTTTTCACCGTAAGACTTGGACTTATCATTTTTCCAAGGCTTATCTATGGAAATGTTTCCCTTAATTTTTGTTTACTTAGGTGACCACATAACTTAGCCTCCTCCTCAAAATACATGCATGTGTTAAGGTTGATAGAGAAGCCTTTCTTATGATCATCCAATGGAATGTCATCATGAATACCCATAAACACACTAATATCTTCATCATTTCAAAATAGTTCAATTGGTACATGGTGTTTTTGGTCTCACCTAACAAGTGACGAGTAAACAAGATATAATGTTTGAATTGTAGGGGACATGATAGGGGTTATAGTTAAGATATCCATGTTAGAGAACATGTTCATGGAGGAAAGGTCTTTGTAAAGACTACACCAAGAATTTATTTCACTTTTGTATGCGGATGAACTATCCTTGAGCTCGAAGAGGAAGCCTCGATTCCCGGGGATGAGACCTATACGGCTGAATGCCAATACCATATTTACACACCTTGCGATGGGGTACTAGAAGAGCTTCCCACATACCTTTTTCATTTATGTCACATCCATATCCTTTGTATCCCATAACTTACATCATTTTATTTGGGATAATAAACTGAGGTGATTGATAGAATGGAGCCATTTCATCATCTAAAGGAAGAGATTCAATATGGTTAAGAATCTTCTCATCTGTTAATAAACCACCAGGATTAAAAGGTTTGACGTTACAATTTTCTCTGGACCACTGATATTTGTAACAAGGCCTATCGGGAACTTTGGGTGATAGGTGGAGGTTAGAAACTAAAAGTTCATGTTGGATATCATACTCTCCACATCCATTTGCAATAAATTTCATCTTCTAAGAAGAAAAAAGATACTCTAACATAGATACAATGTTATCATTGGTAGACAAGGTATCTAGATCAACTCATGAGGCGATCACCTTTGATTGAATTGGAATGACCATCTCTTTCGAAGGACATTCATAAGAGGTGGGAAAATAACCTGAAAAGTGATTTGCAATGAGAAAATGGTTGTGAATCCCTTGGAATAGTAATAATTTTTCCTTCATGATATAAATTCAAACACTTATGATATGTAGAAGGTGTGAATTTCATGGCATGAATCCATGGGTGGCTGAGAAATATGTTATATGGAAGCTCCAAGTTTAAAAAATGGAACTTAGTATCATGAAAAGTAGTCCCTACTCCTAGTGATAAAGTGATCATATTGGTTGATTTATGTTCTTCATTGGCATACACCTTGATGTTGATGATCCTAGTTTCTAGATCGGGTTTCGCAGTGTGACCTAGTTGTCAAACTAGTTTCAAAGAGAAAATATTCAAACTCAATCTGCCATGGACAAGTATGATTTTTATCTTCTTATGATTGATAATTACCTCCATGTGTAAGGGTAAATTATTTGTAGGATCTTCTTTAGGAATATCTTTATGAATAAAGGTTATGTGCTCCATAGGAACAATCTACACGACCTTGGCCTTAAGGCATATAGGGTCAATATCAACTGATAATCTTGACCGTGATAATATTTTACATAGAATTTCCTTGTGAACATTAGATATTTTAAGAATATCTAAGATCAATATCTTAGCATTAGTTTTCTCAAGTTTCTCTAAAACATCCTAATGACTATCTTGAGGGATAGGCGGAGGAGGTTCTAAGATAACAAGGTAAGAAAGTTACATTTCCATAGCATACTCCTTCATTTTAATCTTAATGGTGTTGATATGATAAAAATGTTATTTAACACAAACAATTAGGGCATCAAAAGAATTATTTTTCTTTGCAAAATAGTTGGCATTTTTAGTCCGGGATGATTGTCCTTAATCATTTGTATTTACAAAGGTTCTTTTCAAATTCCCAAGTTTACATTGGGAGATTTACTAGGGAAACTAAATACATTTTCACATCCCCACTATCAATTAAGTCCAGAATGAAGTAAACTTCAAATATTTATCAGTTTTGTGACCCTTAACATGATGAAATGTGCAATATTCATTTTCTCTAAACCAAGATGGTTTAGGTGCATTATCGGCATAGGGTATTGTTTCTAGGAATCTAACCATGTTAACCTCCTCTAACTATTTGAGTATTGATGACATAGAGTTAGATAGAGGGGTAAATGCATGACGTTTGAACTTAGGGGTTGGAGGTCCCTTATCTAGTTTCAAGGAGCATCATTTTGACCTACCTACACCCATTTAGAATTAGTAATACCTTCACCTATGAATTTTTTGTTCCTATTTGGAATAAAATTTTATCTGTTAGTAGGCTTTTAATTTTTATTAGATTTTTAATCATGGTTGTCTAGTGAGAAGGTTTTCAAAGTCCCTTTTGTCAATAACTCTTTTTTATTTTTCTACCTTGTTCTATAACTTCCTCAAATGTATTACCACAATGCATTTGTATGTGGAAAGTGATCTCGGGGTGTAAGTTAGGTACAAAGATGATGACTAACTATTTATCCGATATGGAGTAAGGGAAGAAACTCTCCATATTTGTAAGAAACCAGGAATTTCTCATTATTACATCCATCCGTGCATGCCAAATGTGTTCATATAAAATTTGCAAAGATAATTAAAATATGCTAACACCTAGTAGTCTAAAGCTAAGATAAAATCTACCATAAACCACCATGATCATAGTTTATTGGAATGCTAAAATAAAATTAACATGAAATTGATTGTATAACTACAAACATTCCTACTAAGTATGTATGATTGATTTTAAAATGTGAATCGAGTGAAGATCACAAGCAATCAAATTTGTGTTGTTGCTTTAAATCCTAATATAATCTCACCAAGAAATCCATGTTTAAATCAGTTTTTACTAATCAAGTATGAAGGAATGGATGCAAGAGATGAAAATTCTATTCCAAATCAATGGATAAGGCTCTTAATCATATGCTTTATGATAATACTAAAAAAGTATGGTGTAAGGTGTGAAGGTAGGAGCTTGGTCCTTTATATAGCTTTCTATTTGGGGAAAGATTGAATCCTAATGAATGTGGGATAAAGGATAAAGTATATTTAGACTTTTCAAGCATTATTAGAAGAATTAACAAGTGATGTGTAACTCATGGAGGTAAATGGTTCTTTAATTAATCAACTAGGATTAATTAATAGGCTATAAAATGCTTTTTAGGCTATTTGGAGGTGATTTAGGAGGAATTTGATATTATTTGAAGCATTTCAAAGCATGATTTAGCCAATAAAAGGGTTTATTGATTAAATGCATTGTTAAAAAGGATTAATTAACTAATGATAGTTAATTAATTGATTTGAATAGGATTATAACTTACGAAGCATCGTTAATTGGAATCGAAACATGATAGAAGGTAATTAATTAAGTGTAGTTAAATGAAAAAAAAAGGAAACATTAGTTAATTAGAAGAAAATAACTAATTATAATAGAAATGATAGGAAAGAGGATATTTAGTACAATTTTATCAATAAAACTACGTTAGCAGATTTTAGGTGTCTACATTTTCCCCTCTTTGGGGTGGTGTAAGAAATTTCAATTCAAAGATAGTAGACAAGTATAAACAAGAAATTTTATGAAGAAAAATTAGTATAATGAAGGATGCCCACTCGAGCGTCAAAGGGGTGATAGAAGAAGTCAATCGATGATCAAAAATATGAAGGAAACAGATAAAAGAATCCGGATGGAAGAAACTATGTTAGTAATGAAAATTGATAGATGAAAATAAAAATATCTTATACATCCATTTCATCCAATAAAAAATTTGTCTCATCACTTTTTTAAATGATCGACATCATTAGTGCTTATTAAAATGAATGCATACCAAAAAAGTGTAAAATAACATGAAAACTATAATACTAAGATTTGTTTAGTTCTAAAATGCTTAACTCCATTCAACATGCATAATGCAATATACATAATGAAATACAATATGAGAAATTAAACAAGATAACCTGATAGAGAAACAAGTACAAACACACATACTCAAACAAACAACGTTCAAGATAGTTGCACCAATGTTTTTGTTATCAAGATTTAGTTCTGAATGTTTGTGTTTAATGACAAGTGTTAAAAATGGTTCCCCAAGAAAGGATACATGTGAGGGAAATAATGGAAGACATAGGAGTCCAATGAAAAAGTATTTGTGTGCTATGAAATAGTATGAGGCAACTCGTTGTGCCAAGATAGTATAAATATAACAAGAAAACCAACTTTGTTAGTGGGGATAGATAAAAATGATCATGATTTGTTGTGACAAGAACAAGAAAGGACCAAAGAAATATGTTTTGTAGGAAAAAATTTGATGTTTGAGGATAATGCATCCAATAAAGGATTGATTGCGTGTATGTTTTTTTACCAATTTTTGTAACATTTTGAATTTTACATTTTTTGGATTTTTGTGAATTTTTACCAATGTTTTGGATTGTCTTTAAAAAATTAATTTCTTTTTTGAAAATTTTGAAATTTAAACAAGAAAATGATCGATAAAAATTAAAATATCATGGGACATCATTGAATAACATTGGAAAGCAAAAATATGCCCCAGGTAGTAGAAAGGGTCACCGAGAAGAAAAAACATGCCCTATCGTAGTGAAAATGGGTGAAAATGATTATTTATTAAAAATAATCATTGTGATGAGTGCTAGAAGAAATCGGAAAAACACAATGATTACCTAGCCCATAGAGGGTGTGGAAAAAAACACAAGGGGTAAAAATGGCTATAAATACCAAGCCATGGGGGAAATAACCATCGTGGCTAGTTTTTGTTATTTACCCCTATTGAGTTTTGTGAGAGATTCTCTCTGACCTTGGAGAGAAATGGCACAGATTCAAAACCAAAAACACTACACAGACCAAGTCTAAGATTTGGGAGACCTGTCATAGACCCTACACCAATAAGTACATAATTTTTTTATTTTTTTAGTGTATTTATGACATTTATTAGCTAAGGAAAATTAGCAGTCTCATGGGAGAGCGATCCCTTGGGCGTGCGGGTGTGAGGTCTTACATTGGTGCTAAAGGGGTGCGCATAAGAGCTTAGGGGGTTCACATAGACACAAAAATAAATTTAGGTTTTTCTAGACGTGTGTAGGCATGAAAGTATATAAGTATGCATGAAAAAGGTGCGCATGTACCTAATCATGTATATGTGAAAATGAGTGTATAAAGCGCTATAAGGTGTGTGCTAGTACAAAGCATGTGTAAGTGCAAAAATGGACATGCTAGTGTAAGAAAGCTTGTGATAGTGCAAATGTTTTTCCTTAAGAAAATATTAGAAGAAAATCCCAAAAAAAATGACCTTACTAAAAAAATTAGGAATAAATAGAAGAATATAAAGCAAGTAGAACACCTCAGAATATATTTTTAGAAGAAATGATGCTAATGAAGTGGTGTGTAATGTTGTAGGTGAGATATTATAGGCTGGATATACATGAGAGGAATGGGCAACTCGAGAGATTTTGAGAAGACCTTTATATGATGGGAATAACGAGGGATGATTGTTGTTTTGGAGGCTACATGCCTTAGTTATGTAGCTCATATGCCATAGATCGACTAGATCACGACATACTCAATACCTTAGCAAAGAGATGGCGTAGCAAGAGCTAGTGCTTCGGACTACCTACATGCGAGATGCTCCTTAAAATAGAGGATGTTTGATGTATTCTCTGAGTACCGATTCGAGGTAAATTGATAGAGTATGATGGAGATCAAGGCTAGATTCGATCTTACCTTTATGATATGTTCTTATAGTGAGACCTATCTCAAGAGGGGATTGTGTTAGACCTTTATAAACTCTTTTATGATTGATGATTTTCTCACATACCAAAGTGTATGTGTTGGCTCTTGTCAGCGACATCTTGCTACCTAACAAGATGGGAACACACTTTCCCCTAGGATTGACTAGAGTAATATGCAGACTCATGGATGGTTAACAACTTTATTGGGGTCATTGTATATTGGACAATTTATATTTGGATTTTCATATGATAGCATATTGAGGTCATAAGAACCTCAAATTAGGGACTCTGCTGCAAATATGTGTATGTGACCACATAGCTATTTGTAACCCTGCATGGAGTACTTCGAGTAGGGAAACATGTCGTCCCTCACACTATGGATGGGAGCAGTGGTTGAGGACGTGCACTCACACATAGGAGATACTATCTATAATATTTGTGATTTTTATGATTTGCAATTGCAAATGATCACATGGATTCCCTACAAGTTATACCGGTATGGATGATGACCTACAACTACATATTTATAAGATAGATCATTTTATCATTGGGATCTCGAGGCTAAATATGAGAGTGGTACAAAGTAGATCGGGTTCAAAGAATGTTTGGCCATGTTTAAGGCATCCTGTGTGATAAAATGTGGTGCATTCATAGGATGCATGAGAATTTTTACATGGGACCATGGATTGGGTAGCGTCACACTCTTAATAGATTTACTCATATTATACCATGGCCATATGTACCATTGCCCTGTAGTTGATATGAGAACTACAATCTGATTATAGAGAATGATATGTTAAATAACTTCCCCAAAATTTGACTATTCTAGAGGTTATTATACGTGCAGGGGGATAGCCACAACAAAGACACATGGTTTACGGGGCCGGGCTCTCGAGCTAGAGCTAGATTAGGTCAGCCAAAGATTGATGTTGCATTACAAGGACAAGGCATACAGATTCCACATGTTCAGAACCCACACATTCATAGGGACTGTTCCATAGGTTCACTTATAGTAGGCCATTCCAACGGTGCACATCCATATTCCAATGGTACTAGGTTCACGTGTGCATATATTGAGTCTACCACATAGTTCATCAAGGGATGGATGGGATGGGGGAGATGGAGATGGTGGGGATAGTGGAGATGGTTGGGATGGATGGGGATCACCACCACATAGTTTAGTGGGTGGGGGATGGAGGGAAGATGACATTTTTAATCGGGATCACCACCGAGGAGGCTATTAAGGTTCAAGTGATCTAGCTTCCTTGAGGCAATAGTTATAGCAAGTGATAATACAATAGGATCAAGTTGTTACCGAGAGGAAAAATCTCTAGGTGGATGTATCCAGATTGATAAGAGAGTGTGATGCTCTACATCATGTGGCCATGACATCAGGTGCCTAGGACATAGTGTTTGATTTTTCCACATCTAGTGGGGAGGCTACTTATTACAGGATTTATATTATGAGGTCATTCTAAAGGGACAAAGGGCCATACATTTAGTTAGTCGGCTATCCGAAAATGGCTCTAGGTTTAGACCATACAAGCCATATCATCAAAGTGAGGTCAGCTACATCCATATAGATGCCACCACCACATGTTGTATCAATGTAGAGGCCTTCACCCATTTCTAAACCAGACAGTCCTAGTATAGGAGAGAGTCATGGATCACTTATTCTATTGTACTATATGTACATTTTTATGTATGCCTCATGAGGAAGGAACTTTTTTATCCATGTATATGTACTATTTTTGGTTATGTCTCTTGATGAAGGAAAATTTTTTATCCATGCCCATGATGGCATACATTGTATCTGATATGTATCGAGATGCATTAATTGTATATGGACATTGAATTTATATGATGATGATGGAAATTAATATGATGTATGATTATATCACATGTTTTTTGATTTACGAGATATAATTTGATGATATCACATTGCATTTTGATGAGATACTTTGATTATTCCATGTTTTAATGTTTGATATTGGTGAGGGAGGATAAAGATAATCCCTCTTTCCCTATTGATGATATTATATGATGTTATCTTAGCATATATGTTTAATTTTCAATGTCATGATGATGTATCTTAGAATTTTATTGATATATGTTGTATATATGTTATAATAGATGATATGATGATGACATGATAAGAAAATGTACAAGCAAACAACAAACACAAGTTAATCAAATCTAACCAAAACAACACAACAATGTACAAGTATGCAAAATAAAATGAACCCAGTGTAATTAACAACAAATTAAAGTAACACTCAATCTAATTAAATAAATGAATCCAATCAAAGCATACAATGTGAAACAACAAAGAAACAAAACTATGTATGAATAAACAACTAAAGTAGGAAAACTACTACTTTGTTTTTGTAGAACAATTTGGAAATGTATTGCACTGATTTTTGTATTATCTCTATACAATGTTATATTGTTTTTGAGTTTTCTATGGACACCTTATTGAATGTTTTGTTTTTTTCAACTAACATATTTGAATTTTCAAAAAAATTATACAAATGTTTTTTGTGATTTTCTATAATTTTTCTGAAGCTATGTTCAAGGAAACAAAGAAACATGGATGCCCCCGACGAGAGATGGGATGCACAAGGGAATAATTACATGTGTTATGTGTAAGAAGTGAAAATACAAAGTTTCCCCTAGCATGAGATGGGAATATAAAAATAAAAAACTATCACATACAGAAGTAGAATCAACCTGATCAAGGCCAAGAGGGATAGCCTCAAAAGTATCTCATACATAGGCAAAGACTAGCTTAGGATAAAGCCATCATAACCCTAGATATTGAGATGCTCGTGAACAAAAAATCCTCTAGTGGCACTAGAATTTGGTTTTCCTCTAAGGAATTTTCCAAAGTTCAACAATTGTTTTGTTTTCACACTTGAACACTTTGGTTTTAAAATTGCACTTTAACAAACCACAACGTCATAGGACAACAAGTCCCTCCTCTTGATGGGATAAGTTCCCTTATTAAAATCAAGAAGAAAAACTTATATACAAATATAAATATTTCAAACTGGGGATTCCTGATATTTTGAAGTGTTTTAATCCCAAAATATTATCAATATGAAAGAATAGAAGATCTAAGGAGATGAGAGAGGAAGAACATAACAATAATTTCAAGTAATATATAACCTTATGCGTATTGAGAAAATGAGATGTAGAATGGAATCATTCGCATTTATAACAGATATAATTTCACAGACACAAAGTTCCTGAAATCATATTAACAAGAACACAAAGTTTCTTATCATGCAAAGATGGATGATTCACAAATTTGAACAAGGAAAGAAGGAATAGCAGAGGAAGAAAGGGAAAAAAATTGTATGGATTACTTTCAAATGTATTACATCTACAGAGTACTAGGATCCAACCCTCATAATGACATGGAGAAGCCATTAAATAATCCTCAAAAACAGTTACATTCGGTTTCTTTGTTCTTGCATAAGCGTTAATGGTGGAAAAAATGATTATTGAAAGATCCAAGCAGCATTAACAAAACTATTTACAAATGTACAACTTCTTTCTACTTTAATGAGGAACTCTGATATCATGAAAGTGTTTTAATGCAAAGGTAGATCATCAATACAAAAGAACAAAAGAACTAAGGAGGGAAAAGGTAGAACATAACAACATTCTCAAGAAATATAGATAGCAAAATAGTTCCTTATAAATGTTGAGCAAGGATGATATATAGAACAAAATCATTCATATTAAACCACCAGATATTATTTCATAGACACAAAGTTCTAGAAATGACATCCATAAGAATACAAAGCTTCTTAATGCAATAGATTAATGATTCACAAACTTTAGACAAGAAAGAGAGAATAAATAGATGTAGATAGAAACAGGAAGGGAAATCTTCTGTATTGATAGCTTTTAGTTCTTTTACACTTTCAAAAATTATCAGAGTTCCAGCCCTTTGGAATGGCATGGAGAGCCCAATATATAGTTTACAAAGTGGTTACATTTAGTAACCATTTATTTTAACCAAAATATTAATTAAGGAAATACACAATATAAAGTCCTTAATTAAATTACAAGGAGATCCGAACTAAAAATAGAAGAAGAAAGTCAAGAGCTAGAAGTAGAGACATCTGGTTGTGGCTGAGGAGGGCCCATTATTTTGAGGATCCGGTGCTGAATCTCTTCAATGCTTCCGCTATCTCCATGCCCCTTGGAATCATTGTGTTGGAAGTAGCATGAGTCCACGTGCCTAGGCATTTCTCCATATCTTTTCAAACTCAGTATGCTCCAGATATTCCTTATTAGCCTCGGCTATAGCTGAATGGAGAGAACAAACATCCTTCATTTTCTCTTTAGTGATTGACTCTTCCTTGAACAAATCATCCTTGACAAAGGCTTTAAATTGAGCCTTGATTTCTTGAGAGAGAGAATAATACACCTGTGGTTTCATCCTAAAAATGGCAAGTGGATATCCTTGAAGGTGGATAAAACACAAGTTTTAAAAGACTCCCCTTTTTGCCATACATTCCTCAATTCCCCCAGTGCTTCTTCTAGAACCTTTATTTTCCACTCGATGCTAAAGATCCATGTCCTTGACAAGTTATTCTTGACATCATCAAACACATTGTTGGCCAACAAGGATCCTATCATCGGTTTGACCCATCAGATGAGAGATCTACGTGATACATCCACTCTAGACTTTCAATTCCTTGTCCATAGCCTTGATTGAGGAAGTGAATTTTTGCTGCAGCTTGATCACCTTCTCATTAGTTTTGAAGGCTTCCTCAATGAAGTTTAAACCTACTACAGTCATATCATCCACCATGGCCTCAACAACCTTCCCATAAGTAGAATACTTGTGGATGTCTTTGATGGTTTGGACCTCATCTTGGCTGAGAACTATGGGAGGTGGGAGAGTGGCCAATGGGGCTGGATCCAAAACTTTATCCTTTGCCAACAATGATGATCGATAAAGTTGGAAAGAACTTGGTTGTGTTCTTCCAACTACTCCATGGTTTGCTTTCCTTTCTCCACCCATTCAATAACCTTAGTCATGGTTTCCCAAAGGTTATGAACTTCACTCTCAGGTGTGGATTCTCCCATTGGAAAGAAAGCTCCAAGTCAGAGATCAAAATATCTTTCTCCTCTTTATCCACTTTGGTTTTGCAACCTCCAGGAACTATTGGCCTTGGGCATCAATTACCAACCTCGAAGTGGTCTTTCACTTTCTTTGTTGGAGGAGGGGGTAGTACAAGTAAGAGCTGCTACAACATCAAAGTCAGAACTATTAATCGGGAGGAAGATTTCCTTTTCTTGTTGTTGACTAGGGGCTACACCTAGGAAAAGGAAGAAGAAGAAATAAAAGAATCAAGGGACCCGAGTGCAAGTGAACTCATGGCACTCAGAGTATGAACCATTATTGTCTCTAGTGGGGAAATGAATGCAACCTTAGGAATTTCCTTTGCAGAGGAGTCTGTTAAACTTGGAGGTTCAGTCCTTGGTCCTTCCTTCTCCACTTTCAAGTAGTGATTTCAAGGGGTTTCTTCTGGGTCTTTCATCTCATCATCATCATTCTCACTTAGAAAATAATGTTCTCAGCCCAATAGGAAATTACTGCTCAGAAGAGTCTCTTCCTCGATCGGTTCTTGCTTGACTTCTTTGACCTTCTTTTGATACACTTTAGTGGAAGAGGAAGGAGTAGACAACTCAAGTTCTTTCATCAAAGAAGAAGGAGGAGTTTTCTCAAGTGCCTCAAGTGCTAGGTATATGTACTTCCTTCCTAGGTGTGGAAGTCTCTCTTGAAGAGGATCTACCTTTGTTCATCCTGAGGTCACGTATTTTTCTATCAAACCAAATCTTAGTTCTGATGATGACAGGGGTGATCACCTCATTCAAGTCATCTCTTTCCTTCACATACCAATCCAGGGTTTCCAGAGGAGTGTGCTTGATTGATATTTCATACTCAAAGGATTGCAAATCTTCATCATCATCCTTAAGCCCTTCAAGCACCTGGTAGAGGTTGAAGTCTATGATTTTGTAGAGAAAATCTGCCAAAATGCCTCCTCCTGGCTTCAAAATCATCAAGCACAATCAGCCCAATAATCCTTAGTGTTAGGATGGTGATGATAAGTTATCCGAGATTTTGATCAATGTATCTCTTAAGATCAAAGCAAGTCCTGGGCTTGAAGAAATGAACTGTAAGAGGAGCAATAGCCCTTTCTATATTTTGGGCATCTAGAGTTGTCTGCATGTATAATTCCCCAAGGTGATAGGGAAATGAAGACCAAGTAATCTTCTTATCTGGTAGGTTCTATGAAGTTTATCCAGCTACCTGCACACCTCAACCAAAGCCATTTTGTCATTGCAGAACATGGGAAGCTTGAGAGGTGTGCTTTCAAAAAAAAGCCAAGCCTGATGTATGAGAACTTTTGGAACTGAGTGAAGAAAGCCCCATACTTGGTTATCAAAGCCTTAGCCTCATCAGAGAACCTTCTGGCAAGTGTCACCCTCCAAGAGCCTCACAATGTACATGGTGAAGGCATCATTTACCCTTCTGAAATTATGATTACTGACCTTGAGGGTAAACTGAGGGAAATATGTGTAGATGGGCTCATCCTTCTTGCCTTCAATGAAAGTGAAGCTGAGCCACTCACGAGATGCTACCAAGGTGTACATGAGATAGGAAGTCATGTAGAAATTTTTGGTTTGTTGAACATTTGACAATTGTTCAGTCAGGTTTCCATAGATAATCTCGGCCCAATTTATTTTTCTTACCCTCAGATGATATTTATGAAAGGGCACATCCAAAAATGGAAGTTCGTTAGTAGAGGGCATTCCCATAATCTGGGTGAGAAAGGTGATGATATCTGATAGTTCTTCCTTGAAGTTGACCCTGAACAATGCCTTAGAGAGTCGGGATGCTCCCTTCTTAGGGCACTTCAGCCATGATTTGCTACCCGAGCCTTATATTTCTCATTGTCTTGATCAAACAGAGTCTGAGCTTGAGCGAGAGTGAGAACAATGGAGTCTTCTATTTTGGGGATGCGTAGGGTAGTAGTGATGATGGTGGCAACATCCAATTTTGCAATCAACTCACCATGCACATTGACAACCTCCTTGGTGTCCGGATTGAAATTAGCCCACAGGTGAGCACAGTGTTGGCACATTGCACAGAGAGAGGAAAACTAGTGGCGTATGTGATTCCACTATCATTTATCATTTGAGCCATGGGAGTAGGGTTGTCACATGCTAATCTGCCCTAAAAATCATCGAAATCCAAATGTCAAACTTTGTTATCTCCAATATTGGGCACAAAAGTCTCCAAAGGGGACAGATGCTTGTGCCCTTGAAATTTGATCTTCATTTTGACAAGTGAACAAGAGGAATGGCCTTCAAAGAATAGACTCATGAAAATTATTGCAAAGAGATATAGGAAGGTGGACAAATGACTCAATTTTGCAAAAATGTGGGCAAGAGATAATGAGCAAGCAATGTGACAAGTGCATAGATGGTTGCCCCTTTAAATATCCATTTAGAGAGAGAAGATCATAAATGTGTATTAAATATACCTTGCACCAACTCAAAAAGGTGAAATGTGGGAAAAGTGGAAAAAACTGGCCCGGATGGTCCATGGAACATTGGGACATGAGGGACGTGAAGAGCCGATTCAGCCGATGCGGGTGATGTGGGTGATGGGCCAAAGAGAGCATGGGTGGTGGTCCGAGGGACACAAAAATGTGAAGGATGTGAAGATCGATTCGGCCGATGGGGTGATGCGGGGAATCGGTGAACAGGAGGCCCAGGTGTACTTGGGACAGATGGGCTGAAAAAGTCTGAAAAAGATGATGGACAAGGACTGTGGGGAAATCGGCCAATCAGTGAATAGAGGCCCACCGGTACTTGGGACATGAGGGAAAAAATGTCTGACAGACCCACAAGTCACTAAAATGACCCCAAGAAATGGAATTTTCACCATCTCTTCAAATTTCTTACTTCACTAAAACACTCTTTGAAGGGTGCCAACTCAAAATTTTCAAATTTTTTCAACTTTCAAAAGAGGGGAATTTTGAGGGGACAACAACTGGCTCTTTCTGGGGATGACTTGACTAGATCACAAGAATGAGGCAAGACAAGAATTCAAGAAAAACTCTGGGGAAGAAGACCAGTGCCTTATCCATTGGGAAAATAGAGTCAAAGGAAAATCAATACAGAAGGCAAACACATGGAAAAAAAAAAAAAAACAAAGGCAAGGAAAGGAAAACACACACTATACATAATATACAAAGGACTTCCTATTCACCTAGGATTTGAACAATTTCAGGTACTTACCCACTATAAGGAAGTGGGAGAGAAGATCCATCCATGTAATCAAGATAGAAAGAATTTTCACCAGAAAAGTGCTTGATTCTGAAAGGACCAAGCCAAAGAGAGTCAAACTTACCATGGCTTCCTCGAGGTTCATGCCTTTTGTCCCATAGTAAAACAATGTCTCCAACTTTGAAATCTCTGGATCTAGTTTTCTTGTCAAATAAAGATTTCACCTTCTACTGATGGGCAGAGATCCTATCAAAAACCAAAGCCACTGTCTTCATCTAGCTTATGGAGATACATGATCCTCTTATCCAAAGAATCACTAAAACTGGGGTCCTCAATAGCTTTCATCAAATGCAAAGCTGGTAGTTCCACTATCACTGGTAGTTGAGCTTCCACACCATACACCACTTGAAAAGGGGACATCCCAATTTCTCTTTTGGGTGTAATCCTATCTACCCAGAGAGCATCATAAAGCTTCTTGTGCCAGTTTCTCTGAGATTCATTGACAAGATTTCTTACAATGGTCACCAAATTCTTGTTTGTTGATTCTTCCTATCCATTCCCTTGAGGGTAGTAATCTGAAGAATGAGTGAGGGAAATTCCATACCCATAGCAGAAATCCATCATCTCAGTAGAAGAAAAATTGGAAGCATTATCGGTCACGATCTTGTTTGGTACTCCAAACCTTACCAAGATGTTTTCTTTGATGAAATTACATACTACCTCAGAAGTAGTACTTTTAACTGGGATGGCTTCCACCCACTTGGTGAAATAATCTATGGTAGTCAACACATGAGTATGTCCTACACTTGAAGGTGGGTTGAGTGTTCGATGAAATCCAAACCCCATTGTTGAAAGGGTTCTTTGATCACAACTGGCTTAAGTGGTAAAGCAAGCCAACTTAGGTCTTCCCACAAAGGTTTGACAAGCTTCACACTTGTTGACCCACTTTGATGCATCTCTAAAAAAAGTAGGCCAATAGTACCCCACATGAAGAATTTTGTGAGTCAGTGACAACAGATGAGAAATGACCCCCACAAGCTTGATCATGAAAGGCTGAGAACAACTTCTTTTGTTGCTCTTTGTCAACACACTTCAAGAATCTTCCATCCACTCCTCACTTGAACAAAGCATTCTCCCACAACGTACTATTATGTGTTGACCTTAACTTGATAGCTCTCTTTTCCTTGGTAGTTAAGTGAGATGAACACTCACCATAGGTGAGGAAGTGAGAAATGTCAGCGTACCATTCATCATCTGTCATCGAGCTGAGGAACAAAACAATAGGGACATCAACTTCATCCTTAGGCAACTCATGACCAGCTCCTTTGGCAATGAGTTCACACAAGCCTTTACCCCAAACTAGCTTTCATTGGTCTGATGTCGAGATCATACTCCTAAACCTTCGCTACCCAATTTCCTCTCTTGGTTCCAAACTCCTGTTGTGTAAGAATAGACTTGATAGTCATATCGGGCACAAGCACAATAGAGTGAGAGTTAAGAATGTAAAATGAAACTTGCTTAACAACTTTAACTACTGCAAAAGCATGTTTCTCCATCATAGTGTACTTCAACTCATGATTTTTTAGAATATAACTCATGAATGCAATTGGGAGCTCATGGTCTTTAGAATCTTTCTGAGTCAACACAATGGCCAAGGTACTCTCTGTGGCATAGCAATAGATAATAAAATCTTTGCTAAAATCTGGACATGCTAAGATAGGAGTCTTAGCAATAGCTTTCTTAATGCCTTCAAATGCTTCCTTTCCTTTAGAGGACCAACCAAACATCTGCTTTCCTTTCATCATTTGGGAAATATTCAAAGTCAGCTCTACAAAATTGGGGATGAATCTTCTCAGGAAGTTGATCTTACCAAAGAAAGAGTGCACTCCCTTTTTTCTTGTGGGAAGAGGAATCTGTTGGATGGCTTGAACTCATTCAAGATCAATCTTGATTCCTTCTTTGGAGACAACATGTCCCAACAACTTTGCCCTCCGTGACACAAAAGATAGATTTCTTGGGATTCAGAGAGACTCCATGTTCTCTACATTTCAAGAGGACTATTTCAAGATGTTGAAAGTGATCTGCTCTAGTTTTGGAAAACACAGTTAAATCATCTAGATACACAACAATACATTTTCCTTTCAAACTCCCAAAATCCAAATCCATTTCTCTCTAAAAGGTGGCACCAACATTAATGAGGCCAAAGGGCATCCTCTTGTAGGAAAAAGTACCCCAAGGAGTGGTAAAGGTAGTCTTGTGTTGATCTGTAGTATTGACTTCCACTTGGTTATATCTGAGAAACCGTCAAGCATGGACAACATTTCTACACCTGTGACAACTTGTAACACCTGGTCCATCATGGGTAGGGGATAGTTGTCCTTCAAAGAATCTGATTTAGATTCCTGAAGTCAACACAAGATCCGAATCTCACCATTTTTCTTCCTGATAGGTACAATATTAGCAATCCATGTTGAATGATGAATGGGGAAGATGATCTTGGCTTTCAACAACTTCTGTATCTCTTGGAAAATGGTGTCAAAAATCTTTGGATTGTATTGCCTTTGCTTCTTCTTGAAAGGTTTAATCCCAAGTTTGAGGGGAATGAAGTGTTGCATTTATTTTGGCTGGAAAGCTTTAGATCATCATAAGAATAAGCAAGGACATCAACGTACCTCTTCAAAATATTTACCACCTTCTTCTCTCTCCTCTTGGGTACAACACTTTCCAACGTTCACCATTTTGGGTTCGACAGGGCTCCCAATGTTAATCTTTTCATATTCAATAGACTACTGTTGAGCTCCTTTGGAAGCCTTGGACTTGACATATCTATCATGTTTATCAAACAATTCCTCTAGACTTACCAGCCCTTTAGGGATCTTGTTACCTTTTAGTTTGATGCAGCCATCTTGATCCATCTCCTCCTTGACACCTTCCTCATTGGAAGAGACACTCTCTCGAGGTAGATTGTCACTTCCCTCAAAATACAATTGATCAAAGTTATCCCTAAGCTCCAGGAAAGAGAGAAAATGTTGGTCATCATTGAAAACTTTCCAGTTGTTTGCATTATCCGGTATGCTTGGTCTATGGATCATTTCAATGGTGAATTTTTCCGAGAGAAATCGGGATGAGGTATCAACAAAGACCCTAAAACAGCTAGGGAATCAGCTCTAGTGTTCTTCTCCCTTGGCACCGCTTGATGGAGAAGGCATCAAAGAATTCAATAGAATCCCAGACCAGATTCCTATAATGCTTCAACCTTCTATTCTTCACTTGGAAAAGGGTCTCGACTTGTTTGAAAACTAGTTCCACATCTCCATGAGCCAGGAGGTTCCTCACACCTCTTTCTTTTTCCACGTTTAGTCCAAGGATGAGAGCTTCATATTTTGTTGTGTTATTTGTATTTTCAAACTATAGCTTGAAGGAGAAAGGATGAATCTTTCCTTCTGGAGATATCAATACCACACCAGCCCCAACACTAGCTGAAGAGAAACTTCCATCAAATTCCAAATTCCAAAATGCTATTAGGATCATGGAGCACTTCTTTGGGATGTTCTACCTCATCCTGAGACATGATCATGTAGTTTCCATGCCCAATATCTTCATAAAGTATTTGTGCCTTGGGATCATCTATCTTTTGCACAATATATTCAGTTTGCTTCTCGGGAAACAACTTCTTCATCTTTCCATTGACTGGTATAAGGGCATGTGACCAATCCATTTGAATTTCTCCTCCTACATCCTTACAGAAATTTCTACTCAACAACATGCCATATGAAGGAGGAATATCAGCTACCAAAATAGTAGCTAAGACCTTTTCTCTAGAAAAGCAACAAAAGCTACTTGTGCATCCTTAATTCTTCCGACCAAAGGCACCTCCCTACTCTCCATGGAATAGCAAGAACCAAAAGTGTGTGAGGGTAAGACCCAAAGCATGAGCCACTTTGGTAGGCATCACATTATCCGATGCTCCTGAGTCTATGACACAGTTGTTGAGTCTATGGCTAGCTATGAGGAGGGTCACATAGAATGGTTTGATTTTCTCATTAGGTGAGGTGACTGCAGCCACAAGATTTGGTTGGGATGTGGAAGAGGGAGTGGGAAAAAGACCTTTAGAAGTGTTGGATGAAGTTTTGGAATGGGAATTGACAAAGTGGACCATTTTGGCAAAGGATTTTGGATGGGTTTGATAAAACTCAGCCTCTAAAATCTGGATTTTTGTCTTCTTGAGGTGGTCAATGATATCAAAAGATCTAGAGGTGGATGGGGTATCATCACTAGGAATCCTAGGCTTATCAGGTTTTGGAGCTAGAGAATAAGAAGTTTTAGAAGCAGGAGTAGAAGAAGAAGAATTAGCAAGAACTCACCTTTTGCATGTGGATGCAAGTGGGAATAGGAGATCCTCTTCTTGTAATCACTAGAATAGTCATGGGATGCTCCTTAGATTTTTTAGTGGGCTGCATCACTTTTTCTCTCTTGTTTTTCTACTCCGAGTCATAACAACATATGACTCACCATTCATCTCTGCCACTACTTCATCATAATCATCTTCTTCATCAATGCCCTCAAGTAGTGAGGAAATTAACTTGAGATCCATCAAGTTCTTCCAGTTCTTCCTCAGCCTCTTCTCTAGGTTCTTCAAAGTCTTCATTAACCTCTTCATCATCAGGTTCTTCAACTTCACAAGTTGCATTAATAGGGACCTTGATGGGTGGTCCTTCGATTGCCAACCTTGTCTGAGAAGAAGGAAAATGGTTTCTAGGCTGAAAGTTCTTCCTTGGAATGTCTTGATAAGGAGCATGTTGAGCCAATTGTTTCTTGATGGAAATGAGGTCATTGGAAAGCTTCTATACTAACTGATCTGCATTAGCTCTAGGAGTAGAGGAAGAGGAAGAAGAAGTTTTGGATTTGGAAGAGTCTCTTTTCAATTTTCAGACATGATCAGGTCATCTTCAACACTGATGGCTAATCTCTGATCAACATCCAAAGTTGCAAGATTGGCTCTTCTCAAGCAGTGCATAGCTTACTTCAGGAAATTGAGCATTTAGGAAGAAACATTTTTGAATTTGATCCACAAGCTGGGTGTTTTGTGGGATCTTGTTAATCAGCTTATTGAACTTGGCCACAAATTCTCTCATGGGCTCTTGTGGTTCTTTCTTGATTTGAGAAATCTGGGCTAGCAAAGCATGCACATCTTTTCGTAGGTTTGAAATGGTTCTCAAATCTAGTTCTCATGGTAGTCCAATTGGTGATGGTCCCAGTGGGGAGATGGTAAAACCAATCTGCCACATTGTCCTGCAAAGTCTCCACAAAAATCCTCACAGAGACATCCTCATGTTCAACTCCAAGGACTCCACATGCAACTATGAAGGCTGCAATGTGTTCATCAGGATGTACCTTGCCATCACCTCTGAACTTGGGAAATTTCTTTCTATTACCCCTGGGTAACTCATGCAAAGGTTGAGGGAGGGAAAGAGGCCCAACTCATTGGCCCCAAGGTAATGGAGCTGCCATCCTTGGAAAAATTCTTGAAGTGGAACTGAAACACCAACAAGAATTAAAAGTGAAGATTAGGGCTGAGTTGTTCTTGAGGGATACCACTCCCAAAAGCTCTATCTTCAATAGGGGGTGTGCTTGTAGAATGAGCTCTTCTATTTCTCCTTGTTGAAGGAAGGGGAAAGCCTTGCTACTCCAGGAGTTGAAATTGAGAATCTTCAATTCCAAGAGCCCTTCTTCCATGAGTAAATCTAGAGTCACCAGATCAGAAATGATCAAGAAATTGTTCTTTAAAACTTGGAATTCATTGAAATGAATCCCCAGTAGAGTCACCAAAAACTATTGGTTGTCAAATTAGGACTTTAATGAAAACAATAGTCAAGGGGACAGAAAGTCCCTCCTCTTTAATGGGAGAGGTGCCCTTATTGAAAGAAAGCAACAAAACTATTTACAAATGTACAACTTTCTACTTTAATGAGGAACTCTGATATCATGAAAGTGTTTTAATGCAAAGGTAGATCATCAATACAAAAGAACAGAAGAACTAAGGGAGGGAAAAGGTAGAACATAACAACATTCCCAGGAAATATAGATAGCAAAATAGTTCCTTATAAATGTTGAGCAAGGATGATATATAGAACAAAATCATTCATATTAAACCACCAGATATTATTTCATAGACACAAAGTTCCAGAAATGACATCCATAAGAATACAAAGCTTCTTAATGCAATAGATTAATGATTCACAAACTTTAGACAAGCAAGAGAGAATAAATCGATGTAGATAGAAACAGGAAGGGAAATCTTCTATATTGATAGCTTTTAGTTCTTTTACACTTTCAAAAATTATCAGAGTTCCAAACCCCTTGGAATGGCATGGAGAGCCCAATATATAGTTTACAAAGTGGTTACATTTAGTAACCATTTCTTTTAACAAAATATTAATTAAGGAAATACACAATATAAAGTCCTTAATTAAATTACAAGGAGATCCGAACTAAAAATAGAAGAAGAAAGTCAAGAGCCAGAAGTAGAGACATCCGGTTGTGGCTGAGAGGGCCCACTATTTTGAGGATCCGGTGCTGAATCTCTTCAATGCTTCCGCTATCTCCATGCCCCTTGGAATTGTTGTGTTGGAAGTAGCATGAGTCCACGTGCCTAGGCATTTCTCCATATCTTTTCAAACTCAGTATGCTCAGATATTCCTTATTAGCCTCGGCTATAGCTGAATGGAGAGAACAAATGTCCTTCATTTTCTCTTTAGTGATTGACTCTTCCTTGAACAAATCATCCTTGACAAAGGCTTTAAACTGAGCCTTGATTTCTTGGAGAGAGAAGAATACACCCGTGGTTTCATCCTAAAAATGGTAGTGGATATCCTTGAAGGTGGATAAAACACAAGTTTTAAAAGACTCCCCTTTTTTCCATACATTCCTCAATTCCCCCAAGTGCTTCTTCTAGAACCTTTATTTTCCACTCGATGCTAAAGATCCATGTCCTTGACAAGTTATTCTTGACATCATCAAACACATTGTTGGCCAACAGGATCCTATCATCGGTTTGACCCATCAGATGGAGATCTGTGATACATCCACTCTAGACTTTCAATTCCTTGTCCATAGCCTTGATTGAGGAAGTGAATTTTTTGCATAACTTGATCACCTTCTCATTAGTTTTGAAGGCTTCCTCAATGAAGTTTAAACCTACTACAGTCATATCATCCACCATGGCCTCAACAACCTTCCCATAAGTAGAATACTTGTGGATGTCTTTGATGGTTTGGACCTCATCTTGGCTGAGAACTATGGGAGGTGGGAGAGTGGCCAATGGGGCTGGATCCAAAACTTTATCCTTTGCCAACAATGATCTGATAAAGTTGGAAAGAACTTGGTTGTGTTCTTCCAACTGCTCCATGGTTTGCTTTCCTTTCTCCACCCATTCAATAACCTTAGTCACGGTTTCCCGAAGGTTATGAACTTCACTCTCAGGTGTGGATTCTCCCATTGGAATTCTGGAAAGCTCCAAGTTAGAGATCAAAATATCTTTCTCCTCTTTATCCACTTTGGGTTTTGCAACCTCCAGGAACTGTTGGCCTTGAGCATCAGTTACCAACCTCGAAGTGGTCTTCACTTTTTTTTGGAGGAGGAGGGGTAGTACCAAGCAAGAGCTGCTACTACAACATCAAAGTCAGGCACTATTAATCGGGAGGAAGATTTCCTTTTCTTGTTTTGACTAGGGGGCTACACCAAGAAAAGGAAGAAGAAGAAACAAAAGAATCAAGGGACCCGAGTGCAAGTGAACTCATGGCACTCAGAGTATGAACCATTGTTGTCTCTAGTGGGGAAATGAATGCAACCTTAGAATTTCCTTTACAGAGGAGTCTGTTAAACTTGGAGGTTTGGTCCTTGGTCCTTCCTTCTCCACTTCAGCAGTGATTTTAGGGTTTCTTCTGGGTCTTTCATCTCATCATCATCATTCTCACTTAGAACAATAATGTTTCTCGGCCCAATAGGCAATTTGACTGCTCCAGAAGAGTCTCTTCCTCGATCGGTTCTTGCTTGACTTCTTTGACCTTCTTCTGATACACTTTAGTGGAAGAGGAAGGAGTAGACAACTCAGGTTCTTTCATCAAAGAAGAAGGAGGAGTTTTCTCAAGTGCCTCAGTGCTAGGTGTATGTACTTCCTTCCTAGGTGTGGAAGTCTCTCTTGAAGAGGATCTACCTTTGTTCATCCTGAGGTCACGTATTTTTTGTCAAACCAAATCTTAGTTTTGACAATGACATAGGGGTGATCACCTCATTCAAGTCATCTCTTTCCTTCACATACCAATCCAGGTTTCCAGAGGAGTGTGCTTGATTGATCTTTCATACTCAAAGGATTACAAATCTTCATCATCATCCTTAAGCCCTTCAGGCACCTGGTAGAGGTTGAAGTCTATGATATTGTATAGAGAAAATCTACCAAAATGCCTCCTCTTGGCTTCAAAATCATCAACACAATCAGCCCAGTAATCCTCAGTGTCAGGACGGTGATGATAAGTTATTATGAGATTTTGATCAATGTATTCTTAAGATCAAAGCAAGTCCTGGGCTTGAAGAAATGAACTGTAAGAGGAGCAATAGCCCTTTCTATATTTTGGGCATCTAGAGTTGTCCTGCATGTATAATTCCCCAAGGTGATAGGGAAATGAAGACCAGTAATCTTCTTATCTCGGTAGGTTCTATGAAGTTTATCCAGCTGCCTACACACCTCAACCAAAGCCATTTTTTCATTGCAGAACATGGGAAGCTTGAGAGGTGTGCTTTCAAAACAAGCCAACCTGATGTATGAGAACTTTTGGAACTGAGTGAAGAAATCCCCATACTTGGTTATCAAAGCCTTAGCCTCATCAGAGAACCTTCTGGTAGTGTCACCCTCCAAGAGTCTCACAATGTACATGGTGAAGGCATCATTTACCCTTCTGAAATTATGATTACTGACCTTGAGGGTAAACTGAGGGGAAATATGTAGATGGGCTCATCCTTCTTGCCTTCAATGAAAGTGAAGCCGAGCCACTCACGAGATGCTGCCAAGGTGTACATGAGATAGGAAGTCATGTAGAATTTTTGGTTTGCTAAACATTTGACAATTGTTTAGTCAGTTTCCACAGATAATCTCGGCCCAATTTAGGTTTTTCTTACCCTCATAGATGATATTTATGAAAGGGCACATCCAAAAATGGAAGTCATTAGTAGAGGGCATTCCCATAATCTAGTGAGCAAGGTGATGAAATCTGATAGTTCTTCATTGAATTCGAACCCTGAACAATGCCTTAGAGAGTCGGGATGCTCCCTTCTTAGGGCACTTCAGCCATGATTTTTACTACCGAGCCTTATATTTCTTGTTGTCTTGATCAAACAGAGTTTGAGCTTGAGCGAGAGTGAGAACAATGGAGTCTTCTATTTCGGGGATGCGCATGGCAGGGGCGATGGCAACAACATCCAATTTTGCAATCAACTCACCATGCACATTGACAACCTCCTTGGTGTCCGGATTGAAATTAGCCCCACAGGTGAGCACAGTGTCGGCACATTACATCAGAGAGAGGAAAACAACGGCGTATGTGATTCCACTATCATTTATCATTTGAGCCATGGGAGTAGGGTTGTCGCATGCTAATCTTACCCCAAAATCATCAAAATCCAAATGTCAAACTTGTTATCTCCAATATCGGGCACAAAGTCTCCAAAGGGGACAGATGCTCATGCCCTTGAAATTTGATCTTCATTTTGATAGTGAACAGAGGAATGGCCTTCAAAGAATAGATTCAAAATTATTGCAAAGAGATACAGGAAGGTGGACAAACGACTCAATTTTGCAAAAATGTGGGCAAGAGATAATGAGCAAAGCAATGTGACAAGTGCATAGATGGTTTCCCCTTTAAATAGCCATTTAGGAGAGAGAAGATCATAAATGTGTATTAAATATACCTTGCCGACTCAAAAAGGTGAAATGTGGGAAAAGTGAAAAAAATTGGCCTGGACGGTCCATGGAACATTGGGACATGAGGGATGCGAAGAGCCGATTCGGCCGATGCGAGTGATGCGGGAGATGCGGGCCAAGAGAGCACAGGTGGTCCAAGGGACATAGAAATGTGAAGGATGTGAAGAGATGATTCAATGATGTGGGTGATGTGGGGAATCGGTGAATAGGAGGCCAGGCGTACTTGGGATAGATGGGCTGAAAAAGTCTAAAAAAATGACAATGTGACAAGATAAGGACTTGTGGGGAAATCGGCCAATCGGCAAACAAGAGGCCCACCGGTACTTGGGACATGAGGGAAAAAATGTCCGAAAAGACCCACAAGTCACTAAACCCAAGAAATGACCCCAAGAAATGGAATTTTCACCATCTCTTGAATTTCTTACTTCACTAAGGAAGGTAGACTAGTGCCTTATCCATTGGGAAAATAGAGTCAAAGGAAACACAAAATAGAAGACAACACACACGGAAGGGAAACAAACCAAAATAGGGAAAGCCAAAAACAAAACACTATACATAATATACAGAAGGATTGCCTAGTCACCTAGGACTTGAAAAACTTCAAATACTGCCCACTATAAGGAAGTGGGAGAGGATATCCATCCATATAATCCAAATAGAAAGAATTTTCTCTAGCAAAGTGCCTGATTTTGAAAGGACCAAGCCAAAGAGAATCAAACTTACCATGGCTTCCTTGAGGTTCATGTATTTTTTCCCATAGCAGAACAATGTATCCCACTTGAAAATCTCTGGGTCTAGCTTTCTTGTCAAAAAAATTTAACCTTCAGTTGATGAGCTGAGATTCTATCAAAAACTTGTAACATGTCTTCATCTAGCTTCTAGAGATACATGATCCTCTTGTCCAAGGAACTGGTGAAACTTGTATCTTCAATAACCTTCATTAAGTGCAAGGATGAAAATTCCTTTGTACGGCAAAATGAGCTTCAACACCATACACCACTTGAAATGGAGACATCCAAATTGCTCTTTTGGGTGTAATTCTACTGCCTGAGATAGCATAATAGAGCTTTCTGTGCCAATTCCTTTGAGAGTCACTGACAAGCTTCCGAATGATGGTTACTAGATTCTTATTTGGTTATTATGCTTTTCCATTCCCTTGAGGATAATAATATGAAGAATGAGCAATGGAAATTTCATAGCCATAGCAGAAATCCATCATCTCAGAAGAAGAAAAATTGGAAGCATTATCAGTCACAATCTTGTTTGGTACCCCAAACCTTATCAAGATGTTCTCTTTGATGAAATTAGACACCACCTCAAAAGTAGTTATTTTGACTAGAATAACCTCTACCCACTTTGTGAAGTAATCTGTAATAGTTAGCACGTGAGTATGCCCAACACTTGAAGGTGGATTAAGAGTTCCAATGAAATCCAATCCCCACTATTGAGAAGGCTCATCAATCACTACTATTTTTAGTGGTAAAGCAGCCAACTTAGGTCTCCCAACAAAATTCTAACAAGCTTCACACTTACCCACCCATTTTGATGCATCTATAAACAATGTAGGCCAATAGTACCCTACATAAAGAATATTATGGGAAGTGACTATTAGTGTAAAACAACAAAGCACCCCCTAAATGACCTTCATATCTCGCACTTTGAGAATTGGGTCATTTAGTGTGATTGCACAACATTAAATATTTTCCCCAAGTGTGGGACTTGAAAAAATGGGAAAAAACTCTCCGATTAAAGGCGGTTCCTTTACTCCTCGATCGATGTATGCATGCAATTTGCAGAGGTTTAACTCAAAATCCTACTCTAATTCTACCAAGGAGACAAGGATAGAAGAGGGAAAATAAGGTAAAAAGAAACTAACAAGGTGATACATCAAAGGAGTGGTGAACATATACTTCTACAAATTGACACAGATTATAAAATGCAACACAAATCATGCACAAACTGCTAAAATGTAATGAAGGATCATAATGAAGCAAACAACATAAGAAAGGATTGAAAACTCATTCACAGAGCTTGCATTGTCATTTCCATTTTTAAAATATAGCAGATTACAACAACAAAGAGGTAGAAAACATGTTATAGTCCTAAAAGAGGTCTAATATTCCACAAATTCACTTGCCAGGGTGAAGAAGGGAGCCTACAGTTCATAAAAATGTCCAACCCTTTACAAATGAGCCAAATTTTGCTTTTAACAATGAAAACTTGAGCTCAGGAAGGAGAAACGCAGGAAAAATGAAAGGAATCATTCAACCACCAACCAGATCCATAAAGATAGCATGGGTACCCTTAAAATTTCATTCCCCAAGATTTTAGACCATGTTGGAGAAGAATGGAAGCCATACTGCATTAAAAATGGTGGTTAAATGTCAGTTATACTCTTTTCCCCATGCCAAAGGTGTTTTTTTTTCTCTCACCAAACTTCATCAAAAACAACATTAAAGATTCCATCATGTAGAGGACTTCAATATATTTTCAATGACACCAAAATTAAGGAAAACTGAGCTCTGGATCGAAAGATATGCCCCTATGAAGATTTAGGGCAAAATAGGGGCAAAATTGGGTCGGCGGGCTGAAACCCAAAAATTTCCCTCTTTTTTGAATTTTGGGAAAATTTTCCTGAAAAAATCTACCCCTAACACTCTAATGCCACATGGCACATTTTTATTAGCTCGTAGGTTCAAGTGAACATTTTACACCTTTAGGAATATTTGGAAAGAATTCCAAAAATGTCCCGCCGCTCCATTTGCTCTGTGGCCACGTGTCATCTTCTTATTGGCCCTGTGGGGCGCGCTCCAAAAGTTTCCTTTACACCCTAACCACTTGGAATTATGCTAGCCACATGGAAATGTGGCACATTTTGATTGGTGTGGGCCTTTGAGGGGCGAGTTTTATTACGCCATTTTCCACACTTTGGTAAAATTGTTAAATTCCTCCCGCGCCTCCGACCCCCGTTTGATCCATGGACACGTGTCACCTTTTTATTGGCCCGCTGGGTCTTGGAACAAAATTCTTCTTGACGCCACCACTGAGAACTTTGAAAATTTTCCTAACTAACCTCCACTAACCCACCATTCTGCCTTTGACATGGCACATTTTGATTGGTCCACAGGCCTTACTAGGGAAAATTTCCCTCCAAAACTCCGCCGAGCCATAACTTGCAAAATACAATGAGTTAGAAGGAAAATTTTATCTTCTGGAAAGGTGAGGAAATTCTATATCTGATGAAGCCATTTATAGAAAAATTTGAGTTCCTAAAAAGTGGAAAAATTTGACTGAGGCACAAGGAAGGAAGAAATGAAAGAGAGTTAGCCAAAAATAAGCAAGGGGCTTATTTTGGATAATAGTGACAACGAGAAGATAAATTCCCTCCACAAGTCTCGATCATGAAAAGCTAAAAAGAACCTCTTGTTTCTATTTTTCCACATGTTTTAGGAATCTTCCATCTATGCCTTGCTTGAAAAAGCATTTTCCCATAATACATACTATGCAGAAATTAGCTTAATAGCTCTCTTTTCCTTGGCATTCAAGTAGGATGGAAACTCTCCATAAGTAAGAAAATTTATAATACCAGCATACCATTCATCTATTGAACTAAGGAAGAGGACAACAAGAACATCAACTACTTCTTTGGACAATTCTGCATCAGCTCCTTCAGCAATAAGCTCACATAAGCCTTTACCCTGGACTAGCTTAGTTGGCTTGATATCAAGGTCATATTCTTGGAATTTTGCTACCCAATTTCCTCTCTTAGTTCCAAACTTCTATTTTGTAAGAATAGACTTGATGGTTGTATCGTGTACAAGCACAACTGTGAGTGATAATTAAGAATATAAAAATGAAACTACTTGACCAATTTGACCACTACAAAATCATGTTTCTCCATCATAGTATATTTCAATTCATGAGATTTTAGAACATATCTCATGAATGCAATTGGAATTTCATGATCCTCAGAATTCCTCTAAGTTAGCACAATAGCCAAGGTACTCTTTGTAGCATAGTAATAGATGATAAAATCCTTGCTGAAATCAGGACATGCTAAGATGGGAGTCTTAGAAATGGCTTTCTTGATACCTTCAAATGCTTCTTTACCTTCAGAATTCCAACCAAATTTTTGCTTTCCTTTCATCATGTGAGAAATGCTCATAGTCAATTCTACAAAATCAGGAATGAATATCCTCAGGAAGTTTATCTTACCAAAGAAAGAGTGAACACCCTTTTACTTGTGGGAAGAGGAATTTGCTGGATTGCTTGAACTCTTTCTAGATCTATCTTGATTCCTTATTTGGAGACAATATTCCCAAACAACTTGCCTTGAAGAATGAAAAAAATATAGACTTCTCATGATTGAGAGAAATCACCATGTTCTCTATATTTACGGAGGACCGCTTTAAGATGATGAAAGTTATCTACCCTTGTTTTGGAGGAAACAGTCAAATCATCAAGGTACACAACAATACACTTTCCCTTTATACTGCTAAAAACCAAGTCCATTTCCCTCTGAAAGGTGTCACTAACATTTATAAGACCAAAAGGCATTCTCTTTTAGGAAAATGTTCCCCAAGGAGTAGTAAAATTAGTTTTGTGTTGATCTGAGGTACTGACTTCCACTTGATTGTATCCAGAGAATCCATCAAGAAAAGACAACATCTCAAAGCCTGTGACAACTTTCAAAACTTGATCCATCATGGGGAGAGGATAGTTGATTTTTAGAGAGGCCTGATTCAAATTATTGAAATCCACATAGATGTGAATCTCACCATTCTTCTTCTTGATAGGCATAATGTTGGAAATCCATGTTGAATGATGTATAAGGAAAATAATTTTTTCCTTTAGTAACTTTTGGATCTCTTGAAAAATAGTGCCAACAACCTTGGCATTATATTTCCTTTGTTTCCGCTTGAAAGGTTTGATCCTGTGTTCCCGAGGGATAAAGTGTTGCATTTCCTTTGGTGGAAAGCCTTGAGATCATCATATTAATAGGAAAGAACATAAACATACTTTTTTAATAGGTTAACTACTTTCTTCTTCTCTTCTTGAGTGCAAAATTTTCCAATTTTTACCATCTTGGGATCATCAAGACTCCCAATATTAATATTTTCACATTCAAGCAGATCGTTGAGCTCCTTGGGAAGATTTAGACTTGATATACCTATCATGCTTATCGAACAGATCTTCTAGACTCACCAGCCCTTTGGAAATCTTGTTACCTTTTAACTTTATACATCCATCGTGATCCATCTCTTCCTTGATATCTCCTTCATTAGAGGATACACAGTCTCTAGGCAAAGTGTCACTTCCTTTAAAATATAATTGGTTGAAGTTGTCCTTAAGCTCCAAGAATGAGAGCAAGTGTTGATCATCATTGAAAACCTGCCAATTTATTGCATTATCTAGTACACTAGGCCTATGAATCATTTCAATGGTAAATTTCTCCTGAGAGAAATCTAGGTGAGGAATCATCAAAGATCCTGAGGCAGCTAGAGAATCGGCTCTAGTGTTTCTTTCTCTTGGCACAAATTTAATGGAAAAAGCATCAAGAAACTCAATGGAATCCTAGACAATATTTCTATAATGCTTCAATCTCCTATTCTTGACTTGGTAAAGATCCCTGACTTGTTTCACAATCAGCTCTACATCTCCATGAGCACAAAGATTATTCACTCCCATTTCTTTTACCATGTTCAATCCAAGTATGAGTGCCTCACATTCAGCTGTATTATTTGTATTTTCAAAACAAAACTCAAATGAAAAAGGATGAATATTCCCTTTCGGAAAGGTTAGTGCCACAACAGCCCCGAACCAAATAAAGAGAAGCTTCCATAAAATTCCAAATCCCAAATGCCATTAGGATCATGAATCACTTCTTTAGGATATTTTTCCTCATCTTGTGACATGATCATGTAGTTATAATTCCCTATATCTTCATAGAGTATCTGTGCTTTTGGATCATCAATATTTTGCATAATGTATTCAGTCTATTTCTCAGGTAGCAACTTCTTCATTTTTCCATTGATTGGGATCAAAGCGTGCGACCAATCCATCTAAATTTCACCTCCTACATCCTTACAGAAATTCCTACTCAACAACATACCATATGAGGGAGGAATATCCACTACCAAAATAGTGTCTAAGACCCTTTTCTCTAGCAAAGCAACAAAAGCTACTTGTGCATATTTAATTCTTCCAACCAAAGGCACTTCTCTAATCTCCATGGAATAGCAGGAACCAGAGGTACGTGTTAGATTCAGCCCAAAGTATGAGCTAATTTTGTAGGCATTACATTTTTGATGCTCTCGAGTCTCTAACAAATTTACTAAGTTTATGGCTAGCTATGAGGAGAGTGACATAGAATGGTTTAATTTTATCATTAGGAGAAGTGACTATAGCCACAAGGCTTGGTTGAGGTGAGGAAGAGGGAGTGGTAAAAAGACCTTTGGAAGTATTGGATGAGGCTTTGGATTTGGAATTGACAAATTTTACCATTTTAGCAACGACTTTTGGATGCGTTTGGTAAAACTCTACCTCGAAATTTGGATTTTGGTCCTTTTGAGGTGATCAATGATATCAAAAGATCCAGAGGTGGATGGGGAATCATTGCTAAGAACTTGAGAGACTTTTGATTTATCAACTTTAGGAATTGAAGGACAAGAAGTTTTGGAAATAGAGGTAGAAGGAGGAGGATTAACATTACTCACCTTTTGTGTGGAGGAAGTGGGAATAGGAGCTCCTCTTCTCGCAACTACTAGAATAATTATAGGATACTCTTTGAATTTCTTAGAAGGCTACACCGATTTTTATTTTTTAATCATTTTCTCCGAGTCATGATAACATATGAATCACTATTCATATTTTCCACTCTTTCATCATATCCATATTCATCATCCATACCTTCAGTGGTGAGGAAATGAACTTGAGATCCACCAAGATCCTCTAGTTCTTCATCAACCTCTTCTTCTGGTTCTTCATAGAGTTCATTAAACTCCTCATCATCAGGTTCTTGAACTTCACAAGTTGCATTGACTGGAACCTTGATGGGTGGGCCTTCAATAGCCAATCTAGTATGAGAAGAAGGCAAATGGTTCCTGGGCTGAAAATTCTTCCTTGGAATATCTTGGTAAGGAGTATGTTGAGCCAATTGTTTCTTGATAGCAATGATATTATTTGTAAGCTTTTGTACTAACTGATCAAAATTGGCTCTAGAGGAAGAGGAAGAATATGATGCTTTATATTTGGAGGATTCTCTTTTTAGTTTACTAGACATGATTAAATAATCCTCAACACTGATAGCCAAATGTTGATTAGCATCCATAGTTGCAAGGTTAGCTCTCCTTAGTGCATTGGTTACTTGTAATCGAGCATTGAGGAAGAAGAATTTTTGGATTTTATCTACATGACGAGTCATCTGTGAAATTTTATGAATGATCTTGTTGAATTTGGCCACAAATTCTCTCATGGGCTCGAATGGTTCCTCCTTGATATGAGAGATTTGAGTTAATAGAACATGCACATATTCAACAGGTTTGAAATGTTGCTCAAATAAATTTGTCATGCATGTTCCAATTAGTGATCAACCTAGTAGGAAGTGATAAAACCAATCGAAACATTATCCCTGCAATGTCTCCACAAACATCTTGAGAGACATTTTCATGCTCAACTCGAAGAATCCCACATGCAACAATGAAGGCTGCAATGTGTTCATTTGGATGAATGTTCCCATTACCCTAGAATTTGGGAAAACTTTTCCTATTACCCCTAGGTAACTCATGCAACGGCTAAGGAAGAGCAAGAGGCCTAACCTGTTGTCCCTAAGGAAAAGGGGCCACCATCTTTAGAAAGTTTGATTCAAGGGGAACCAAACACCAAAGCAAGTATCAAAGCACGAAGATTAGGACTGAGTTGTTCATGAGGAATGCTATTCTTGGAATTGTTGTCTTTAATAGGAGGTGTGCTTGTAGAATGATTTCTTTTGTTCCTTCACTTTGGAAGAAGAGAGAATTTTTTTGTTCTAGAAGCTAAAAATGGGAATCCTCTACCCCAAGAGCTTTCACACCATGAGTATATCTTAGAGTCACCAGATCAAAAATGATCTTTAAGTTTTTCTTTTAGAAAGGGATCCATTTGAAATGAAGTCCCTAGTAGAGTCACCAAAAACTGTTGGATTTTAATATTGCACTATAACAAACCACAGTTAAGGGACAGTAAGTCCCTCCTCTTTATGGGAGAGGTTCCCTTATTGAAAGAAATAAACAAAAATTATATACAAATGTACAACTTTCAAAGTGGGGATTCCTGATATTTTGAAGTGTTTTATGCCCAAAATATTATCAATACGAAAGAATAGAAGAACTAAGGAGATGAGAGAGGAAGAACATAACAATAATTTTAGGTAATATAGATAGTAGAGTATAACCTTATGCGTATTGAGAAAAGGAGATGTAGAATGGAATCATTCATGTTTATAACAGATATAATTTCACAGACACAAAGTTCCCAAAATCATATTAACAAGAACACAAAGTTTCTTATCATGCAAAGATGGATGATTCACAAATTCAAACAAGGAAAGAAGGAATAATAGAGGAAGAAAGGGAAAAACTTTTGTATTGATTAATTTTGAATCTATTACATCTACAGAGTACCAGGATCCAACCCCATAATGACATGGAGAAGCCATTAAATAATCCTAAAAAATGGTTACATTCAGTTTCTTGGTTCTTGCAGAAGTGTTAATGGCAGCAAAAAATGATGCTCTGTAATGCAACCATCAAACCTATTTTGTAACTTCAAATATGAGCCATCCACGTGGAAAATATCTAAACTGAAGCGGGTCTGAGCGTGCATTTTGTATTTTGTGACTTTGTAGAGATTTTGCATTTTTTTTAACATTTTGGCTTGTCCATCTTCTTTTGATACAAAGCTTAACATGTGTCTTTACTTGAGTGGGGATGGAATCATGGCTCACTTTTACAATTTTAACTTTTTTCAAAGAAAATCTCAAAAACACAAAGTTCTCCATTGACCCGCCTCTCCTCTTTGACTTTTCAACACGGGATCAACACCCTGATGGATTCGTGGATCATTTTATAAATTTTTAACTCTCTTTTTGGAAATAAAAACAAAATTCCCAAATTTCTCCGATGGCCCGCCTTCACACTTTTAATTTTAAATGACAGAGTCGAGGCTTACTTTTTACTTTTTACTTTTTCAAACAAAGCCAAAATCTTCAAATTTCTCCAGTGATCCACCTTCCCGCTTTGAATTTTCAACATAGGCATCAACACGTGGCTTCACTTAGGCATTAGTGGGGTTGCACTTCACTTTATAACTTTACACCCTTTTGGAAACAAAGGTAAAATTCCTAAAGTGTCCCGACAACCCACCTCTCCACTTTTGACTTAAAAATGGCCATGTGTCCCTTTGCGGGCCTTAGGCATTCTTTTTACATTTTATGCCTTTTTCCATAATTCCTCAAAACAAAAAAAGGACCCACCTTTCTACCACCACTTGTTTTAACCAATCAAGATCCTTCGGGCCACAGGGCTAATTTGACACTTTTTCTCAAAAAACCAAAAATGACAAGTTCGCAAAAAGAACCCATCCTATTGCACCCAATTAGAGATGTCCACATACCCGTGGATGTGTTATCACCAAATCATAGCACCCCTGAGTGTCTGTAACTCGATGGGTTGAGACTCTCAGTATGATTGCATAACACAGAGCTTTTCCCAAGTGTGGGACCTTGCAAAATTGGAAAAGCTCTCCGGATGAAGGCCGGTTCCTATTCCTCTGTTCACATGCACATGAAAAAAATGCAGAGGGTTTACTCAAAATCTAATCTAACTTGCCAAGGAGACATGGTAAGAATATTCATAAAAATAAACCTAAACTAACAAAGGTGATGCACCGAGGAATGAAGAACACCTATCTCGCCAATAAACACAAACCATTAAAATGTGATGCAAGATCATGCACAGATAACAAAATTTGTAGTGAAAGATCAGGAGGATGCAAATGAACACAGAGAGGGTTGAGAATCATCCATAGACATGCATTACTTGCTCCAAAGATTGATACAATACACTACAAAATTCCAAGAGGCAAAGTTGCATTACAGTTTTAAATGGGAGGTTTGAACTCCACAAATTCACCTGCCAAAGAGAAGAAGGGAGGGGCAAAACAAGAATGTCCAACATTTAGAAAGAAGCCCCTCCTTATAATTTATAGGAAGAAGGAGAGAGGGAAGAGAGAGGAAATATGTTGGTTGGATATTTTTTCAATCCAAAATATGAGGTTCAACCACATTATATGGGATTAAATCCCTCCTCAAAGACAGTGAGGTCACTGTTTATTACTAATCTAAAACAAAACAGAAATAATATATACAAGATTCACACTAATCTAACCATTGGGGTTGGGATAGAATCCTGAAATCCACATCCACATGATGTGAAGATGCTATTTTTGTAAATGGACTGGGTAGGAAATTATTACAATGAAAGAAGCACAATGGAAAGGAAATGAGAGCAACGTATTTTATTTTGAGTAAACACAGAGCATGAAATAATCATACGAGCTTTAGGTCATAAATATAATGTCCTGAAATGATTACAAACACCAAGATGCTTAAATAAAGAATAGTTTAAGATTATGAACGTAAGAACAATATCTTAAAAAAATATATATCTCACAACATAGTTTATAAAATAGTATCAACTCCTATTCCTCAAAATGATTAAAATAAAACACAGCTTTTTTCTTCTTCCCAATAGCTCCCAATATTTCAAAAATATCAACCCTTTTTGAGTGTACACACATCCCTAATTTATAATAGAAAAGAGTAGAGAGAAAATAGGATGAATCCTATAAAATAGTCTTTTAACGAGAGTCCTATTTTACCCGACTCTCACGCAGAGACCAAGTCAAAATTTGCTTCCTATGTGACGAAAAAGAAATGAAAAAGACATGTCAATTTCAAGATTGAAATGGGATAAAACATAAAAACTTAGTTTGAATCATCATCTTTTTCTTCCTCATCTTTCCTTCCTCCAATCGAGCCTCGTTTGTTCCAAATTCTTGGAACTTTGGATTATGCCTTGCATTTCATTTTCATCAGTGCAAAAAGTGGAATGATCACTCGAACTTTGTAGGTTTCATGAGTGTCACTGCACTACTGGAAGTTTCCTCAATCTTTTTTGCTGACTCTTCTCAAGGCCTCCAAAGAATGTTCAATCTTCACAAACCTGTCGACGATTTCAATACCAAATCGTGAGTTGGTTCATGCCGAATGACTCTTGGACTTGTTTGAAAAGATTGTTAGCGATAGGATGCCCGAATTTCCAACCGACACTTTTACACAAATTTTAAGCAATTCTTCTTCCAAGTCACTTTTGCCATCAATCAATTGATCCCTTGATTCTCTCAATTTACCACAGCTTCGTTAAGAACCTTTACCCCGAATCGATGGCTTTGGTCACTGGAAATGCTTATCTCGCATGTGGGATGATGTCTTCTTCTACCAGAGGCGTGATGGTATTCGCTTTAATTCCCTGGAGAGCTTCGAAAGTCAAATCAAGATGTCCAATTTCATGGGAGAAATCATCATCAATCTTTTCTCCATCACTCGACTATTCGCTAAAGATTGATAGACTTCCATGGTATCTTGAATTACTTCCTTCCCCGCTGGAGCAGCCTTTGGATCCATTCATCGACCACCCTTCCTTTTTTATTAATCTTCTCAATTGTAAAACCGATGAGAAATTGAATCGACAGGACAGAGGAAGATGATATGGATTCAAGGGGTTTAGAGAGCTTAATAAAACCTCATTCAACCTGCTCCACCTTTCCTTTAAGCTCATCTCTGTTGTCTTTTGTTTCTTTCAACTTCTGGCACAACACGTTTGTGGCATCCCGTGCATCCTGTTGTGTTCCTTCCATTGTCACCTCTCCTAGAGCCACCCTGGTTATCTGATAGTCGAGAGGCTGTTATGTCCTCTTTCGATTTGTCATCGTAGGAGTGGTGATCTCTGCAAACTTATGCCCCGAAGCGTCCACCAAAACCCTTGAAACTATTTTGGGTTTCTTGGCTGATTTAGAAGATAAGCCTTGAGTGAGCTAAAATAAAAGGCTGGTATGGGTACAATCACCTTCCTCTTCCTCGAGTTTGCTTCGAGTAGACATTAAGGCATGTCAAAGGGAGTTGCCACTATTCAGAGAAGTTTGTATCATACTTTCAGGAGGAGAGGGATCTAATGGTGAAGTGGGGATAAGCACCGGTGTGGTAGCAGATTCAATAAAAAGAGGGACAGGAAGGGGCGTGTTATTGATTACTTTGGTACCAGCAGAGAGGGGTGAGAGTACAGAGAAAATGCTGGCCATGATCAAGAAGATGATGGGGAATGAGGAGGTCGAAGTGGTTGTCAGGGAGGAAGCGCAGATCCAAACTCCAAGGCCTGGGATGCAAGAGATAAGGTCTCTTCAGTTGGGTAGTCAACAAATGGTGAAACCAAAGGCTGGCTTCCTTCTCCTTCCAAAGAAATTTCTTCTATTTCGGTGGTGTTGGTGATTCGGCACATTCACCGTTTCAACGGAGAAACAATTGAAGAGATTTCTCGTTCTCTTCTCTTCTTGACAAACTTGACCTTTATAGGCCCCTTAGAAGATCTTTTGTCTTTTCCCTTTTTAGAGGGCCCCACCTTTGAAGTAACCAACTTTGAAAAATTATCATCTTTAAAATTCATTCCCCAAGAGACGAGCCATGCCTTGGTGTGTGCAAGAATCAGGGCTGACCTATCCATAATGGAGGCTTTTTCACTGATAGACCAATCAATAGGTGGGAAAACATATTGATCTTCATTCAGTCCATCATAGGAAGGGTCCAAAACACTTTCATTATCGCTAGTACCTTCTGGTAAGTTAGCAAGCTCAAGTTTTTGAATCTCAGGAAGTGTCAATCTACTATGATATTTTCTTCGAACAGTAACCTCATCACATAAATCAATCCAAATGTCCTCTATGCTTGGTATGTGCAGGTGTAGAGTTCCATATGCCTTGAGGACTCCTCGAAAATCAAACCCGTCTCGGGGCTTCATGTGCTTCTTCAACTTATCTTGAAGCTCATGGACAACATTCTTGGCTTTCACCACTGTCGAACAAGTATACCTTCCAATAGAAATTGGGAAAGATACAACGGCCTTGTGTTTACTCTGTTGGAACTTGTGAAAATCCAACAATTGCCTAACCAACTCCATCAAGATTAGTTTGTCCCCTGGATATCTGGGAAAATGGAAAGGATCCCCTAGGTACATGACTACTCGAAGATATGTGAACTTCTTAAATTACAAGAAGACACATCCCCATTTTGAAACTTCAACCCATGCCTCATTTGAGACTCTCATTTTCCTTAATTCAGGGTTTAACTTGTAGATGTTTTCGTAAAAGAAGGCATCATTTACCCTTCTAAATTGATCTTCGAAAATTTTCTTGTCAACTGAGGAAAATACTGATAAACATGGTCCACTGTCTTGTTCCCCTTGGTGTCCAACCCGGGATAGTTCCTCATACCGCCCTGCATAGGTGACATACGAGGACATGTAAAACTTTCCCGTAGATAGGACTATTGTCATTTGAGAATCTATCTCATTACTGATAAGAGCACCCCAATCAATTCCCTGTTGATTCTTCTTAATAGTGATCATGAACTGGTACATCCATCCTTGGAAAACATATGATTCAGTGGAAACCAAAACTCGACTCAATAGAGTAATGATATCGTTGATTTCCTGAATGAAATCACTTATGGGAACAAGTCTTGGGAACCTAGAAACAGCTGGTTTGGCTTTGATTAGAAAATTCTTATTTACGTGCTTGATGTAATCCTCCTGATCATTATCCCAAGCTTTTTGGGCTGACTTGAGATCCATATCTCCATATTCTTCAAAATTAGGCAGCTTGAGAAGGTCATCGAAGTAACCTCCATCCAATTTGATTACGACTTCTCCCACCTAGTTTTTCACAGAATGAGAAGCAGAGTCATAATTTGAAGCACATGCCAAGATGAACTCGGGCGCCGAGTGGACATAAGGAAGCCTACCGTAAGAGGTAGGCCACCGCGACTATTGATTTCATCCATGGAGTTTGAGAAGAGCCCTTAACCCTATTCCAGAAATCCTCCATATCCACGTTTCCGAGCTCTGTATCTCGGATGTCAAAATTATAGTCAATATATGATGGAGACTCCACTTTCCTGAATTTTTACTTCATCCTCCCTGAATTTTTAGTCTTTTCTTGTGTTGGACCAAGGTCCGACATGAGGAATTTCGAAGGAGGAGGGTGTCGGAGATCAAGATGTGAACACCGCAAAAACCCGACACACCTTTGAAAAGTATGCCAAGAGGTTGAAAGTTTGAAAACCCGACACACCGAAAAGGATACCGAGAGTTCAAAACCCGACACCGAGAAGAATGCCAAAGATTTGGAAAACCCGACACCGAGAATATCCGATATCTGTGGTTTTGAACACTGCAAAGCACCCTGCGAAACCCGAGAAGAGGGAATAGGGTAATTGTTGAGTTGAAACATGCGGGTTTCCTTCACCATTTATATCCCAAACATATTTTAATTATAACAACATTTTGGGAATAAAACAAAGTGCTAATTCCAAAGGGGGAAAACCCTAAAACATAAACCTGATTTGAAAACAACCCCCAAAATGGAAAAGATAAAAACCCCAAAACAACCCTGATAAGAAACTTGGAAGAATTCCTTACACAATTAATCCACAAAAACCACAAACAAAGAATGAAGAAAAATACCTTCAACCAGGACAAGGAATGATCAAAAACGAGCAATGCAATCGGGCATAGAGGTGAGTTTCGGGTTTCGGGGTCGAAGATGCATGCGTGAAAATCCACGAGGTAAAAATTACGTCTGGTAAAAATGATGTGGAAATCCGAATATATATAAGAAAATTTGCATTTAATACACTTCAGTTGACACGTGCCAACTACCCGACAACTCGGCATTAATGCCATTTCAGCATGCTTGGGATATCCTGGAAACCCGACACAAAGGTTCTTAGAGTAATTCAGGTTTCAGTTGTGGGAAACAATCGACATGAAGCATGATGTTTGATGGCCCCGGAAACCCGAAACAAAGGAGTAAATCGGGCTTTGGGGATCGGAAGACATGCGACATGGAGCATGTTTTGACGAAGGCATGTTCCAATGCTCGGAAGGTCCGCAAACCCGACTTACCTTAATTGATGTGGGTTTCAAGTTTTAGGGAACACATGACATGAAGCACCCAAAACACATGTTGTCTTGCTTGTGAAACCCGAAAATCCGATTGTCTCTCTCTGAGAGGTGATCCTTAGAAAATCAGCTCCAAAAATTTCTTAGGGTTATCTCATTTTTGGCGTAAACTCAAAATGGGATAACAACTAGCTCTAGTTGGGGACTTCCTTTGTGACATCAAAGGAAGAGAACTCAAAATCTCTGGCTATATCCATTGGGCTACGGAGTCAGAAAAGAAGAAAACCGAAACAAACAAAACGAAAAAAAATAAAGAAGACTAAAAGCAAAACACGATGGAAAGTAAAGTATGTACAATGCAAGAGAACGTCTTGCATTAGTGATGGAACAACTTTAGATGTTGGCCGCTAAACGGCAAAGGAAGTAACTCTCCATCAAGATATGATAGATGGAAACTATTTTCACCACTGAAGGTGAACCGATGAATCTTAAAAGGTCCTTTCCACAAGGAGTCAAACTTTCACGCATTCCTTTCTTCTCTCTCCTCTTATCCCAAAGCAACACCAGTCTCCAATTTGGAAATTACGTTGCCTTGATTTCTTGTCAAAAATTCTTTACTTTTCTTTGATGGTCTAGTAATGCGATCAACCACCTTGCTCCATTCCTCCTCTAGCCTAGCTAGGTACATAACCCTTTTCTCGATAGAATTTTGAAAAGTCACATCTTTGACTGCTTTGGCCAACTGTAAGGCTAGCAATTCTACTGAGATAGGAATCTCAGCATCAATCCCATACAGCACTTGGAAAGGAGACATTCCTATAGCTCACTTTGGGGTAATCCGATCAGCCCACAATGCATCATACAATGCTTTGTGCCATGTCCTCGGTTTTCATCTACTAGCTTTCTAATTATGGTAACTGTGTTCTTGCGCCGGACTCAGCTTGCCCATTGCCTCGAGGATAATAATCGATGAGTGAGCCAGAAAGTGATGCCAAATCCATAGCAAAATTATATCAATTCATGCGATGAGAAATGGAGGCATTGTCAGCCACAATCTTGTGAGGCACACCAAATCTGACAATTATATTTTCTTTAAGGAACTTGCACACAGCTTCTGAGGTTGCTTGCTTGATTGGTGCGGCTTCCACCCACTTGGTAAAATAGTCTATAGTAGTCAGCACGTAATTATGTCTGGCACTAGAGGTAGGATTCAACATTCCAATGAAATCAATTCCCCACTGGTGAAAAGGTTCTTCAATCACTACGGGCTTCAAGGGGAGAGCTGCTAGCTTGAGACGACCAACGAAATGTTGACAAGCTTCACACTTAGACACCCACTCGGCTGAATCCCAAAAAGAGTAGGCCAATAGTACCTAGCCCGCAGGATCTTATAAGCTGTTACAGAGGATGAGAAATGTCCTCCGCATGCTAGGCTATGGAAGGATTCTAACAACTTTAACTGTTGTGATTTATCAACACAACGCAGGAATACACCATCAATACCTTTCTTATATATCCCATTATCCCACATGAGGTATCTCGTAGATCTTAACTTGACCATCCTCTTCTCCTTTTGGCTTAAATGATGAGGGGCATTCACCATAAGTTAGAAAGAAAGCAATATCCATGTACCATTCATCAGTTGTACTCACGAAAAGCACCATGGGCAACTTTGAAGAAGTATCTTGGGTCTTTTCACATTCTACTTCAAAGATGATTTTTCGTGATCAATGGCACAGCCCCTTCCTCGTACTCAACTTGGTAGGTTTTTTGTCCAAGATTTACTCCTAAACTTTAGCTATCCAGTACCTCGTTTGGCTCCCACTCTTGTTGAGTCAAAATGGATTTAATGGTGTCTGTCTCGGGAACAAGAATGAGAGTATGAGAGTTTAAAGACATAAGACTGTTGATATATTCCCCTGTAAATAAAGACAATAGAAGGATATGGAAATCAAATAAAATCAATGTTCAACATTTATTGTGTCATCGCATGAGCACGGAAATGGTGATACAATGAGTGTTGACACTAAAATGTATGCACCAAGGCGCAGGAAGGTGGCGATAGAAATGGATGTCGACGTAGGTAAAGGATGCACCTGCACATCGGAAATGGCACATGAAAATGAGTGTTGACACTATAAAATGTATGTGCCAAGGTGCAGAAGGTGGCACATAGAAATGGATGTCGAAAGGGTAAAGGATGTGCCCTTGGCGCACGGAAATGGCGCATGACAATGAGTGTTGACACTAAAATGGCGCGCCAAGGCGCGGGAAGGTGGCACACGTAAAAGAGTGTTGATAGGGTAAAGGATGTGCCCTTAGCACATGGAAATGGTGCATGACATAGAGTGTCGATAGGGTAAAGGATGTGCCTATGGCACACCTTTGGAGGCGCAACATTTTGAGCACTGACAGATGGGTGCACTGCAGTATATTCGATGGCCATAACTTTTGACCGGGAGCTCGATTCATGCAAGGTTGGACTTTTTTGGAAATCTTACGAGGTCCTCTATCCAACTACGACCGGATATATTTAATTGGGTGAGAAAAATTTTAAAAATGCAAGATATAGTTCGCCACTTTTTAGAGGGTTCTTACCACCGCCATAATGAGATGAATTAAAATTTGAGGTGGCAAAAAGATTTCGATTTTCTCTCTTCTCCTCTCTTTATTTCTATAAATTGTAAGGAGGGGCTTCTTTCTAAGGGGGTTCATATTTTCAGCTTTGCCCTCCCTTCTTTTTCTTCTCCAAGGTTGAAAAATGGAGTTCGAACCTCCTCCCCTACTGAATGGCGTTTTTGCCTTTACTATTGAAATGATGTTCTCGTGCAAGGATTCTGAGCACTTTAAAAACGTGTTATTTTTGTGATGCATCCGTCCATCCTTGCTCTTTTTTTTTTTCTTATTTTCTTCCCTCTCTTCATTGCCAAAGAGGTATTTGCGCGTGTTCTAATGTTCATTACCTGTGAAAGGAGCCGTGTTCAT